>BSWB01000001.1:7512500-8137500 GCA_033239125.1 Fagopyrum homotropicum | reverse complement strand
GTGAGCCATCCAGGAGAACAAAGCAGCTAAGATCCACCAGTGTCGCCTTAATCGCATTCTTTTGCTGAGGCCGCCAGAGTTGAAGTTGCCGCTACCACCTATAGCTTATTCTTTAAGAAGCAAGTGGTGATAACATCGGTGGAAATTTGGAATTGTTAAAGGTATTTGTAAATTAATTCAAAGATCTTGGGTTTGGTTGAGTCGCCGAACAAGAGACCATGAACGGTGAAGGTGAGGAGGTGATCGGCCTCAGTGGTGGCGGAGGTGAAGTTTATGGACCGAAGAAATTCAAGCACCAGAACCTTTTTAGGAATGGAAGAGGGGTCTCCTCTATTATGTGAACGGTAGAGAGATTTTTAAAATACTATGATATAAATTAGTTTTTCTTTTTTATATAATTAATCAGACGTAATTTTTTTTTCTTTTTAGTGGAGGGTTAAAATTGGACAGAGAAGAAATGGTCCAAAGCTTAAGGGCACCGAAAGAAAGACGATATTTGAAGGACACCAAGAGGAACTCCTAAAACATGTGGACATACCGACATATATTATCAATTAGTTTGTATATTTTTTATGAATTTAATTCAATTATATTCTTAAATATAATCGACACGGTATCTAGTAAATATTATTTGGGTTTTTTTCTTTCAAATACTACCCAAGCACTAGAGCTGATCAACTCCAGGTTGATCCGCCCGTTAAAACGGACGAGTATGGGCAAAGTAAAAAAGTCCGATCGGACCGCTTATTCCGACCTGGACGAACAAACGGGTCAGATCCGGACATAGCCCAAAGCCCAATTGGGCTACATGCCCGGCCCGGATTGTATATATGTTTTAATTCTTATTTTTAAGTAATGTAGCTCAGCCCAACGTTTTTAAACCCTAACCCAATTCTAGGAAAAGCTAAAACGTGTATTTTGCTCTACTGCCGCCACTCACCTATTCAGTTCATCTTTGCTCCAGCCAAATCTAAAGAGAGTGGTATACTGGTAGTCTGGTATGCCGTGCATATAAAAAAAACTTCCACAGAAACTTATAATTTTAATAATTATATATATTTTTTATATAAAAAATAAAACAAAATGGGTTCCCGCCTAAGTACCCGGCCCGGACTGCCGGACGTGTACGGACAGAACTCCAACCCCGGCATCCGGGCTCGGCCTGTATCCAGGCCAGGATAAACGGACAAAAAAGATTCACGAAGTCCGGTCCGGATCCGGCCCGAACGCGGAAAATATCACCTCCCAAGCACTCTACCATTTTCTTTACCTGCGTGGTGGTACAAACTTTATTTTCCAGTATCTAATTGCAAAGGTGAATCAAATTCTCACTCTTTATGTATACAAAAAATTTTGCCATGCACCTAAGCACACTACCGTCAAGATCAAAATATAATATTGGTCCATCTTAAGATCCATTTTAATATACAAAAACAAAACCCAGCCAACAAATACTCCAGAGCAAGAGTACAACATTACACCAAAGCCACCATCCTTCTCTAATAATACTCATTAACCAAATAACTAAGAGACCAAAGAAACAAATGTTACAAAAACACTAACAAAAGCCTACTCCAAAGTACCTTTTGGCATTCTCTTCACATGGCCAAGCTTCTCACTATGCCAATCACATGATCCTCTCCTTTGTTCTTCTTCAGTTCCATAGATTAATGACCAACCAAGCTACAACCGAGCACAAGGCGATTGTACCCATGTCCATCCTTGTCATCCCGGCTTTGTTGCCGGTGTCATCCATACCTGTAGGTGCAAGGCCAGTTCCGACTCCACCTAGGACACCTGTGGGAGTCGTTGAGCTGTAGGGAGACGTGGTTGTCCCGGAAATTGGAGTGGTCCCGGAGATTGGAGTTGTCGTCCCCACTGGCGTTGTGCCTGTTGGAGTCGTTGAAGGCACGGTTGTTGTTGTGCCACTCGTCCCAGCCGCGCTGCATTAACATAGAATAAATACACCATACAAGTTACTTATCTAGTTATGTTAATGTTGTGATTTTCGAGAGTTAATCGTGAATATAGAGAGAAGACAAAACGTTTGTGATTTTGCTGCAACCTTGCAGTCTCTATCAGTAAGGTGCAATGAATTTAAACATAAACCCCACGAATCAAGAAAAATCTTTGAATCGAACCAGCTAGTACTATACAGAACTATTATAAAAGATGATGGGACCTAAATGCTTTTACTGCATCCAGTAAAACAATCTTGACCCTTGGTTCGTCGTCTCTTATACGGTTCTCCCTTATCACAGATAAGGGAAAAAACAAGTTACCTTAAAGAAAAGGAAGGCCGACTAGTGACTCAAGACATGATCATACAATCACTATTATGAGTCAAAAAATGACAAAAAGAAAAACTGGGGATTGCCTATTTACATGTGAAAAGAAGCATAAAAGGAGTTTCATGTGTATAGCTTAGTCAAAATTATATGATAATGCTAGGGTTAGTGTTTGTAGCTTAATAGAAACAAAAGGGTGGAAAGGAACAGTTCCAAAAGGACATGTCATATGCTTTCTCAATGACATAAAAAAAGCAAAGATGCTCATTTCCACCAAGACAAGATGCTAGGGAGGAGAAAAAAAGGCAGAAACTTTAGACAAAGGCAGCACAGCATAACTTAGAAAGTTACAACTCTTATTCAAAATATAATACTATAATGGTTATGCTAATGAATTCAAACTCATAGATTAGGGAAGCATCTCAATATTCTTTAAAACCCGGATTCGGTTTTTGCCAGACTAGACAATTTGGATGGGTATAATTACATCAATAATTGCAACATGCTTAGCAGAAACCTTTCTGGGTTCTGTCAGGTATTTAGAAATGTAGTTAATCTCACACCACAGCTATAAGATTCTTATTCAGTTCATATGAAAGCATTCGAGCTGTAAATGACGATTATGCCCCCACGGCTACCAAAACAGTCCATCATAATAAAGAAGATGAACAAGAAGGCAATTACATGACACATCAAGCACTAAATGAATACATTCATATCACAGCCTAACTTTAGTAACAAACTGACTGGTACTAATGTCATTTTCAGGTAATTAAGACATTATAAACTGGAAAATTAACAAAATGATTATCAATTACCTTGCACTAGCTGGAAATGTGCAGCCAGTAACACCTGTTTATCAATCCAAAACACAAAACCACAATCAGTTCATGAAATTGATGAACATCATTAGATGTTATTAACCATTAAATTAGATTGGATGAAAAGCTAGCTTACTGGGATCAGAAGCAGTAAGGGTAGCAGCACTAGAAAAATCACAAGTAGCACCAGATTGACTCATTCTTTGATAATAGCTGTTAACAGCATAAGAGCAATGAGCTTTGACACTATTTGGATTATAACAAGCTCCAGTTGACTTAATAGGACTGCAATCAGCACCATGGCCACAAGCAAAATCTAGGGCTTTCTGAAGAACAGCATCAGACCCATCTTTGCACACACACCAAGCTGCACCTATAAAGGACAAAAACCCAGAAATAGGTAGTAAATTAAAACAATGTCTTTTTTCTTTTTCTTTTTTCATTTAAGATATATAAGAGTATACCCAGCAAGGAAAATGGATCTTGAGATACGGGTTTTAGGGTTTCTTGCACCTCTGGGCTACTCACTACTGGTATTATGGGTGGTGGCTGAAGGGGAAAAACAGAAAAAGAAGAACAGAAATTTGCTTTTAGTTTGTTTCTCAATTACTTTAATGACATTTATGAAGAGATCTATAACTGAGTGAACTAATTCAAATCAACAAAAACACTCAACTCCTTTTCTGGTAAGAAAATACATTTCATTCAAAATTAAAAAATTTCAGGGTTGGGTTTTCTATATTTGTTAAATATGATTAAGGAAAAAGGTGACAACTTTAAACTTTATTCTAAATAATACAATCTGTAATTTTTTTTAATTTAATTAGCCAAATGAAACCATAAAGGAAAGAAGGGAAGATAATTGTTTGTCTTAAAATAGAGGCAAAACACTTTAAACTGGAAGAACTGAAGAATACAAGCAAAAAAGTAAGAAAATAATAAGAGCAAAAAAAGAGAGAAAGAACTGAGATTTGAAAACAACAAGCACCTAAGAAACCCAAAAATTTCTTGAAAGATTATAGATAAATTGATAAGATAAAGTATTTTAAAAATGAAATAAAAATAATAATCCAAGGTAGAATGAGGTAAGTAGCTTACTTGAGTAGCCGACAGCCATGGCCAAGAACAAGATGGAAGCCAACAGCACCGCTTGAAAGGAGGCCATTTGAGACACAAAACGACGTCGTACTAATGGAAGTGAGCTGAGGTTGATATAAAGACAGAGATCTGTTGAAGAGCAGCTTCAGCCAGTGCAAATAGCACACGGAATCTAGAGAGAGGAGTGGGAGAGTGTGAGGAATGTGAAGAGAGAGATGAGCAAAGGGGAATTTCTAGGCCAAATTCTCATCTTTTTAAATTGAAAAAAGATCCTCTGTTTTTTTTTTAAAAAAAAAAGGTAGTTTCGAGAACATAAAAAAGATCAAATTAGTTCATATAGCCCATTATTCTCGAAATGACAAATAGTATCCAACGTTTGTAGTGATAAATGATTTTGGTTTACAGTCTATTTATAAAAAACAATTTCTATATATATACCTTTTGTGGTTATAATTAATGGTTTATCTGTAAAATACTATTTAATAAGCTGAGTTAAAGTTTATTAATTAACTTAAATTTGTAGTTGATTAAACGACTTTATTTTTATAATTTAATTGATATTTTAAATGAATTTATTGAAGTTTGTAAAATTAAAAAAAATACTTTTATTCAAATATGATTTTTGTAGGGTTGATATTTATAATAAATTCTCATAAATTTCATAACTTTTTTTTTACAGGTAGCTTATGAAGTAAATAAAAAAATTAATTTTTACTCCCTCGGATCATAATTAATTGTCATTTTAGCTTTTAACATAATTTTTAAGAAAAATATTAAATAACATAGATTTTGTAAAGTTTTTCTAAATGTTATCTCTTATTTAATATTCAACCTTCTTTTAAGCCAATAAGAAAGATTTTAGAACTAAAATTAATCATTTACACCAATTTTCAAGAACATTTCTTATAGTTATTGTTCATTTATTGGCCTAGAAAACTTAAAACGACAGATAATTGTGATCAAATTTCTAATGCTAAAACGACACTTATTTTTGATCGGAGGGAGTATTACTTTAACCCCTGTTTGGTTAGAAGTTCATAAACGGAAACGGAATGGAAATGAATCTAGTTCATATGTTTACCTTATTCATGAATATTTTTTGGAATCATTCCTTGTGGTTGCATGTAAAATGTACTTGTTTCCTCCATTTTGTTTCCTATAGGGTATCAACAAATTTTACTACAATTACTTAAAATCACACGGAACGATTCCATAAAATTTCTTGAATAATGGCATACATATAGATTAAATTCGTTTCCATTCCGTTTCCGTTTTCGGAGTTGTAGCCAAACGGGCCCTAAATGTTTAGACAACCGTTTCTATAAGTTTTGTAATAAGTTTAGTAATAAACTTTGTAAGAGAAGTTCCTGTTTAGAATTTATAATAATGTAACATTATTATAACTTTATTCTTAACATATAATTTATCCTTTTTGTAAATCACAACAAAATAAATAAATTTTTACAAAATCAGTCAAACAAAATCTAAATAAAAATTTAAAGCTATTTAAAAAGTTTACAACCAAAAATCTTATTTTGACAAATAATATATTGTAAAAAAAACAAAGCATTAAAATATATGTGCTTCATATTTGACAAGTTTTTGTGAAAACAATCAGTAT
This sequence comes from Fagopyrum homotropicum, assembly GCA_033239125.1. Classification (NCBI taxonomy): domain Eukaryota; kingdom Viridiplantae; phylum Streptophyta; class Magnoliopsida; order Caryophyllales; family Polygonaceae; genus Fagopyrum; species Fagopyrum homotropicum. The sequence goes on along the minus strand of BSWB01000001.1, from coordinate 8,131,672 downwards.
TATTTAATGTTTTACAAGTTTTTATAAGGGTTGATATATTTATTTATCACGTTTGAATCATGAGTTTTATTTTTAAATTTGGGTTATATAATATAATTTGTCAAAATAAAAACAAAACAAAAATGCAGAAGGTGGTGAGAGTCGTAAGACGGTGGAAATAGTGCGGTGGCCCCCACCACAGTGTGTCGGTCCCCAAGAGGAGCTGTTCGCTTTATTTTATGTTTTTTATTTTGAAAAAAATTGCACTTCAGGACCTCTTGATCGGGGTATTTGCAGAGAAGGACCTAAAAACTAGGCCCGGCCCAAATTGGTGTTTGTTCCCAGTAGTGACAAAGTGGTACTTTTTGGGTTGGTGTGTGAATTGGTCTCGAGAAAAGTTGCAGTTTGATGCAAATTTGATAGCTTTTCAACTGAAACTGGATTATGGAATTAAATTAATAAATCATGTTTCCGCATTAAATATGAGCATATAACCGTTACTAATTGATTTCATGTTATGTCATATTTGGATTAATTTAAAGTTGAGGACTATACGCTAAATTATTTAAAAATTTTGAAATATTATAATGATTTTTTAAAAAAGAAGTGGATATGGTTTGGTCACCTGTGGACCGGATCGTTATGGTTCAGTCTAGTCGATAAACTGTTACATACAGAAGTGTAATAGCTCGGACGGTAAGATTACGGTTCATGGACCACTACATGCGGAGTAATGAACAATTAGTTAATAGAATATAACCTAAACATTTAAATTTTGTGAAAATAAACTATTAATGCACACAATATAAACTAAGATAGTATTTTGATACACAATTTTTAAAAAATATATAATATTTTTTCCTGGAAAAATAAAAAATTATAATTGTTATAGTTTAATTCAAATTTTTTATACTAACTGTTCAACGTTTTTGTTGATTTAGCTTACAAGTTTACACTATTATTTTATAATTTTTTTTTTTACCATTCTCAAATATTGTTTATGGAACACGATATCAGCCCTAAAAATTGTATGAGCCATTAGTATAAGTTAATTGGAACTAGTAGAACATCAAATTTGACCAAAGTGTACAAAAATTTTGAACTAAAAAAGTATCGGTGAAAAAATAAAAATAACTTTGGACACGTATCAGTATGGCGGCGCTCAATACTAGGATAAGTAATTCATATCTGAATATTTTCCTACATTTTAAAGGTTAGTGTCCGCACCTTGTGCGGTTTTTATCTAAAAAAAAATCTAAAAATTAACAAATACTTTATTATTTTATTAGTTGCTTATGATATCATGTTATGTTTTCTAAATATTCATATAAATAAACATAGGAACTTTTAAGTACATCACATTTGTTTTGTAGCAAACCCAATTAGTTTGTTTTATAAAAAATGGAGATTTAGGACAATATCAAAAATATTTTAACACGGTAAAAACACCAATAAATATAGGTTAAGATCTCAATATTTAAAAATATAAAATTAGTCAGGTAAATTGTTTGTTTAAAAAGATTCTCAGAATTTAATTAGGTAAAATAATATATATTGTCGTACCTTAAATTATGAATGCATTTTTTAAAATAAATAGATAGGTGAATCATGAGTGGTTTCTTAAAAGTTTACTATAAAAGTAGCTAGGTAATTTTTTAAAAGAAAATATCATTAAAAATCAAAATTCTTTATGAGTTTCATAAATAAAAAAAATGTAATAACTACATCTAATTAATTAAAAAGCTACACTTCACATTTTTTTTAAAACGAAAAGAGTTCGAGGAATCGAACATTTATAATGACTCGAGAAGTTGATAGTGAGCGGAAGAACGAAATTAGGATTCGGAACAAAGCCAATGAAAGATATCGAACACCAAAGCGTGAACATAAAAGTCCTCCCATAGTAACACTAATAAGCCAACTTAAAAAAACATATATAGTAAAACACAACCTTCTTATGGAAGTGAAGGACGAAACTCCGAGGAACCAACTTTTGTTTATTAAACGAAAATATCAAGAACATGATTTTCCAACCAAACCTAACTTAAACAAAGAACAATTATTCTTATTTTTATTTATTTGGGCAATCACTTGATCATTATGATTCATCATGTAGAAAGAACAAGAAAGTAAGAAAAATAGTTTTTTTATTTTTTTTTATAAAGATATTAATTATAGTGTCTACATTGGATACCTAAACCCTAAAAAGTATGGCAGTTTAGAGGTAAACTAAAATCGACCAGAAAATAAGGTACAGGAACCTTGTGCTTCTTTGAAGAAGCTGCTCATGGCTGCGTAGGGAACAAATCTCCAACTTTTCTGGGATTCATTATATTAAATTAAGTATTTTATTAAAAATATAAATGGCAAGTTAATGTTCATTTAAGGAAATATCAAAACAAACTGTTAAAAAAACAAATAAAATGTAGAATGTGGAATCGAAGGCATTAATATCATATTCTTGAAATTTATCAAAAACTACACACAAGTCTTAAATAATTCGTCTTTTATTCTTATTTTGCTTATTAGTTATTGTTTGATCATGTTAAGCTTGTTCTATATTTAATAAAAAATATATTTGATTATAATGATTTTACCTAGCCTGAATTGTTTTTTATTTGCTTTTTTCAGTAAATTACCGATTTAGGTTGTATTTAGTTATGTTGTTTCTTCTAAAAAAAAAAAGTTATGTTGTTTCTAGGTTTCTTTTAGTTTAGGGTTTTAAGGGGTTATTATTTGTGGTGTTTAGTTAAGTTTTGTGGTTCTCTATAGTTTCTTTTGGGATTGTTTTTGGATGTAAAAACTTCATTATGAGAACCTCATCAGGCAAGATTTTGGAAATTATCAATAGTTTGTTGCATTGATACCCATCACCTTTACAATCGATCCAGAAACTGAATAAGAGCGTGCTTCATTTGGGAATCCATGCCCGCAATATTGAAAGAAGGAAATCTTTCATACATCTTCTCTCTTTTCTCTGCATCTTTTTTATTTGCGAATAAACGAAAGCGAGGGTTGAATAGGATATCTGATCGGTACAAGAAGCTTGGTCGAAAAACCTAGCAATTGCTGAATCTGAGGGATTTGCAAATTCAGAGCTAGGGTTTAAAGATATGCAGGCGAGTATGAGAGGTAAGCACTCTCTATTTTCTATGCATCTTCTCTACCCCTCACTTCTCTGCATCTTCATGTTCTCTGTGAAAAGGAGAACCAAAGCACCAGCCCCAATCCAGAATTTGAACATTGATACCCCTCACATCTTTGCATCTTCTTTGTGGAAAGGAGATTCCTCTGCCATGGTATTTCAATTGATCCAGAAATTGAACAAGAACAAGGGTTAATTATTTTAGGTTATGAATTGTAGGAAGCACCATCCTCGATCTTTTTTTCTTGTTCATGAGCGAAAGCGGGAGAAAGAACAAAAAGAAGAAGAACGAAGTCAATGAATTGAAGGAAGAACGGAAGAAGGGATGAAGAACGAGCAATAGAAACCGTGGATCCACCAAGATCCGTCTGGGTCTCAAATTGAGAAGAAGGAAGATGGAAATAATTTTAATTGATGAGGGTAAGAGATAGGGATATTTTGGTCTTTATATAAACTCGAAACTAATTTCGAACCCCTTAACTAAACACGTATTCAATAGTTTTTCTATAAACCACAAATCTCAAAAACACGTGTATACAATCACAACCGTAACCACAACCGCAACCACCAGAAACCGTAAACATTTAACTAAACAGAGCCTTATATATTATTGGAAGCACCCTTCAATTATATGTTTTTAAAAACAATTGTTTACCTACTTTTTTATGATTTATGATTTTTAAGTTTGGATGAAACAATACACCATATTGGGAATTGTTTGACTTATTATGTGATGTTTGTTGTAAGGTTAATTTTTTTTCATATTATGAATGAAAATCAACAAAGAATTCAAGTCTTGCAATAACAGTCGTGAAAGAAGAACTCGACACAATATTCCCTGAGCTATTTGGATGTCAGAGTTAGTATCGATCCAAGAGAGCATTATGATTTATTATAATAGGAATTGTATTGCCTATTATGTAATGTTTTGTGTAATGGCAAATTTTCTACGATATGAGTGAACGAAAATTATACCAGAAGGTTGAGAACGATATGAGTAGTGCAACTTTGCAATAACAATCATGAGAGGACCTTGGAACACTATCCCCGAGGTTACTCTGATGTCAAAGTCAATATTGATCTAAGCAAACATTATGGTTATGTATATGTAGCAAATTAATATCGATCCAATAGAGCATTACAATTGATTATACTTAAAATCGTATTACCTATTATGTGATATTTGATGTAAGGACAAATTCATCGTGATATGAAAGAACAAAAATCAAATCAAAAGGTTAAGGACAAATTCCTTATAACAATCAATTAATCAATAATTTTGTACAAAAAAGTTTTTGCCAAAATAAATAAAGAGATACATCTACTAATTTATGGAGTAAATATAATTTTAGAAAAATTATTAATTTTAAATATATATTTAAGTGTAATAAGGATATTCTAGACAATATGGTCAAATACTTATAAGAAATTAACTTGAAAACAATATATGTCTTTCAATTCAATGCGATATTTTTTAATAAGGTGGTTTAAAATTTTTTTAAAATTTAATTTGTTAAAAAAACGTATAATAAAATATGTTTCTTTTAATTCAAATTTTGTTTAAAATATAAAATAATCACACAATCAAACATATTATAACTAAATATTCATATCCGAAAAGTTACCTATAAATTTGACAAATTTAATTATTTCATTGTTATTTTAATATATAAATATATATATATATATATATATATATATATATATATATATATATATATATATAGATAGATATATTGTATAAAAAATATGTTTACTTGTGATAAGCGAAGTTTAGGGGATAAAAAATGATAATAATATGTTTTTATCTTAAAAAAATGATAAATTATTATTAAATAACTATTTTTGTTCTTTTTATAAACATATGAACATGGTGATATTAAATATTTTTTTTGTCTATTGTAAGATAAGTTTAATTAAAATTATTAAAATAATCATAATTATAAGAATATCGAACGTAATGAAATATATTTAAAAAATTAATAAAATAAAATATATATTTAAATATATTGTTAAAAAAATATAACTTAGTAAAAAAAATAATTCATATATAAAATGTGTCTGCTTGAACTTATAAGCTACAGGTTTAAAAATTTTGGTCAACCGAGACCGGATGGACAACCTGCTTAAACTTATATTGTACATGTTTGAATATCTTGTATATACGATGTTGGAGAATGCCAAAACCCATTTCCTAATTAATTCCATGCAAGTAAGTCTCGCACCAAGTTGATCCTCGGGCCAAATTGACTCAAAAATCTAGCGGTCGATCACTTGATCTCGGGCCTTCTAGATGATTTCCAAATTGAATACAAAGTGGCATTCAATTATGAACCCTCATCTGTCTTTCGCTCTTTGAACTCTCCCATCGCTCCCCCGCCTACCTCCACTACCCCTCCACCACCCTCAATCCCACCGGACAAACCACCGGATTCAAAATCTTATGTTGTTGCTGTGGGTATTCCAACCCCAATGTCAGTACCATTATGCTTCGACTCACTCATTGAATCTCGGAAAATGAGGATCTCATTTCCAAAAGGAACAAATGGTCTGGCGGTTGCTGAAATCGATGATGATGTGATCGAATTATTATCGGAGAAATGGAAGAGGGATGTTATTGTCAAGTTTCTGGGAAGGAACGTTGCATTTCGCCTTCTGGAATGACGCCTGTATCAACTATGAAGGCCTTCGGGACTGATGACAATCCTCGACCTTCCTAATGGTTTTTATGCCGTTCGTTTTGACCAGGAAGAAGACTTTATGAGAGCCCTCACGGAAGGACCTTGGGAGATATTTGGCCATTACATCACTGTTCGACTATGGGAGGCAGATTTTAATCCGTACGTCGACAACTTAAGGACCATTTTTGCATGGGCCAGACTGTCTGATCTGCCAATGCAGCTTTACAATGAAGGTGTTTTATATGGTTTAGCATCGGCTTTGGGCACACCGTTAAAGGTCGATCTCCATACTCTGTATGCTACCAAAGGGAAGTTTGCGTGCATCTGCATTGAAATTGAGTCGGATAAACCACTCATTGGTACTATCCTGATTGGTGAAACTCGGGTACATATCGAGTATGAAGGGCTGAACTAGATTTGTCACAACTGTGGTTTATACGGTCATGGGGTTGAAAAGTGCCCTTAACGTTCAACTGAAGCTACGCATAACAATGTGCATGTTGTTAGTTCAGACTCTGCAGATGGTAACCAGCGGGATGCCTCCAAGGGCGACACACCTGTGCAAACTACCACGGCCCAATCTTCAAGCAACGATTCTACCTACCTTGGTCCTTGGATGTCCGTTTCTAGGAGATCGAGAAAACCGAAAGGTAACGCGATTGACAAGCAACCCGGTCAGAAGTCCACCAGTACACCCAACCAGTTCGAAGTCCTAGCCGGCGAGAAGGGCGAAGAATCTTCTACAGGAACGGGTAACGTAGTTAATGCGCAGACTGTTACCGAAGAGCCAATAATAGTCATTAATAGCCCAGTGATTAAAAGCATTGAAGGCACCAACGCCCCCACCTCTGAATCCGTAACAACCATCTCTACAATTAACCCTAATGTATCTCAAAAGAGCCCAAAAAGGGCCAAAATTGTGGGCACAGTTACGACAACAAATCACAATGTACACCCGATGGGCCCACCAACTATTCCAACCCCTCCTGCTCTTAGTTCTACCGTCCCACTCAATGCTAGGGTTTTGCCCCCTACTGGTCCCGCCATCAGACACTCCATTATTGCTCCTCCTCATACCACCCAGTCAAATGCCATGTTACAGATAATTCACCCCAAATGGACATTGATTCGAACGATCCTATCCTGGCTTCCTCTCTTGTCCCACCAGACTAGCCTGATGTCCAAATGGGAGATGCTTCGTCTTCTGCTACTATCATTCTACCACCCGGTCCGCTTCTTCGGAAAGTTCCCAATGAATACACTCGTCTAGAATTGTAGGGGCGCGGGGAATAGACGGTTCCACAAGGCCCTTAATTATATGGTGAACCGTCACAAAATAGACATTCTTTTTCTCTTTGAAACCAAAATCTCCGGAGATGCTGCATATGAAGTTTGTCTCCGATCAAAATTCACGGACTTTCACAAAGTCGATGCTATTGGATTTGAGGGCGGAATCTGGATGCTATGGAATTCTGCAAACCACACTATAACAGTATGTCGGAAAGAAATTAATTTCATTCAGGCAACCGTACTCGTTACAGACACACTGCTTAACATCTTTGCTGTGTACAATCCTCCTACACCGCAAAGGCGGGCGAGTTGCTGGAATATGTTACTAAGTGCGGTTAGGAACTGCTCTGGACCGGTGATTGTTGGAGGGGATTTCAACTGTGTTTTGTCCCTTTCCGAAGTTGGCGGAGTTTCGCATTCACTCTTGCCGGATTCTAACTCATTTCAGAATTGGGTGGATGATACACAACTCATTGACATGGGATATAGCGGCCCCGGTTTCACTTGGAATAGGGGGACTTCTCAAGACAGCAGAATCTCGAAGCGCCTGGATCGGGTATTCATGTGTGGTTCTTCTAGGATAATCTGGCCGGAGGCGTCCATACGGCACCTTCCAGCTTTGTCTTCTGACCACAACCCGATGTTATTGCAATTCGTCCCTCAAAGACGTGTTAACAAGGCTCGAAGACCTTTCCGGTTTGAGGCTGCGTGTGTTTCCCATCCGAAATATTCAAGCGTAGTTACTGATGGTTGGGGTAATATTGAGAACGATTTGTGCCGGGCTCTCACCACTCTCAAAGCAAAACTGCTTAGATGGAATGAGATTTCATTCGGTAAGATCGAGACTAGGAAGAATCTCATCATCAATCAATTAATGGCGGTTCAAAGCGAGATCGAGAAGAATCTGAACCAGGGTCTGCTCGACTTACACTCCTCAATACATACGGAATTCGATTTGGTTCTTGATCAGGAGGAAACTCTTTGGCAGCAGAAATCTTGCGAATGTTTCATTATGGAAGGTGATCGAAATACCGCCTTTTTCAGGCTTCTACTATGGTCCGCAGAAGATCTAATAGAGTGGATTGCATTAAAAATGATGATGGCATGTGGATATCCGACCCTAATCTGCTCAAACAAAATGCCCGTAATTATTTCAAGGAGCTTTTTACCGCTGATATCGCTACCTCATTTGCTGAAGGTTTGTTCCCTTCTAACTTCCTGGCTCTTTCTGAATCTGACATCTCCTAAATCTGTAAACCCTTCTCCGACCAGGATATTAAGAAATGTCTTTTTGATTGTCGGCTCTAAAGGCTCCGGGGAAAGACGGATTTAGTGCAATATTTTTTCAAAAATCTTGGGATACAATTGGATCGATTGTACTTCAATATATAAAAGATTTCTTTGAGTCTGGTCTGCTCTAGAGTGGCTCCAATGACACACTTATATCTCTGATTCCGAAGAGAAGTAGTCCTGATCATATTTCCGGATTCCGACCTATTGGACTGTGCAATGTTAAGTATAAACTGATCTCTAAGATTCTTGTATCCCGACTCCAACCATTTATGAATACTTTGGTTAGCCCTTTCCAAAGTAGTTTTATTCCGGGACGCATGATTGAAGATAATGTTATTATCGTGCAAGAGCTACTTCACACTCTAGTTCGTAAGAAGTCGGGTATGAAGTGGATGGCCATTAAAATAGATCTTGAGAAAGCTTACGATAGGTTGTCATGGAACTTTGTGGAGGAAACTTGCAAACTGATCGGGTTGCCGAATATTTGGATCGGATGGATCTCCAAATGTATTAGGTCACAATCGATGTCTATTCTTTGGGACGGGGAGATGACGGATTGTTTCACTCCTTCCAGGGGAGTTCGTCAAGGTGATTCGATCTCACCATACATATTCGTTCTTTGTCTTGAAAGATTGAGTCATGCAACATAGAAGTTGATTGATACTAGGCTTTGGCAACCGGTTAAGGCTTCTCGCAGGGGGATGAGTTTCTCCCACGTTTTCTTTGCTGACGACATTGTATTTTTGTTGAGGCTTCTGTGGACAATATTGTCGTCATCAGTAAGTGTCTTTCGGAGCTTTGCAATGCATCTGGTCTCAAAGTAAGCACCTCCAAATCTCACATATCCGTGTCACCTAACGTGGATAATACGTTGAGAAAGGCTATTCATGATCTTTCCGGATTCACAATTGTCTCTGATTTTGGTAAGTATCTTGGCTTTCCTATTTTGCAATCCCGCATGAAGAAGGCCGTTTTCAATTTTCTGGTTGACAAAACGAAGGGCAAATTGGCGGCATGGAAGGGGCGTCTTCTGAGTACGGAAGGTAGAGTTACCCTAATTAAGTATGTGATGTCTTTGTTCCCAACCTACATCTATAGGGTTGTCAAACTTCCGGCTTCTATTTGTAAGGATCTCGGTCGATTGTGTTGCTCCTTTCTATGGGGGGACAATGAATCAACGAAGCGTATCCACCTTGTTGCGTGGAAGACTATTTGTCGCCCTTCTGATAAAGGTGGGCTTGGTATTCGTACTTGCGAGGCTGCGAATGCCCTAGGACTGAGTAAACTGGCATGGAGACTTGTTCATAATCCGGGTGCTCCATGGGCTGCATTACTCAATTGCAAGTATGGGTTAGGGGGTGTTAGGCCGTTCATGGATTATAACTCCAACAAGCGTGGGTCCTTTATTCTGAAGGGGCTAATTTGGGTCAAAGACAACGTTCTCTCTTCTAGTGTGAGATGGATGGTTTCAAACGGCTGTAACACTTATTTCTGGATTGATTTGTGGTGTAGTGATGAACCATTGTGCACTGATGTTGCTGCGCTACCTAGTGGTTGCCTCATTGCATATTTTGTCAACTCTTATTGGATCAGCGGTCATGGATGGGACTGAGAGAGAATTGGGTTGTCACTTTTGGCCAAGGCTCTCTTTAATATGTCCATGATTACAATTTCAGATCTCTCCCTTAAATCAGATTGTCTGTCCTGGAAGTTCACTGCTGATGGAGATTTTACTATTCCGTCTTCATATATGGCGTCTGTCAAGTATGTTGCTCTTGCATTGATCATTTAAGCCATATTTTTAAAGATATATGGAACATGGTTGTCCCAGAACGTATCAAGATCTTTCTCTGGCTTGTTTGTCATGGTAGGTTACTTACCAATGAAGAACGGACTCGACGACATCTGACCATGGATAGTAGCTGCCATTCTTGTACGGGTAGTTCTGAAACGATATTGCATATTGTACGTGATTGCCCACTTGCTGCAACTATCTGGACCATACTTTTGCCAAACGATTTTCCGGGGGATTTCTACACCGTTGATATTAATGCTTGGTTTGAGTTAAATATGTCATGCATGGCAGTTATCTTGGGGGGACTTACCATGGCAGTTGTGTTTTGCTGTCTCGATTTGGTGGTGTTGGAAGTGGAGGAATGAAGCTATTTTTCGCGGTTCTCCCACTCCTAGCAACCGGGTGCATTCAATTATCTCGTACACTAGAAGCATTATCCGTGCAAAAACCAATTACAGATTTTGCAGCTCACAGAGGGTGACTATCCCCTCCTTTGTCAGCTGGAACGCCCCTCCTGAAGGTTGGATTAAGCTCAATACGGACGGGTCGGTCAGGAGGACAATCAGGGTTGCTTCTTGCGGAGGGGTATTCAGAGATACACATCGACAATGGTTGTGTGGCTTTATGATGAACATTGGGCCTTGTTCGGTTCCTATGGCGGAGCTGTGGGGGCTCTCTATGGGTCTCTATCAGGCATGGGAAAAGGGTTTCCGAAAGATTATTGTCGAGATCAACTCGGAATTGGTAGTCAATCTGGTGCAAAGGTTTATCCCGAGTTACTATCCCTTTCATAGTCTGGTATCGAGGTGTCAAGGCTTCATTCGTAGGAATTGGCTGGTCCAACTCCGTCACATTTATCGGGAGGCTAACGTTGTTGCTGATCACATGGCATCACTTGCTTCTTCATATCCTTTAGGTTACTTTTATGTTCAGAATCCTCCTATTTCTATAATTCCTAACTTGAAAAACGATGCCCGCGGAGTAGCTACCCGCAGGTTAGTCCCTTGTTAGCCATTTACGCGTTTTGAATAATATTACGGCAAGGTCGTAGGCCCCCGTAGTCACTACCAAAAAAAAAAAGTTGAAAGTATTGGGTGAGACTTGAGAGCATGGGCGGATTTAAGGGGTGGGCGACAGGGTCGGGCCGGTCGGCGCACACCTGGTCCGAGAAATAAACTGGACCCATGGGCTTGTGTTTTATGCTAAATTAAAATAGCGTAATATTATTTGACTTTTTCATATTGTCTAACATGTGCCACTCCACCGTGTATTTTGTCTATTCTTTATCAAAGGAAGTCAGGTAGGACATGCGGCAAATGTTTATTGACGCTTGATGTTCCTCGTGTCTTAGCTGGAATTTTTTTGAATGTTTTAAATGATGATAGCATTATAAATTTAAAAAATAAAAATACTATGACGGACAAAATAATTTTTCCGTTTCATAGACATCCATTTATGTATTTATGCTATTTCAATATTTGATCATATTTTGTATGGATAAATTAATGAAATTATACTTATTTCCGTTTCATAGACATCCATTTATGTGTGTAGATATAATATTCAATTATGATATTTAAATTGTTTGAATTTGTGAAAAACTGTAGTAAAATAATTTTAATATTTTATCCTTACAAAAAACTATTTTATAATCACTCATACTAGCTTCAACTAAACTAGCCAAACTTGAAAAAGTCTAGTAAACTATTCAAAATTGAGATTTAAACTTTATGCATATATATAGACACTTTCTTGTAAGAACATCCCAAATGGCGAGAAATGAGAACATATGTAATATTCAGAACATCCTCTCTTCTACTTTTCATTGGTGTGAAATTTTTCGGAAGTGTTAATCCAGTGAAGGAAGATGATACCAACATCTCGTAACAAAAGCCCTCATTCTTGGTCTATGTAAGTTTAGAGATTGACGTTGATTGTAATCCGTGAAGGGATCTCGCCTCAACCTTTGTATATTTATGTAGAGGAATATGTAAGGGTTACAAGAGTAAATATGTAATTGTACAGGTATATAAAGTATAGACATATATATCTTCTAACATCCTCCCTCAGTCGAAGTCGGAGAACAACGGAGATAGGGATTGGATCTGAAGTTTGTAAACAGTGGTGGGGCGAGAACCTTGATAAAGATGCCAACGTACTGATGAGTGGAAGAAACATGTACAACACGAACCTGCCCAAGATAAACTTTGTCTCGGAAAAAATGTATGTCAAGTTCCACGTGCTTCGTGTGATGATGTTGGACAAGATCGGTTGATAAATTATCCGCAAACACATTATCACAATAAACTAATGTGGCAGTGGAAAGGCCCAAACCAAGTTCACAAAGCACATTGCGAAGTCAACATGTTCCAACTACTCCATTGGCTACATTCTTGTATATAACCTTAGCACTATATCTGGAGATTGTCTCTTGCTGTTTGGAAGACCAAGACACAATATTGTCACCAAAATAAACATAGTAGCCCGAAGTTGACCTTATGGTGTCGGGACAACCGACCCAATCTACATCCGAATAAGTTGCTAACTAATGTAGGGAAGGCTTCGAAACTGTCAAACCCAGAGCAATGGTGCCCTTGAAATTACGCAAAATGCATTTTAGTGTTTGCGTATGATTTTCCCGAGGGTTATGCATAAACAAACAAACCTGTTGGACGACATAAGCAATATCTGGGCAGGTGAAAGTGAGATATTGTAAAGCACCTGCAAGACTGTGTCTATAGGGTTAGAGACGGATGGAGCAAACGATGCACTGAGTTTAACTTTAGTATCAACTAGAGTAGTGGCAGGCTTGCAAGTAGTCATGCATGCCTTCAGCAAGATGACAATGTTTCTTAGTAGGGCATCAAAAGAGGTCATCGGTATAATGTCGTCTACATAAAGGAGAATATAGGTTGTACCTAACCGACCTTGTTGCACAAACAATGAGGTATCAGATTTGCGACCTTTGAAGCCTATCATCTGTAGATAAGAGGAAAACCGCTGGAATCATGCACGAGGGGTCTACTTTAGGGGCGCTTAATATCTCAATTTTCTTATATATTTTAAATCGCGAAGTGTTAGCTAGTACATCTTCAACTCATATACTGAGAGTTTCTTTAACTATTTTTTAAAATAAAAATAAAGATTAATGTCAGAATAGGTTAAATTTTGGGATGGAAGAGACAGATTTCTTAAATAATTTTAAGGATAAAAATAATTAAAAAAACAGATAAGAAATACTTTGAAGAGTTCTGGAATGAAGATGCTCTAAGGGCACTAAACCCAAAATTATTTGATTATGATATCAATTTTCAAAATCGTTAAATGTCAACTAAGGGCACTAAACCCCAAAAAATAATTCGAGGATGGTATCAATATTAATAGTTAAATGTTAACTAAGGACACCAAAAATAATACTGTCCCGATCATAAAAAATCCTAAGACGGGCTCTACACACGATTGAAATAATACGAAACATAACTATCCACGTGCAGAATTGAATTTGAAACTGAAATAAAGGTGATGCTATTTACTGCAAAACCAGTTACCCAAAGCAAGCCGTGGGTGAGATTGACTCGCAAGAGCAAAAAGATTGCGCCCAAACTCGCAACACGATTGCGCTCCATCCGCAATAGAAACCTACAAAACTTGTCCTTTCTTCATCGCAGGCCGACTCGCAACACGATTGTGTCCCTTTAACGTCTCAATTTACTAAAAATCTACGAGACACACTTGCAATGAGCCTATGAAACACACTCGCAATTATCATACGGGATAGCCTCGTACGTGCAAACTTAGTTACAATATATTTCAGACAATGTTATTTAGGTAAATATCAAATCATTTTTTGACGCGATGTTTTTCCGAGAGATTCAAGGATTCCTCCCCACGCTGGGGCGAGGAGGTGTCTTTACCAATATCTCCATCCCGAAATAAGGTAATTGGAAATCAATTTAAGGGTGCACAAAGAGCTTTGAGTGGCATTCGGTAGAAAAGGATTATCTAGTTTATTTTAAAATGATTATGCCCAATTTTTTTAGGGCTAATTTGGTAACTAGGCCATTTTGAGATTCTTGTTTAGTAAATAGACTTTTTTAATTTTCGGATTAAGTAAATGTACCCCGTTCTCTCTTTTACCGTCAAACTCAAACCCTAACTCCACCAACTCCTTCATTCTCCCTTTCAGCAGCCTCCTCCTCTCTCCATCGTCAATGGTTGTTGACTGTTGTTGTTACTCCCCCAACACTAGATCCGTGCTCCCTTTCACCTTCTCCGTTCGCTCAACATCGATCAACAAGATGACGGTACCACTCGGTCCCCCATGGCCTGGTGTTGCCATTCAAGTTCGGGGCTCCTTCCGTAGATGTGGGTGTCTTCGATCAACAAGATGACTGTAATAAACCAGAAATCGATGTTCTCGAGGGTGATGGCAAAGCCTCCCAATAGGACGATGATTTCCAGATGAAGTCGATGGTGCCGAGGCCAGTGGAGGCCTTCTCGAGGGGACCATGTTGAGATGAAATGTGAAGATAAATCAAAGCCAAAAGAACTACAAGTATACAAAGATGAGTTAAGGGCTTTGACAAGAAAGTCAGTGAAGGAGCGTGGGGGTTTGCACTGGGAGTTAGACAAGAAGCTAACAGAGGAGCTACAAAAATGCAGGATAGAAGGAAGTATGAAAGCAACTGAGGTCACTTTATCGAGCCGGATGACAACCCACAACTTTTATTTGAAGCTTTATAATCTGTCTAACAATTGTTAACTTTTTGAGAAAATTTATATGATTACCTAGATCTAAGTACTGGTTGATGTCAATTTGAAGAAGACTCATGAAGTTCTTGCATTGGTGGAAGAAAATAAGGTCAGGAACGCCTTCATTGTCATTCATTGAGGAAAAAAGATTGTATTGATATCTTTGTTTGGCTTAACGGCCTGATTTTGCTGAACTTCGTTCGGTTTCAAAGTGTTGTCTGGTTCTTTTGGATACCATTTCCCCTTTCCCATTGCATTTGTTTTGTATAAGGTTGAATTTTACGCCTTTCTCATGATCTGTTCAATGCTATATTGTTAAAATTACTGATTTTGATTCCTCTCCAACTTCAATAGCATAAAGTCTTGACTTTATGTCATAATATTTGTTAGATTATGGTTTGTATGATCCTTTCCTTTAACAAAACCGGATTTGGTCAAAGAAAGGAGAGTATGAAGATGTTTCTAGTATCATAATATCATAATTTCTGGTATGATGAAAAATTCTGATATTGTGAAATTCCGGTATGATGAAAAATTCTGGTATTATGAATTTCCGGTATGATGAAAAATTATGCTTTTATGAAATTCTAGTATAATAAAAAAATTTGTTATGATGAAAAATTTTGGTATGATGAAAAATTCTGGTATGATGGAAAATTCTGGTACGATGATATGTAATTTTGGTATGTAATTCTGGTATGTAATTCTGGTATGTAAAATTCTGGTATGTAAAATTCTGGTATGAAATTTATACCATAAAATTAAAAAAAGAAGAAAAAAAAGAAGAAAAAAAAAACAAAAGCAAATTACTTACGGATGTTTCAAAGTTTAGTTATTCTATTTTTCTAAATATATTTTGGATGTTTCAAAAAGTGTAGTTATTCTATTTTTCTAAATATATTTTTAAGTAGAAGGGTTAATTAGTTTTACCTACCATTAAATGAAAGTGCTAAAAAAATTTGAGGTATAAAAAACTCAAAAAGGCCTGATATGTTAAATTATCTTTTTTTTTTATGCATAAACTATGAGATTATTAAAAATTATTATAAAATAATAATCTTTCAAATAATCTCCCTACCCCAAACTGAGCCGGCCTTAACCAGGCTCGTTGGACCTGGAATACAAGCTCGTATTATAGACTTGACGGTTTTCGACAACCCATTTGATCAAGTCCCTCGTTTATTCCAGTTCCCTCCCTGCAAGTCTCTGACGGTTGAATGATTATGGCTACAGAGAAACGATCCACCTTCCCCCTCCATCTTCTCCTACCCCTGTCTAGTTCAAACTGCAAACCTCCTCTTCTCCAATCTCTTCATTTCATTTCCCACTTCCCACAAACCATCCTTCCTCTTGGTTTAAGGTATTCTTATTTTTTGTTCCTTATCGAGAATAACCCAAGTAATTTTTGCTATTGATTTCTTCTATTCTCTTGATTTCGCATGTGTGTTGTCACTTAATTTTGGAGGTGATTAGTCTAGTGAACCTTACATTACAAAATTGCAAGCAAGAAAAGCTGGTGAGTGAAGACCTAGACTTCATGTGGAAACCAAATTTTTCCTTCTTGCACCTGGGGGAGGTCATTTCTGTCGAACTTCCTCGTAGGAAATTTTGGTTATCTTATATTCAGTTAATGTTCTTTTGGAACTTACTCAATGATCATCAATTATCATTGACTATGGACTCTGGGCAAGATTGTAATGATTTGTTTTTGTACATTGCGAAACTCAGAAGCTACTTGGCTCCCCAACATAAACTGGGCTTTTGATTAAATTTGAAGCGAATTGGATCTTCTTTTTTCTATCATTTTTCTTGTTAAGCTATTTATAGCATTTTGCAGCTTGATTCTTGGGTATCTTTGTGCTTTTACGGTGCTATGTAGTATTTATTGTTGTTCTTGCTTACGCGTTTGGATGGTCATCTACTAATCTGCCTTGAAGTGACTCATGTATACCCATTTCATTATGAACTGTTAACTATATTTATCTTTGATTCAGTCGATACCCAATACTAGTATTTTGTTAAATTTTTTTTCCTATATGCAAATTTTGGAGCGGTGATGCTTTTATCTATAGTTCTGTCATTTTAGCTGTAAGCTGAAATCCTACTGCTCTATCTGCAGACAGAAGGAAACACTTTCTAAGGGAAAATGGATCCTAAAAAATTCACACGAAAGACAAACGAGGCTTTTGCAGCTGCTGGTGAGCTCGCAAGGAGCAATTGGCATGCCCAATTGACTCCTCTTCACATTGCAGTTGCTATAATGTCTGATCCCGATGGCATTTTCCGACAAGTAGTTGCAAGCACTGGTGTTGATGACCAGGCTATAGAGTCAGTGGAAAGAATACTCAACACAGCTCTTAAGCTCTTACCTTCTCAAACAACTCCTGATAAAATCCGGGTCAGCACATCCCTTCGCAAGGTGATCCACAGCGCCCACAGAGCTCAAAAATCAAAAGGCGACATTCATTTAGCTGTTGATCTGTTGATCCTGAGCCTTCTAGAAGATCCCCAGATCAATGATCTGTTGAAAGAGGCTGGTGTGGCGACATCAAAGTTGAAGAATGTGGTTGAGAATCTCCGCGGAAAGGAAGGAAAGAAGGTAAAAAGTGCTTTTGGGGACACAACTTTTCAGGCTCTTAAGACATACGGCCATGACCTTGTTGAACAAGCTGGGAAACTTGATCCTGTGATTGGTCGTGAGGAGGAGATTCGTCGTGTTATTAGGATATTATTAAGGAGGTCCAAGAACAATCCGGTGTTGATAGGAGAGCCGGGTGTTGGTAAGACAGCTGTAGTAGAAGGTATTGCACAGAGGATTGTAAGCGGGGATGTTCCTAGTAGTCTTGCTGATGTAAGGCTCATTGCGCTGGACATGGGAGCTTTGGTGGCTGGGACTACCTTTCGCGGAGAGTTTGAAGGACGGTTGAAGGCTGTTTTGAAGGAAGTGGAGGAGGCTAAGGGAAAGGTTATATTATTCATTGATGAAATTCATGTAGTCCTTGGGGCTGGAAAAGGATCTGGGCCAATGGATGCAGCCAACCTCTTGAAGCAGATGCTTGCTAGGGGCCAACTTAGGTGTACTGGTGCGACTACTGTTAAGGAATATAGGAAGTACATGGAAAAGGATGCTGCTTTCGAAAGGCGGTTTCAACAAGTGTATGTGTCTGAACCTAGTGTTGCTGATACCATAACCATTCTTCGAGGGCTGAAGGAGAAGTATGAGGCCCACCATGGTGTCCGGATCCAAGATCAAGCCTTGGTGGTTGCTGCACGGTTATCAGCCCGTTATATCACTGGACGCCATTTGCCTGATAAGGCCATTGATTTGGTTGATGAAGCGTGTGCAAACGTGAGGATTCAGCTTGAAAGTGAGCCCGATGAGATAGATAACTTGGAAAGGAAGAGGGTGCACCTGGAAATCGAATTACATGCACTTCAGAAGGAGGACGATAAAGTGAGCAAAGCTAGACTAGTTGAAGTAAGGATAGAGTTGGATGACCTCCGGGACAACCTTCAGCCTCTGATGATGAAGTATAAGAAAGAAAAGGAGACGCTTGATAAGATTAGATCGTTCAAGCAAAGGCGAGAAGAGCTCTTGTTTGCCTTACAAGAGGCTGAAAGGAGGAACGATCTTGTCAGAGCCTCGGAATTGACTTATGGGGATATTCAACAAGTCGAGACTACAATTGTCAAGCTTGAAGGAAGCAGGGATAAGAACTTAATGCTAACGGATACTGTGGGACCAGAGCAAATTGCACAGGAAGTGACTCACTGGACTGGAATACCAGTCTCAAGTATGGGACAGAATGAGAAGGAAAAGCTGATTGATCTACCTGAGAGGCTTCATAAGAGAGTTGTAGGCCAATACCAAGCTGTTGAAGCTGTTGCAGAAGCTGTGTTGAGATCAAGAGCTGGGCTAGGGAGGGCCCAACAACCAACGGGTTCATTTCTGTTCTTGGGTCCAAGTGGTGTTGGGAAAACTGAGCTAGCAAAGGCTCTTGCCGAGCAGCTTTTTGATAATGATAATCTGGTTGTTAGGATCGATATGTCTGAGTACATGGAGAGGCACTCGGTTTCACGATTGATCGGTGCTCCACCTGGGTAATTGTTAAATAATTTCTTGTTTCATTTGAGGAAATATATAATATTGGAAGGTAACTTGTTCGCTCACTTGTTGTTTGCGCCGCTATGCAGGTATATTGGTCACGAAGATGGTGGGCAGCTTACAGAATTGGTGAGGAAGAGACCATACAGCGTTGTGCTGTTTGATGAAGTCGAGAAGGCTCACGTGTCGGTATTAGACATTCTCCTTCAAGTTCTTGATGATGGAAGGCTAACTGATGGGAAAGGCAAAATTGTGAACTTCAAGAACACATTGATCATAATGACTTCAAATCTCGGGGCAGAGCACCTGTCTGGACTCAAAGACGAGAGCACCATGGAGGTTGCTCGCCAGAGGGTAATGCAAGAGGTAGGTTTCTTTCAATGGTTTTGGATCATACCCCTATAAAATCTATTAAAGGATCAGTGTAGGTGTTTGGTAATAGAAATGGCAAATGATCTACTTCACGCATCATTCATGAAGCTGATTTTGTTTGAATTTTAAAGCAACCTAACTATGTTGAAGCAAAGCAAGGGCTAATTTCGTATTTGAGTTTTGTATCTGTACTACTGTGGATTTCTGTGAATAATCATGATGTAATTTGGGAGAAAAATAAAGGACTGAAGCAGTCTCACTTAAATTTGAAAGAATGACCTTTCTTACAAATAACGTGCCTCCTCTTCTTGTCTTTCAGGTGAGGAAATACTTTAGGCCAGAGTTCTTGAACCGATTGGATGAGATTGTGGTATTTGATCCTCTGTCCTACGATCAAATGAGGAAAATAGCAAGGCTCCAAATGAAAGATGTTGAGGCTCGTCTTGCTGAGAGAGGTGTTTCCTTGTTTGTCACGGACCCTGCACTTGATTATGTATTAGCTCAGAGCTACGATCCTGTAAGTCTCATATTCATTGACTTGTTTATATGATTTGAGAAACATTATAGAGTTGTCTTGGTATTGATCTTGTGTCTTTCCTGATATCTTGTAGGTAAATGGCGCGAGACCCATAAGGAGGTGGATTGAGAAGAAGGTTGTGACTGAGCTATCGCGGATGCTGTTAAGGGATGAGATCAATGAAGAGAACTCTATTGTCCATATATATGCTGGCAGGGACGGATTGTTGTACCGCGTGGAGAAGAATGGTGTGATTGAGAATGTCGAAAACGGGGAGAAGGCAATCGTGCTGAGCCAGCCACTGAATGCAGGCCGTGTTGTCAACGTGATTACAATCGAGGAGATATCCGCTGACGCTGACGCTGACGCTGACGCTGACGCTGACGCTGACGCTGACGCTGACGCTGACGCTGACGCTGACGCTGACGCTGACGCTGACGCTGACGCTGACGCTGACGCTGACGCTGACGCTGACGCTGACGCTGACGCTGACGCTGACGCTGACGCTGCCGCTGCCGCTGCCGCTGCCGCTGCCGCTGCCGCTGCCGCTGCCGCTGCGAAGACAATCGTGCTGAGCCAGCCACTGAATGCAGGCCGTGTTGTCAACGTGATTACAATCAAAGAGATATCCGATGACGATGACGATGACGATGACGATGACGATGACGATGACGATGACGATGACGATGACGATGACGATGACGATGACGATGACGATGACTGATGACTGATCTGTGGCTGGACTGGAGTGTGTTTAATGTATAGCAGCTGGCTTGTTGGCTGTTAGTTTTTAGTCTTTTTGTTGATGATGAACTCTTTGGGTTTCAGGAGTGTGTTTAATGTATAGCAGCTGGCTGGCTGGTTGTTAGTTTTTAGTCTTTTTTGTTGAAGATGAACTCTTTTGGTTTCAGGAGTGTGTTTAATGTATAGCAGCTGGTTGTTGTTAGTTTTGCTGTTCTGAATGATTTTGTATGGCCTCTAGCCCTTAATGTGGATTAAGTTATATATCTGGTGTGAATATATTTGTAGTTCGATTTTTCCATCTGACTCCCAATTCCTATCCATATATATTGCTCAGGTTGTGCTATTGGATTGCTGGGAGCATGGTAACTGGGAAGAGGGAAGATAAATAACATAGGTAATATCAATGATTCGGACCGACCCATGATACAAAATCGTTCATTCGGACCCTCACCCACCTGAGCTCACATTCCCTAAACCTTAACTGTGGTTGTTTTTTCGTGTTCAACCGGCAAATTAAGCTTGTAACTATCGGCAGTTCAATTTACTGGCGGTTGAACGTGGAATGATCGGAGAGAGCAACTCGAGTGTGGTTGTGTAACCTGCGTTAGACTTAGAGTTTACCCTTTGGTTGCGAGTCGAGCGTGGAAGCGTGCCCCGGACCATCAACTATCACCCGCATTCCAACCGCTTTTATCTAATTTTCGAACATTTAATTGGTTCGGATTTTCGGATAACCATCGGTTGCGGGTGAGATTGTCTCCTTAAAAGAGGAGAAGAATTATTAATAAAGACAATAACCCACAACTCTAAAGACATTAATATTAAAGTGTTCTCATTGTAAGAATGTTTTAGTATGGGCTACCTTCCGAACATAGTATATTTTAACCGTTTTTTATTTTAAAAAAATAAAATAAAAAACATAAAACTGATAACAAATTAAAGTTTATATAATATTGTTAAGTTATTAAAATAAAATAATTTTTTTAAAGTAGGAATATTTAAGTTAAAATCGTTATACTAGATCACAAATTTTGTCATAGTAAAGTTAGGAAAGTGATTATACAGGAGTTTAGAGAAAAGGAAAGGGAAGATAATACAGTTATTACTATTAGGGTAAAAATTCATAAGGATATTTTTGTAAAAGTTTGCACCTTGAAGAGCAGGGGAAGGAGCAATCCCTCACAGAACCCTAGATGATCTTGATTCTATTATTTTTGTCTAGCAGCACGATTTTCATTCGAGAGGTTCGGTTCTGAATTCTGCAAATTTTCGTCTTTTAAGTTGCCATAATTGATCATGTTTCTTCTTGATTATTGTAGCCCTAATTGCCCTTTTCCCTTATTGTTCAGGATGATCTGGTGCTCTAATTGCATTACACATCAGCCTCCACAATCCGCTCGCTCCAGTTTAGTGTCAGTTCATCTTCCGATCTTAAATTCCACTGCAATCTGCTTCAGTTTGATCCTTATGGAACGATATTTTTGCCTAAATTAGGAAGTGTTTTTTGTACTCAAATTTGGAGCTGACTTTTTTTTTGCTGTTAGATGCTGTAATGGCTGCGGAAAAGTTGTTATTCAACAAGTTGGTATCAAAAAAACCTCGTCTGGTGTTGCTGCCGGGCAGGTAACATACTGTTTTGGCTCTTTAATGTTGCTGTTCAGGGTCAACAAGCATCTACTTAACTGGAACTATAATTCAAAATTGAGACCTTGAACTATTTTTAATTGTTCTCAATGTAAATGTCTATTTGATCTGGTAGGCTTTTTGGATTAGGAGTGAAATTTCTGATAACACAATCTATGATTGGTAA
The DNA here is from genome assembly GCA_033239125.1 of Fagopyrum homotropicum. Classification (NCBI taxonomy): domain Eukaryota; kingdom Viridiplantae; phylum Streptophyta; class Magnoliopsida; order Caryophyllales; family Polygonaceae; genus Fagopyrum; species Fagopyrum homotropicum. The sequence goes on along the minus strand of BSWB01000001.1, from coordinate 8,109,189 downwards.
ATTCCCCTTTGACAAAGCAAAGTGGGAACTGTTGGGTTTTGTGAGGATTATATCTTTGAAATACAATTTAGATTGAGTAGACAAATCCATGATTGTATCTAGTGTTAATGAATGTGATTTGTTTATACATTTTGACTTCTTATTCATCTTGTACTTTGTCTATTAGACCGTCAAAATTATTCTTGTGGCATCTGTTTTAACTATGTGGCATATTTGGGTTCTAAACGGGTTAATTCAACTATGTTTTCTGAATGGCACCAACAAAAAAAACTATGTTTCATGTATAGACTTTTATTTGCCATGTTAACCGAACTCTAAAAGTATCTTTGGTGACCATCTCACATTCCCTGGCTTACATCTTGTAGTGTGAGCGAGAAGTCAACAGCCTGAATGCTGGTAAGAGACTCAAGATTGATGTTGCAAAATTAATAGGTAAAATTAGTCGATCTCTTTTCTTCTCTTTCTTCTTCTTTTGGTTGGGGGTTGGAGCTGTTTAGTTAGCAATTTATGTCACACCAATGTACTGCTTATATTTCTGCCATGTTGCTAGGTTTGCGGCCTACAGTTAGCAGAAATACTAAAGATAGTATGAATGGAAAATGTTCTGATGATTCAGAAAGCCTGTCTGACATTGACGGTGTTGAGGTATGAGCTCATTATCAGTCTGCCTTTTTATTGAAGCAATTTAAAACTGCAGCAGCGCATTCTTGTGTTCAGAAAAATCAGTAACCACAAAATAACACATTATTGTATTATAAATTATTTGCAAGAAATAGAATTGGCAAAATATAGGTTTCTCTAAGTATACCACAATTGTAGAGACGATACCAAAAACCCATAGACTTTACATCGTGGTAATATCTCTTTAGCTAGCAAGTGGGATTCAAAGGACGAAGGTTCTCCTTTTCCTTTGTTGTTTTGACAAATTTCTTGTCGGCGGTTTTTTGAGAAGGTAACAGTTATAGACTCGCGAGGCATCCTGTGTCAAAGTTTAGGAGATTCATGCTTCATTTGGAGCCTTGTTTTTTCATAAGTGCTTAGATTTTGTGATGAGATTGTTTTTTTTGGCATGTTTTGATTTATTTGAATAGTTTAAACGAAACACCTGTTTGCACATCTAGCTGATTGTAGTGCGGTTTCAGTACTAGCTGTAAGACTATAAATTATAATGATACATTGGCTATGCATTTTGAAATTAAATGTTGAGCACACTATACTAGCTGATCTAGCAGACATTCCTTATATTTTCCTCCATTTCTTTTCGCATCCTTGCTATTATATGCCCTACAATTTATTCTTCCCTAGACCTACCCCAACTTATCCTTATTTATAAAATGCACACTTCTTTCAAATGTAGCCATTGTTTGGGTACTTGTGAACCGGCTTTTCTGCAAATTTGGCTGCTGTGGAGAGTTAAAAACCTGCCAGAGATAGTTGGGGTAGTTAGGCCATGGATGTCTTCTCCAATCTCCATCACTTGACCTCCATGTCCGATTCCATAACTTTCTCATTCACTCTTTTAAACCTCCAACCGTGTTTCTTTCCTAGGTTCCATTGCTTACTCAAGCTTTTGATCTCTTCAAGATCGTTACCCCGTTGGTGCTTAAGTGGTGATTGTGAAAAGCTACACTCTTTCATTAAAGAAGTATGAGGTGCAGGTGTGAAGCAAGTGTACACAAGCTAAGTACAATGAGGAACAAGTTTCAATCCACAAATAGTACTCACTAGGGCAACCACAAAGCAATGAAAGAGTACAGAGACAAAAGCTCAAACATACCTAACTCTTCAATTTACACCAAAAGATATATTTTCAATTTTCCTCCAGTTTGAAGAAAGGAAAACCTCTTCTTTTTCTAGGCTTACCAAGAAAATATCCTTTGAACGAGTCCGTGTCTCATAATCAAGTACATGTATAAGTTTGATGATTCCTATCAGTCTATCACCATCAATAATCACTTCTTATTTGATTGCATTTTTTACAGCTGGTGTGATTTTTTTTAGTTTGATGCTGTTATATACAGGTTCGAAGTTACCTGCTTAAGGAGGAAGAAACGATTTTGAAACAGATGATGTGGGAGAGGATGAATAAAGGGTATGCCAAGGTGATTCCTTTTCTTTTTTAAAAATGGTTTTTTGGTGGTTGTCATTCAGAAGTATACCTTTGATTTGAGATGATTCAGTTTGCTCAACATATGATAACTTAAACAGACAAAAAACCCATCAGTTGTTATCCTAAAGGGCTTCAACTGGAAACTTGGTTTGGTCGTGGTTATTTACTTACATATATGATACAGAAAGGGCACATTAGCTATGATAGGAAGATGGAGCATAGAACAGATGATCACAAGATTGAAAACTCATGTAATTGTATCTTTTGAAAAATGAATCGGGCATCTACACATGTGTCTGGGTATTGATTGGATATCCAATCCAGCCTAACTTGTTACAGTATCATTTATCATGTATTTGTTATATGTTTTTGGGGATGCTGTTACTTACACCGGTTAGAATCTCAAAGTGCACCCGACAATATGCATATGCCTCCTAGAAGAGTTCGGCTGAATTGTTTTGTTGTACGCTTCTAGGAAGCTTATATCCAAAACTCTTTTTAAAAATTTTGTGCATCCCAATTTCTGGGAAGCAAGCAGATCACTGATTCTTTTATTTTGTTTCACTGGACACATCTGTAGGACGCATACGTTACTGGAATGTTTTATGATTTTGATGGGTGGAGGGTTATATATATTATATATGTATTTAGTGTATATACATATATAGTATACTGACGACGTGACGGGCAATCTGATCAGTTTGTGCTTTCTATTTTTTCTTCTGACTATGCTTGACTGCACTGTGAATCTATGTAGTTATATGCTTGACCAAAGATTTTGAACATGTATTGCTGCCTAAAACTCTTCTCCCCTCTCATATTTTATAGGCAGAGGCTGCTAGAAAGGCTGCAGCAGCAAATGCATTGAAATTGAAAAAGGTGAGTATTTTGGCTACTGAGCAACTTATAGATTTACTACATTAATTTGAAGTAATGAGCGATGGAATCTTGAAACTAGGCAATTGTAAGGTGCTCTCCATTGCTTAGTCACTGTTTCGTTTTTGTGGATATTAATATTTGCAGGAGAAACGAAGGCAAATGGAAGAATCAAAAAAGGGTGGGGATCCTTCCAAAGCAACTAAGAAGGTAAATCTCTGTTTAAGTTACAAGTATTATAAATTATATTCCGATCCCATATTGAGTAAGAGGCATTCAACATTAAAAGAGGCTCAATCCTTTATGAGATCTCTGCTTTGTTTACCTGAGCTGACTAAAACGCTTGATTTCGACCGTTTTGGATTCATTTCTCCCCTTGCTTAGTTGTCGATTCCTTGTTACTATCAATGCTTTAGTATTTTTCCGTTGCATCTGTTCAAATGGTTTGTGTTTTCGAGTTTTCCTAGGAAATAGATACAGAAACACTTACCCTTCTGAGTTTCGGTGCTACATAGGAAAAAAAAGTGTTTCATGGAAGGCAAATTTCACTGTCTCAGCATCTGCAGCATATATAGTATTTTGCTTCTTATTTCTCTGCCTTTTGGCTAATGGTACACAAATATAATTTCTTTCAGAGAACTAGTTCGAGGGTGAACTATGACGCGCTGAAGGACCTCCTTGGTGAATCGGTAAGCCTTGCTTTATAATGCAATATGAAATCTTGTATTCGTTGCCTAAGACTTATGTTTGAATTGTCATTTGTCTTACCAGGAATTAGCTTCAGAAAGCTGTAAAAAGAGTCGAACTGACTGGTATTCTGAAGATGATGCGACGTCGAGCAAAAACGAATCAGAGCATAACAAGTACCAGAATGATCAATATCCTGATTATGAAGAGGAACAATACGATGATGGTGATTACGACGGTGATGATGATGATGGTTTCTTTTGACGGATTCAATCGCATATCCCCATTGGGTTTTTTCTACATTCAGTCTGCGGCTAAGTAAAAACTATACTGAGTCCTTTTTCGTTGATGAGTTTCCTGTCTTCCAGTTTTGACTATGAAATATATTTTTAGTCGAGCTTACTTTTACAAATTATTCTCCCAAAGGAAATAATTGTTGTTTTGTATTTTTTGTATTTAGTGTTTTTGAAGTAACAATCTAGTGAGCTTTTGTAAAAATCAATTTTGATGGATCAATACGGGACAATGGTGATGACGCTATTGGTTATACTATTAGGGACTCTAATGTCAAGACTATTTCCTACCAGTATAGTAATTTTGGGCACACTTCTTCCCTGTTTGCTTAGGCTATTGCTCTTAAACATGGTATTTTAAAAGCAATTGAATTGGAGTATAAATTTGTTGATATTGAAGGCGATAACCTCATTGTCGTTAATTCGATTAAGAACTTTTTAAAATCTCGTGGGATATGGGTCTCCCTCAGCGGATGTTTCTCTTTCTGTTAAAGTTATTGTTCATATGTCCTTTTCCATTTTCCTCTATTGTATAAAAAAAAATCCAGTGAGCATTATAATTATAAGGGCGTTATGTAAAATTAATATTTAAATTAAACAAAAGTATTTATGTATTTTTTTTGCGATGCATGTCACTTCATTTTACTCTCCGGTTCCCTAAAAGCAAAGGGTGATTGTTCTTATACACCATGTCCTTTGTTGATACCTCTATGAAAATACAAAACGCTCATTTTCCGAATGTTCATTTACTTTAGATAATATAATTGATCTTGATATTAAAATTTTTTTAACCGGCCTTGCTATCAGACATGACAAAATCAAATATGTGATCATCAGATTATATAATAAATTCGATCACCATAGAGTGGGATACTTGTGTGCTCTCTGTTGGAGTATATGGACAACAAAGAGCCAATACAACTTCGTCAACAAAAAAGTCTTTTGCAATTAAAGATAATGTTATAACTCAAATCACAACATGGGAGAAAGGTACAAGAAAGGAAGGGGGGAAAAAAGAATACAAAGAAGAAAAAAACATCCATTGGAATAACCCCGAGGAGGGTAAAATCAAATCAAATTTTTTGGGTCTAGACTCGTTGGTGAGCAATGCTCCTTTGGATTCATCCTAAGAGATCACGATACTACCACTTTGACATTTGATAATGTGCCAATGCGGTGTCAACTCTATCATCATTTGGTAATGGCTAAGTCGTTTTTGTCCTAGTAGTGTGTAAGGAGCTCGATAGATTGTGTCGGAATTTTGTATGGGGGAGTGACTTGGGAAAGAGAAGGATGCATCTCTTGGCGTGGGACAAGATTTTCCGGTCTAAACGAATTGGAGGGCTTGGAATTCTATATGTATGAGACTCAAACTTGTCGACTTTTTGCCTACAAAGATCAACTTTGAACTCTAATTATGTGCACTAAGTATAAGGTGAGGGAGGTGTTATGGCCTAGGGCCTTGTATTTTTGGGCGGGTAGTTCGGTTGTGTGGTAAGACTTGTTGTCCGGTATAACAGAATTATCGCGTCAAACATGGCTTGTAATGTTTTGGATGTGAGAAATGTTTTGTTCTAGGTGATAGATGGTTGCTTGATCAATCACTCGTACCTCATAGTCAATCGCCACTTTTGGACATTGATTTGAACCTAAAGGTCCGGGACAACTAGTCTCCTACAACGAGCTAGAATTGGAATATGTGAACAACCGTATCTCTAATCAATGGTTCCTTTGCATGGATGCTTGTGCCCTCGATAATGGACACGAGAATAATGGTTGTCTTAAGAGGAGCGGGAGAGGTAGGGAATAAGGTCGGTTTTGTCTTGGATCGGTATCGGGAGATAACCAAGGCTTTTGAGTTGTAGAAAGAGGCGGATATTGATGATGCCTAGAATGGAAGTCATGGTGATATGGATGAAGTCCAACCATTAATGGGTCAAGTTGAACACAAATGGCATGTCGAGAGGAAATCCAAGATTGACGGCAATGGGGGAGTGATTAAAAACAATAGTGGGGTTGTCACTGCACCAGTGACGGAACTATGAGGTTATTTACCCATTGATTTGAGCTCGCATGGGAACGTGGACATCAAAGAGTGTTGGTAGAAAAGGATTCCAACATTTTTCGCCGGTTCATCATAAGGGTGTAGTTCTATACTCATCCGTCATTTAGCCTAATACTTCGGTGTCAAAGCTTTCTCATTAAGGATTAAATTGTTCGATTCAATCATATTTTTGTAGAAGGAAAGGTAGCGGACTTATTGACAAGCTTTGTCTTTTCTTCCGGGTTCATCCACTAGAGAAACCCCCTCTATGCTATAAGACTTTATTATTAGATGACTTATGTAGGGTTAGCATGCCCGCATAACACATTTGTAATTTTAAATTATTTTATTTAGTATTGTTGGGAAGAGAGCTCTCTTCTTTTCACCCAAAAAAGTAAGGATGACAATAGGGTGTGGTAAAAGGATTACAAGGATAAAAATATTACATAAAAAGAAGATGAAATTAAGGATAAAAACATTACATAAGATTAGTGATCAATTGGTTCAACACTAATGCCTTGACCTTTAAACATGGAACATTTTATAACGTAAGAGGAGATGCAATTAATATAGCTTATTTATTCGATAAGCCAAAAAAACAAATAGGTGGAAACCACTCTTTTTATCAAAGTGAGGATCCGATCCTCAGACCTATGGGTTATGGGACCAACATGTTTCCGCTAAGCCACACTATTTTAGTGATATAAGTTCAAAACTAAATATATTTTTATCAATAAAGGTATAACGAACTCAAAATCATATTTGTGTTATTTTTTTTTTATAAATAGTTATATTTTTTAACATAATGATATCTTTACTTTATTGGCTTATAAATGTCATTTAACATCTATCTATAGAAATAAAAGTTACAGTTTTTATTGAATATTTTATATAAATTCAAAAAATAACATGAAATTATAATTATTATTCAAACAAACACATACAAAGTATAGGAGTTAAACCAGTTAGATTAAACATATGATGAAGCAGAAAATTAGAACTCACGAATTCGAAGTTAAAATCGTATTTGTGTTTTTTTTGTAAATAGTTATATTTTTTTAACATAATTATATATACTTTATTGACTTATAAATATCATTTAACATATATAGAAATAAGAGTTAAAAATTTTTATTGAATATTTTATCTAATTTTTTTAAAAATTAAAATTAAAATTATTATTCGGAAAAACACAAAATGTAGAAATTAAACTAGTTATATGAAAAATATGATGAAGAGGAAATTAAAACTCATGAATTCTACCTTTGTTGAAAAAGATATGTTTAGTTTTGAACTTGTATCACTTAAACAGTGTGACAACGTGTTGGTTCCATAGCCCACAAGTATGAGGATCAAATTCTCACTTTGATAAAAAGAGTGACTTTCACCTATTTGTATTTTTGGTATTTCTAAATAAGAATCTATATTAATTACATCTCCTCTTACATTAATAAAAGGTTTCGTAGTCTAGCGAATTAATTGGTGTTGATTTCAAATCTCAATGGAACGTTTTTATCCACAGTTTTACTGCGGGTTTAAATGATTCTTTCCTATACTCGGAATAAGTTTTTTTTTCGTACTTAATGTTATAAATTATTTTTATTATTTAAAAAAAAATCTGAATATAAGAGGATAAGCACAAATATGCGGCATATAAAAAGTTACCACTTTAGAATATAAATTGCAAAAATATAAAAAATTCAACGTATAAAATAAAAATCTAGGGTACGATGATTCAATGAATACATATATTTAGTCATTCAAATGTATATGGTAAGAAATCTCTTTTCTTAAATTCTCATACTAATGGAATTAATCAATTGTTACCTTATCGAGGGATGAAGACGGTGATATTTTCATTTCTTCCGGTATAATGTTAGACAATTTATATCTACGTGTTTAATAATACGTTCATATTCGACTCATTTAAAAAAAGAATAAACTCGTAACTCTAATTTTGAGTAATTTCATATCATAATTTAGGTTGATCGATGGTTTGTCAAATAGCATATAATGTATGGATCTTTTGTATAATATACCGTAAACATAAGTAAGAAAATAAGGGTCCGTTTGATTTTAACGCTAAAAACAGAAATGAAATGAAAACGAGTATAATCTATATATATATATATATATATAAAGTTGTTCATGAATTTTTTGAAATGCAGTACAATTTGATTACTACCAAAACCGGAGGGGCTAATAGTAGCAATGTAATAATTAGAATCAAACCTTTCCAGAAAATAGCTTTGAAGATGGAACCCTTACAAATTCCAATTGCATCGTCTTTCTCTCTCGCACGAGTCCTACCCTGGTGCCCCTTTTGCTGTCGCCATGACCGATCCTCATTATTCTCTCTTCTCTCACCCTCCCAACCCAAACTCTCAACCTCAATTTCAACCGATCCAACCCTACCTTTCTAATGTGAGCGCTCCTCCTGTCTACGCTGGCCTCCAGGCGGCTTATCCTAATCCAGATGTTGCTCATACTTGGGCCGCTGAGCAATTTGCTTCTGTTTATCCAATCTCTAATGTAAGTGCTCCCCTTTCTCATTCGTTTAAGCTTCTGTATTGTTTTTTTTTGGTTGGCATTCCTGATTGTTCGTTTAATTTGATCTCTGGCTGTAACTCATTACTCGATTATTGATCTTCAGTGACATTGAAATTGATGAGATAACCTTTTTTATTGTGTTGAAATGTGTTTATGTTCAAAGTATGCTGTTGTTTGAATAGACAGAGAATTATGGGTGTGTTTGGGTGTACTAGTTTGTAATGGAGTTGTAGTTGAAGGCCTAATGGGACATGGAAAACTTAGATACTAAAGAAGTTAGTAAATAAACAAACAGTGATCTTTCCATAAACCTGAGTAGCCTACTAGGAGAAAAAGGTGACATTTTATATAAGAAACACTGATGAGTGAACCTTAAAGAGCATTGCAAATTTAAATGGCAGAAACCGAGCAAGTTCAAGCTCCAAACGCAGACTTCTCAGCCCAATGTCATGAAAACCCTTAGATCTCTAATTGAATTCTCACCTAGAATCTCATGAAGACACTAAGCCTCAATTTTAAATGAATTTACAAGTACCTAAGCGCTGGGGAAATCCTCACTAACCCCGTCTGGTTGCATCTCAGGAAATGGCAACGAAATGGAAACAAATTTAGTCCATATATATATATACTCTTGTTCATGAAATTTTTTGGAATCATTCTTTAAAGTAATTGGAGTAGAATTTGATTAATTTTGATAACCTATAGGGAAACAAAATGTGGAAAAGAAAACACATTTGTATTGAAAATGAGAAAGGATGCAGCTTATAAATTAATTTAATGAATGAACAATACATTTAAGTGGATAGATTTGTTTCCATTCCGTTTCCGGAGTTGAAACCTAACCGGCCCTAAGAAGTTTTAACCAAGAAAGAGGGAGCAGATGGCCCAGATGAAAATACGGCGTTAACTGTCTACTATCTCAGCCGTCCTCTTCTTTTCCCCTTCTTCTGTCTGTTGTTGTTGAGCTTAGAAGGAATGGTTTTTGGTTCCTGCTTAGTGGCAAAACTTGGAAGTTGTGCCGGGTTGCCCCAACACTGGCCACATTCTGATGGTATAGTTGGAGAACCAGGCGGAACTGCCTTGTGTGAGGAAACCAGACGATGAACATGAACAAGGAAGAAAGAGGGGGATTCTCAGGTGCTTTTTATTAGGTTTATCCCCTGGCCCTTACGCAATTTTATTAACAATAAGGGTGTATTTGCCTTTTCAAATCCAAAAAACTCAAAACAAACTACCTCAGATTCCAGAACCTTGATTTATGGATTTTCTCCGATCAACAAGTTGAAAATCTATATACCATTTTTATAGCCAAACAGGTTCATAGAAGGTATCTATCTACAACTGAACTAGCTAATAAAATAGTTTTATTGACAAACCGAATATACTTAATAGTGTATTTATCTGTTTCAGTTTTAACACAATTGTATAGAAACTGACTATTGGTTTAATACTGCAAGAATAAAATTGGAAAGTCTTGCATACAATGTATATGATGAAATATCTTCTAACAAAACTCTAAAACAACTTACATTTTTTAATGAACGAAGTATGTTATTATTCTCATACTAGAATGTGCAATGATTAATTGATTGTTTAGAATGTGTATATTCAAAGTATGTTGGTCTTTTTAGATTAGAAAGAGCCCTTATTACTTGATAGGATGGGAACTTTGAAACTGTTGGGGCTCTGATATCACTTTTCTAAGTATTAGTTTCTATTTAGCAGCTATATCTTTGTTGTTTGTAGGCTATCCAGCCTATACTTCCAAATGGAGGGTGTTATCCCTCTCAGACGAGCAACTGGCCAAACTCTTATTTGCACAGTAATGCCTCCCAAAAAAAAACAAAATTCAAAAAGCAGCTAACCAAGATGAACCAGTCCGTGCGATGTGAGATTTGTGACACTTACTGCACTAGCATAGAGTTATATGAGAAGCATGTGTCTGGTAAGAGACATCTGAAAACTTTGAAGAACAAGTATGCCCCGCAGCCAACACCATCTCAGCCGAAACAAAAGCTTGTGGAAGATTCTGTGAAAGTTTGCACCACTTGTAATGTGCCATGCAACGGTGATAAAGCTTACACAGATCATCTTGCTGGAAAAAGGCATAGAGCTCAGGTGATTGTAGACATGCCATTTATGATTTGTATCTTCTTGCACTTGAACCCTTCTAATGATGGGTGGTCACGATGTTATAAGTGGTACTTCATTTTGTGAAGGCATTGCACATTGACATGCCAATTTTTTTTACTTATCATGAAGAGCTTGTCATGAATAGTTATGCAACTTATTTGGTAAGAGTAAATAAATCACCAAATAACACCAAGATTGGCAACGAATATGCATGCATATATGATTTTGTTATCTTTTTAAAATTTAAGAATGTAGAATTCATATCCTATTGCTTGCCTGTGATGGAACCATTACTCCGCAATATTGCCGTACTCAATTGAAAAGGCACTTATACATTTTATGCTTCGGTTTGTTTCTGTTTTTAGTAATAAATAGATGATTCCACTTGTAGGATTCACAATTTCATCTGATCTTCACAGGAAAAAGCAAATGCCACTGTGAGTGAAGATGGAATGGAAGGAGCTCTTGCAAGGGCTGTTGATAAAGATTTAGATGCAAAAAAACAGAAGCTTATGGAAAGCGGAGTTGTTGAAGAGTCTATTATTGTACCCAGTTCAGGATGCAAAAGTGATGTAGTTTCTGTTGAACACTTTTCTGGGGGAAACATTCTTGAGGTGAGGCATTCAGTTCTAGAAGTATCATCTATGACATTCTCACAATCAAAATAAACTAATAGTCGGGGAAGTAAGTAAACTTCTATTTAGCCCTGCAATTCTTAGCATAGTGGGGGAATTTGGTGCATTTGGTAATTTTGTTGTTAGGGAATTAGGTTGAGGTAGAAAACCTAGATCATTAATTACATATTTACATGTATTGTGAATAAGCATGTCCCAAACAATCAATTATCCGATAAAAAACATTAAAGTTCAAGTTGTAGTTGTAATACAATCTAGGGACAAGTCTGTATTGGTTCTTCCATGATTGCCTGAATTGGGAGACTCCAAATAATACAATGGCTTGGTAAAATCTGACGGTCTGACCAATCACCAAACTGTAGGACCATGAGTAATTGGGTAGAGTTGTAAGAATTTTATGCGTTTATTGGGAGTATAGTTAGTTTTATTGTCATTTAACTAACCAAGCAGTTTTGTATAGTACATTGATTGTTATGTGAATGAATTCACAGTTTGATTTTATTATTAGGAAAAGGAGATACAAAATGCAGGGAAAGACTCCTGTAAGATAGTTCTTTCCCTAGATGTTACAGCAGAGACTTCATATAAATTCCCCTTCAGCCCTAGTGATCACGCTGCTTCTTGTTTATGTGTAATTCCTCCTTCTCCCCTAGTGATCATGCTTGTTATATCTGAACAGGCATGGTCATACTGTCTTTTAGATCTTTGGCTTGTTAATGAGATTTTTTACCAAGCCTATAAAACTTGGATGTCAGGGGCATCAGGCAGGCTTATCATCGTTAAAATTATGGGACAAAGACATATGGTTGTAGATACTGCCAGCGATGTATGTCCCTCGTATTCAGATCTTGTTGACAATCATGAGAGAGGATAGAAGGGAGGGGGAGAGTGGAGAGAGAGTTGTTTTCATGAGGAGATAGGAATGAGGGGGAAAAGAAGAGGAAGTTGGTGTGAAAAGGGTAACTAAAGTTTTATTTAAAATAAAGTAGGCCAGAAGGAATAGCTTGGCTAGTTTACACATAAAATTTAAAAAGGTTTGTTTAATTAATAGGAAATGACTGTAGGACCAAATGTTTTGAAAAGTAGAAATAGAGAACCAAATTTGATATCACTTTAACTACAAGAATTCATTAGAGGAAGGTTTCCAATAAAAATTGTTTGCTCTTGCATATCCCTACCGGTTTTCCAAATTAATCCCGCGGATACGTATAATTAAGAAGAATGTGTAAGTGATTCATACACATCATCTCTTTCTTTTAGCAATGGTTCCACCAATTTATATGTTTCCACAAATAATTGAAATTTGATTTCTTGATCCGTATCTTCAATCTTGGGAAACTTATAAAGTTCTTCCGTCAAGCCCTGATCAGTGAACCTACAAAATCCTTCAAATTGTATCTGATTAAGCCCAGGTATTGTCAACATACTTTCTTTTCCATCCCGGAACATTTGAATTTTTTCCCCATTTATAGAAAAATCCCATTATTCGCGTATTCTTCATCGAATCCAATCCTATAAATCGACCAAACGCCGATGGAATTTATATTCTGTTTACTGAATCACACATATCCGGCCAAAAATTCCTATTTATTAGGAAAGAGGCGCATAAATAGATTCATGACTCCATTTCAATCAATTCAAGAACTAGAAAAAGAATTAAGGGCCCCCTCGGGTATCTCGATTGACATACCCCTAAATGGTAGTTTCCATAGAAATAGTATTCTTGCTTATTTTGATGATCCTCGATACCGTGGAGAGAGTTCGGGAATTACTAAATATGGGACTATAGAGGTGCATTCAGTTAAAAAAAAAAAAAAGAGAGGGTTTGATTGAATATTGAGGAGTCAACGAATTTAGAGCCAAATATCAAATGCAAGTAGATCGGTTTATATTTCCTGGAGTTAGTTTTTCAGGTCAGAAGAGGTACATAAATACTCTCATGTAACTCTGCGTTGCTTTGGTACTCATGATGGATTTGCTATCTCTGGAATTAAATAGTTGACAAAAACAGCTACTTTGGCTTGTTTTGTTGTATATTGTGATTGAGTAGAGAAACTGCTTGACTCGCTGTAGGCATTGAGTTGCATAACTAGCATCCCCTTCAACATATTCGGCTGGTGCTGTTAGAAACGCTGTGGTTTTCCAGTTACAATTAATGACGTTTTGCTTTCTTATTATGGTTAGAGAGTGCTTTGCCTTCTGTATTGTGTACATCTGTTTAATATGTTTCTATCCTTACATGGTATGATGTATCGGCTGTTTTTGTTCATAAATATATGTTGTCTGCTTTCTTACCTTTCCCTAATTCTGATAGGTACCAACAAGTAGTACGGGTGGGCAGTATAATTACAGTGGAACTTCAATTGTCTCTCCTATTCCTAGACAAGATTTGGGGACCAAGGCACAGAAGCTTATCGAATGCGGAGTTGCTAAAGGATCTGTGCGCTTCTGTACAGCGTGCAATATTGTATGCAACAGTGAAGTTGTTTTTGCTGATCATATTGCTGGGAAAAAGCATATTATACAGGTGATAATACGCACTCACATACACTTGTCCAACGCTGAATTTTCTTTGTACTAGCTCATTAATGCCAAATATTGCTAAATAATGATATGTTAGTCGAATATCATATTGGCAGGGTTAGCTTATTTTTAGCTAGGTATGTTATATATAAGATTTCATAGCTAAAATCTTTTGTTATTTGCCTTTATGACCTTGCCTTTATTAAACGTGTATGAAACCCGATCCACCCGTTCACCCGAAAGGTCCGGGTATGGGTGACAAAAGCTACGGGTCGGGTGAAGATGTTAGGTGATGGGTCGGGTGACGGAAGTGGTACATCCAACCATCACCCGACCCATTGTTAAAGATCAAGTTGCATTGGGTCATTGTTAGGATAAGCAAGTTTTCAGGCTGAAGTAGGCTAGGCTTGGGTTTGACAAGAGGCTGAAATGGAAGCTTGGCCGTCTTTAGGAACTTAAGCTTGCATGTTAGTGTATTTCGGTCATTCATTGATTTAGTGTCATGATTTTCAGTTCATGTCCAAGGTTTTTGATTTCCATACATACCATTTTAAATTTGCCAACTTTTCGTAACAATTCCGATGAACAATTCATTCAGGTGCACAAGTATTCTGCTGGTGCTTCTGGTTCTGGCAGTGCTACTAATCTCAACCCACCAATCCCTCCACCACCTCCAGCCACCATGAAACCACCAGAGGACATTGAGACGAAAAAACGGAAGGTGATGGGGAGCGGAACATCTTCAGCGTCAGTGCGAGTTTGCTCTCTCTGTAACGTAGTTTGCAATAGTGATACCGTCTTCAACACTCATCTATCCGGCCAGAAGCATGCTTCTATGCTCAAGAAGATGACTCAAACCTCCATGTAACCGGCTGCTGCTTCCAGAAGAGAATCCGTGGGCATATGCATAATATCCTGTTGCAAGGAACGCGTATATATGCACCCGAAGCCTTAATGATCTTCGGTTGTTGTTATGATGACCGTTCTAAGAACCCTTAATGATCTTTGGTTGTTGATAGACGATTTGGTTGTGGTATACATAGACTACAGATAGGTGTCTTTTTTAGGGCCTTGAATTTCACTTTGATGTGTTGAGAAAACTGTGTAATGTGTTCCTTAGACTACAGATAGGTGTCTTTTTAAAATATGCGTTTTGTTTCAAATTATTGTTTTAGCTTTAAATTTTTTGTTCAAAATATTTGTCCCTTTTAACTATTTTTTTTTTATACATAGGTAAAAGAATTAGGCAGATTAGTTTCTAGAAACCGATTGGCCTAAGGGCATCCTTCGGATAAGGTCTTGAAATACCCATGCATGTCTATTTTCTATCTCTTTCTTATACACTCCTTGTGTTTATTAAAATATGTGTTAATATGTTATAAATGATAACTAATTTGGCGCAGGTGGAGTGGAGTATGCCAATTTTAGATGTTTTCTCATCTATTATTTTTATAATATATATTCATGTAAAACCACATTGATATATGGCATCATCATATTGACATATTTCATAGTTAATTACTTATTGCAATAATTTTTACAATAATTACTTTTCCTATAGAAGCAATTAAACTAGGTTATTAAAACCAACTTAGAAGGTATTTTGGACATTTACCCTTGAGCATCATTAGATAAAGTCTTGGCCAAATTAAACCCATAAGTTTACGGTTTTTTAAAACACTATCGAGTTTTGTAAATAAAATTAATCTGGAAAATTTTCACGGCGTTTGTGAAATGCTATGAAACTTTAGTGGAAATACATCTGCAAATTTTGACTTAATTAGGGGAATAGGACTCCTTAAAATTCTCTTTTACAAACTAGGCTTCTATAGAAAAGGAAGAAAAAGTAGGTATGAGAACTAGAAAGTAGAGGCAATAATTTATCTAATTGAAATGATGGTGATTAGATGTTTACTTTTAATTTAAGTATTTTTTTTACATGTTTATTAAAAAATTTTGGTTAATGTAGCTAGTTTGATGAAATTTTCAAGTCCATGAATGTTTAATTTTTTTGGGTCACATTGTTTTCGTTACCCAAGTATGAATTGTAGTATTTTTATTAATTATTGAGTATATGTTTATTGTTTTTGTTGTATGTTTCTTATTGTTGAGTATGCTTAAAGTGATATTTTTTGGGTATGTTTTATGGTTACCCAAACTGTGTTACAATGACCAAATGTCATTTGGTATTGGTGTTTGTGTACAATATCGATTTGTGTAAAATTTGGATATGACAAATTCAAATTGGGTATGATTTATACATGTATTGGCTTTATAGTATATTTCTTATTATTAAGTATATATTTAAAGTAATATCGCGAGTATGTTTTATGGTTACCCAAACTGTGTTATAATGATCAAATATCAAGCGGATTTTTGGGTAATGACCAAATGTCATTTGATATTGATGTTTGTGTACAATATCGAGTTTTGAAAATTTTGGGTATGAAAATTTTAAATTGGGTATGGTTTTTGTATTAAGTGATGTTTACATTGGGTATAAATATAAAATATTATCAAGTTAATGGATATGGTTTTATTTTGATATTTGATTTTTTGGGTATGTTATTTTCGAGTATGTTTATGTATTTTACAAATTTATTTTTGGGTATGATTGTAACATTATTTGGGTATGCTTATATACGTGTATTGACTTTGTAATATATTTTTTATTATTAAGTATATTTAAAGTGATATCGTGGGTATGTTTTATGGTTACTCAAAGTGTGTTATAATGATCAAATGTCAAGTGGATTTTTTGGGTAATGACCAAATATCATTTGATATTGATGTTTGTGTACAATATCAAGCTTTAAAATTTTGGGTATGATAAATTTAAATTGGGTATGATTTTTGTATTAAGTGATGTTTAAATTGGGTATAAATATAAAATATTATCCAATTTATGAATATGGTTTTATTTTGACATTTGATTTTTGGGTATGTTATTTTCGAGTATGTTTATGTACTTTGAAAATTTCATTTTGGGTATAATTGTGACATTATTTGGGTAAGCGGATTTTTGGGTAATAGGTGAGAAAGTGAGGATGATGAGAATTCCTTTTACTGATTGATGTGACATGTGAGATAGTACAACATGTCATATCCGATGGGTTGTCAAACTTTGTCCTCTTTTTCTACTATATTTTCTCTAGTCTATTTTATAGGGGTCAAAATATCAACCCCAAATACTAGGAGTTTTGTTTCTCAATTGATTTGCTTAAAATGGCTAGTTTGCCAATTTTGCCGCAAATTTTTTTGACGTTTTTCAAATGTCGTAGATCTTTATCTTATAACGTTTGTCAAACCCCGTAGAACTTATGGTGTTTGTCAGATATCGTAGATCTCATGATGTTTGGTAGACATCATTTAATTTTGGTGGGAAAACAAATCTGTGTATTTTCATGACGTTTTCAAAACACCATAAAATCTATGACGCTTTAAAAATGCCATGAGTAACCAAGGATGACATATAATCATTAAAGATGCTTTTAACGATATTTCTCTATAAACACCACGATTTAAATATCGTTTATAATGATAATTATAGTAAGCACTCTTTATTTCCTCCATTGTTTGCATGGAAATCAAGCTCCAAGGTAGCTTATTTCCTCTATTGACTCTTCCTCCCATCCAACTCAAATTTGAACATGGATTAGCACTCCCCTTCTATAAATATTTTCCTTGAACTAAGAATAAATCAAGGAAAAGAAAAAGAAAAAAGTTGATTTAATTTATTCATCATCCAAAAGTCATTAATGGAGTTTGATTCAAGCCAATGTTTGTGCTAATCCATTATTAAATGATCTTGAGAGGTCATCTACAATTGATATGTTACCATCACATATTATTCTAGATACCCTTAGGGCGACCATTATTGTTCGTACTCTTATTTTCAAATAAGGAAGTCATTTAACTTACTTAACTACTGATCCATAATTAGCCCTGCTTGAGAATTAGTTATTTTATGTCATTTACCTTGAAGTGTGCAATAAAGTTATATACTTTTATATAATATTGGTTCATCATGGTAATGCTTCTCTGTCATTTTTATAACGGTTTGTTAAATACATGGCAACAAATTTACTAACACATATCTGACGCGCACTGAGATTGTGCGTCGGATAAGTTTACTGACGCGCTATAAGATTGCACGTCAGTTATGGCCTTGACGTCAAATTACTATATTTTAATTTAATTATATGTAATGTCAAATTATTTTTTTTATTTAATTACGCATATCGTCTAATTATTATATTTTAATTTAGTTATACGTAATGTCAAATGTTATATTTTATTTAATTATGTGTATCGTCAAATTGTTAGATGCCAAAGAAAATACAAAAACAAAATACATAATGTTAAAGGAAATACATAACGTCAATAAAAATAAACAATCAAAAGTTTAGCACAAATGAGAACCCGATTGCGATGCACGGAACTTTGAAGGAGCAACTTGTACATGGTGTGTAGAAGCTTCATCAATAGTATCCAGCAACTCCAAGATGACAAGGGATGAGTCACTCTCGGATATAATATCATGAATACGATCGATGAGAATGTGAATGCGCCGTAACATAATGAATCAAGGTTAGAATTTTCAATTTTAATTTTAGAAGGAAAAAGATATTGAACACATACACAGGTATTTGATACAAGTAAAAGAGGAGGGAAATTGATCGGTTAACTTTGGATAGTGGATCCCGACAACACAAATGGGTGACCCCGGTCACTGAACCATGGCGTGTAGTTAGTCATGAGTCCGGTTAGGACAAACCGCCGAACCGGCGATTTACAAACCCGCCCAAATCGCCGGTTTGGCCAAACCGGCGGTTTAGGTTTATCGGTTTAGCCGAACCGCCGGTTGACGGTTTAGGCTTAGGCTTGTCTTTTCGACAAACCTAAACCACCAGTTTACCCCAAACCGGCGGTTTTTTGTCAGTTTTTTTTTTTTAATTTATTTATTTTTTAAAAATTTTTAAAGGGGCCAAACCAGCTTGTTTGGTCCGGTTTGCCAATTTTTTTTTTAACAAACTACCTTGAAAACCGGCGGTTTAGGTTTAGGACTCATGTCTACATGTAGTCATCCAATACATGACACAAACCGGTAGCCGGGATAAACTCTTCCAATGAAATTATGCTCGTGTCTTGGTGCCTAGTCATCCATCTATCATCGTCATGGTAAAACCATATATTGTATCCCCGACAACCACCAGATGGACGTGTCTCTAAATAAGGGGTGATATGCGGTTGAGAGATAGGTTGCACGAATTTAAACTGTCGAAGAACCCTATCTGGCATGTAAGACTTTTCAATATCGAATGCATGGATCGCACTTTTATATCTGGACACTCTAAACTCGCCCTCAAAGTTCAACTGATGGTCGTAATAAGGCATGAACTTGGCGTATTCGACTCTCATCTCATTGATTTGCACACGGTGCAACCTCAACCTTTATAAGCTCAACGTCGGCGTCTTCGGGACAATCAGTCTCGAAGCCCAAAGAACAGATCCTTATAAATCGTGATCCCCCATCGCTACACACCCTAGAGATGGGAAATGTGCGTAGATCCAATACTAAATTTATAAAACGGATACATGATGTTAGTATAAGTAGTAAGATATTGAATTATAGAAATGTATAAAACCAAACCTACAATTGAGTCATGCAACCACTAATAGTCTTCACGTTTTGAAGCGTTTTGAACATCTTGTACAAATAAATTAGAGTTTATGGATGTTATTCTTACTCAAACGTACAAAAATATTGAACTTAGTATAATCACTAACTTGACATATACGCCAATACTTCAATGCCTCATGCGTAGGACCCTATCATCTCATGATCTCAAATTAAGTCAATTAACTAGGGAAAAATCCGGTTGGTCAACCACCAACGCTGACCCCAAAAAGAATAGATGATATTATTAATGTGATGAAGGTGAAAGGGGTATGTGGATCGAGATGCAATGAGGTGAATGTGGTCTTCAAACTCCCACAAATAAAGAACTCTGATAACTACGCGCCTTAACTTTGGAGATCCCGAATGTATCTACAAGCCACGACAACCTGCAGGCGGGGTGACTGGCGTATCTACGGAGTCCATCGACTATGATGCCTAGGGATTATGGCAACATCGAATAGTGTGACGGTCATCTCACTCATGAATGGTGAAATTTATGGTCTCGAGATTCCATCTATCCACAAATTCGTGAATCAAGGAATAATCAACGGCGTAAAATGACACATCGTCTAACTCGGTAAGGCCCCTCCGTCTGACAAGTTCATAACATGAAAAGGGGTTATCTATATCTTGGGAGAACCCGCTTAGCTCCTTAAGTTACTCTAGTCGTATAAAAACCTTTACATCACGTATAAAAATCAACATAAAGTGAATTAAACTTAATCATCATCAAATAAATCAATAATGATAAGTTATTGTTAACTCCAAAATCATTTAATTTCAACTCCAAACTCAAAAAAAAAAAAATTTAGAACGAGAGAAGCACATATGTTGCATTTACATGAAATAGAAGTAACAATGAAAAAAAATAGTACTTTAATTTCTTGTTTAATCAATTTCTTAAAAAATAAAATAAAATGAAGATGTTTAAACTACCAATTTATCGCATCACTTTTTTTTTTTGGTCTTTGATTGACCCAACCATCTTTTTCCGTCTGCCGGCTGCAGGTGCCTTGCCCCGTCTCTCTTCTTCTCCCCATCGTCAAGCCAGGCCTCAATTCCAACGCCACCTCTAACGCCATCGCACGCACTTCAGCAACCCTCTGTTCGAAAGGTACAACAATTCCCACATGTCTTAACCCCATCGTGCATTGATGATCCAAATATTATCAGAGACGTACCTTGGAATTGGATTGTTGCTTCTGATAGTAGGATCAGATTAAATGTTTCAATTCCGAATAAGGGTTTCTTAATTTTGGATTTTGCTGAATTGTTTCAGTTTCGGATTTGAATTAGGACTTTGCTGAATTCTCCATCTTTCCAATCAGGGATTTTGAATTAGGGATTTACTGAATTTCTTCTGCTAAAAATTAGGTCCTTTTGTGATCTGATTACGTGATGTTTTGGTTGGTGGTTTCAGTATAACTGAGGGGTTGTCAAATCTGATCACGTTAGGTCAATAATTTTATTTTATTCCGTTCTTTTGCGTTTATGTTGATGGCATTTTCTTATCATTTGCAGGTTTATTAAATTACTCCTGAGATATGATAATTTATTTCGAGCTGAATTAAGTTGATTTGGTCTTGAGGCCGGGATAGACATGAGGAATGAGGTTTGGAGATGGGTTTTAGGATTAACATACATTGTTGCTGTTGCCGGAATCTGGATTGCTGCTAGCTTTGTAGTTCAGTCTGTGGTAGATGCAGGCGTCTCCCCATTCCTCATCACCTATATTTGCAATTCATTGTTCATTGTATATATTCCTATCATTGAAATTGCTCGATATCTGGAAGATTACGCTGGACCTTTGTGCTTTTGGCGGAAAAAAATAGACAGTGATATCCAGAGCTTTAATGACTCAGAGCAGGCTATCCTTCTTCAAGCTAGTGACCCAGGTAATAACACACAAAATGTGCCTTTACAGCAGAGTGGAGTTGAGCAGGATACCATTGAATTGCATCCTCACCCAAATCAATTGGAAAATGACGACCCTCAAGTTGGTCAAGAGACTCAAGATCCTAAGCTGCAACTGGATGCAAAGGGACGTTGGACACGTTCTAGGACTGCAAAAGTTAGCCTGTTGGTTTGTCCATTTTGGTTCCTTGCACAGCTGACTTTCAATCTTTCACTCAAGTATACTAGCGTCACAGTAAGTTCTCTACATTCTATTCCTTACATAAATCATGTCCTTTTCAAATACTGATTGCTGTCAATTTCTTTGCAGTCAAATACGATATTGAGCACTGCTTCCAGTCTCTTCACCTTCTTGTTTGCGGTGGTATTTTTGAGTGAAAAGTTCACTTGGGTAAAGCTCATAAGTGTGGTTCTTTGCATGGGAGGTACTGTTGTTGTTAGTTTGGGTGATTCATCCAGCTCCAGTTTAAGTACTGTTAATTCAAATCCTGTTCTTGGGGACATATTAGCTCTTGTGTCAGCAGGATTATATGCTGTATATATAACACTCATCCGTAAGAAATTACCTGATGATGATGATGGAAAAAGTGGGAAAGTTAGTATGGCACAGTTTCTGGGATTCCTTGGGCTTTTTAACCTCATTATTTTCCTACCTGTTGCCCTTATACTGAATTTTACAAAGCTGGAGCCTTTCTACACGCTCACTTGGAAACAGTGTGGCCTTGTGGTTGGCAAAGGTTTGTCGTCTAAATCTATTTATTTAACATCTGTGCAACTTTCTTCATGCTGCTGATGCCATGTTCAACTCTCTATCTTGTGAAAATTCATAGTCACTGTTTTTGTTGAATTCAATAGACACACACACACAATAAATGGAGAATGTGACTTATACTTGCTATTTTCTGGCCTATATTTGCTATCCACAGCCCTTTTCTGTTGTCATCTGAATATTTATCTTCTTAGGATTATCTGGGCCTATATAGTGATCTTATACTGCAATTTTTCATGAGTTTAATTGCATTTACCATCACTGAAGCGATTTAATTAGCCAAATAACTTTGTTCTGAATGGAGGTGTGTCAACTTTATCAACAATAGCCAATTAGCCAATTGTTGAAGGAATCCTTATGCATTCTGATTCTAGTTGCATCTTGAAAACTATTTGTTTCTGCTTTGTTAATATTCTTATTGCTCATATGGTGACTGCTAAGGTGTAATAAGATAAACGATAGGGTCATATGGGGATTCAGGTTTTTACTAAACAAGAACTGTTTAGACTTCACCTAACCTTAAGCAAGAAATCATCTGCAATAATCATTATTTCTGAATTAATATTGCGAAACTGTTGAAATTTGTTTTTCAGGTTTGCTGGATAATGTTCTGAGCGACTACTTATGGGCGAAGGCAATTCTTTTGACAACGACAACAGTGGCCACAGCAGGCCTTACAATACAAGTCCCTTTGGCAGCTGTGGTGGATGCGATGACAGGAAACGCGCCGAGTGTATCAGATTACATAGGAGCTGCAATTGTGATGCTTGGATTTGCAGGAATCAACATTCCTTCTGATGTTTTCAGTAAGAAATCCAAAGAAACTCCTGAAGAATTAGTCACTAGTGCTGCTGTTGATGGTGATGATGATAGTATACCAATTCAAAGGGGAGTTTCATAGCACTAGTACTAAATTATTCCTTTGGCATCCAGTTATAACTCTATGAATTCAGAGTTGATCAAATGATCATTGTACTGTATTTAGTTTTCCTTTGATAAGGTAAGTGAGCTTTCTTCAATCAACAAAATTAAAAAATTAAGTTGTTTTTAAGAAACTTTATCTGAAAATGATATTTTAAGTAAAATTATCTTTCAAACAAAAATATGGCTATATGAATTTTTTAATTAATGTAGGACACGATTTTAAGGCTGTCCCAAAATAATTATAAAGGATAGCATGTTGTTTTTCTGGTCACAACTACAACTCTTTTGTTCCCTTTCTCTATGCCTCACTATTGTATTTCACTATTATATAAACAAAGTTGAAATCTGTATATACATAAAGAAAAGTTAAAAAGTTTGTATATTATATGGATACATTATTTCAAGTGATAATTAAAATACCTATAAACAGAAAACTAAAGTTTATATATATATATAGGGTGTGGTTCCCATGAGAATACCCCTAACGTGGATACATGAGAACAATCGTACACCGTTGATGGTTGAGTATTCGTAATTATTGTTGGATTCCTAATTATTATTATTCGTAGTTATTATTAATTATGATATCTACTCTAAATCTCAACCCTTAATACTCACCATCAACGGTGTACGATTGTTCTCATGTATACACGTTAAGGGTGTTCTCATAGGATATATACTCTATATATATATATATTTGTATATAATGGAAAAATTATCATATGGATTGAATCTTTTTTTGTAAACTGTGGTTAATACAGAGTTTAAGATATAATACACAAGCTTTGAGACACGAGTAGGGTCAAGAGGAATTTTACCTGCCTTTTCCCTCTTTGATAGTGATTGCCTTGAATATCCGTCGTTGGATGAGCCGTTCATTCTTTTGGTTATTATCTACGTCAACATATTTATTATATATGCTATATAAAGTATAAGCTATGTCCTTATTCCTTAACATCTCATAAATACTCCAAATTGATCAATTTCGATCAAAGATAAATTCTAACTTGTTGAATATTGGAAATTGAGTTGTTCATAATCTTCCAATCTCAGGAGGTAGCTGAAAAGCCGCATGTAATGTCAACATTAGCTACAAAGTGGTTCAAAAGTTCAACCAAAAAATACTTTATAAAAGTCATCATAAGATAATGTAAAAATGAAGAAAAATATTTTACACAAGTCTTTCATAAGCTTGTTTTTCACGGTTGATCATATTAGTTTG
Source organism: Fagopyrum homotropicum (assembly GCA_033239125.1). NCBI lineage: Eukaryota > Viridiplantae > Streptophyta > Magnoliopsida > Caryophyllales > Polygonaceae > Fagopyrum > Fagopyrum homotropicum. Next base: position 8,084,826 of record BSWB01000001.1, on the reverse strand, counting down.
ACCGTCTGATAGGCTAAATTAAATCTACTTCGCAAGTGTGACGGAATCCTTTGTAGTAATAGAGTGTCGAATCACAAATGACTACATCTGAATTAGATGTAAAAATAGACAATTTAATTAAGTAAAAAGGAAAGGAAATATAAGATGGTGACTTTAAAGAAGCTAAAGCGTTCCGTGGCTTTGACATGCCTTGATAGCTGAGATGAAGGCTACACACTGTTATCGAATGCATATTATTGGTGAAAAAGATGATGATGATTGCGATCAATATCTAAACGGAAGATTATTGGGTTGTGGAGTCTGATGTGTTGTATCCTAATAATATCCCCATACTTAATTACATATTAGTCGTGAATTGGGTTATCAATTACCGTGTTTACTTTTCTCTCTTATCGCATTCTAATCCTAATAAAATTATAGCTCAAGTATTGTAAATAATCAATTTTATGATGTATTTGAAATGAACATTGGTACTTCCTTAGATATAAGTGGCCAGAAGAATGAAGATTAGGCTAGAATAGTCTAGAATTTGATATCGAGGGATGTTATTATCTTTGATAACTTGTAGTGACATAAATACAAACAATGTCGTTTTGCCTTATAAAAAAAACCCTTCAAAACGACATCATTTGTTTAGGTTCATTGTTTCAATGACTCAGTTGATATACACTTCAACGGGGTTGTAAAATTACACTCTCCTATGAACGCATGTTTGAATTTTGAAGCAAGATGCTTGGTTTTGTTTTTGCATGGTGTCTACTTCAATTTTTTAATCAAGCACATGCATATACTTATATATACACGTAATGAATTATTAGACAAAAAAAAAATATAAAATAAATTCTTATGATAAACTTACCTCTTTTATAAAAATAATATATATTTTGATAGTATAAAATTCTATTATTTTTAAACTTTTATATATATATATATATATATATATATATGGATTTTTATTATTTTTAACCAATATACAAAATAATATGCGTAGAAAAAAAAATTTTTGCCCCCTTAAAAAAATGTTGAAAGAATTTGGTGGAATAAACCCTTTTTTTTATTTCTTTTTGTTTTGTATACCTTTTTAATTTTTATCACTTTCATTAATGTTAGGTAAAAGTGATTGGTCTGTTTTTAATTTCTGTTTGAGTTTATTGTATAAATTTCTGGTTGAGTTTCTGGTATGAGTTTTTGTTATGAATTTTTGGTATGGTTTCTTGTTGAGTTTCTAGTATGACTTTCTGGTATGAATTTTAGGTTGAATTTCTGGTATGGTTTCTGATTGAGTTTTTGGTATGAGTTTTGAGTTTCTGGTATGAATTTTTGATATGGTTTTTGAGTTTTTGGTATGATTTCTCGTTGAGTTTCGGGTATGTATTTCTTGTATGAATTTATAGTATGAGTTTTTGGTATGGTTTCTAGGTCCAACATATATACTGTCTAGGTTCAGTCTTCATCCCACACCCTCTCACAACCATACATAAGACTTTAGTTGTTCGTCAAAACACCAATCACCCATGAAAGTCTCCAAGTTCCTTTCTATATGCATCTTCCTCCTCAACCAAATCAAATCAACTTCGAGAATAATAGCAAATTGATCTTCGGAAGGCGAGAAGTCATTGTTAGATGATCCAAGGGGCGAATTTCGAGCAACAAGTCGATGAAATTTAGAAGCCATAGAACGAAAGCTGAGGTTTGCAGGAGCAGCAGTAGTAAGCGACCAAGGAGGAGAGTAGTAGTGATGAACCAGAGGGTGAGAAATGAGAAATGAGAAAATACGGAGGCTAATTTTGGTTGAGAAGAAAGCTAGTTTGTATTGTCGAGAATGGAAGAAGACGAAGTTGATTCCATGGCTGCCTGTTTGATTTGTTTTGCTTCTTCTTTGATGCTCGACCTCTGAAATCATCGTCTAAAATAAAGTAATTATGGACTATGTCATATGAACATTTTCAAATTGTAAGAGGCATTTGTCATGTCCACATTGTTACTCTCAACCGGATTAGTCAAAATGTAACTTTAATAATGATATAAGATTTCTCATCACATTCCTCTCTTATTTTTAATTGCTAGTTTAAATAGGCTATTTACTAGGTCTTTTTAATGTACCAAGTAAGAATTATCAATGATTTTAGAGAATTATATCAGAAATTTGCATATTTAAGGCGTGGTTTTCGCAAAAAAGTAGAGACGATGACAGTCGCTGAGCTGTCTATTATTCAAAATTATACTTACTCTCCCCAAGAAATTCTAGAATGACCGAATCGTTCATTTCCAAGCTATTCGAATTCCTGAATCCTAACCAGTAGCCACTGTTCTTCCTCTTCGATCTTCCCTCTCCTGCAAATTTCTTCAATCTCCTCTAATCAGGCCCCTTTTGAGCGATCAAATTGCTATTGGCTTCCATAGTTTCCAATTTTTTCTATCCTATTGGTTTGAGCAATCCAGGTAGAGTTTTCTCTCTCTTTCTCAATTATTCGAATTCATCCGTTTCGTTCTGTATTCTGCGATGCAATTCATGCGTTTCATTTCACTTTGTTACTCTAGTTTAGCAATTTTCGTTTTGAGATTAGAGGTTTCACATTCCCCTTTCGGTGTATTTGGAATTAAGGGTTTAAAAACTCTACAGAAAAAATTTGTATTTGTGCAATTACCCGAGAACCTAGGTAGTCTGCGATTGTAGGAAGTTTAAGCCCCAACAAGATGAGCTTTGAGAATCTTGAACTTCTATGAATTTGAATTTCGGGCTTTGCTCGGTATGGTGAAGATGTTTACCTGGTTCTGCATCCAGAAAATTTTGACGATTATAACATAGAAGCAATTACTGACAAGGAAAGGAGAACAAAAGAGGGAAATGGTAGCTTCACGAATTGATAGGAGATGGTAATGGCCTAATGGGTGAATTGTTTAAGTACACACTCAGACGAGACTAGAGACGTGCAACGATTGTTTACCAACGAAAGTTGCTATGCATCTACTTTGTATTCGGCTAGGGTTTGCAACATGATAGGTGTTAGCATAGCAATATGTGATGGTTCTGTTTATGTTTCTTTTCCCAGATGTCTACAAGCTCCAGGAGTGATACCTCCAGCTCCAGCTCTAGCTTAGACTATGAAGAATTATTGAACATTGGAGCAAGATGTAGAGAGGTATTTCTCCTAAACTAAGTTTTCTTTGCCTCTTTGGTTCTCCTTCACAAAGGATCATAGAGCTTACAAGTTAAAATCAGGGAACATACCAACACAAACAACTTAGGGAATCGGGGATTCCAAATGTATACCAAGGGACAAATTCACTAAGTCCACCAGCAGACACAACCTCTCAAGCCTTGGCAGCAACAAGCCTTGCACAGTATATTTTCCTGAATGCTTTAAACGTAGAGCTATTCCCTTACTATACTAACAGTCCACCAGCAGACACAACCTCTCAAGCCTTGGCATCAACAAGCCTTGCACAGTATATTTTCTTGAATGCTTTAAACGTAGAGCTATTCCCTTACTATACTAACAGCCCATCCTTGAGTCACCTTCTTGTTGATTTATTGTTTTGGTATTCTCATTGCAAAGATAATTTTAGTTGACGTTATAGTCCTAACTCCTATCGAAGGATGTGTATTTCCAATTCCCAGTACTAGTTTAAGTACAAATTCAACTAAGAAAATATGGACAAGAAGTTTGTGCAAAGTTAAACATTGATCAAATATAGCAATATGGAATAATTTTAGTGGATGGTATAGTCCTAACTCCTAAAGTAGGGTGTGTATTTCCAATTCCCAGTACTAGTCTAAGTACAAATTCAACTAAGAAATTGTGGACAAGAAGTTTGTGCGAAGTTAAATATTGATCGAATATAGCAATATGACAAAATTCTCTGAATTATTTTCTTGTCGTTGGAATGTGCTATGGTAAAATTTCTTGGGGTCATATGTCGAGTGGCTGGTCATCTTATACAGATGGGGGGAGGGGTAAGGGACGGGGTGCGAAGTAGGGGCTTTAATTTATTTGTCTGTGCTGTGTCTAATGGACAGTATTGATCAATTATCTTACATTAGCACTATTTTTTGATAACTTAATAGCTGTTAAGTTATTATGTACTATTGATAAAATTTTCATCTCTTCGGCTTCTTATTTACTTGATTTTTGAAAGTTTATGAATGCTTGGCTTTGATTGTCTCTTGTGTAGCTGAGGAAGGAAAAGGATCTGCTGAAAGCGTCACAATCTCAAAGCTACAATCTCATTAAAGTAATGTTAAATGCTCTACAAACTTTTTCATAAAATACAATGGTTACGTCTGACTAGTGGAACTTAAATATCCTTACTCGTCCTGTCTCAACTAAGGATCCATATTCATATGAGGTAGAGTGTTATATTGGAGTTTACAGGAAATCTTACGGTAGACCGTCTCTGATGCATGCTAACGAGTTATTAGATTATATGTGGAGTGGCCTTGATATTAAATTTCTTCCCTTTTTCAGTTGAATGGAAAGCTTTTAAAATTCATGCAATCATACTTCCTTTCCCCCCTGCTAAGAATCTGTCCAGTGTTGTTGCACCCATTTTACTGATTGCTAGCCACACACACGCGCTCACGCACGCACGCATGCAGTATTTTGTTCATGCAAAGTTCATTTTATTTTCATTTTCAACATGGAAGTATTGTTTTGCTAATTCATTTTTAATTGAGCTTCAGAGATCGGACACAAAATGATAGTCTATATACTTCAAGGTATCTGGATTACAATTCTCAAAACTTTGGGGTATTTTGATGAAATACTCATAATTTTAATTTTTAAACAATTTCATTCTAGGCAATAATCTTAGGCATGAGGAGGATACTTGGGCTATTGTATTTTTAACTACCATATTCGCAAAGCTGATGCATTGTGTAATTGGAGCTCTTTGTCATAGTTAAACTGTGGAATTTACTGAATGCAGAGCTTGAACGAAGCACATTCTGAAGATAAAAGGCACATTCAGAAACTGGAAACAAATTTAAAAAATTGCTGTGGCAAAATAGGTAATTATCTTCATTCCTTGGCATTGAATTTTATGTTAATCATAAAGGTTAGGTTTGCCTTCTGAATTAACATTTGTCTACATTGGAGGATAATTACAACCGTAACTATTAAATTATTGTTATGGATATGACTTTCTCAATTATTCCTTATTGTTCTGATTCTTTTTCTTATCACACTGTAATACTGAGCATATTCAAGTGCTACTTTCATAGTTCCACTGCAACTTACATCAGTTACACGAAATTACTATATTCTGCAAATGATGTTATGCATACAAGCTGACATTTGATGATATAACTTGCCACCTTGTTCAATTGGTATAACAGTTTAGGTTCTTAGGGAAAAGGACCAAAAATGGTCATGACATTTCTGAGACATCAGGTGAAATGCGGCACTACCGTTTTTGCTTGCTGTTTGCTTTTATTGTGTCATGTTGAAGAAGATAATAGTAGACTGAAGTGCGGTTTTGGTTTTCCTTGGAAGTCATCAATGTTATTGGGTACCCTTGGTACTTCTGTTCTCATTATGGTGGAATGTGAATAAGTATAACAAGACACACCTTCAATATGGTGAACTGGGAACTGTTTAGTCATTTCATGTTGTCATCATGGTGAATAAGTATAAGTATAAAAAAGACACCTTTCGTTAAAACTTAATTCTGATGAATGCTGATCTCCATATTTCTCTAATGGTGTTTCTCATATTACCGGTTATTGTAACTTGTGCATGCCATTAGGTAATCATGTGAAATGCTTTTTACTCTGCTTTATGTTTGTTATGAGCCAAGTTCAATTATCATCTTCTTTGCAGACTCTTTACAGGATAAGGTTATCAGCTTGACCGAGGAGCTGAACCAATCAAAACTGGAGGTCCTGTATATGAAGGAAGAAGTGGATAGAAAAACATTTGAATTGAAGAATTCAGCATTATATATAGAGAAGTTAGAAGAGACAATTTCTTCAGCTGCACTAGAATCCCAATGTGAAATTGAAAGCTTGAGGTTAGAAATGTTGTCGCTAGAGCAAAGTACCCTTGAATCCAAGAGATCCGAAGAAGAACATGCTCAAGAGGAGGCTGTAATGAGGGAGTTGATTGATCAGCTAAAAGTCCAGAATGAGGACGCACGCAAGATTATTGAAAGTTTAGAACAGGAAAATAATAAACTGAGGCATATGTTTGATGCATCACAAACCCAGGTTAAGCTCTTCGCTAAAAGGGTAGAGGAACACTTTAAAGTGCCACTAGAAAATGTCAAAAGTGTGCAAGTCAACCCAAACCCGACAAACATGCAAGTGAGCATGTGTGGTGAAGTTCTGGGACCTTTGTTATTGAAATTGCTCTCGACGGGAATCTTCAATCCAGATGCAATGGGGGTTGTAAATATGTCTTCCCAAATTCACGAGTATGAGCTTCTTGTCAAGAGGCTAAAGGAAGAAGTTAAGGAAGAAAAGTTTAAAGCCAAGGAAGAGACCGAGGATCTTGCACAAGAAATGGCAGAGTTAAGGTACCAATTGACAGAGTTACTCGAGGAGGAGAGGAAACGGCGTGCGTGCATTGAACAAGCATCACTGCAGAGAATATCCGAGTTAGAGAAGCAACTCCAGATTGCAAGGAAGAAGGCTGTACCATCTATCAGACAAACCGATTAATAAGTTCTAGAAACTTCTTTATCTGCTATAGATGATACAATACAAGAGTTCCATCCGAGATTACAGCGTTGAAGCTAGTGCACGTTTCTGACACAAGCTTTCCGGTGTAAATAGAATGGATGACTTGGTACTTCTCCAAGAGGATGCCATAATTGCTCAGTCATCAAACTTGGAAAGAGTGATCATCTGTATATGGCCTCTATGAGGTAAGCTCTCAACTGCGTTTTACTTGATTACAGTGTCAATCTATGAATGTGTGAGAGAGACCTCTCGAAAAAGTGTCTATAGATGCTCTTCATTTGCTTGGCAGTAATCATAGTGGTGTTTGGTAGCTCTGGTATTGGCCAATGGCAATTAAATTGGCTGTTTTTTTTATTGCTTCTGTTACAGATAATTGCAAGCATCCAGCTTGTGGGAGTTAAGTTATTGAACGTAGATGATGCGAAGCATAGTTTCTTTTTTCCCCTTCCCATACCCGGAAAACCGGTTCTGGTTATGTAACGCCCATTGGCAGGTTTCTTCAGTTTCTTGATACACAAAGTCATTTGAATCACTTCTCTTCTCAACTAGTTTGCAGTCCTATCAAACATCATATGACATTCAACACAATTGTTCAAAATGTGTTCATATTCGGCTTGGTTAGAAAGTGAACGAGCTCGAGACGAGCTTTTTACGAGCCTAGTACGAGTTTATCTCATATTAGGGACCTAGTCAGTTGCTAGTGGCTACCCATGAAAACGACTCGATTGAAAATTACATTCACGAAAAAGCCAAAGTTGAAAAAGCCTGATGTTTAACATGATAAAATGGATTAGGTCTAATAATCTTCTTTTTACAATTAATTATTATTATTTTTATGATTATTAACTATGTAGGAGTTGGCCACTTTACATATTTGAGTGCATCTTTTAATCGTTTGATCTGTTCAAACGTATAATTGTAAATGTATCTTATTGACGATTAAGTTTGGTGCATTATAACGTTGAACAGGATAAAGACGTGATGATATTGCTGTATAAATGCTGATAGGAATTTAAGATAATGAATCTAAGATATTGATAAAAAAAGACAATATTGGCGTACGTAACAAAAAAAAAAAGAAAAAGAATTTATTGTAAACTTAAATAGAAAGTCCCATATAAGGCACCGCCATCATTTCTTCATTACTTTTAACTGGGCAATATTACGTCAATATATTATCGTATAAGATATTGATAAAAACATGTTGATAACGAAGATGTCTATATATATAAAAAAAAGGTTAAAAGCATTAAAAATAATATTGTCTTTTTTATTGATTATACAAAAATAATATTAGTAACTTTTGATTGATTAAAAAGGTTATTTTAAGAATACTTTTCATTTCTTCAACATAGTCTTTTGATTTTTTCTTCAATTTTTAAATTATATTGATATTACAAGGTCGAAGCAATGTTTATCAATCAAATTTTGTTTCCATTCATTTAGTATAAACTTATACAATTTTAATTACTTTTTATAACTTTTAATTTAAGATCGAGATTACGGGCCCGTTTGACATGATAGGTAGATTAAAATTTGACAATAATACTCAATAATCTCAATAATCCATATTGAACTGAATGAAAAAATGGGTAGAACCCCAATAACCTCGTTAATCTATGTCCACCGAACACACCCACGTCAAATGGATTGTCAATTATTAACTGATTACGAATTTCTGGATAAATAGATAACTAAAAAAAAAAAAAAAAAAAAAAAAGCTTCAAACTTGGATGAATATTATGCAGTGGTATTTTTTTTTTTCTTTTTTTTTTTTCCGAAGAAATCATTATTATTTTTATTATTAAAACCAATAAAATTGATTTTTCAAAATTCAAATCGGAGAGGCCTGAAGTTGGCCAGTCGGTCAAGGGGGGAACCAACTCGTCTAGTGGGAACGAGAATTTTCTTGCTACCTTCTTCACCCTTCTCTCTTCTCTTCGTTTAGTAAGGCCATTTCAAAGAGTTCTCACCTCTAACCGCGTGCTCTGTTTTCTTTCCCGATTAGCATATTCACTTCGCTAAGAATCCCCTATCCCTGTTTTATCTCTTAATCGCTTTCGAAGAATACATTTCTTGATTGAAATCTCAGGTACCTCGAGTCCTCGTTCTTCTTCTTTGTTGTTGGGGGCTGTAATTCGAGTTTTGATCCTATCTATTTGGCTTTTGTGATGGGGTTTGCTTATTAGTCGAAATTTGACTTTAAAATTTCATGTGTAGCTTGTGGGTTTCTAGGATTTACTTGTATTGCTCGTTAATTTCTGGTTTGTTGAACATTTGTATGTTGATTAGCTCTAGAATTCTAAGTATACTGGTTAATGGAAACTAAGAAGCTCGACTTCTTTTCGAAATTCGTGTGGTGTTTCACTGTTTATTGAAGAGGAAAAGGGTGATTTTGATTGGGATTTTTTTGTTTCGAAATCAATATAATTGGGATTTTGTGATATCCCTATTTCCTGTTTTCAGTGTTCTCTTCACATCACCTTTAACCTCACGATTACTCAAGGATGTAACTGATTCCATACCTGGTTTCTTTGGTTTGAGTGATTGGACCATTGGATCCTCTTTCACAATAGCCATCTTAATCTGAATGATTTTTTATCTTCCTTTGTTACAGAAAGTTCTACAAGTCTGTTCAGATCCTTCTTGAATCAATTACTCTTTGACTAGTAGAAGTATATTATACCCCGATTTCGACTCAAAGATGCTTGGTTTGAAGAAGTCTCCCTTGCACAGGTTGGCTAAGCACACCTCTGTTGATCCTCCAATCACCAGAGGAAAAAGTTCCAACCCATTTGATTCTGATGACGAGTTAGATAATAAGCCTACTCTTACTTCGAAGAGGACCACTTCTGATCCCTCGTTGAGTATTTCGAGCTCTAACACCAATCCCTTTGATGGTTATGATGCTCCTGCGGGTGAAGGGACTCAATCAGCTACATCTAACTACTCATACAGCTATGCTCAAAGGAACAAGTACAAGAATGATTTCCGTGATTCTGGAGGAGTGGAGAATCAAAGCGTGCAAGAATTGGAGAATTATGCAGTGTACAAGTCCGAAGAGACGACAAAGACTGTGAACAGCTGCTTAAGGATAGCAGAGGACATTAGAGAGGACGCCACTAATACATTGGTCACACTTCATCACCAGGGAGAACAAATCACTAGAACGCATATGTCAGCCGCTGACATAGATCACGATCTGAGTCGGGTATCTCTCCTTTTTCTTCGTACTTGCCTCTGATGTTCTTTTACATTGTCATACTATGTATTGGAAAATTTTAATGTGCCCATTGGTTGCTCATAGGCAATCATTTGTCACTCTATTCTTATATAGTAAATTAGTTGGTCATCTATGAAGGTATTATTGGGTTATTATTCTGTGGAGCTGTACTGTGATTATTGTCTGAAGTACAAGTTCTTGATTCATGGAGCCCAATAGTAGAACTGTAAGAATTGAGCTGACAATAAGCTTGTATTTTGGGGACATACAACTGTATACTTTTCATAGGGGTCGCTATTGTAAAATCTATAGGTAGGTCGTATTGTGCTAGTAACAGCATTGATTTATCATGTTATATCAACAGGTTTATTATAAGAGTTTGTTGTTTCATCATTCGGTAGATGTTACCAATTTTAATCTGCAACAAGAAAAGAGCATATTGAATGAACATATAGGATGCTGCTTCATCACTTGGTTTTTCGGTTTTTCAGGGTGAAAAGCTTTTGGGAAGTCTTGGAGGACTTTTCTCAAAGACTTGGAAACCGACAAAGACGCGTCCTATTACTGGACCTGTTGTGACAAGAGGTAAATTTCTTGTTTGCGCAAGATGTAGAGCTTTTTCGACAGCTCTTGCATGCTGATCATTCTTATTTGACACAGATGACCCTTTGAGAAGAAAGGTTAATCATCTGGAACAAAAGGAGAAGTTGGGGCTGTCATCTGGACCCAATAGACTGCCAAAATCACGAACCCCACTTCCTGAACCCACAGATGCATTTCAAAAAGTCGAGGTTGGTAAATTCATCTGTAGATACGTGCACATTTCTGTAATCACCAAATGGTCTTTTACTTTGAGAATGTCTCATTTATTTTCCATCACTTGTTTGAGCAGTTTGAAAATGCAAAGCAAGACGAAGCACTCTCTGATCTGAGTGATCTTTTAGGAGAGCTAAAGGGGATGGCCATTGATATGGGATCGGAGCTAGAAAGGTTAGTCTGACTAATTTTCCGCGTGAACTCATAGAATGTAGTTCTACAACCAACATCTCATAATAAGTTCCCTTTATGGTCTATGCACTTCATTACCATTATATTGAAATTGTTATGACCATTTTCAGGCAAAACAAAGCATTGGATCCTCTTAATGATGATGTGGATGAGCTTTCTTACAGAGTCCAAAATGCTAACCAAAGAGGAAGACGATTGCTGAAAAAATAACAGGCTTCTAAATCCATGCTTCCAATATAAATATTCAAAATAATCTGATACTTTACCTCGTACCTTTGTTTTCATTTTCTGTTACAATGATTCTCAGTCAACTTTCCATTGTAGATCCTGCCATGATTAATGCCCTATTGCCCTGTATCTGTAACCTTTACAAAGGACGTGTATAATACAATGAAGTTGGTTTGGGATGGTCTGATGTTATATGGCATAGTATCTTCTCATGTTTGCTAGGTGCATGATTTGCAGCGTGTAATTCTAGGGTTTGGTGTCAATTCTCTTATGATGATGATTCTGTATTGAAGAGCTTGATATTTGAGATTTTGATAGTGTGGAATTTGAAATACGTAAATCCAGGTGGGATTGCAGCAGCAGCTGATTTGCATTGTTTTTTAATGTATACTTGTCACTTGTCAGTTCGTTTTATGATGAGATTTTCAATATATTGCACCAAGGTCTTACGTTATGTATACTTGTCACTTGTCAGTTTGGGAACCACGAACTTACTGTAGATGAAGCTGAAGATGAAGCTTATTATAGCTAAAACTGATTGGGTAGCTGAAACAAGTAGCTGAATGAACTAGCTGATTTTTTTTATAAGCTTGTTGAGCGTTTGGGAAACTACGAGCTTATCGAAGCTGATATATATGTAAAGTTATGAAAATGGACATTATCTATTATATTTAAATAGATATTATAGTTGTATAATATTATAATAACTATATAATACGAAAATTATACAATAAGTGGCTAATTAAAATATAAAATTTGTTAATTTAAATTTATAGTAAATTTATATTAAATATAAATTGTAATTTATTTTTCTAAATAAATATAAAAATATGTGTAAGAATATGAATTTAAAGTTATTCACTTAAAAAAAAAACTTACCAATCTTTCACAAAATTAAATGCACAAAATTTAACAAGAAAAATATTCAATAATGTGGATAATTAAAATTTAAAATTGGTATTTTAAAATTTATAAGTTGGCTTTATTAAAAACATTTAGTAGGTTATTTTTTTAAATGGGTATTTTAAATTTATAAAAAAATTTAATTTAAATTTAGTAAGCTTTATTTTTTGACTTTATTATTATAATTGTGGAAAGGGTTAATTTGGAAAAATATGGTCCATCATCTAGCTTCATCTCCATCATCTACACGTAGGAAGCTTACAAATTTGGGCATTTTTCATCTACCTTAATCTTGCTTCATCTTGCTTCATCTAGTAAAAGTTGGCCTCCCAAACACCTCACATATTTTTATCTTCATCTCTTAAGCTACCTTCATCTCCATCATCTAGTAAAATAAGGTTCCCAAACACACTCATGGTCTTCACTCAGTACAATTCGTTTGTCCCCTTCTGTGGCACAAACAAATGATTGATCCACGCGGCAAATTTTGTCAAAAAAAATAAATTATGGAAGTTGATGGTTCAGTTCAAGGATTATTATAGATCAACTAGTATAGTAGTTGTGCCAAGGCACGATTATACTTTTAAATTTTAATAGTTGAATATAAAATTGTAATTATAATTTATAAAACACAATGGTAGTGATTTAATTAACTAATTTAAAGAAAAACTAAAATAATTTTTTATTATTAAATTAATTATAATTTTAGATAAACGATAAAAATAGACTAATTTAGGTGATATTATATATCCTATTTTTTTCGACTCTAATAAAATATTAAAATGTAAAGATAATTTAATATCATTTAACTATTTTAAAAGATGACAAAGTGAGATTAAAGTTTTAAACAATATTAAAAAAATATTAAAACTGAAATGTAAATATTAAAATAGGAAACTTTTAGAAGTTAAATTTTAAATTTTTTTAAGTGATTCTATAAATGATCTTTAAAAATTAAAGAAGACGTAACACGAAGAGTATTGTTCAAGTAAGGCACATTATTCCGGTACGGCCGTACGGCCAACACGTGTCCCGAAGTTTTTTTTTTTTAATTTTAAAAAACGAGTAAAAGTAATAGTTCAAAATTTATTATGGAATAGTTCATAACTTATAAAAGGATAGTTCATGAACTATAATAGGATAGTTCATGAACTATAATAGGATAGTTCATGAACTATAATAGGATAGTTCATAGTGCAAAATTTATAAAGGAATGAAAGTAATAGTTCAAAACTTATTAAGGAATAGTTCATAACTTCTAAAAGGATAATTCATGAATTATAATAGAATAGTTCATAGTGCAAAATTTATAAAGGAGTGAAAGTAATAGTTCAAAACTTATTATGAGATAGTTCATGAATTATAATAGAATAGTTCATGAATTTTAATAGAATAGTTTAAAGTGCAAAAATTTATAAAGGAGTGAAAGTAATAGTTCAAAACTTATTATGGAATAGTTCATGAATTATAATAGAATAGTTCATGGATTATATTGAAAAGTAATAGTTCATGGATTATATGGGAATAGTTCATAATTTATAGGAGAATAGTGCATAAATTATAACATGGTAGTTTAAACAAATTTTCATTCGTTTCCGGAAAAAAAAAGAAAAAAATTTTCGGGACACGTGTCGCCCGTACGGTCGGCCGTACGACCGTACCGCAATATATGAACCGTACCTGAACATTTACCGTAACATGAATACTATTATAATTTATAAATTTGTTGATTTAGTAAAAAAACAATAATTATTTTATAAGATAAAGTTAGAATACTTATATGTTAAAGTTAAAATAGAAAATAATCTAATCATTTTATAAATAAAATTGAAAATATGTTAAAGATATCTTAAGAATATGTAGAATATTGTGATAAAATTAAAAATGGAAATAATATATTTATTATCTATATTAGTGATTTTATATTTATTAGTTAAATAGTAATAAAAATTATGAGAAAATGACACGTGTCACGAAGTTAATATGTGAATAACACGTGACATGAAGTGTTTCTGCTTTAATATATGTATATAGATATAAATATATAGATATAGATAGATTATTTTGGTATAAGTTTATCGTAGAATAATTATTTTATTAGTATAATTTGAAGTATGTTTAGTATATGTACAAATAAATATGCAAATATAAAGAAATATTACGGTAAGTAAATAAATATAAGTACTACAATAGGATAATTAATATATGGTAACTATATATATAATGTAGATTTAGAAAAACCTAAATTCTAAGAAAAATGACATGTGTCATTTGTAAGTAAATAAATATAAGTACTATAATAGGACAATTAATATATGGTAACTATATATATAAAAAAATTTTTGTGTGAAACTATATATATATAATTTAGATTTAAAAAAACCTAAATTCTAAAAAAATGACATGTGTCATTATAAGATTTCGAAAGAATCACGTTGAAGTAAATGCTTTGGCTTTAATATAGTATATAGATTATGGGTTCATGTATTATAAAAGATGATTTATAGGTTCATAGATTTAAAAATAACTTAACCGTTTCTCATGTTTAAACTAAATTTTTTTTTGAAATTGCTCCCGCGTGTTCTGACTTTTCATCTGCCACGTCAAACCCATTTCAACATCGATGACTCGAAGATATTCAACATCGATCGAGCCTTAAGGTACTCATAGTCTCATACTCTACAGTTTTTAGTCACAGATTCATGCGCACTATCTCTAACTATTATTAATACTAGGAAAAAGACACTTCCTTGCAAGAACTTGAGTAATTGAGAATGTTTAACAGGTATTGTTATAATCTAGAAATACAAATCGTTTTTTATCCTCTACGATTTTCAACCACAAATTCATGTGCACGGTCTCTGGCTATTACTCATACTAAAAAAGACACATCCTTGCGAGAACTTGAGTCCCTTATACTGTTAACGTGAATTGTTGCAATATGAGAATACAAACATCATAATATAGGAATAAATAAATGTTTAGGATTGTTTGATAGATCAAGTGTATCATCAGTTTTGACTTTTCATCTAAGACGGTTTGATATTCTAGAAAGGATGAACTAAAAGGTGTACCAACTTTAATTGTCACTCATGCTAATATATTTTTTGTAAGGTTATATTTGTATAATGATGCAACTGATATGCTTTTAGGGGTAATGAATGTTTCTACACAAGATAGACAAGCACACAAACGTTTTGGAATTTCAGGAGGACAACGATGCTATTGATTTTTGCATAGACGATGAAAGTGAAAACTCAATACATGCCAAAATATTTAAAGAGATGGTAGCAAGGATCATCATGGGATTTGAAATTGAAGAGGCAACTTATGTTTTTTTACAAGGCTTATGCAATGGAAGTTGGATTTCGGTTCATAGAAGCAAAGCACATAGCCATAAGGGAATCTCGTTAGTTAGGAAATTTGTTTGTTCATGTAAGGGTAAAAGGAGGCGAGATAAGCAAGATGGAGCTTAAAAAATCTCATCGACCGAAAACAAGGTTTTGGTGAAAGTCTATGAGGTGACCATGATGTCTTGATCACTTGGGCTTTGAGGTAAACCAAGACAATAACTATCACACAATTTCATCTTCTCACAAAACCAAGTTCTCTTTTTTTTGTTCATTTTGGTCTTGAACATGTCTGGTTAATCATGAGTGAACTTGAAGAATTTAGCTTCCTCATTCTCCTAGACACGGCATCATGTCACACTCACAAGTTGATTGACCCTATCAAGTATCTTGAATACCCTAATGAAATCATTAAAAGCAAACGCTTAACCTCAAGTCATACATCTCGTGTTGTGTATCATCCTAGGAACTGGGCAAAGACACGAGTCTCACATTACTTCACTCGATGCAACTTTGTTGAGTTGTTGTCCCTTTGAACCTACATTGTGGGATCTCCAGTCACGTAGGTGGGGTTGTCCTTCAAGCATTCTCTTTCGTTTAATAGATTTCATATTAGTACTTACTACTATCACTTTAGTAAACTAATATCATATTCGTTTATACAAAGACTAATCTTCATTTAACAAATTATTGTATAAGACTATTGGTGACACTTCATGGCTTAAGGTGAAGACCATTGGTGCTTGTACAACTCTTTTATAAGTATCATTTTTTGAACCATATATATTATTATGTCAAAATTATCTATTAATAATAATTATATCATAATTAAATGCGTACAATTTTGGATATATGCACACTTCCCCTCACTGGGGTGTTTTGCGGCAGAGGATCTCGGTGGGCTTCGAGACTAGATGTCCCGAAGACACCACCCCAAACCTTGGAGAGATCGAAATCACTCTGTGTGCAGATAGACCATATGAGAGATGTGGATATCAAGTTATGCCGTATGGTGATCGAATTCTAAACTTTGAGGGTGAGTTCACAGTGTCTACTCATAGAGGAACAATCCGGGTTAGGCACATTTTCGAGCCATATAAGGTTCTCCGATAGTTTAGATTTGTGCAGACCGTCCCACACCGTCGGGAGCTAGTTTTCTTGTCACGTGGTTTACTACACGGACTTTGTTCCTCTAGTTTGGGTGGTTCCACCTTTACTTCAACATATTGGCCTGGTTTTGGTGGGTGTTCGCTCCAAACGGTGTGTGCAAGCTTTAAATTTATAACCCTAGACGTAAGCTTAAAACAAGGATGCGAACCCGCAGTGTACGGGTCAATCGTAGTAAAAAGCAAGGAATTCCAGGGGTCGATCACAAGGACTTAGTGAAACAAAGTCCAATTACGGTATGCTTATGTAAATACTAACCACAAGAGGTGATCAAAACAATCAAAGATGATATAGAAGTCAATAAAGGAAACATGCAATTCTAGGGATTAAAGCATCTAGTTGTGGTTCCAACTCAAGATCTAAAGATAAGCGGACAAAGCTGAGGTTTTTGCATGGGGAAGATGTTACTAAAGTGGAATAGATCACCGGGTAAGTCTCACTACTCACTAATCCTAAACCGTAACTCCTATTACCGGGTAAGTCTCAAGGAATTAAGATAAAGAACTATAACCTCAAACTAACACACCATCTAAGGGAATAGAATCAACCTTTACCGGGTAAGTCTCAGGCTAACTCACAAAGAAGGGATGAAAGCACACTCAAACCCCAATAAAGGATAAACCTATATTACCTACACTTATGATCTTAGGTAAACAAACTAAGGAATTACCGGGTAAGTCTCATCCTAGGCTTGCGTTGAACCAGGAAAGGTGTAATAAGAATAGGATTTGGCAAACTCTAACACTTAACTCTCAGTTTAGGATCAGATAAGTCACCTCGGTCAGAAGAATTCCACCCCGGCCGAGATGTTCATCGATTGAACGAGATGCTTAGGGTTAAGGTTAATGACTCGAACTTTCAAGGTCCTATTGGAATCTAAGATTATTCTATCATTGTTTTTCCCACAACCTTCAGCCAATCACCCTAGAGTCACACAAGGAAATTAGCCACTCATCATCATGAAAGCAATAATCAAATATATGGGAAGAAGGTGAATATTTGAACAAGAAGAATTTAATGAAAAGACTTCAATAACTGAATCAAATATCACAACAAAAGCGTTCCTTGGATAGAAATACAACAAGAGAAGACAACAAGGAAGGGAATCTAAGATGATCTTACAAAACCCTTCAAAAGCTATAAAAGCTATAATCTTCAATCTTCCTTCAACCTTCAAAAAGGTTCTTCAAATCTCCCAACTGGAGTATGGTTGTTGCTGCGTATAAACCCTGATCGGTGGTATAACATGATCCTGCGCTGATAGCGGATGTCGAATTTGTGGGAAATCCGACCCTTTTTATAGGAAAATAACTCTCTAAAGATAAGATATCTTAGAAAGATCTCTTCCCATAAAAATAGGTAAAATATATGATCTAGCATATCTTCTTCCTTCCAGGAGCCAAGCCCAAAAATATAAGATCTCTTTCCAAAGATAAAAGATCTCAGCCAAGAATAAAATATTCTCGCCGCATCCCAGGTGTTCGCCTCGGTCGAGTCGACTTCTCTAGATCACCTCGGTCGAGGTGAATCTGTGGTCAACCGAGGTGAGTCACAACTGAATCTGAAATCTCTCAAATCTGCTCCAAAGTGAATCTCTAATCCATGGCTATGCTTCCTGGATGGTTCCTTATGTTCCTGAATGTAGCTCCAATGACTCCATAGCTCCTTTTGCTCCTTTTTTATGCAAAACGTGCCATTTTACCTACGATTACAACAAAACTAGGTGTAGACCTCGATTCCCACAAAGGTAGATGAAATGGTAATATAATCACATATTATACATACAAACATGCAGATTATGAAAGATAAAACGTCCAAACAAACCCCAAAATATAGACTATAATTCATGCTATCAAAATACCCCATACTTAGCCCTTGCTTGTCCCCAAGCAAGTTTCGTATATAAAAGACAAGATAGAATGGATTATAAGTCAATAAAATCAATGAAAAGTCTTTCAAAAACTTTTTTATGGTGTGCAACAATCATAGATCACTCTAAGAGAATACTTCATGGAATTTAAAATCAAAATATGATCAAAACATTTTATAAATATAGAAAAGTTGTTCATCTTTGCATAAAACCATAGAATGCATAATAAGTCATAATTATCGAAATTAATCATGTATAATCCAGTTTAAACCACTAAGTCAATCAACAAGCTCAAGGTCTCAAGGGCTTCCCAAAAGAAAGGTCAAGAAACGTGTAGGGTAGGGATGTATGTAAGGTAATGTGGTGCTAGAATCCGGGAAAAGGATGAACTTCACTTTCACTTTGACTTGCAACATCTTCCACCAATAAGCTTTGCTTATTTCACACTTTTTCTTTTTTTCTTTACTTTTTGGGATGCATGGACAGAGGTGCACAATAACCGAAGCCTAGGAAATCCGCAATCATCAATTTCTTGAGATGCATCAAATCCTTGATGCACATACCATGACCCGTTAGGAATATCGCTCAATCCGACTTTGGCAAGACACAAACACCCGACTATGTGAATGGTGCCGAGTTACTCATCTTCATGATTGACTTCCCCAAACCTAAGATTACTTTCTAACACTTTCACTTCCAGCCAACTTCTCAACTTTACTTCACTTGCTTTCACCACTTGCTTGCTTCCAAATTCCCGGATAGGTAAAGGGAGGCAAAATGTATATAAGGGGCTAAGCATGATCAAGAAGAAGAAGAGAGAAGAATGAATTGCCTTGGTCTTTCCAGGAAGAAAGTGAGAGAACTCATAATGTGGTGTCAACCTTCAAATTCAACATAATTTGGATAAAAACAAAGTATTAAACGTGCCAATAATTTCAAACAAAGCATTTAGCAACTTAAACATATTATAAACCTTTCAAACACATAAAGATTTCAAAACCAGTCAGTAAGCAAGATCTTCACTGAGATCATATCCAGATAAGAAGCACAAAAATCGTTTCGAAAACTCTCAGTTAACCTACCTCGGTCGAGGTGTTCTTAGGTCAACCGAGGTGAAACGCCTCGTTCGGCCAGAACTGCCCCGGTCGAGATCCAAAATTTTTTTTTTTTTAAAACCAGTTTTCTTTCAGTTTCGACGTTTTTCTCAATCAAATAACCTGTAAGTATGTATGTAATCTCAGATAAACACATAGATGCAAAAGTGAAGCATAAATATAAATATCCGGCAAATAGAGTCATACATCAAATAACTGTCAAGTAATACACAAATACCCCATACTTGGGACACACTGTCCCAGTGGGTCAAAATAAGTCTAAGGAATAAAGTACTCACCGGATAATAAGCTGAACTGCATAAAAATAAGAAAGAAAATCATGCAGCTCTCAATAATCACGATCCGGTGGTGGCGGCGGTGGCACATACGGATACTGGGACGGGTCGAATGGATAGCCCATGACGTGCTCAAACTGAATCTGTGCCATCATGTGCTGGTAATGCTGCCGCTCCTGCATCTCGCGGATATCCAGTGACAAAGCAGCATATGAATCAATAACCTGATCCGTCAGATCATCGATCCGTCTGTGAGCCTCTGGATCTCTGTGTCGGCGTGTCCTACGCCTAGCAGGTCTCACTAGAGAAGTAGCATGTGCAGGCTCAGTATCCTCATCATGCAGATCTATAACTGGTGCGCTCGTCCCTGCAGTATCTGTCCCTGTATCCATCGGGACTCCACCCTCTCTGTCATCAGCTGTCTCCTCATCATCTGCCTCCTCCTCAGTTGGGGCAGCTGCTACCTCTCTGTAATCCTCCATCAGTGGAGCCCAAGCGGTCTGCCAATAATGAGGGTCAAAAACAATAAACTGGGCAGACCACCTGATCCCCTGTGGTGTAGTCAGCTCCCATGGCATAGCCACGTACGGTGTAGTCAGACCTCGGGGAACCAGAATCCGCCGAGTGATCATCTCCTGCTGCCTCAGCGGCTTCGGAGCCGCCACCATCGTGCGAGCGTTGAGATCCATGTCCTGATAGCTGGCGATGTGGGTGACAAGCCCTCCGCAACAAATGTCTCCCTTCGCCTTGGCCTTGATCTTGTGCAGATCCTCTGCCAACATCAAGCCAAAGTCCGGGATACCCCCAGTAACCATGCAGTATAAACAATATGGGCTATCTCAGTACGCGCCAGAAGTGTCTCACTGAAGATCCAGTGGGCTAACCTAAAGGCTAAGTGGAAGATGACTTTCTCCCTGGAATCTCCAGGGCGCCATCTGTCTGCATGCTCAACAATATGGGCTATCTGTCCCCAAAACTCCCTAGCTACAGATCGGGACGGGAAGTCAACAGCTGTGGGCTCAGGAAAACCAAAAATCTCTCTCCAGTACTCTAGTGGCACTAAGAAGTTCTGGTTCATCAACCGGTACTTCACAGATCGCTCTGTGGGGAGGTAGGTGAAGGAGCTAATGAACTCTAAGGTGGGCTCCAAATAGGCTGGGGCTCGGATCTCAGTAAACTGATCTAGCCCTACTGTAGATATCATCCGTCTCAGGTCTCCGTCTACCTAGAGACAGTCAAAAGCAGACACGTCCAGGAAGCGAGGTGAAATCACTGGACGGCCAGAAATACGGTCGTAATCAACCTGGTGTCGCTCATGGATCACCGGGCGATAGGGTCGGGAAGAAGAGGAAGAAGGGGAAGGTGAGGATCTATCCCTAAGGGCAAGGCGTCTATCGGAACTCATTCTCAATTTTGTCACTGTTAGATCACCTCGGTCGACTGACAACACTCAAGAATCACCTCGGCCGAGGCACAGAACGACTAGACCGAGGCGGAAAACTGGATTCTAATTTCCTCTGAAAATTCAGTTCTTTTCTCCCAAAATCACTACAACTGCTTCCTATGGGGTACTTAAACCTTTTCTCAGCAAATGCAAGGGCAACCAAAGCCCAAATCGAAGCGAAAAAGCGAGGTAGGTTTTCGGTTTTATTTTACCTCGTTCGGCCGAATCAGTTCGATTTTCTTGCAGATCGACGATGCACTGGGATCCTCTATGCCTTAATCGCAGTTTGGAAGCGGAAATCTTCGAAAACGAGCAAGAATCGACGAAGGCAAGGTGAAAGGGCTGCCGCGGTCGAGGAGGTTGGTAAAGAGAGGAAAGAGAAATTTTCCCCCTTTTTATACCCTTTCTGGAACTGCTGTCACCTCGGTCGAGATGGTCTCGACTGGACCGAGGTGGTTCTTCAGAAAACCCTAGTCGCCTCGGTTGCTCAAGAATCATCTCGGTCGAGGTGCTTTGATAGCAACCGAGATGCCTCAGTCAAAACTTCGTCTTCTCAAATTCTCGATCTTCTGTACTTCCAGTTATGCTCCTTCCTTAGATGTCACCTGTTATCTGTCTAGAACGCCAAAAACAAAACAAAGCAAAGCAAAAGCAAAAAAACTATCTAAGCTAGACTAGAAAAAGGGAAAAGAAAGCAATACCTTGGGTTGCCTCCCAAGAAGCGCTTGGTTTAAGGTCGCTAGCTGGACCATAATGCGTCTCTCAAATGTGATGGGAGGTATCCTCACCCCATACTTCACCTCAATCGTGGGGTGAAGTAAGTAAGTCTATCAAACGCTCCAACAAGTGTAAATGCTCATCGGGGAATGAATCGTCTATGGGAGGGTCGTCCTTCTCACGTGAAGATGCAGGTAGCCGGCTGAGGTGATCCGCAACAGAATTTTCGGATCCCTTCTTATCGCGGATCTCTAGATCAAACTCTTGAAGCAAGAGAATCCATCGAATAAGGCGTGGCTTGGCATCTTTCTTAGCCAACAAGTAACGGATGGCTGCATGGTCGGTGTAGACAATGACTTTCGCCCCTACTAAATAGGAACGGAACTTCTCGAAAGCATATACAACCGCCAATAATTCTTTCTCGGTGGTAGCGTAGTTGCGTTGTGCTACATCTAGCGTCTTGCTAGCATAGTAAATGGCGGTGGTCCGGCCATCCTTCTTCTGTCCAAGCACCGCTCCTACGGCTACATCACTAGCATCGCACATGATCTCAAAGGGCAAGGTCCAATCCGGAGGTTGGATAATGGGAGCGGAGATCAACGCTTCCTTAATCCTGTAAAAAGCATCAAGACACTCCTACGAAAACTCAAAAACAACATCTTTATTCAAGAGGTTAGTTAGAGGTTTAGAAATCTTAGAGAAGTCCTTGATGAATCTCCTGTAGAAACCTGCATGCCCGAGAAAACTCCTCACACCTTTAACAGAACAAGGGGGAGGGAGTTTCTCAATAGTCTCGATCTTAGCGCGATCGACCTCAATGCCTCGATTAGAAACGAGGTGTCCTAGCACAATGCCTTTATTAACCATAAAATGACACTTCTCCCAGTTCAAAACGAGATTAGTGTCTTCACATCTTTTAAGCACTAGAGAAAGGTTAGATAGGCAATCATCAAAAGAGGAACCATATACCGAAAAATCATCCATAAATACCTCCATGATCTCCTCTATGTACTCGGAAAAGATAGCCATCATGCATCGCTGGAAGGTAGCGGGTGCATTGCACAATCTAAATGGCATCCTCCTATAAGCAAATGTCCCCCATGGACAAGTGAAAGTGGTCTTCTCCTGATCATCCGGATGGATAAGAATCTGGAAGAATCCACTATAACCGTCTAAGTAGCAAAAGTGTGAATGCTGGGCCAACCGCTCGAGCATTTGATCAATGAAGGGAAGTGGAAAATGGTCCTTCCGTGTGGCCGTGTTCAGCTTCCTATAATCGATGCAAACCCTCCAGCCCGTAACGGTCCTAGTTGGGATCAACTCGTTGTTCTTATTTGTCACAACGGTCATCCCTCCTTTCTTCGGAACTACATGCATCGGGTTAACCCACTTGCTGTCCGAGATAGGGTATATGATACCTGCATCCAACAACTTAAGAATTTCTTTCTTCACAACCTCTTTCATGATCGGATTTAACCGTCTTTGAGGTTCCCGTGAAGTCTTATGATCATCCTCCATTAGAATTCTATGCATGCAGAAAGAGGGTTTAATGCTAATAAGATCATCTATAGTATAACCCAAAGCCTTTTGATGCTTTCTCAGGACATGCGTTAGTTTAGATAATTCAGTTTCGGAAAGGAAAGCACTAACAATAACGGGATAAGTGGAATCCGGTCCAAGAAAGACATACCTCAAGTGATTTGGGAGTTGTTTAAGCTCCACAACTGGGGGTGCTTTCTGAGGGGGATCCTTGCTTCCTCCTTCCAGTGGAGTAGATCCAGAAACTGGACTTTCGGAAGTCTCAGTTGAAGTCATCTCGCCATCGACCTCGGTCGAGGCGCAGAGGTGTTGACCGAGATGTTCTTCAGTCGTCTCGCTCAGTCCAGAAAGTGCCTCGGTCGAGGTACTGCAACTGGAACCGAAATTGGAGATCATCGTCTCCTGGGTTAGCTTCTCAGTTTTAGCTCCTAGATCCTCTTCCAGTGCTTTTAAGCTCCGTATATCTACATCACAAGAAGCATCTATACCTTCCTCCATTAAACTAAAGCTAATAACTCTTTCGAGTGAATCGTTAATAAGGATAGAGCTCACCAATTCTCTTGATTCTTCTTCATCGTAGATGTTGAAGATATCATCAGTTAGCTGCTCCCCTTTTATGGCTGCAAGTAATGCGAACTCCACCTCATCGCCGCCAATGTTGAATTTCAGTTTGGCGTTCTTGCAATCCACGTTGCAACCCGAAGTTGCTAGAAATGGCCTCCCGAGAATAATAGGAACAAGATAATATGCGGGAATGTCAAGTACAATAAAATCTATTGGTAGATAGAAGTTACCTAACTTGACCGGAACGTCCTCCAAGATGCCCACGGGATGGGTGATGGAGCGATCCGCCATATAAAGTCGAATCTTGACCGGCTTGGGCTCTCCAAGTCCGATCTTCACACATAGCTCCAGCGGGATGATGCTCACGCTGGCTCCTAGATCACAAAGGGCTTCACAAGTGACATCCCCAACTTGAATGGGAATGCAAAATGAGCCGGGATCTCTCAATTTAGGTGGCATCTTCTCCTTCATGATTTGAATGAGCTCCTAGGATTTATATGTCATCCTAACTTCACCAAAATCTTCCAATTTCCTCTTCCTTGATAGGATCTCCTTCAAGAACTTCCCATAGGCGGGCATCCCTAGAATAGCATCAAGGAAAGGAATGTTAATGTGCAGTTTATTCATCAAGTCAAGGAACTTACCAAAGTGCTTGTCTAGATGTGCTCTGGCTCTTGACTGGGGGAATGGAAGTGGTGGTTTGTATGTAGGAGGTGGAACATAAACTTCAGTTTTCCCCTCCGCTTTCTGTGGCTCCACTTCGGTTGGCATCTCGGTCGAAGTGTTCTTCGACTGCATCTGGACCGAGGTGGTCTTCGTCGGTACTGGCACCGACCGAGGCACTGGATCTGCAGTTTTCAGTCCACTCCTCGTAGTTATGGCTATGATCTGGCCCTTAGGGTTGCTTTCCGTCCTTGCTGGAAGCTTCCCTGGATCTCTTGGCGCTTCATTCGCCCTACTAGCAAGTTGTTGTTCAAAGGGTTTTTGGGCCTTCGAAAATGAAGTCATAGAAGTCTCCATAGCATTGAGCTTGATCAAGATGGCCTCCAAAACTGCGTCTTTCTTTTCTGGCTGAGACGAACTTGATCCTTGCCCCTGGCTCTTTAATGGAGTAGAAGAAGAAGAAGGGGAAGAGAGGAAAGGGTTAGAGGAATCGTTAGAGTTGGAGTTTGAATGATTGTTACCAGAATTTTGGTTGTTTGCCCTCCAGTTGTTGCTATTGGATCCTCTATTGTTGTTGTTATAATTGTTGTTCCGGGAACCGTTGTTGTTGTTACGGTATCCGTTGTTGTTGTTCCTTTGTCCTTGCTCTTCCTTCTTGGTTTGAGCAACCAAGAGTTCCTTCAATTGCTTCACGTCATTCTTCAAAGACGTGAGTTGATTGTTGTTGGACTGAGTTTCTTGGAAGTTAACTCTTTTAACTCCACCTTCAGCTCCTTGGTGGGTGTACTTCTCCATATGCAAAGCTTGCTTCTCGATGAAGTCCCAAGCTTCGTCAATCGCCATGTCCATAAAGGTACCGGCGGAGAGTAGTTGGAGGTTGAACTGGGTGCTTCCGTCCAGTCCTTTGAAGTATATCTCCAATAACTCTAACTTTGGAATCCCATGATGTGGGCAATCCAAAAGAATGTCCTTGAACCGCTTCCATGACTTGGACAAGCTCTCCTTGTTCTTCATAATGAAAGCATTGATCTTCCCTCTCATTTCAGCTGTCTTTGAGGGGGAAAGAATTTGGTCAAGAATTCCGTCGTCATCTCCTCCCATGTGCTAATTTTTCCTGGAGGAAGAGATTGATACCAAGTAAGAGCTCTATCTTTTAAAGAAAAGTAAAAAGGTCTTAGCTTGTAGTTGTTATTCTCAATTCTTGAGGGTCTCAAGGTCTCCATCAAGATCTCATAGTTTTGAAGATGTTGATGCGGTGATTCCTTCTCTAGCCCTCCGAACTAGCATTGGCGAATCATGGATAGAACTTGCGGTCGAAGTTCGTAGTCATGGTCCGCTGGATCTCCTAAGTTAACTCCTGGACGCCTCAGTTGTTGATTGGGGTCCATCCTTTGACCTAGGGTTTGTGGGATTCCTGCAAGAAGAACGTCTCGGACTAGCATCCGAGGTGGAAGTATCTCGGCCGGGGCGTTAGGTACTGGGACCTGCCTCGGTCGAGGGTCAGCAACTGGGACCTGCATCGGTCCAACATCGGGAATTGGATCTTCCCTCGGTCGAAGTTGATATTGGTCTCTCAAAGCTGTCATATCCGCTTCGATTGCTTCAGTCCTGGTGCGAGTTTCTTCTTTCTCTTGTCTTAGCTCTTCCCTGCTGAGGCGTAGCAGCTCTAGCGCCTCTTTCAACTCGGCCTCAAGATCGCGGTTGTCTTGGTGGGCCATCTTCACTTCTCTTAAGCGTTGTTTGTATGTCTTTTCTGCTTCGGGATCGTAAGGAACGATTTCCTTCCCAGTGCGGGTTCTTTGCATAAACCTAAGAAAGAACCTGCAAAAGTCACTCAAGTAGAGTGGTTAGTAGACACGGGGGCAAGTGCCCCAAGAGCAAACCGTAACCGGCTCGGTCTAGACCAAGTCCCCGGCAACGGCGCCAAAAACTTGTTCGCTCCAAACGGTGTGTGCAAGCTTTAAATTTATAACCCTAGACGTAAGCTTAAAACAAGAATGCGAACCCGCAGTGTACGGGTCAATCGTAGTAAAAAGCAAGGAATTCCAGGGGTCGATCACAGGGACTTAGTGAAACAAAGTCCAATTACGGTATGCTTATGTAAATACTAACCACAAGAGGTGATCAAAACAATCAAAGATGATATAGAAGTCAATAAAGGAAACATGCAATTCTAGGGATTAAAGCATCTAGTTGTGGTTCCAACTCAAGATCTAAAGATAAGCGGACAAAACTGAGGTTTTTGCATGGGGAAGATGTTACTAAAGTGGAATAGATCACCGGATAAGTCTCACTACTCACTAATCCTAAACCGTAACTCTTATTACCGGGTAAGTCTCAAGGAATTAAGATAAAGAACTATAACCTCAAACTAACACACCATCTAAGAGAATAGAATCAACCTTTACCGGGTAAGTCTCACGCTAACTCACAAAGAAGGGATGAAAGCACACTCAAACCCCAATAAAGGATAAACCTTTATTACCTACACTTATGATCTTAGGTAAACAAATTAAGGAATTACCGGGTAAGTCTCATCCTAGGCTTGCGTTGAACCAGGAAAGGTGTAATAAGAATAGGATTTGGCAAACACTAACACTCAACTCTCAGTTTAGGATCAGATAAGTCACCTCGGTCAGAAGAATTCCACCCCGGCCGAGATGTTCATCGACTGAACGAGATGTTTAGGGTTAAGGTTAAAGACTCGAACTTTCAGGGTCCTACTGGAATCTAAGATTATTCTATCATTGTTTTTCCCACAACCTTCAACCAATCACCCTAGAGTCACACAAGGAAATTAGCCACTCATCATCGTGAAAGCAATAATCAAATATATGGAAAGAAGGTGAATATTTGAACAAGAAGAATTTAATGAAAAGACTTCAATAACTGAATCAAATATCACAACAAAAGCGTTCCTTGGATAGAAATCCAACAAGAGAAGACAACAAGGAAGGGAATCTAAGATGATCTTACAAAACCCTTCAAAAGCTATAAAAGCTATAATCTTCAATCTTCCTTCAACCTTCAAAAAGGTTCTTCAAATCTCCCAACTGGAGTATGGCTGCTGCTGCGTATAAACTCTGATCGGTGGTATAACATGATCCTGCGCTGATAGCGGATGTCGAATTTGTGGGAAATCCGACCCTTTTTATAGGAAAATAACTCTCCAAAGATAAGATATCTTAGAAAGATCTCTTCCCATAAAAATAGGTAAAATATATGATCTAGCATATCTTCTTCCTTTCAGGAGCCAAGCCCAAAAATATAAGATCTCTTTCCAAAGATAAAAGATCTCAGCCAAGAATAAAATATTCTCGCCGCGTCCTAGGTGTTCGCCTCGGTCGAGTCGACTTCTCTGGATCACCTCGGTCGAGGTGAATCTGTGGTCAACCGAGGTGAGTCACAACTGAATGTGAAATCTCTCAAATCTGGTCCAAAGTGAATCTCTAATCCATGGCTATGCTTCCTGGATGGTTCCTTATGTTCCTGAATGTAGCTCCAATGACTCCATAGCTCCTTTTGCTCCTTTTTGATGCAAAACGTGCCATTTTACCTACGATTACAACAAAACTAGGTGTAGACCTCGATTCCCGCAAAGGTAGATGAAATGGTAATATAATCACATATTATACATACAAACATGCAGATTATGAAAGATAAAACGTCCAAACAAACCCAAAATATAGACTATAATTCATGCTATCAGTGGGAGACCTCGAGGACATGGACTAGGCGGCCCTGAACCATGCTCGAACCCACTTGATGCCCTCCTTGTTGAACAAATACCATATTTTGGTGGTCTTCCTTTAATTCTTAATTTTTTCTCCGGTTTTCTTATAGTTGTACTCCTTGGATGTATGATGTCCTCATATGTCGAAGTCATTTGCTCAATTTGATCTCTACTTAGCAAATTCAAATTAATTCTTTCCCTGAAATTGTTTAGTGACACAATGTGTGGATCAATGTGAACCAAATCGTCTTCTACAATCAGATCCACTTTTTCCCACCGCACTTGCCTCCATATATATGGATATGATCCAAATGTATTAACATCCCAACCCTAATAGCAATGCAGAACTCATCCACACATGACAATCCATGAGCTTCCCTCCAATATGAATCTTGACATGTTATACATCTAAATTTCTTCGCCTTGTTGTAGATCTCTTTCAATATTGTGAAACACTCGTTACTTACTTTGTTTCGGAATAAATCAAATATTGGAACCCGCACGTCCAAGAACATCCTCTCCCGAGAAGTCTATATTGACGCTTGGATGTTTCCAATTTGATCAATTGTCATCAAGTTGATGTTGTCCACCAACAACTGAAATTCTTGGACATTGGAACACAATGTACTTTTCAGCAAAAAGTGCACGGACTCACACCTAAGAGTAATTATCGAATCAATATACTATTATAAATGTATCGAATCAATATACTATTATAAGTTCTTGGACATTGGAACACAATGTCACTGCCCAAGATCTATGTTGAATGTTGACTTTATATGAAGTGTGCAAAACATGTGCTTTACATCTGGGAACACAACACCTAGCAACCTATCTGTCACAATAACCCCTTGTGTAACATTTCCGCACACATATCGGAGTCTCTTTATGGTCACTCGTAGTGATTCGAGTTTTCCTTAAACATGAAAACAAATGTTATTGTGAACGTCAACCTCGTGCTAGTGATTCTAACCATCTCTAACAACAACATCTTGTACCTAAATAGGGGACACACAATCAAGACTCTAGTTTTCATTGGAATTCAAAACAAAGGTGCTTGTAATATATAAAGGCTCGAGAAAGAATGAATATTAAAACTTACTCGTTTGTCTTATATGTCGTTTCCACTATGATGACGTAAAGAAATAAGTTGAAAAAATGCCTATAATTTGAAACTTTATATGAATGCGGACATCTCCTCACATTCACATATTAACAATGTTGCTCTAGTGTGTGGAGTGCTTGTTGGAGTGGACCTCGTCCTTCAGCTTGTAGTATCCTAGTCTTCAATCCAACATTGTTTATTTGTCTTATGGTGGTGACGGTGTGGGGACTATCCAAATGTGGTGACTTCAAAATTCTTCTTGCCTTGAAACTCGACTCAAGTTCACGTCCCACCTTCCGAAATTGTGTGGGTGTCAATAAGTCAACATACATATGTCCTTTTAATTATTCGAAAAGTGTATGGTTGTGCATTCCACAAACACACCTGCCACATCCATTTATCGACTTCACTTTGTACCTCCTAAAACTCAAATGAGCACTTGTCTTTTCTCGATTTAAGTTATCGGCTAGATGATGGCTCGGTATCAGGATCAACAACTTTCTTTTTTTGAGGTTTTTCGAAATGTTCGCATCTCAACATAAATGTAACGAATCCTCCAATATTTTCTCACGATCTACTGGTGACTAACACCATATTCATCGTTCCTCTCATGAAATGAGCTCAATCAACAATCGTCTCTCGATTATAGAAAAAACCGCAAATTTCAAACATAACAGAATAGTCGGTCTCTTTATTACGCGGATAATTTGGTATACCCTAATTGAAAAAAAAATAGAATAAGATTTTTTTTGTTATGTATAATCATCAACTTACAATAAATTAAAATATATTTACCTCAAATTGTAGAAGAAATTCATGTGGCTGACTAAATTTTGAATCTTGGAACGTAATCAAAATCTCTTCATCGTCTTGTGTTGCTATTTCCGGTACCCATTTTTTGGACTGATTGATCCACTTTTCTTTGACTCTCAATATATATAACTGAACATACATAGCGTTCGAATAACAACGCTCATATTTCAAATTTATTATCATCACACTACGACTATTTTTGAAAGACCAGATCAACATGTGACGCAGATTCGAAATGTGCAACCGTAACGGTTACGCATTACGAATCCGGTTAACATTTTGTAAATTATTAACACACATTCACAATATAAATATAGAACCGTGACGGTTGCACATTGCAAATCCGATTAAAGTTATATGAATTCATCACCCTATACTTAAAAAATTCCTCTACATTTATACTGACAAATAAAAAAAAACCAAAAAAGAAAAGGAGATTACGTTCCTCACAACACATCCTGCAGGTTCCTTGCCCACTTCTCTCTCTCCATCTCTTTGTATATAGAAGCCATTTGCCCAATAACCCACGCTACCTGTTCCCCATTCTTCGCCATCCTCATCCCCTTTTCCACCAACTAAGCCGCTTACGCCGTCGAAATCACTTGCTCTTCTGTAGCCGTCGGTCTAAGCAACCGTTTGTTCTAAAGGTACAATACCCACATGCCCTAACCCCCTTCATGTTTTGCCCTTTGTCTATCGATGATCCAAAAGGTAATTGGGACTTTCTTTGGTATTGGATCGTTGCAATTTCATTCATGAAGCATTTCTACTTTGGATAGGGTTTTTTTGAGTTCGGATTTTGCTAAATTGTTTCAAGTCTCGGATTAGGGCTTTTGACATTAGGGTTTTGCTGAATTGTTGGTCTCTCTAATTTGGGGTTTGCTGAATCTCTTATTTCTAGGATCAGGGGTTTCCTCCCTATAAATCCGAGTACTTATAGTTTTGGTTTCTGGCTAGCCACCTTGCTGAATTGTTCATCTTTCTAATTTGGTCTTGAATCTAATATGACTGATCATTGCTTGGCTGCAAGTGTTTCTTGAACTTGACAATGCAAGTAGATCGTGTTTGTAGCTATCTACTGCTAGTTTCTATCTCCAAATTTGTTTCCATCTAGAAAATTTTCCCTTTCTCTTAAAATTTTCTTCTTGCAAATGGTGCATGAATGGGCTTAAGAAGTAGTATTATGATCGCTTTCGTTTATGTTATAGGAAATACATGGGCTGAGCTTGTCTTTTCATGGGAGGTGTTGAGGACAGTGAACCGCCTTTGAAACGTGTTAAAGAATCACCAAGGGAATTGAACGGCTTCTTGGGGAATTCGTCGTGCTTTAATCCCACCGATTGTTCTTTGGCGGATCAGATGGCTAGAACTTTATCTTCCCAAGGAGATGAAGAGATGGTTGGATCCAAAGGGGTTATTAGGAAACAAGAATTCATAAAAATTATAACAAAGGCATTGTACTCCCTTGGCTATGACAAAACTGGGGCTCTTTTGGAGGAAGAATCTGGAATTTCTCTACACTCATCTATAGTGAGTTTGTTTATGCA
Source organism: Fagopyrum homotropicum (assembly GCA_033239125.1). Classification (NCBI taxonomy): domain Eukaryota; kingdom Viridiplantae; phylum Streptophyta; class Magnoliopsida; order Caryophyllales; family Polygonaceae; genus Fagopyrum; species Fagopyrum homotropicum. Next base: position 8,052,880 of record BSWB01000001.1, on the reverse strand, counting down.
GCAAGTGTTGGATGGAAAATGGGATGAAAGCGTGGTAACACTGCACAAACTTGGGATATCTGAAGGAACCTTGAAATCTGCATCTTTTCTAATTTTGGAGCAAAAATTTCTCGAACTTCTCCAGAAGGAGAAAACCATGGAGGCTTTGTCTACTCTAAGAAATGAGATTGTCCGGCTACAAACAAATTCTGATAGAGTTCATGAACTTGCTGCCTGTATTATTACCAAGTCCAAGTGTGCTACATCCAGTATCTGTACAACTGCAAATTCACGATCTCAGATTCTGGACAAATTACAAAAGCTACTTCCAGCATCTATTATTATTCCTGAGAGAAGACTGGAGCATCTAGTTGAGCAAGCACTTGACATCCAACGTAGTTCCTGTGATTTTCACAATACATTGGATAGTGAACTATCACTATACACAGACCACCAATGTGGTAAAAGTCAGATCCCTTCTCAAACTTTACAGGTGAGGAATAGCTAGTGCCTGCTGAATGGTGTCATGGTACATAGAAATTTATTATTTATCTTTGCTTAGTGTGGTAATTGGTATAAGTCATTTCTATTTCATTTTCAAGGAATTCTTTTAGTCTTATTTATGTATTAATTCTTAAAGGGTGATGACCCACGAGTAGATTAATCTACAAATGTTTATGTTATTTTTTTATCCAAGAGAAATTTGATCAGAGGAATAAGAGGATGGATATGATGAAGCTGATAAAGTGCACGAAGTTAAATACAAGGAATGGGTAAACACAAACTAAATTGTTCTAACACGTATTCAGTTGTGTAAACACAAACCATTTCCTTATGAGTTTCACAATTAGACCAAATAAGAAACACATAGCCATTCCAGTTTCAAGCCTGTTGATGAATAAGTCATCATGATTTTACAGTTTTTACAGACAGTAATTGCATGAAATGTGGACAGAGTACATGCTTAAATGCAAGAAAACTGAAGTTATATGATAACGATGGTTTAAAATATGAAAAGACGTTCTATGTATGTTTAGCATGGCAGGGATGACAAGGAATCAGTATGAAGCAGTATAACTAATTAACTATGACAAAATGGAAACATAAAAAGTGAATACTCTATGCATTAAATGCCATTTAATACCAAACTATTATTTAAGTTTGGTTCTGTTGTAGGTTATCCACTAGACCTAACTTGGTATATTCAATTTATGAGGCTCCACTTTTTCGAAGCATGCTTGGCTTGTTTTAGTTCTAGGCAATCTCAAATGAATCTTGGATGTGATTATGTGCGTAGTACACAATATCCCTTTGTGTTGCCAATTTCATCAACTGTGAGAGGTGATCTGCATTAGTCTTGGTTAGTTCCATTCACCTTTGCAGAAGTTACCCTTTGTGATACACCCTTTTCCGATAAATACCTATTTTTTCCTCTTACTTAGTTGAAGTTCTACCAAATTGTTGGTATTTTCTGCGGAAGTACATGGGCTCTATGTGGGTGGGTGTCTGATAGAGTGTCTGTTGGAGTATTGTAAAATGTGCCTCTTAAAGTTTCATTTTCTCTGAATGCACTCTTAACTTTATTTGTGTACTTAGTCACTTTCTCAACATAGCAAATATGAAGAGGATTAAAAAGAACCTTATTTGCAGCAGAAGTTACTAGTTACAGTGGAGATGCTAGGCATAACTGTACTGTTAGTTGAGTATTTGACTTGGTGGATCTTGTAGGCATATGCATGTTGAAGTTATGATAATCATGTAACGATGGTACATGATTATTTTCCCCTCTCTCTTCTTTGTGGAGATCGTGACTTTGTACAAGGGGACTGATTGCCGAGTTTTCTTTCAAGTTCTTGCCTTTTTTTCAGCTCTTAGCTAAAAAATGCCATTAGTACAGCTTATAACATGTAAACAGAGACAGATTTAGGCAATTAATTAATCAGGGGAGCTGAGTTGAGGTGATGTGGCAACTTCCAATTTTAGAAGAAGTATAAATTCGTAAAAAATAATAGTTTGCTTTTGTGGCGCATTATTAAAATGGGAACCCCCAATCGCTTGTTCCTTGTTTTTTTGTAGATTTACTAGTGATAACCAACAAGGTTTTGTATGTATACTTCTAATTCACATCCTTCTGAAATGCGTTGGATGAAGAAATTTGCTATTTGATCAGAAAAAATATATTTATTAAATGCATTTTGTTTAATATTGTATTTCTTTTGAGCCGTCATCCAATATCTTTTGTTCAATATGATTAAAATGGAGTTTCTTATCAAGCATTTTTCTCTTATTTATGTCCTCATTCTTCCCAAACATTGTGCAGTCTGCTACTGTCTGAAGAAGACCTGAATGTACTGAATATTCATTCTTATGGAGATAGTTTATCTAAACTTTTCTGGGATGTTCTCTACACAGCCTGTCTTTTCTTTTCCTGTATTCATATATTGCTAATCAACCATGTGCATGAGCTTTGCAAGTACTCGACTGAACTGTTTGGGATTGATTAGAAGATAAAGTAAAAATCTAGACTAGCATAGTGCAAAGACAAGCATAGTGCAAAGACAAGCATATTTCAGACATCATTCCATTCATCCCGGTAGATCAGTGTCTCCTGCAAATGGAAATTAAGTAAATGTGACGGTTATAGCTTGGAGTATAATCATACATGTTGATAAATGAGTATGCTGTCTAACCAGGGAAATCTGTACAGGCAGAAATTTTGAACTGACAACATTTATTTGTCTTCAAACCATAAGAATTTGAGAGTGGTCGTAAATTAATATGCAAGACAATAAAATTGCATGCTTCATTCTCCCAATTACATCATCATTGAACCTGAGCTTATTCCAGGAACTGCTACCTAATTACTTGCATTGTATATCAATATGATCTGTTCCACTTAAGGAGCAAGCCTTCAATGTCCTTTCCACTAGCAGTGATTATTCTAATGGAGTAAAAGAAATTTAATGGTAAATTACAAAAGTCAACACCTTTCTAGGATTCTAAGTGTAATATATCCATCCTCGCGTGAGTAACTATCTCATAAATTTTTTTATGAACAATGATGGTTTTCCATGTTTGATATATTGTTCATGCTTTTTGCTACCCAACTGTACAGATTCTTCAAGAGCACAATGATGAGGTGTGGTATTTGCAGTTTTCCCATAATGGGAAGTTTTTGGCTTCTGCATCTAAAGATGAATCTACAATAATTTGGGAGGTAAGGTGCTAAGCCTATTCATATTATGTGAATGTCTATGCTAGAGTTGTATTTACGATCAATTCACCATACCAGCTAAAGGAAAGTTTCACCAGAGACCCTAAAGAAGTATTATTAAAATTGTTGCTATCTTTCCTTCAGAAAAACAGTTCTACATTATATTGATGAGATGCCGTAGGATATTAGGATTAAGTTATATTTCAACAGCATAATATTTTTGAACGCTTATTGGAATATTGCCTTCAACAACCCTCTGGTCATGATAAGCTTACATGCCATGTTATATTTGTTATAATGCCTTTATGATACATTTTTATGGTAAATCATTAAAAGGGGAGTTCCATTAGTCATTAAGGGAAGGGAGCTTCGGGCTTGAGAATACATTTTTCCAGTAACAATGTTGTATTTCATTGTTCTTCTCCTTACGGATTTTTTTTTTCTTCTTCTTGACTTAGTTTGATTATCGTTTGTAGTTGTACTGATTGATATCTTTAGTGCCTTGGTTGCCGTTTGCAGTTTGCAATGATAGATATATTTAGAGCCATGGTTTAAATTCCCAAATACTGAGGAGTGATCCTCCATATCCTTATGTTGGTGTTATATTATTTTTTCCTGTCACCATGGGAATTTTGGTGGTTGAGAGTAATTATGTGGATTAGTGATCGTCCATATCCTGAACCGGAACTTTGTATAAGTCACACTTTTGACAGTTTTGGTGAATTTATTGTTATACCTTTATTTTTGTTGGATTATTTTTCTCAAGCTATGGATTATTATTTTTCTTTGTTTAGGTTCAGGATGGACACTTATCTCTAAAGCATAGGTTAGTGGGTCATCAAAAACCAGTTGCAACTCTTTCATGGAGTCCTGATGACAATCAGATTCTCACATGCGGACTTGAAGAGGCAGTCAGGTGTTGGGATGTTAAATCTGGCGAATGCCTTCATGTTTATGAAAAGCAAGGCCTGGGTTTAGTTTCATGTGAATGGTTCCCTGATGGCAAAGGAGTAATTTCCGGTGTGACAGATAAAAGCATCTCCATGTGGGATCTGAATGGAAAAGAGGTGGATCGTTGCAAAGGTGAGAGAACATTAAAGATATCTGACATGGTTATAACCAGTGATGGGAAAAAACTGTTAAGCATTTGTAGAGATAGTGCAATCCTCATGGTTGACAGGGAAGCAAAATGTGAATTGCTGATCAAAGAAGATCAAACGATCACTTCATTCTCACTGTCAAAGGATAACAGATTCTTACTCGTTAACCTTCTAAACCAAGAAATACATCTATGGAGCATAGAAGATGATCTGAAGGTTGTTTCTAAGTACAAGGGCCACAAACGCAGCCGTTTTCTTATTCGGTCCTGTTTTGGTGGATTTGAAGAATCCTTTATCGCTAGTGGTAGTGAGGACTCACAGGTATCTGCATCTTTTCTCAGTCTAGGCCTCTTAATATGTGATACAAATTGTGCTTTTCTTAGGCATGATGCATTTTGGCTTTTTGGGCCTGTTTGGGTGTCATGTATTATAATGCAATTATGTAGTATTTATACATTGATGTAGGCCATCCAAACATCGATTATACCAGCATATGTAATATTATAGGCCATAAAACTTATTTTTATAGAACATGCATGTAGTAATTAAGTGCATATTGTTGATTGCAGGTCTATATATGGCATAGGGCCACAGGAGAGCTTCTATTAGTACTCCCTGGGCATTCTGGGGCAGTTAACTCTGTAAGCTGGAACCCTACAAATCCACAAATGCTGGCATCTGCGAGCGATGATCATACCATCAGAATATGGGGCCTAAAGAACATGGATCTGAAGCTCAAAGGAGCTCACTGCAATGGCACCATCCATTACGCCAATGGGAGAACGCAAAACTCCTGATGAAGAAGGTTAATATCACCAACACGAATCCTGTAAAGTATATTCACCCTTTCCTTTTTACTGTTGACATCAGTGGCAATCAAGAACAAATCTACCTTTGCTTATCTTTGGCTTTGGGGAAGGAAAAAAATACAAACAGTACAATTCCAAATTGTTCTTTGATGGTGTAACAAATCCTTTGTTTCTTACAGAACATTATTTGAATTGTAATCTGCTGGCTGTCAACTATTGCTCTTTAGCTGTGAATCTTTCATGGCCTTTACATATCTATGCTATAATGCAGCATCGATGCAATTGATTCTAACATAACTACAAGTATTTACTCAACCACTGATAAGATAACTAGGAGGATAGTAAAGGATAATAAACTAAATTTACAACAAATTTGGCAAAGAAGTCTTCTTCTAAGCTTTAGCTTTGCTTCGTGGAGACAGCGTAAAGATCTTGTGAAAGCTAGAGAAGTAAGCATAAAGAATATCTAAGGCGATAATCTAACGGTAATCATCAAGGAATTACTCGTGAGCGTAAAGATCTTGTGAAAGCTAGAGAAGTAAGCATAAAGAATATCTAAGGCGATAATCTAACGGTAATCATCAATAACTTACGGAATTACTCCGTGAATGTACACAGTTTCGACATTTCTCCTTCGTTATTAGGGTTGTTATATGTGATGAACTATTCGAGTTATCTACTAGTCCGGGTCTGAAAACGCTTGGTTAGTTCACTTTTTAAAAGAACCGAAAGTGAACATATTCTTCAGCTCAGTTAAACTTTAGACTCAATATGCCAAAACTTGGCTCGTTCCACTAGAATAACACATTTATCATTGTAGGACTATTATACAAGACGAGCTATTCGATCTCAGTTCGAACTCGTTTACTTTACAAACAAGCCGAATATGGACTCATTTTTATGCCAAATCATACCATTACGATATTATTATCAAATCCCAAGTCACATTGATACGTACGTAGAGACACTTCAATTTTAGGTCTTAGAGACCTAAGATTTATTTTAAGCAAGCCACATGATTGATATTCCCCTTTATCGGTGCATGTTGTTCATGTGTATAGATTGTTTAGGGTTTGAGATGATCGGAAGCATGCTTGCTTACGGCAACTACGAAGTCAGCAAAGCTAGTAGGATCGGTCACGTATTCGTCAAGCTTTTCGTACTCAAAAGTCCACTCGACATGACTTATGTTTCCTTTTTTGGGCTTGACATGGAGATGGATTAAGAAGGTTTTGTAGTTCTTTAGAAGATCTCCTTCGATCACCCTATAGGTTATTGTCTTTTTCACCCTATCGATATTCTCGAGCATCTGCTTTGAGACACAAGTTTTCCCCTCTGCATGTGAAAGATCCATGAGTTCAATAGGTTAAATTTATATCGATCTAAAAAGGTTAAAACATAGCATAAAATACATACCATGCGTGTAGTTCCAACCGATAATAGAGCCATTTTTTCCGAAATCACCCTCTAAGACGCTACAAGCTTGAACTTCTGAAGGGGATATATTGGTCACTTGATGAGGCTTGCAAGCAAAAAGGTCATAGAAGAGATCTCCAGATGATCTCACTTCAATTTCACATCTCAGTTTCCCTCTCAAATCTGCTTGCATTTTTGCAAAAGTATATACTTGGTTTATGAGAGAATGTATTGAGTTTGTGTGTGTGAATGTGTGATGAGAAACCATGAGCAATTCAAGCTCCTTATATAGAAAGGAGAATTTCACATAGTATCATTCATTTTATTATTTTTTTACTTTTTTGAATTATAATTAATGTTTTTTCTAAAATTTTAAACACCGTTTTTTGAAATATATATATTTTTATCCGTCATAACATCCAGACATTTAAATGAGTATAAATTATAACTAATAATCAATACGTATCCTTTCTGTCAAATTAATAAATGATATATTCTCAAAGACTATAAAGTTCAAAAATATTTTTTAAAAATTAAAAATTATGAGGTATAATAAAAAAAATCTAAAATATTAGAGAAGGGATCGTGTTAATGGGTAGTTAAATTTTGAATTTTAATTATCATATACTTAGTGTAAAATATTGTTATTATGATTAATTGTATACATGTGATTGCACAATATTACATCAATGATAATACCTTTCCTTTATAAGAAAAAACCTAAAATAAAATATGATTTTAGAGGCAAAATGGATGTTATTCATTGGCTAATGACCCCAATTATTGGTGTGATTAACCCTAATATAGTATGAGCAAATCAGAAGGGAAAAAAGATGCTCTCCCAATTATCGGAATTATTTTCCCTTAAATAACTTGTGGTACTTATTCTGATTATGTATACTTTTCTATAAATTTTCACACTTTATTTATTCTAGCTTTTCCTTTGCATCAATATATTCAGTGTTTATATTTGCATAATTAAGTTTTAGCGTATATATGCGTAAGAAACTATATTACAATAAGTATATATACAAATATACATCTACTATTTATTATATTTTTTTTGGTGGGAAGGAGATTCAGTGATCTCCGGCGCATCTGGACGCGCTTTTATTAATCGAAAAGAGGGCTAAGTAGACATCACACGGGGAATAGCCCGACCCCTTACATCAGCAATTAAAAGATCAACTACACCCTCCGGCGGGTCACACAATACACTCAATCCAAACGGAAAGTTCAAAGCAGAAAAAGCAAGATAGTCTGCAACTCTATTCGCCTCGCGGTAGGCATGTCGAAATTGGATACTCCAATCTCTTTTGAGAAAGTCTTGGCACACAAGTACCAGACTAGCAAGAGGGTGGTGAGAGCTAATAGGGTTTCTTAGAAGTGAGACTACCAGCTCGGAATCTGTTTCCATTATAACCGAGCGATAACTTGACTCCCAAGCCAACTTGAGCCCATGCACCATCCCCCAGAGCTCGGCTAGAGGGACGAAACATATGCCTAAGTTAATACTAAAACCTTTCAACCACCCCCCTTTGCAATTTCTTATGACCCCAGCTGCAGAGGCGAGGCCATTACAATTCTTCGCTCCATCAGTATTGATTTTGACATACTCAGCAGGCGGGGGCTCCCATTTGATATAACTGACGCTCTTGTTGATATTTTGATTTCCATGAGTTCTTCTGTTCCAAACCTTCATATATTCTTCAGTTCTTCTACGAATGAAATGACTCCTCTCCCCCGTGAATAAATTGTTGTTGAATATTCTTTCATTCCTCCACTTCCATGTCCACCATATTGTAACTGCAAAAATCTCATTCCACTTGCAAATATTTTGATATTTAAACGAAGAAAGGATGTTACCTCGTATCCATGACGCGAAGGGTAGGGTGAAGAAATCTACCATGCACCGGCCCGCTTGAAGGTTAGTCCATGATCTTCTCGTAGTGTCGCAATCCCGGAAGAGATGGATGTTGGACTCCGCCTTGCGTATGTAGATAGGGCACTCGTCACTCACCGTGAGATGTCTACGCCTCCTTTCTTCATTGCACCATACACCTCCCTTTATGAGTTTCCAGATAAAATGCTTGATCCGTTCTTGTACACGAAGGCTCCATATCCTCTGGTAGATGTCACCTTCACTGTGTTGCAGGCTATTAGCTTCTGTTATCATTGTATATGCAGAACCTATAGTGTATATGCCATTATGTGTTTGACCCCAACCTAGGTCATCTGTAATAGAGCAGATATTGTCCTCTGTGCTCGAAATAAAGGAGCTAGTTATGGGTCTCATAGCAGCTAGTCTGAGTAACACTGGGTTGGGGAGAAGGTTTTGTAAGTGTGTCCAGTCCCACCCGTCACTGTCGTTCCAGTAGCTCGCAACAGTTCGAGTAGCATCATCTGGGTTGATATCTCATAAGGTGAGGCTCAACAAAGGGTTATTTTCCAGCCATGTGTCTCTCCAAAACTCTATGGTCTGACCATCCCCAAGGTTCCATCGAGCTCCCTGCGCTATAACATGATGGATTGCATTAACCATCCCCTTCCAGATGTGTGAGGCCCCCGGATGAGATCTAAAGCCACTCCTGCAATACTTACCTTGCAAAACCTTGACCCCCAAACTATCTCCATTCTTCAAGTACCTCCAGATCAGTTTGCCAATGTGGGCTAGGTTTAAGGGCCGCATACTACGTATTCCCAGTCCTCCTCTGACACGTGGGAGACATAGTTCGTTCCAGTTCAAAGTATGCTTCTTCTTCTGGCTTTCTGTGTGGCCCCAGATAAAGTCTCTACAGAGTTTATCAATGGCATCGCAGACAGTACAGGTAAGGATAGCGTTGCCATGGTGTAAACCGGAATAGAGGATAGTACCGACTTGGTTAAGGTTACACGCCCCGCAAAGCTGAGTGTCTTGCACCTCCACCCATTTAGTCTCTTAGTAACCTTGTCTAGGAGTTCCGAGAAGGTTTCTTTGGATACTCTTCCTTGGAGTAAGGGAACACCGAGGTAATTGCCAAGGTTTTTGGTTACCTCAATGCTACTAATTCTTTCGATACTTGATATAAGTTCAGCGGGAACCTTTGGTGACACAAAAATTTTTGATTTTTGGATGTTAACCTTGAGTCCCGATGCTTTGCAGAACATATCCATAACATTCATGACAATCTTGAGCTGACTTGTGGAAGCTTCGGCACAAAGTGTGATATCACCCGCAAAGAAAACATGTGAAAGGGGGGTCCCCCTCTAGACAGAAATATAGGTTTCCAAACACCCCGTTCAACGGAATTCAGAATGAGATGACTTAATCTCTCTACACATAACACAAAAAGGTAGGGGGAGATAGGGTCTCCTTGTCCGATTCCCCTTTCCGGTGTAAATTGATTCGTTAGCTCACCATTCCATATGACTTGCATTCTGGTCGTACTGATGCACTCATGAATCATATTTACCCAAGCTGTAGGGAATCCTGCGGATGATAGGGTTTCTATGATGAAATCCCATCTGACTCTATCATAAGCTTTCTCGAGATCAAGCTTAAGCAACATCCATTGTTTTCCCGTTTTCTTTCTCCTCATTGAGTGGACAATCTCCTGCATAAGAACAATGTTGTCTTGAATCAATCTTCCTGGAATGAAACTCCCCTGTGTGGGACTGACGAGCTTACCGATAACTCTTTGTAACCGTTGCACGAGAACTTTTGAGATAGTCTTGTAGCTGACGTTGCACAGGGCGATCGGTCGGAATTGGCTAATGAGCTCAGGTTTCCCAACCTTGGCTATCAATGATATAAGGGTCTCATTCATACGCGGAGTCAGCTTCTGGCACTCAAAGAACCTCGCGACCTCCTCTCTTAAGGATACCCCGACAATGCTCCAATATTTCTGATAGAATATAGGTTGAAAGCCATCAATTCCGGGGGATTTGTACGTACCCATACTTTTGATAGCTTGCCACACCTCTTCCATGGAAATCGGTTTGCAAATATCTGTCCATTCCTGTGCTTCTAGATTTGGGAAGTCTGCGTAATCAGGCCGAATAGGAAGGTGAATGAGATTGTCTTCAAAGCTGTAAAGGCCTTTGAAAAATCCCACTGCATGTGCCTCAAGCTTGCTCTAGTCCTCTTGCCAAATATTGTTCTCTACTTTGAGCCCGGTGACTCTATTTCGGTTTCTTCTTATGATGGTTAAGGTGTGGAAGAACGAAGTGTTGCGATCCCCAAACTCAAGCCATTGTTCCCGAGACTTCTGAAATCAAATAATCTCTTCCTGCTCTAGAATATTGTCCACTTCCGCCTTCAGACTTTTTTCCTCAAGAATAAGTCTAGTTGTCCTGTGGTGGCTGAGCTTAGTTTGGACGTTTGTAAGCTTTTGTAAAGCTTCCTGTTTCATGCGGAAAATATTACCAAAGACAACCCGATTCCAGTTAATAAGATAAGCTTTAAGATTGATAAGAGCTTTACTTACCTCCGGATTCATGAACCAACAAGCTTCCACCATAGGTTGGATATCGGGGTGAGTCATCCAGGCAGCTTCAAATCTGAACGGACGTCGCTCCCTCTTGCTATTAATAACAGGATCAAGGTTCAGTAGGATAGGGGAGTGGTCCGACGAGAAGCGCGCAAGATGACGGACTTGTGTGTTGGGCCATCTCATATGACCGTCATGGTTCATGAATATTCTGTCTAACCGTTTCATGATCCTGCTCTTACTATCCTTACCGTTATCCCAAGTAAAATCGGGACCAGTGAACCCAAGGTCGATGAGTCCATGGTTGGTGACAAGTTCATTGAAAATATTTGAATCACTATGAAGGGCTCCAGACCCCCCCCCCCCCGACGTTCATGTTGGAAACGTCTACAGTTGAAATCACCACCGCATATGATAGGATCCGACGTATGAGATAGCTCTTTGTCTAGGTCCCTCCAGAATTCTCTTCTACGCATATGAGTTGGGGCGGCGTAAATAGCGAAAAAACTATAACTTCCTGAAGAGCTCAGAATTTTTACATGGATGAACTGGCTAGTACAAGTGACAATGGATAGATTGATCTTCTCCTTATTCCATAACAACCAAATCCCTCCTTCAAAACCCTGTGCATCAACACAAAAACTCTCCGAAAAACTCAAACGGTCACAAATTTCCTTAGCTCTGTTTCCAGAAACTGGAGGCTCAAAAACAGCAAGCAGATCAATATTATCATGTTTGCAGAGATACTTAATAGCACGTCGAAACCCGTTCTTACCGGCTCCGAATACATTCCATAGGATGCAATTCATGAGGAAACTAATACAAAGGTTTAGGAGATACCACATGGAGCAATCAGACAGGATGAGCTGATACGTCCTCAGTATCCATGCTCATCAACTCTTCACTCATCAGTTTGATGCTCGATGTATCTTTTGTATGGGCTTCCTGTATCCCGTTCACTGCTGCTTCTCCTTGGGCCAAGGTAGTACTTGCACAGACTTCTCCACCTTGATAAAAGCCATTGTTAGGTAGAGGGGGAATATGATCCGTTTCTACTTGTGCACTCACCCTGGTTTCCATTTGTGCTTGGGCTGCTAGTGATGATGTTGTTGTGACTTTAGTTTGGGGTGTATGGATTGTTATCGGATCATCCTGGCGCTGCCGCTTTAAAGTACCAGTTAAAATGTTCGTTTCATCTTCTTTTTTTGCTCTCCATGCTGCACGTCTTGCTTCGTTCTTCAACTGTTGTCTTTGATTTTTTGAGGTATTATCTGATTTGCTTCCAGATCCTTCTTCTGCAGTTGCTTGAAAATTAGGGTTGGTTAATACGTTAACATTAGTTTTAATAATACTAGGTACGACTCCCTTTTTTCCAGCTCTTTTAAATGATGGAATGGGCTGAGATGATGTTTGCCGGTCTTCAATGTTTCCAGCTCCATTGGTGATCTGAGGCCCATTAGTAGATACTTCAATTGCCACCTTCTGTTGGGCCGAATGGGTTGGGCCCGTAGATCCAATGTCTCTCTTCTGACCGTTAGGTTGGCCTTGAATATTCAATCCTCTTAATTGAGGCAGCTTTCCTTGTCCACCCTTATTCTGTGCTCCGTTCTGAATATCTTCTTGCCCTAATTGTTTCGTTTGATGATTCTTTCCTTTCTCCGTTCTACTCCGTCTGGCAACTATCATCCAAGGTCCATAGCCCGGAGTCTCTTCTTCCGGCGCCGGTGCAATTTCTGGCGGAGCTTCTCCTTCTTTGTTTGTTACCATTGTAGGTTCAGTAGGAGTATCACCCTGCTTCTGGCTCTTTCGTCCCTCAAACTTACAATTGGACGCCAAGTGCCCATAGCGGCCACACTTATAGCAGATTGTATCCATCCCTTCATACTCTATAGGGCATCTCCTACCATTGATTATGATGAATTTTTTCAATGGTCGATCCAAATCAATTTCAACACATACTTTTACAAACCTCCCTCTGTTAAAATGTAAAGTTTTCGGATCGATTGCAACCCGGGAACCTACTACTCTAACCATATTCCAGATAACTGCCTCATGAAACCACTGCACAGGCACTCCGGTGATTCGAATCCAGATAGGAGCAGATGTGATCGGGTTAGAGGGGATGAAATCTGGCGACCATTTTCTCATAATTAAGCATCTTCCAAAAACTACACAGGGACCGCCTGTAAGGATCATTAGTAACTCATTCTCGTTTCTGAATCTTGCTAGGAAGTAGTTATTTTCAAGGTCGATAAGCTGGACATTTGTACCACACTTCCACAGTTCTCTAACCTTCCTTTCCATCACTGAAAATGCCAATGGGTGTCCCAGAACCTTGAAAACAATTGAATTCTTCCATCTTGATTCCAGCTCCTGAGTAATAGCTTTGTCAAATTCGACAACAGGGTCCCCATCATCTCCATTAGGAAAGGATAGGCTGATGCTCTTGCTTATCAGATCTCGTGTAATAGTATCTTCAGAGTTCTGTTTGATTTCTGTTCCTCCAATGACTTCCAGCCATGTTTTCATCAGTTTCCCCCCTATATCAGTGTTGGTAGTTGTGGCTGACTCCTCCGACTGTTTGTCTGGTTGGACATTAATGTCCAATGAGACTGTCGTCGTGATTGCTTTGGTCTCTTCAGTATTTAGAAGTTTCTTGGCTTCTTCTACCCTGCATCGGTTATACTTATCTTAGTCTTTGAAGCAACATCAATGTTTTCATTGACTGCAGGATTCACATCAGTTACTGAATCTTCCATTACCGTGTCACTACCTCCCGCATCCATGTTTGACTCCTTCACCGATGACGACGCAGTGGGTCGATCCTCCGGCATCGGAGGAAATAACAGCTCGCACTCAAGGAACTCCGGCCTAGACTTTTCGCTTCTAGGAGAGAGTCTTTTTTCGTTACTAGTGAGTTTTCTCTCGAAATGACCGAATGAGGTTGAAATAAGGAATTAGAATGAAGTAAAGAAATGAAAATAATAATTCATGATACTTGATTTTTGGTATAATGTTGACATGAATGATTTCTAAATTATGTTATTTGATTTATATAAATTATGGAACGAGAAACCATATATGATATTTTGTTGATATATGTGCGTGTTTATAATGTAAATACAACTTATTTTTCTACAATTAAAAAAAAATAAAGATCAACTAATGACTTAAAATACAAGCATAAATCAAACATCAATAATTGATATATAATTTCTTTTATAAAATTTATTGTCTAATTGAACGAGTTATATATTTTGCGATCACTTTCCGATGACATGTCATGACTAAAATATCCGTATAACAGGCAATTATTTAGTTTAATAGTTTTTGGTACATAAATCATTTTTTAAAATACAAAATAACTAAAATATAACTCAAATTAGTCTATGGGTAAATCTTTTTTTTTTAAAATTATTTGTAAAATAAATAAGTGAATATAATATATGTATGATAAGAAGTTTTAAATTTGAATGATTAATATCATGGAATGAATGATATATACCGAATACTTATGATTTATGGAATCAAATTCTTTTTTAGAGTTGATATGAGTAATTTGATGGAATTATTTTCTTTCCGATTCAAAGTGTTACCAAACACTGGATATGAGTATGACTCATTCTAATTCCGGTCCACGATTTTATGAGAAGTTCCGGATGTAAAGAATACATTAAGACACCGATATGGTTTCTTGATCGATATATACAACAACCGCCGCATATCAGTTTTTACTATATAAGGAGGACGATCTTTTCTTAAGAGGTTTTTTAAATGTGATTTAGTTATTTTTTCTTTCTATAAATAAAATCAAAATCATTATAAAGAAGTACATTGTTCAGGCTATTAAAGTATTAAATAGGGGTGGACATAAATCCCGCTTAATCCCGTCCCGTCCCGGTCCCATCCCGATCCCGTCCCGATTCCATCGGGATTTGGAAAAAAAAAATGTGTATCCCGTCCTGTGAAAAATTTGCGGGACGAGACACGGGACGGAGACTCCCCATCCCGCAAATTTTTCACAGGACGGGATACACATTTTTTTCAAAATTATTAGTTCTATATATATATATATATATCAATAATATTTCTATATTTTTATATATTATATAGATAAATATCATACATAAAGTATAATTTTTTTAAAATATTATTATATTTTCAAAATTATTAGTTCGATAATTTTTCATAAGTCATTCACTCATTCTAAATAAATGTGATTTTCTGTAAATTATTTGTTGTTATTTTTTGAATGTGAATCGGTAGGACACTTTGATGTAACTTGAATTTGTTTTCAATGTATTAACTACTAATGTAGGCATCATGAATCGATAATTAGGTATCGAGTTTTGTTTCCTGATCATTTGTGTCTTTAAACATGAGAGAAAACAAGCATACATATTGAATATAATCGGTGCATAAATTGTGCGGGATTTGTCCCGTTCCGTCCCGTCCCGTCCCACATGAGACAAGGTCCGCGCGGACGAAGAAAAAAAGTCATCAATCCCGTCCCGTCCCGTCCCATGCCCACCCCTAGTATTAAATATAAAAGATATATTCCTTTTTTTTTTTTTAATTCCTGAAATTCTAATTTTCCATTTTTTTGGATCGTTTACTCAAATAACAAAATTATATAAAATAATTATTAAAATATCAAATTCTAAAACTTATTTTTCAATCTAGCAAATTTTCTGACATAAATTTCCTGACATAAAGTAAAAAAGCAATCTTGATCCGCATATTTTTTAATATATTAAATTTATACAATATAAAATAAAATAATATGATAAAAACTAATGAAATGTGATATGAGGGACTAATGAAATGTGATAAAATAAAATAATATGATAAAAAAGGTTTCTACCATCCTGCTTCCCGGCGGCGAGAGCCAGTTCATCTAGCCCGTGCCCTCTCTATGTTTTGCTAGCCTCGAGTGTTCCGCGTCTTCCAAAGGTGTAGTTGTTCTGATTTTTGGATCGTTTTCACATTTTCGGTCTTTGCTTGTGATGATTGTATTGTTTCCTTTTTGGTTTGTATATTTGCATGACGGTTTGCCCGTTTGCCGATTGTCGGCCTCTCGATACACCAATTATCTTTGGTGTAATCGAGCCTCTTACCTTCTTGATAAAAAAAAATAAAATGTGATAAAAACTAATGAAATATGATAAAAACTAATGAAACTTATTTTCCAAGATTTAGGGCGTGTTTACCTTACGGGTTTATAAACTAAATGATAGTTTATAAACCTTTGCTGATTTTTGTGTAACCGTTTACCTTGCGGGTTTATAAACTAAATGATAGTTTATAAACCTTTGCTGATTTTGTGTAACCGTTTACCTTGCGGGTTTATAAACTAAATGATAGCTTATTTGGGTTTTTAAACCCGTAAAAAATAACCTTCTCAAGATGAGGTTATTTTTATTTGGGTTTTTAAACTTGTTAGTTTATAAACCCGAATAAACTCAAACCCTTAGTAAACAGACCCTTATTAGCTCAAATTCACCTTTCCATAAAAAGATATCTTCGGTTTTTTAATATGTAAAAATCACTTGTTTTGGTTTCACCGATTTCCGTTTCGTTTTCGTTAAAACAACGCAAATAGTATATTCATTAGCCTATGCAAAAATGCAAATCTCGGAAGCAAAGCAGTAGAAGTATCGTCGCCGGAAAGTTTACTCTCGTTAACCCCTTTCTTCGCCGTTCGTCTTCCTTTGAACCCATTCTGATCAAATTGATCGAGGCGGAGGGTTAGAGGAGAGCTGGAAAAATGGGCGTGCTTTCCAATAAGCTGTTGAGGGAGTCCCTGAAGCGTGGGGATCACATCTATTCATGGCGTCACGGTTATGTTTACTCTCATCACGGTGCATTCTCTCTCTCTCTATCTCCGTCTTCATCTCTTTCTGTATTGTACGTGTTGCCTTCTGTTACGATTTGCTGAAATGGAATCAATTTCTTACCGAAAATGGTATGGATACAAATTGGGATTCAACTTGGGATGGTCAATTTTATTCATTATGTGGTGGCATTTTGTTCCAATTTTTAGGATGTTTCAGTTGTTTTGTTCAATTAGTTTAGAAATTGGGAATCAAACAAACCCAATCGGTGCCGTAGAGGTATGAGAATGAAATAGGGGTTTCCAGGAATGGCTTTCAGGGAAAACAGGCGTTAATGTTGGGATATCCAGTTAAACGTTTTCACGCGGAGCCTTGGAGGTCAAACAAGCCCAAGCGGAGCCTTGGAGGACAGTAGGACATCTCTTTTGTTGGAATAAGAAGGTTAGAGATTTGGGTGATTGATAGGTTATTAGATACTATGAAATGGTTATTAGGTTAGAACGTTGGAGTTTTGTAGGTACCTGTATATATATTTGATGGATGAGGATAGACAGATGTTTCCATGATTCTAGGCTGGTTACCACTTTCCCTAATATAGTAATATGGATTCCACTATGATGCTTGTATGCTCCCAGAACCTGAATTTTATCCATGTTTCCAGGTTGATGATCGTCTTGGAAAAGCTTTCTTTGGAACTGCTTTAGGTTTGTTTGTGTTTCTCCAGCATATTGGATCTTCTGGATCTGCTTTTGTTTGACTTGAAATATTGCAGGGTGAAATCCTTCTTTGGTGTTGGTGCATGATTACACGCTGTTGCCTGCAAATTGCAATTCTTAATGCAGTGTTTCACCCTCTAAGCCACTATTGGGACATTTGGTCTAGGTCATGCAAATGATTTGTTCTTTATTAGTGGCTTGGTGGTGTGTCCATTCAATGGAAACTTATAGTTTTGTCTGCTTGTCTAGAATTCTAGGTCAATATAGTTACATGAGGATAGAATAGAGCATAAAGTCCCTCCTTTTGATACATTTCACTTATTAAAGAAGCATGCCATCTTCTAGTTTTAGTTGAAAAGATATATTAGCTCTGCACTATTTGTTTACTCCAAGATGCTATAGTAGAGGACCATTTATATTGTTTGTGTTCATGGTAGAGTATGTGAATGCTCTTATTTTCAAATTGTTGGTGTTATAATGAATTATTGGTTTGCTACAGCATGCTTTTTAGTAGTAAAATCAAATTCTTTGTTGGTAAGAATCGGTTATGATGACTGACTGTATTGCTTATGATAATCAACAAGGATAGAGATATTCTTTATGTTTTGCTTAACGACATACATACATAGATACATATATATATATACCCACAAAAAGTTTGATGTTATCTTCTACTATCGAAAGGATTATAAGTAAGAAATATGTCCGCAGACTATCAAAATTTTCTAGGACCGACATGGTTGATAGTTGTTCCTAGCAATTCACTAGGGTTTCGCATCAAAAAATTCACTTTGCTTCACATGCTGGTTGAGCATACGATTCATGAATTTTCCTTCAACAAAGCTTTCTCCAACTGGCTTGATTGCAGCTTGCTGTGAAATCATCTGCAAGCAAATGCTAGAATTGTTTTTATTTTGTTGACTGAATAAACAATAGCAAACCAGCTCATACCTATCGCCTTTTGGGATTGAATCCAGGTATTTATGCTGGCGAAGGCCGAGTTATTCACTTCACCCGTGGAGGTGGCCAGGAGGTTGGTACAGGAACATTTTTGGACAACTACATTTTCAGCTCGTCGCCATCTAAGACATCAGGAGAGCCCTGCCCAATATGTGGAGACCAATCCAATTCAGACGGGGTCATCCAATCCTGCCTTGATTGCTTCCTTTCTGGAGGTGACCTCTACCTATTCGAGTATAACGTCTCACCCATATTCTTCCTTGCCAAGGCACGAGGAGGCACCTGCACTCTAGCTAAATCAGACCCACCAGAAGACGTACTCTACCGAGCTTCTCATCTTCTCGAGAATGGGTTTGGTGCCTACAACATCTTCAAGAACAACTGTGAGGACTTTGCTATCTACTGCAAGACAGGTTTGCTCGTGATCACGAATCTCAGTGTCGGAAGGAGCGGGCAGGCAACTGCCTTCTTGGCTGCTGTGAGTGCTGTGGTTTCTTCGCCTTTGAGATACCTAACTACAAGCGTCAGCGGATTGACAGCTGTTGGTTGTGGGATGTATTGTGTTAGTAGGCTCATCGCTGATATCGGAGTTCGTCGGGATGTGATTAAGTTACCCGTGGAGAAGCTGATTACTGGTGCTGGGCTGGATGAACCAGAGAAGCTGATTACTGGTGCTGGGCTGGATGAACCAGAGAAGCTGATAGAGAAAGAGGAATAGTGTTATTGCGATGATCTTTTGGAAGTTGTCTTGTGTGTAAATGTTTGATTGTTGGAATTTAATATCTATGATGTGTATGCGTTTGTGCAAACTGTAAACCTGGTATTATGCAACAAGATGACAGTGGTTATGTAAAAATCAATCGAACTAATTCTAACACTTGCATACTGAACGTCAGCCGATCCAACCCGGTAATGTTTGCTCTTTCGGAGAGAAAAATATATTAATGACACCAGTAACAGAAAACTATACATATTTTAACTTCTGCTAATCTAAAATTTGAACTAAAATTGAAACGACTATAAAAAAAATTCAGAAAAAAATTCTAAAAAGATTATAAACTCTTTTTTTATTAGAATATTATTTTTATATTTCATGTGCTTTTAGTTACCGTTCATTATGAAAAAACTGAACGGTTGGATAAATATATAAGTCATGTACCTGTATAGCGAATGACATAATTTTACTCGAATCAATCTCTTAAAACTATTAAATGTGGATCCTAACAACACCGTATGTGATATTCCGTACGACGACCGTGGCAAGCGCAAATTGTTTGAGGATGATAGTGATACAATTGATCTTGAAAGAGAGCTAAACTCCCAAGGTCGCCCTTCAAATAAGTTGGTCAATGTGAAGGTCGAAAAATGAGCGATATTGTCAAATTATCAGTTTTTATTGTCTTGACTTTTCTTTATTATATTTGTTTTTTGAGTTATTTTATATTTGCGAACTTATATTTTAAACTATTTATGTCAATAAAAGGTGAAAAAATACGTAACTATGGTTCTTACAACATCTACTCGCATTTAGTATGTATAATTCCTAATAAGCATAATTTTCGCTTCAAATAAAAAGGGGAAATCAAAAGTTTACCTTTTTTTATTCATATCTAGATGGTTTAACAAACTGTATAATTCTTTTTATATGATCAAACTTTTTTATATGAGCAGACAGTTGTTTATGACGATGATGATATGGTTGAGGATGTGTTGGATAAGGATGCGTCTCATAACTCGATGTTTTTGGCCTGGATGGAAACCAATAAGAAATCTGAGGTTGCTAGGAAGCTTACCTACTCTAATTTTCCCTCCATGTTTGTGTGGAAAAAATCAAACAAGAAGTGGTCAGAAAGAAAGGTTCGTAAAACGTCAGCTGCTACTACAACTCGAATAGTAGGGAGGATATACCACGTTGCACCTGGGTCTGGAGAGAGGTACTACTTGAGGGTTTTGCTGAATCATATTAAGGGTCCTACATGCTACGAGGAAATTCGGACAATCAACGGTACACTATATGCCACATTTAGGGAAGCATGTTATGCTATGGGGTTGTTGGATGACGACCGGGAATACATTGACGGTATAAAAGAAGCAAGTTTTTGGGGAACTGCTGGTTATCTTCGGAATTTATTCGTCATGTTGTATCTCTCAGGTAGCATGTCGTCGCCTCATCTGGTTTGGGCCGAATTATGGAAGTACTTATCTGGTGATATTCTTGCACGACAGAGAAGGGTGTTGCGTAATAATGGTATGCTTTCCATCATGTATATGAATTTAATTCGAGTTTTGCATTATTTTTTCAATTTGTTTAGTATATTTTGTCCTAGGTAAGGAAACATGTTTAACTTGGTTTATTTGTACGTAGATTTGCAATTAGATGATGCCGTGCTGCAAAATTACGCCTTGGTTAAGATAGAGAAACTTTTACAGAGGAACGGCGGCAGTTTGAAGTCGAATAAGTCTATGCCTTATCCTGACGAAGCCTTGATTATAGAGCAGCATAATAGACTAATTCAAGATGAGCTAAACTATGATCGATCCCAGTTATATATGGACCATGACAGATTGGTTTCCAGTTTCACCGACGAGCAGAGGGGAGTGTATGATCAGATTATGTGTGCTGTGTCCGCTGATAGGGAGGGGGTGTTTTTTCTTTATGGATACGGTGGAACAGGAAAGACTTTTATATGGAGATCCCTTTCGGCTGGTTTCAGGAGTAAAAGTGAGATCGTTCTAACAGTTGCTTCGAGTGGTAAGGCAGCTCTCTTGCTTCCAGGCGGTAGAACCGCTCATTCGAGGTTTGGCATCCCAATAAATGTTGACGAAAGTTCAACATGCAACATTCGTGTAGGTATAAACCTTATTATTCAATTATTAAAACTTCTTTTTTAATATATTGTTCATATTACACTGAACAATATATTAATGTTTTAATCTTATATGTTTAGGTACGGATCTGGCTGAGTTAGTGTCAAAGACAAAGCTGATAATATGGGATGAAGCACCCATGGTTAACAAATGTTGTTTTGAAGCGCTCGATAGAAGTTTAAGGGACGTCATGCAATCTTATAATCCAGACTGCTCACTTCTCCCGTTTGGTGGTAAGGTTGTCGTTTTTTGTGGTGATTTTAGACAAATATTGCCTGTTGTAAGTCATGGAAGTAGACATGATATTGTCTTTGCTGCAATCAATGCGTCATATTTGTGGGATCACTGCACTGTGCTTAGATTAACTCAAAACATGAGGGTTATACGTGGAGTTACTGAATTAGAAGCTCGAAAGGCTAAGGAGTTTTCAGATTGGATATTGGGCATTGGAGATGGCACGGAAGGTGAAAGTGTTAATGGAGAAGCTCAGATTACCATCCCCGAAGATCTCCTACTTGCATCTACAGGTGACCCGATTGCAACTATTGTTGACCATGTATATCCTTTGAGTTACAATATTCAGGATCCACCGACCTACTTTCAAGAAAGAGCTATTCTCGCCCCTACAATGAGATTGTTGAGAAGGTTAATGACTATATTCTATCACTGATACCTGGAGACGTGACAGAGTACTTGAGTTCGGATAGTATATGTCCAAGCGAAGGTTCTCTTGATGATGGTTTCTACTCGAGCGAGTTCTTGAACTGCATCAAGTGTTCTGGGTTTCCGAACCATGTCTTGAGACTGAAAGTTGGAATTCCAATTATGTTGATGAGAAACATTGATCAGTCTGCAGGGTTGTGTAACGGAACCAGACTGATAGTTAGGAGACTTGGAAAACAAATCATCGAGGCAGAAATAATATATGGGAACAATATAGGTCATAAGGTCTTCATTCCGCGAACAGTTCTTACACCCACAGACTTGAAAATTCCTGTTAAATTTCGAAGGAGACAGTTCCCAGTTATGGTATGTTTTGCTATGACTATAAATAAAAGTCAAGGTCAGTCCCTTGCACAGGTTGAAATATATTTGCCTAGACCGGTCTTCAGTCACAGCCAATTATATGTCGCTATCTCAAGAGTGACGAGCAGAGATGGATTAAGGATTATGATATGTGACCCTAAGGACAAGGTTCAAGATACTACAACTAATTTTGTATTCGACGAAGTTTTTCGCAACATAATTTAAGGTACGTTAGAATTTCTTCTTCATTTTATTTCGTTTTCAATCAATAATATCAAGCGATCATAACCCGTCCTTGAGCTTACACTTATATAAAGTTTATCTTCTTCTCTTTTTCAGGATCGGACTGTCGCGCATGTGCTCGAGGTTTCACGTCAAAGGTTATCATCGTGATTTCTATTATAATAAATATGTACACAATTTTAATTGTTTTTTGACATTATTAATATTGTGATTTTTATAATACAGAGATAGTGGACACTTCTGGCTTTGTATGCCCCGAACTGGGTCAACAACTATGTTGTTATTACTTTTCTTATATGCGTATACTATTTAACATAAACATTCGTAATCAAATCAACAAAATATAATAAAAAAAATAAATCTATAAAAAATTACTCATACAAAAAAAACTGTAAGAAATATATTTTCAAATACCCGTGCACGGCACGGGCGCTAAACTAATTTGAACTAAAATTGAAACGACTACAAAAAAATTCAGAAAAAAATTCTAAAAAGATTATAAACTCTTTTTTTATTAGAATATTATTTTTATATTTCATGTGCTTTTAGTTACAATTCATTATGAAAAAACTGAACGGTTGGATAAATATATAAGTCATGTATCTGTATAGCGAATGACATAATTTTACTCGAATCAATCTCTTAAAACTATTAAAATATTTGAATTTATGGTCATTATTTCAATAAAAAAAACATTAATTTAGCATTGGATCAATAATTAAAATAATTAAAAATTTAAAAATGGAAAAAGGAAGGAGAAAAAAGAAAGACAAAGACGAGAACAAGGCGAAAGAGATTCGAGTAAAAAAGAATGAGAATTTAACAAGGGCAAAGTTTTGAAGGGTACGGACTTATTAAAACAGCACAAGTTGGGTAAAAAATATTAATAAGTGAAAATATAGGCAAAATTAGTAATATTGCTGAATTAGTAGAGAAGTATTAAACAGCGCGAATCTGTCTTCTGCGTATCACCTCGGCATCTAATCAGAAAGAAAACCAAGAGATGTCGGACGAAGAACATCACTTCGAATCGAAGGCCGACGCTGGAGCCTCAAAAACATATCCACAACAAGCTGGTACCATTCGCAAGAACGGCTATATTGTCATAAAAAACCGTCCTTGCAAGGTTTAATTATCCTACTTCTATATTAATTTTGTTTATGCCTACTTTAATTGTGATATTTAAGCTTCAGATGATGTGACTAATTGAATTTTTGTTTGATTTTGTATAGAAATGTATTAGTCTGTTTGCTTGCTTTTGCTGTGTGTTTGACTTTTTTTGGATGATAGGGTGTACTGCTTAGGTTATTTGTCTTGTAAAATAGATTGTGCATTTGCGAGAACATTGGGATGCATTTTCGGTTTCTTCTATATAATAGATGTTTTAATTGTAAGCATTGAGCTTTGGATCCTTCTAGCCGGGAAATGTATAGATATTTAGAATGTATTTTGTGTTATGTTTGATGGATTGGATGCTACAGTTCTGCAAGATATGAACTCTTGATGCTCCTATATATTCAACTGTTGACTGTTTATAATTTATGCCTTTTGTTTTCAATTTGTTTGTAGAGAATCAACATGTTAGTAAACAAGCAGGACCTGTTTTTACTTAAATTGCTTTCTTTTTTCAATTCAACTATGACAGAACCATCCCTTATTTATGCTTGTTTACTGAAATCTCCTCTTACCTTGTACCAAAATGACATTCATTCCTACTACCTGTGAATGTGTTTTTTTCTGGTCATATTAGGTTCAGAAGGTGGTCTTTGTTGTAATTTTAAAGTAAAGCTGATTTGGTAAAAACTAGTATAAGGGTTTGTTTTGATCAGTTAACCTTTTTTAGTTAGAACTATAGGGTTGATCATTTTTGTGATTGCATAGGGC
Source organism: Fagopyrum homotropicum (assembly GCA_033239125.1). NCBI lineage: Eukaryota > Viridiplantae > Streptophyta > Magnoliopsida > Caryophyllales > Polygonaceae > Fagopyrum > Fagopyrum homotropicum. The sequence continues at coordinate 8,028,362 of BSWB01000001.1, read as the reverse complement.
GGCTGTATTGTCATAAAAAATTGGATCTGCAATTCTGCTTCCTGTGTTTATCAATTTCTTATGATCTGTATCCATCATGTTGTATACATGTTTCAGTTGTTCAGATATTGTTACCATGGGCACCATGGCAGGATTTATTCTACTATTTTTGAAAATGATATATCTTTTATGAGGTCAAAGATAACGCTATGATTCTCTAGATTGAAGTTAATGGAAATATTATATCTTCATGCTGATATATGTTGTTTGGGACTGTATTGTGCAATTTCTTTTCTAAATCCGCAGAGTGTCGCTGACTATTGGCTTGACAATTTGGAGTCGGGACTATTAGATTATTAGAATGATGAGTTGTATGATTGTTATAGTAGGCTATAGGGAATCTAGTATGAGCTGTATACACTCTATGATTCTCTAGATTGAAATGTTGAGGTTGTTGAGTAATCTACTGGATGACCAAATTGTTTCCCCTGAAAGTTCAAGACTGTGATGAGGAATAATCTAGATGGATTCCATCATGCATGTTACTGACTTTGGTGTACAGAGCTTTGGTGGAAAATAGAGTTAGGAAGGATGCATTATCTATCTATATTTTGTTACTTTGCACAGAGGGTCTGGACCCTGTGCTAGTGTTTTGTGCTTGTGTTCTTTGTATGATTTTACAGGTTAGCTTGCTCACTGATTCTGGAAATCCGCAGAGTCTCTCTTTGCTAGTGTTTTGTGCTTGTGTTCTTTGTATGATTTTTCATGGATTCCCTCTCTTCACACTTAATGAAAAATTAACATTTAGGTTATTTGCAGGTTGTGGAGGTGTCCACCTCCAAGACAGGCAAGCACGGTCATGCTAAGTGTCACTTTGTTGCAATTGATATTTTCAACTCGAAGAAGCTTGAAGATATTGTTCCATCATCCCACAACTGTGATGTATACCTCTATACATATTCTTACTTGACAAAACCAAACAAAAAATTCAGTTTCAGATAATTCTGTCCCGATTTGTAGGTTCCCCATGTTAACCGTACTGACTACCAGCTCATTGATATTTCTGAGGATGGCTTTGTAAGTGACTTATCTGGATAAGGATGCATGATTAAAAAAAACACAGCTGAAATATTGCTAGTCTTCCTTCAAATTTTTTTACAGGTTAGCTTGCTCACTGATTCTGGAAACACCAAGGATGACTTGAGACTTCCAACTGATGAGACTCTGCTCAACCAGGTTGGTTTTCATATTTAAAACAGTTATAAGAAAATAAAAAAAAATTCAAAACTGATAAAATCCTTGTGAAACCAAATTGGTTCATTGTTTTGTGTTTGTTTGGGGTTCTTGATTGGATAATCAAAATCATTGGTATGTACTTTACAGATCAAGAGTAGCTATGCCGACGGAAAAGACCTGATTGTGAGCGTGCAGTCAGCCATGGGAGAGGAACAGATTTGTGGCGTCAAGGACATTGCAGGGGGAAAGTAATTCGAGGACACACTACTTCTCCAGTTTTGTTTGTGGTAGCTGAAGCAATAACACACACCTAAGCAAGTACACCCTTGACTAGGTATGTTTAACTGATGATGGATAATTCCATACATTGCTGGAGTTGTAGGGAAAGAGGTTTGAATAATACAAACGAAGATAACAATTTTATTTGTGGTGTGGTCTTGTCAGTGTTCTCTATCAAAGAGTTAACTTAGGGGATGATATTTATGTTACTCTTGAAGTGTATTCTCTTGGAAACTATGGTTTGTGTGTTGCCGGTTCAACTAAGAGTGTTTGTGGAATGAAAATTTTGTGTTTTGTATGATGAACATATTTTGGAAGTATTCAACACTGAAATCTCGAAAAATAAGAAATACCCACATTTGAAACCCTACTTCATGCGAAGACGCTCACAATCACTATCGAAAACTAAGAAATACCCACATTTGATTGAGTATTTCTCGGTGAAATTCGGAGAAAATCACAGACTAATTAATTAGTGATTTCCCCTTAATTGTTTGTTCCTTTTGAGTGCTCTCGGGGTATGTTTTCTTTTAGTTTTCGTGTATTTATCGTGTTTTCTTTTGCGGTTTTTTTAATTTTGTTTTTAACATTTTTATTCGGATTTTCTTCGGTTTTGTTTAGAAATGTAATTGAAATCTCGAAATTTAGTTTAAGTTAAAAAAGGGAATTGGATACTCATACTAATTATCAAAAGAGAAAATTGGTGTAGAAGGGCCCTTTTTGTATCCATGATACAAAATAGGCCCCTCTATTTTTCTTCCAAAAAATAAAGCTAAAAGAAATTATAAATCAGGGGTAATAAGATAGCTATTTAAGGGCAAATTAGTAATGTAGCATAATAACTGCCTAAAAGTTAAAGATATATTAAATTAAAAAAAAAGGCAACAGCATGATACACCAATTTGTTAAAGATATATTAAATCCATAAAAAAGGGCAACAGCATGATACGGTATCTTCGCAACCTCCATCTTCAACGGAACCTCCGTTGGATCGTGAGATTCTCCATTCGCAACCTCCATCTTCAACGGAACCTCCATTGGATCGTGAGATTCTCCATTCGCAACCTCCATCTTCAAATCGTGAACTTCGACCGTCTTCAACCTCCTGTCTGATCTATTCTTTGTGTAACAACAATCAATCCTTGTAAGTATTCCAAATTCTCTCAACAATATACCATTTTAATGGCTTCGATTTTGGTTCAAACCGAAAATAGTTGATGAACGTTTTCCCTAAAATCCATACTCAAAACCGCCATTGTTGATCTTTAACTACATGACCTTAATTTTGAAATTATCCATTTCTGTGAAATTTATGTATTCGAATCAACAATGATGAAAGATTATGTACATAATTTTAAGCAGATACATAAAAATCAACGCCACATAAATTTAACAACTACATAATATTAGCAGATACATAAATTATGTTCGTCACCTTCGTCATTACTGACACATAAATTTAACAACTACATAATATTAGCAGATACATAAATTATGTTCGTCACCTTCATCATTACTGACACTCAGCACATAAAAATGAATGCCACATAAATTTAACAACTACATAATATTAGCAGATACATAAATTATGTTCGTCACCTTCATCATTACTGACACATAAATTTAACAACTACATAATATTAGCATATACATAAATTATGTTCGTCTCCTTCATCAATATCAACACTCAGCACATAGAAGATCACCGACATATAAATATACGAAATACAAAATATGAACCATATACATAAATTACGCAGAGCAAATGTGCGAATTAGCCACCAATTAGACGATTGAACGTACATACCTCACAGATCTGGACAAAAATGTCTCAAAACGATTGGATCTACAGATCGAGTTTTTTGTCTAAAAAATCGCACAAAACAAACGATTGAATCTACAGATTGACAATCCGAATGTCAATGATCACACAGCCGTAACGATTAAACAAACAGATCATCAAAACGAAATAAATCGGCAGTAATCGAACAAAAAATAGAGACAATGTTTATGACAATAGACGAAAACTCTGTAAATATGGTTGTTATGGACGCAAAAATGGGGGAATTTCATGCTTCTTGTATCACGTTTCCAAATAATGTATATTTCCTTTCATAACATAATCCTGATTTGTAGGGGACCGCAATAAATAACCATATTTATTTAATTAAAACTGCCACATCACCTTCTTTTTAATTTCCATTAGGAGTATGCATTTAGTTAGGAATTAATCTTTATTAGAAAATTAATTGGGACCTACTTTATCTACATTATTGCAAAATTGCCTATTTAATACACAGTAATACATAAATGGCCTACTTACCCTTTTAACTCTTATCAAAATACATTATACTTGATTTCAAAATACTGAATTATCAAAGTAAAACACACTAAAACAATCGGCTTGCGTTGAGTGTCAAAAATTTCAGCGCATTCGACCGGTGTTGGAACTGTTTTTGTTATTTTTTTCACCTTGTATATTTGATTCCTCTAGTATTAAGGGGGAGAACACAATCATTTATGTTCATTTAATAAAAGGAAAAATAACCCAAAATAATACCAACTATCAACATTGAACCGAAAATAATACGAACTTTGAATATTACTAGCAGCTATACAAACTATCAATGTATTTACCAATACTAATACGCAATACTTTTCCGGCAAAAACTCTAACTCCGGCGATGACGTGGCAGCCGGAATGTTACATGTCATCAAATAAATGGATTAAATGTGTGATGTGGATTTTATTTTTCAAAAAAATAATTTAATAATATTTAAAATATTAAAAAATAAAAAATTTAATAATTTTAAATTTTTAAATAATATTTTTTTTAAAACATTTGTACAAATTTTTTTAAAAAAATATTTTTTGTAGAAATACAATTTTAAAAACGTTTGAACATTTTAAAATTTTAAATAATAATTTTTTGTAAAAAACTTTTTAAAAAATCCGAAAAAAAATTTGAATATTTTTTTTAGAAAAAAAAATAATTTTACAAAAAATTTCGGAAAAAAAACTTTAGGAATTAGGTTAAATAAAAATTCGAATATATTTTTTACAAATTATTTTTTTAGGATTAAAATTTTCATTTTATACAAAAATCCGAAAAAAAATTTAATTAAAAAAATATTATATTTTATATTTTTTTGGAAAAATAAATATTATTACATTTTATTACAAATCTATTTAAAAAAATTTCAAACTTTTTTAAAAAAAATATTTTTTTTAAAAAATTTGTACAAATGTTTTTACAAAAAATATTATTTAAAATTTTAAAATTATTAAATTTTTTATTTTTTAATATTTTTAATATTATTAAATTAATTTTTTGAAAAATAAAATCCACCTCACACATTTAATCCATTTATTTGATGACATGTAACATTCCGATTGCCACGTCATCGCCGGAGCTAGAGTTTTTGCCGGAAAAGTATGGCGTATTAGTATTGGTAAATACATTGATAGTTTGTATCGCTCCTAGTAATTTTCAAAGTTCGTATTATTTTCGGTTCAATGTTGATAGTTGGTATTATTTTGGGTTATTTTTCCTTAATAAAATGTAACCAAGATAATATGAATCAACAACCTTTTTTTAGGATGTCCATTCAATGAATTTGGTTTTCTAACCTCAACATAATTAATAAAATATTTGTCATGTAAACAAATATTTTCATATAAAGGTCATTTACTACATCAAATTCTATAAGTATTTTAGAACTGCCTTCATTTTTATATTAAAAAGCAAATATTCAATTTGGATGGATCGCAATTTTTAGGGTTGAATCTTGTTCGATTGGAATTGGCCCATATTTTTCCAGGGCTTCAAATTTTATCTTCATCCTCCGCTCAATTTGATCAGCAATCTCTGCACTCAATACCCTCGAATCTCTGGCCATCGCCAGCTTGCACCTAATCTGAGTTTGAGAATCGAGAGTTCGTAACTCCAATTGCAAAAGCAGGGATCACTTTCGGATTCAATGGCAGAATTGGTTGATTTTGCTGAAATTCAATCGCAACATCATCAATCGATTCATGATGTCGATGATGACTACACCATGGAGTTTCTGGATTCACTTGATCGTTACATGATGCTTCTTGGTTCTCTTTCATCTACATTTGGGCAGGTCTATAACTCTCACTTTCATCTAATTACTTCTCATTGCTTTATCGAACCCACTTTTCTAAATTCATCTCGAGGTAACCCTAATATGCAGCAATTCGTGTGGGGATTTACTTGCCAAGTCCTAGAATACTACAGTAGTGTTTTGTTTCTACTCTTGTTAACTTTGTGCAGCAATCCATTTGTGTCATTGTGCTTTCTTAGGGGATGTTATGATTGATTTCTCTCTAGCACACATTGAAATACTATGAGTGTTTGTACTGTTACCTTATCCAAATTCAACTGCATAAGTGAAAGTTGAATGGTTTTCAATCTCAGGGATGGTTTCAGTTAGCCAGTGCTCGACATTCCATGGGAGCTTCTCGCATCAATAGTGCTTTGCTTAACCTCAAACCTCACAATGCTGCTACGCGGTTGCAAGTGTCATGTGATCAGGGTAGCTTATTGTCTTTCTTCCTTCTCTACTGTTTGATGACATTGTATGTAAATTATTAAGGTCAATCCCAGATCCGAGTCCCGAGAATCTAGTATACACACCTTCCTGGTGCTCATTGCAGCTGAATTTTTGTACAGACCAACCCCAGTTTACTCTTTGCAAGTGGGTGCCTTGTGAGGACAGAGAGTCTGTAGGAACTGAAAATGAGGATGATATGCTGAATAAGTTTGAAAGTTTAACGACAGAAGATAGGTGCAGTTCGTTTCCGGGTGAGTTGGTGTATTATTGGTTGTGAATAGGATACAATAGGCTGTGCTTATGCGAAGTTATACTTCAATGGCTAGCCTGCCATCACTCTTATTTTCTCTGTTCTTTTTCTTTTGTGTAGAACCTCAAGAGAAAAGCTCATCGACCAATTTGCCTGCTGTTGATGATGAAAAACGAGTACGATCTCTAAAGCTTTCCTGTTATAACTCCATGGCACATTGTTAAAGCCCACATTGTGAGATTTATGTAAGAAAACAAAAATATGCACAATCTCTGCAGGTTCAAAGAGAACGGCTCAAGTCTCTTGCTGTTTTTGGAGCTTTGGTTCCCCCGAGATTAAGAGATTCTCAGCTTTCATTTGAGAAAGGTGAGATGATATTGTCTTCATTTTTGTTTTCGTGGTTGTTTGTTGCAGATGACAATATAGAAATCTAAATTCTTGTTGTACTGCAGCCCTGGAGATACTTGTTGAGATTGCTAATGCACGATCGTCAATGCTATATGCATTCAGCAAACTTAAAACAGATACAAAAGGAAGCGAAGCATCATAAAAGAATGGGTAAGATAGATGAGTGATACTCCTTCCTGATGATATGTTTTCTGTAGGTTTTCGTTTCTAATGTACTGCTTTGCCTTGTCATAAGAAGAAGGCATTTTGAGGATATGCTTTCTAGATATAAATGTCTGTTGTCAAGAAGAAGACATTATTTTGAAGATTCTTGTGCAATTTTTCTGGTTAGCTTGCACAAGGCAATCGGGTAACGAATGATACATGCATCACTTATTACGATTCCTCATCTTGATCAATTCACTATTTTCATTAATGCCCATAATTTTTTCGCTTGACAACTTGATACTTTCTTAGTCACTTAGGGCGTGTTTGGTAAAAAAGATTTTTGTGGTCGTAGTTGTGATCTGTAGTGGTGGTTTTGAGTATAGCTTTTCAGATTCGAGAGTTTCAAAAAAACACAGTAACAAATCGATGTGTGTACTAAAATAAATTTATAAAAGTTTCCATGATAATAAATTACAAAAATACCCCTTACATATGAAATAAAAACCAATTTATAAAAATAAATCAAATCTAAAAAAAGAAAGGGTTAATAAAAACCAATTTATAAAAATAAATCAAATCTAAAAAAAGAAAGGGTTAATTGAGTAAGTAGACATTTTTTGTGTACTTAGTATTAAGTAGACCCTTTTTATATTTTGTAAACAAACTAGACCCCTCTTATTTATTAATAAAGATTAATTAAAAGGGTTAATTGGTAATTTTACATGAGTCCAAGCCCCATCAATTTAATTAAGCTCAAGTTCAGTTCAGGCCCAGTAGGCTCACACAAGTTACATATGTAACACGCCGAATCCGCGGGACTCGGGGAGCTACGGGCGGAGACCTCACAATGGGTCACGACCCTTAGCCTAACAAAAATTTCACCGGATCTCACAACAAGATACAAATAAAGGCAAAACCGAAATTCATTTTAATGCAATGATATGAACCCAAAAAGAAAACAACGAAAGACTCCAACCGAGATACAACTCCAAAGGAAAACGCCTTACACGCGACATACATAATACCATAAACAATACATAAATACAACCCCCAAAACCCATCCTAAAATGTACGGGCCCTGGCTGCCCACTCTTTCAGATCTCTCGGCCGCGTCCTTATCCTGCAAGGCAACAACAACAATATCGGTATAAAACCGTTAGCTAGCATTCAAAGCATTATAATCATGGTATTGGCACACACACACATAAGGCATCATAAACACACAAGCCGGTTTATTATCTTTTTATCATTAGGTCATATCCCGTTCTAATCAACTTCTTTTGTGACACGAGCATCTTAACGATCTCGCCCTTGTCCCCTTTCACCATACGGGTTTGTACTTGATGCGGATCAGCATCACCCGTTGAACTGGTCGCAAGGCACCTCCCAGTCATCCCCATTTTGGACTGGACAAGCGGTCACCGCCCGTTATCATACACTTGGGCCAAATATAAACATATAAAGTCGGTGGTCCTATTACCGGTTTAGATGTTATAACATAAACAATAAACGCATACATAAACAATAAACATACACCACCAATCACGCATTGAAACTAATACAAAGTATACGAGCTAAGTAAGTCCGAAGACTTACCTGTCCCAAAGCTAAACCCGCTAAATCCCGTACTCAATATCCCGCAGGAATGTAACTCATTGCCTGATTAGACAAGGCACACAATCAATAACTAACCAACAAGCTAGAAACCCTCGGGCTTCTAGTCTCCCAAAACCTATATGAGGTCAAAACCCTAGCATGCTAGGTTCAACTCCTAATCTCGATGATCATCCTATGATTGTACTGCAAACATCACAACTATGTTCGTAAACCATCCAACAACGACAAAATGGTTCAAGGCCACTACTTGGCATTCTCACTAAGTTATGCTAGATCCAACCTAGCATGATACTAAAGCTAGACATAACTAGATCGGGGAAGAAGATACTCACACAAGGTCGAAGGAGGAAGACAATCTACGGATGTCGAGTTGAACTTGTTAGGTCCTTATCGGACGCTTCCGAACCTAACACCAAAATTAGACAAATTTAGCTCATACGCTAAATTTGATCGGAATATATAATATACATAAAACTAAAGACAACCCGATTTCAATTTCGCACGTTAAAACTCGCAAAAACCTTCTCGGGCAAAATACGTGAATTTAGCAACTTGGTCATAACCTGAAATTACAACTTGAACCGTAAATCTAAATTAATCCAACAAGACATAAAACATCGTGTAAGTAAATGCAAGACTATAACTCCAAGTAAAACCCAATTTTAAAATCCGTAAATATATTTTCCGGGCAACCTATACGACATAAAAAATCCAAGGTAAAACTCGTTTTCAAAGCCAAGGACGAAACAAAACCACTCAACCGTTTTCCTGGGTAAAATATACAATCTTGTAAATGCAGGCCATAAACCAGAAATAAACCTTGGCCTATTTCCCGAAAATATTACAACCGAGGGCATAATGTCACATTCCAAGAATCTGGGTTCAAAACTGCAATATCACAAATCTGAGCACATTCAGTAATTAATTACTGCAAGAGCATATTTGAAAACATCAAAAACAGTGGGCACAAATTGCAAATTCAAAGAATGGGTACAAAACTGTAATTAGACCAAACATAGGGAGTCCCGATTTGAATATAAGAAATAGGGTTTCTTTAACCATCTACAACAGCCGTCACGTTGGGGAGGAGGAAGACGGGTGCTCCGGCGGCTCATTGTGCTCCGGCAAGCGGCGTGGAGCGAGGCTGCGGGACTGGTGGCGGAAAGGCGGCACTTCTCCGGCGGTTGACAACGACAGCTGTTGGGACGAAAGGAAGCAGCGAGAGCTTCCGGTAACACAAGAGAGGGGAGGGCGATTTAAGTAAATTAGGCTGAAAGTTAGTTAAATAAGTATTTGGCATTAATTTAGTGCGTATTGTTAGGTGCTAGAACTCAGGAGTTTGTTTTTCAAATCAATCCCCCTACACTCAGTTAGGAGACTTGTTAGGAGTGCAGTTACAAATAAGACTATATAAGCCTATTTCCCATTGCTGAATAGCATCGATTGATTTCTACAACTCTCATACTTACATTTGGTATCAGCGAGGTTACAAACACAAAGAGAGAAGAAGGCTGCAGCCTTGAGAAAGATCAAGATCGAGAGAAAATGAGTGAAGACAAAACCCTCACAAAAATTCCACATTTTGATGGTCATTATGACCATTGGAGCGAGTTGATGGAAAATCTTCTAAGAGCAAAGGGTCTCTGAAATCTGGTCAGACTGGTTATGAAACTCCAAAAGATCCAACCCTTTTAACGGAGGCACAAAAGACGCAGCTTGGAGACACCAAACCAAAGATTATCAAGTCAAACATTACCTGTATCAAGCAATTGACAGGAATGTGTTTGAACAAATCTTGGACAGGAGCACATCCAAGATTGTGTGGGACTCCATGAAGAAGAAATTTGGAGGAAGTGAGAAAGTGAAGCGATCACTTCGCAACACTCTAAGGCGGGAGTTTGAAGTTCTGGAAATGAAGAATGGAGAGAAAATCACCGATTACTTTGCAAGAGTAATGGTGGTATCCAACAAGCTAAGAAGCAACGGCGAAGAGATGCGTGATTCAAAGATCGTTGAGAAGATCTTAAGGGCCCTAACGGAGAAATTCACATATGTGGTGGTTTCAATTGAGGAGTCTAGAGACACGGCACCATTTCCATCGACGAGTTGCCGAGAACGCTTGCAATGCATGAACAGAAATTCAATAGGGTTCATCGAGAAGAGGATGATCAAGTACTTAAGGTGGAGGATAGAGCTTCCTCATCAAAAAGAAGAGGAAGGGGATCTTCCAGTGGTAGAGATCGTGGGCGAGGAAGAACAAACTTCAAAGCCACGGTCGAATGCTATAACTATCATAATTTAGGACACTTCCAATATGAGTGTCCTAAATGGGGACAAAAGGAGGCCAATTATGCAGAATTTGACGAGAATGATGAGCTACTACTAATGACATACGTAGGAGGCGACAAGGGCCAAAGGAGAAGATCTTGTTTCGTTGATTTAGGTTGCTCCAACCACATGTACAACAATAAGGAGATGTTTTCTAGCCTTGACACGAGTTTCTCACACTCTGTTAAACTAGGCAATGACAACAGATTGCAAGTTGAAGGAAAAGGTGTCGTCAAGGTTACTTTGGGTGGCGTCAAATATGCTATTGGTGAGGTGTATTTTGTGCCTAAATTAAAGAACAACCTTCTAAGTGTGGGGCAACTTCAAGAGAAGGGTCTCACCGTGTTGTTTCAGGACAAAAGCTGCAAGATATTTCACCCTAAAAAAGGAATGATGGCTCGGTCTGTCATGAGCCTAAATAGGCTCTATGTAATTTTGCCTGAAGCAATTGAAGGAGCATCTGAACAAGACATCCAAGAGGAGAACTGCCTCCAAGTTGACACGCTTGAGCTGTCAAAATTGTTGCATCAACGCTATGGGCATCTCAGCCACAAGGGATTGGTCATCCTACAAAGCAAGCACATGGTCCATGGTCTCCCATCTTTCCCTGCATCCTCTGAAGCTTGCCCGGACTGCTTCACTGGAAAGCAAATAAGAGCACCGATTCCAAAACAAAGCAGTTGGAAAGCAAGCAAACCCCTGGAGCTGGTGTACTCTGACATTTGTGGATCAATCACACCGACCTCCAACAGTGGCAAGAGGTATTTTTAAGCTTCATTGATGATCATAGTAGAAAAGGTTAGGTATACTTATTAGCTGAGAAGTCTGATGCATTTGAGAGCTTTAGAATGTTCAAAAAATTTGTTGAGAAGGAAACATGTCTGGAGATCAAATGCCTCAGAACTGACCGGGGAGGGGAGTATATGTCAAATGAGTTCAATCACTTCTGTAAAGAGCATGGCATTAGGAGACAACTCACAAATGCATACACACCCCAGCAAAACGGCGTCGCCGAGAGAAAAAATAGGACAGTGATGAACATGGTTCGATCACTGTTGACAGCAAAAAATATTCCAAGAACCTTCTGGCCAGAAGCTGTGAAGTGGACTTTCCATGTGCTTAATCGATGTCCAACACTAGATGTGAAAGACATCACTCCACATGAAGCCTGGAGTGGAGTAAAGCCCTCGGTGGAGCATTTCAAAGTATGAGGATGCTTAGCTCATGTTCACATCCCTAAAGAAAAGAGAGAGGCCGTGAAGGAAGAAAAATGGAGGAATGCAATGGAGAGTGAACTTGACTCAATTGAGAAGAACAACACTTGGTCCCTGACTGAGCTCCCTGATGGTGCAAAGAAGATTGGAGTCAAGTGGATCTACACGACTAAGAGAGATGAGAATGGAGAGATCACCAAGCACAAAGCAAGATTGGTGGCCAAAGGGTACTCTCAAGAGGAAGGGGTCGATTACACTGAAGTATTTGCACCAGTATCCAGGCTTGATACGGTTAGAATGATGGTGGCCTTAGCTGCACAAAGGAAATGGAAAATACATCAACTGGATGTCAAGTCTGCCTTCCTCCATGGTAAGCTGAGTGAACAAGTCTTTGTTGAGCAACCTCGAGGATATGAGAAGAAGGGACAAGAAGAACTGGTGTATAAATTACACAAGGCTTTATATGGTTTAAAGCAAGCCCTGAGAGCATGGTTTAGTCGCATCAAAGATCACTTCACAAAGGAAGGCTTCCAAGGATGTCACAGTGAGCAAACATTCTTCACAAAGAGAAACAGTTAAGGGAAAATTATAATGGTTAGTGTTTATGTAGATGATCTAATCTACACTGGAGATGATGAGAAGATGTTGATGGAATTCAAGGGATCCATGATGAGAGAATACGATATGACAGATCTTGGTCATATGAATTATTTTTTGGGCATTGAAGTGACTCAGAAGGAAGAAGGAATTTTTATCTGTCAAAGGAGGTATGCAGAAGAGGTGTTAAAGAGGTTTGGTATGTGGGAATACAACCTTGTATGTAATCCCATTGCTCCTGGATTGAAGGTGTGCAGTGATACTGAGGGAACCTCGATAAATGAAACTTACTACAAGCAAATAGTAGTGAGTTTGATGTACCTTACCTCCACCAGACCATATCTGATGACTGATGTTTTCCACCAGTTTAGCCAACAGATACATGTCAAGACCAACTGATATGCACCTTCAAATAGTCAAGAGAATACTCAAGTATTTGAAAGGCACTGTAAACCTGGGAATCTGGTACAAAACAAGAGGAGAAAAGGAGCTAAAGGCCTACACAGATAGTGACTATGCCAGTGATATTGAAAACAGGAAAAGCACTGGAGGATACATATTTATACTCAATGAAGGAGCTATTTTATGGAGTTTAAAGAAACAACCTATAGTCACACTATCAACAACAGAGGCAGAGTGGTGTGATCTAGGATCGATGGAGTCGGTGCAAGATCTTGCTTGCCAAAGGGAATGCCGAGGGTACAGAAGGGCTCGCTGGTGAAGGTGTTGTAGCCGAGATGGAGAACGGTTGGTGGAGATGGAATGGTACGAAAATGTGAATGATCTCCAGCCAAGATAGGTGCCACTCGGTTATGAAGATCAAGGGAAGGGACTCGAGATAGGAACCATTCGAATCAATGGAAGAAGAAGGTTGATGTGCTCACAATCCTTCTATGGAGATGAGAGAAAAGAGACGTGAGTTTTGGCAGCAAAAGGTTGTTATTTTCATTGATTCAAAACTGAAATACAAATCTGAAGTTTAGACCTTAATAGGCCTTGCCAAAAATAGGAAATAAAAGCAAGAAATAAATCCTAAAAATAGCCCACTAATCTACCCACTAAGAGAACCATATAGCCCACTAATCTACCCACTAAGAGAACCACTAATTCGGCTACCCCTAATTATCTTGTCCGAAATTAAATGCTGGAATATTAAATAAATAGCAAAACAATGCTAATGATAAAATGTCTAAGAATATCTCATGCAAAATTAATTGCCACGCAAACCTTCTTTATTCGGAAATATTGTGCACGAGTGACCCGGGCCTTTCTTGACTTAGGCATGTGATGAGAGTCCCTCCACTTAGGTTCGGCTCACCTAGGCTCAAGAGGGTGTCCTTGAGTTGTTGGTGTAGGTGGCGGGCTCGGGCTCTAGTGATAGCACCGGGTAATGGGTCCTCCTTGGGCTTGGCCGGTTCGGCTTCTTCTCTTGACTCCTCTTCATCACTTGAAACATCTTCGGGTTCAACATCTTGTGCGTGATGACCTTGATGTGTAGGCTCGAACACATCATCCTCCCTCTCTTGAAAGGGATTCGACCCCGAATCCAGCTCGTCAAGGTCCGAATCTCCTTCAACCACGTAGGGCATCAAGTCGGAGACGTTGAACACATCATGGACACCAAAGGTGGGAGGGAGATCGAGCTTGTAGGCGTTGTCGTTGATGCGCTCAAGCACTTAAAATGGCCCATCTCCTCTTGGTTTCAGCTTGGAGTTGCGGAGTAAGGGAAACCTTTCCTTTCGTAGGTGCAGCCACACAAGGTCGCCGGGCTCGAATATCAGCTCCTTTCGACCTCGGTCAGCTTGGCGCTTGTATTGGCATGTTCTCTTCTCCAATTGCAGCCTCGTATCCTCATGCATCCTCTTGATCCGAGCTGCCTCATCCGCACCTTCCTTGCTCTCCTTCTCCTTGATTGCATACGGCAATAACTCCAAGGGTGTGGTGGGGTTACGGCCGTACACAACCTCAAACGGTGTCCTCTTGGTGGCGGTATGGACCGTCCTATTGTAGGCGAACTCAATGAATGATATGCTCTCTTCCCACCTGCACAAGTTAGTCCTCAAAATAGTATGAAGTAAAGCACTAAGAGTACGGTTAACTACCTCAGTTTGGCCATCCGTCTGAGGATGACACGTAGTAGAAAAGAGAAGTTTAGTTCCAAACTTTGCTCATAAAGTCTTCCAAAAATAGCTTAGGAACTTCACATCTCGATCCGAAACAATAGACCTAGGAACTCCATGCAATCTCACAATATGATCAAAGAAAAGGTTAGCAACATGAGAAGCATCGTCAGTCTTATGGCATGCAATGAAGTGTGCCATCTTGGAGAACCGGTCTACCACTACAAATATGGAGTCTCTCCCTCTCTTCGACCGAGGTAACCCTAAAACAAAGTCTATGGAAATGTCTTCCCAAGGCAGTTTAGGGATAGGTAGAGGAGAGTAGAGACCATGGGGCTGGGCTTTGGACTTAGCACGCAAGCAAGTGGTGCAAGATGCACAATACTTCTCCACGGCGTGCTGCATCTTAGGCCAATAAAATTGCTCCCTTAGCACTTGTAAGGTCTTAAGGACACCGAAATGTCCCATTAACCCGCCCCCATGTGCTTCTTGAACCAAAAGGGTTCGAATTGAGCCCTTGGGAATACACAACTTATGGCCCTTAAACAAGAATCCCTCATGTAAGTAGAATTGATCCTTACTCCCATGGGACTTACATGTGTCAAATGTATCACAAAAATCAGTATCATGCACATATAAGTCCTTAAGGAAGGAAAAGCCAAGCAACTTAGCATCTAGTAGAGCCACAAGAGTGTAACGCCTAGAGAGGGCATCCGCCACTACATTGTCATTTCCCTTTTTGTGTTTGATCACATAGGGGAAAGACTCAATGAACTCGACCCACTTAGCATGCCTCTTGTTAAGCTTGCTTTGACCCTTTAGATACTTCAAGGCCTCATGGTCCGAGTGTATGACAAATTCCTTAGGCAATAGGTAGTGTTGCCAAACCTTGAGAACACGTACCAATGCCAAAAGTTCCTTGTCATACGTGGGGTAATTCAATTCAGCCCCTCCAAGCTTCTCACTAAAATAGGCAATCAGTTTGCCTTCCTGCATAAGGACACTCCCAAGGCCTATCCCCGAAGCATCAAATTCTATCTCAAAAGTTTTATCAAAGTTTGGTAGAGATAGAAGTGGTGCTTGAGTGAGCTTGGCCCTCAAGCTAGCAAAAGCCGCCTCTTGCCTTGGCCCCCATACGAAGGCCACACCTTTCTTGGTCAATTCCGTGAGAGGCGCAGCAATGGTACTAAAGTCTCTCACGAAACGGCGGTAAAAGCCAGCTAGGCATAGGAAACTCCGGATTTGAGTCATTGAGGTAGGCGTGGGCCACTCGGAAATGGCCTTAACCTTCTCCTCATCAACTCGGAGTCCGTCTTTGCACACCACAAATCCAAGGAATACCACATGATCCGAATGGAAGTGGCACTTCTTGAAGTTGGCATACAACTTCTCCCTTCTCAAGACCTCAAAAACCTGCCTAAGGTGACCTATATGCTCTTGAAGATTGTGGTTATATACTAGGATGTCATCAAAGTATACAACCACAAACTTACCGAGGAATGGCCTTAAGACGTGGTTCATAAGCCTCATGAAGGTGCTAGGGGAATTAGTAAGACCAAAGGGCATTACCAACCATTCGTACAAACCATATTTGGTCTTAAAGGCTGTTTTCCATTCGTCGCCCTCTTTCATACGAATTTGATGGTAACCACTCTTAAGGTCCACTTTAGAGAATATACTTGCCCCATGCAACTCGTCAAGCATGTCATCTAGTCTTGGGATGGGATGACGATACTTGATGGTTATGTTATTGACTGCTCGACAATCAACACACATCCTCCAAGTACCATCCTTCTTTGGTACTAGAATGACCGGGACTGCATAAGGACTAAGGCTCTCTCGAACATAGCCCTTGTTTAGAAAGTCTTGCCCTTGACTTTGGAGCTCTTTTGTCTCCGCCGGGTTAGCCCTATAGGCAGCCCGGTTTGATAGTGTTTCCCCCGGTATAAAGTCAATTTGATGCTCAATACCTCTTACCGGTGGCAAACCACTCGGCACATCTTCTTGAAAGAGTTCTTGAAACTCCATCATGAGACGTGCTATGGGCTGAGGTAGTTCCTCAAGATCACTCAAGGCAAGTAACATGTCCTTTGGTATAAGCAAAAGACACGGCTTTCCTTATTTGATAGCTTGAGAAACTTTCCTAGGCTTGGCTAGCAAGAGGTGATTGGAGGCGCCCCAATTGCCCCCAATTGCCATCTTTTTGCCCTTAGCTAGCTCAATCTTTTGTTGAGCACGTCGTTGCTCTCTTGCTACATGGTCAGCCATGATTTCATGAGGGGACAAAGGATGAAGAGTAATATGTTTTCCCTTCAAATGAAAGGAATACTCATTACTTACCCCTTGGTTTATGACGCCACGATCAAATTGCCACGGTCTTCCCAAGAGAAGGTGGCAAGTTGTCATGGGTAGAACGTCACACAAGACCTTGTCCTCATAGCCACCTATAGCAAACTGAATTATGGCTTGGTCCTTGACCTTAAGAGGAGTGTCGGAATTTAACCAACAAAGGGTGTAGGGTTGTGGGTGAGAATTAGTACGCAGGATAAACATAGATACTACTTCTTGGTCAATGATGTTGCAACATGACCCCCCATCAATGATCATACTACACACCTTCCCCTTAATTGTGCACCTAGTATGAAATATAGTCTCTCGTCGACTAGGAACAACCGGGCCTTCCGAGGCAATCAATACCTTCTTAGCCACAAAACAGTCTCCTTGGGCAGCAACCACGTGGAGCTCCTCCACTTCCTCCTCATTCTCAACAAGTTCTTCCTCACACTCTCCCAAGACACTTATAACACTTGATATCACTAGTTCGGTGTTCACCCTCCTTGCGTTGGGTTGGTACCGTACTAGGGACATCTCGCCTAGGGTGGGTCGTGGAGTCCCCTCCCCTAGTTGGTTCTAGGCGCCTTGGTGTGGGTAAGACACCTTTGGTGCTTTGCCAAGGTCGTGAGCTATAGGCTAATGGCCGCCTTGAAGGAAGTGCTTTATACATACGATTAGTATAATGAAGCACTTCTTCCATAGGTGTACCACTAAGGAAGTGTTGCTTGCTCACTATAGCTTTGAGCTCGGGGTTGAGACGACTAATGAACTTAGAAATAAGGTACCCTTCGGGAACCCTAAGACCAGACCTAAAGACCAAAGTCCTTAGCTCGGTATAGAATTCATCGGGGCTCATACTTCCTTGCTCTAGTTGTTCTAACCTCTCATGAATGTGTTCGGCATAATCATTAGGTACAAATTTGTCCCTTAGTTCTTGTTTGAGGCCTTGCCAAGTCATGATTTGGGGATGGCCGTGATAATCACGTTCTTCCTTTTCCCCAAGCCACCACTGGTAGGCAATGCCCTCAAACTTGATGGTAGCTATAGCTACTCGTTGAGCTTCCGAGTAATTATAATAATGAAAATTTTGATCAGTTTTTTTCTCCCAATCAAGATACACCTCGGGATCACAATTAAGACCGAAAGAGTGTACCTCAAGCTTAATGCCATGTGCCATTTGCTCATGTGCAGGGGCATACTCCTCCTCATAGTAGCCGGCTCCTCGGTTGTTCATATAGGCACCTCTCCCTCCTAAGCCATGCCCACCACCTCCTCGGCCTTGGTTGAATCTCCGGGGCGGCATCAAGGGTTCTTGGTACCTAGGGTTATCATTTTGAGCTAGTCTTGCAGGTTCCCTTTCCGGCATATAATCTGCATGGTTAGTCCGAAAGGACATACTAGTAGTAGTAGGACCATAATAAGGGAGAGTAAAATTAGAATTTGTACCATACTCCTCCGGGGTGGTAGCAACAAGTGAATTCGTAGGGGGGTGAAGACTAGGGCTCGGCATGCTTGCGGACAAGGACATGGGAGTTGCCAAGGAACTCGTCGGTGGAGCTCCGTTACCCCCTTGTTGTTGCTCATGGTGGTAGCTAGGGGTTGGATCGTAGGAGTTGCTCCACTTTTCTTCCATTGCTCTTATGAAAGCCGCTTGCTCCTCACGCATGGCTTGGAGGTGTTGCCGTGCACGCTCGTCGGCCTCTTTATCGGAGGCTTGAATGGCTCGTAGGAGTGTCTCCATGCTAATGGCCGAACCATCCCCTCCTTCCACTTGGCTGACTTGCTTGTCCTTGGGATCCCCCATTGTACCTTCAACAAGAAACTCACACGACAGCCACAAACACTACACAACACACAACGGTCCCTAAAGCTAGTAAGGAGCTATTATCTACCAACAACTCCTTGCAACCTTCAAGTTGTAAGCTCAGAAAACATGGGTAAGGGACGGCTTCCTATATGCAAATATGACTCACAAAGTGGAAAATAAAGTGCACCACAACCTTGATTCAAGTCCTTAAGTTAGATGCAACTCAAACAATCTTGTAAGTACTTATCCCCTATTACCACTTACTATAGGTGAACAAGAAAGATTACAAGAAATTGCAACTAGCAATGGTGAATTCGAATACAATGATGAGCACTTATCACGATCACAATGAGTCACTATGTATCAAGATTGAACACAAAAGGCTTTTTCTCTTTTTTTTTTTTTTAAATAGCCGACTTTTGCTTTTCTGATTTTTTTTTTGTTTTTTTTTTTGACTAAAACAAGCTGTAACAATGTAATAAAATAAAAAAAATAAAATTCTTGATCAACCTATAGAGTCCGTACCTCAGAAATTTTCCTCCACTCGAAAGTTTAATTTGAATGTAACTTAAGTACTCTATGTAGGTTGATTAAGGTGCCAAATTAAATAAAATAAAGACTCAAATGTTCCTAACTATATGCAGCTATATGGTCTCGGTTAGGGCAAGAAATTCACGGCAGAACTCTTTGGAATTTAAAATCAGATTGCAAGTAACAAATTCAACCACAATCAACCTTAATTCTACCGTCTTCTACTTGCTTCAATCTGATACTTTTGAGTCGTCTAAACCCTAAAAATGCAGAACTACGAACTCAACAAAACAAGACTCAAAACAACACAAATGCAAGGACAACCCTAATACTCTAGACGCAACAACAATTTGGAAATGCAGAAAAAGAAAGGCACGAAATCAAGAGCCTTCAACAATGAAAATTGCAAGAAATCAAAGGTAAACAAGAGCAAGAACTTACATAGCTCTGATACCACATGGTGTGATCTAGGATCGATGGAGTCGGTGCAAGATCTTGCTCGCCAAAGGGAATTCCGAGGGTACACAAGGGCTCGCTGGTGAAGGTGTTGTAGCTGAGATGGAGAACGGTTGGTGGAGATGGAATGGTACGAAAATGTGAATGATCTCCAGCCAAGATAGGTGCCACTCGGTTATGAAGATCAAGGGAAGGGACTCGAGATAGGAACCACTCGAATCAAGGGAAGAAGAAGGTTGATGTGCTCACAATCCTTCTATGGAGATGAGAGAAAAGAGACGTGAGTTTTGGCAGCAAAAGGTTGCTATTTTCATTGATTCAAAACTGAAATACAAATCTGAAGTTTAGACCTTAATAGGCCTTTCCGAAAATAGGAAATAAAAGCAAGAAATAAATCCTAAAAATAGCCCACTAATCTACCCACTAAGAGAACCATATAGCCCACTAATCTACCCACTAAGAGAACCACTAATTCGGCTACCTCCTAATTGTTTTGTCCGAAATTAAATGTTGGAATATTAAATAAATAGCAAAACAATGCTAATGATAAAATGTCTAAGAATATCCCATGCAAAATTAATTTCCACGCAAACCCTCTTTATTCGGAAATATTGTGCACGAGTGACCGGGCCTTTCTTGACTTAGGCATGTGATGAGAGTCCCTCCACTTAGGTTCGGATCGCCTAGGCTCAAGAGGGTGTCCTTGAGTTGTTGATGTAGGTGGCTGGCTCGGGCTCTAGTGATAGCACCGGGTGGTGGGTCCTCCTTGGGCTTGGCCGGTTCGGCTTCTTCTCTTGACTCCTCTTCATCACTTGAAACATCTTTGGGTTCAACATCTTGTGCGTGATCACCTTGATATGTAGGCTCGAACACATCACAGAGTTTGTGGCAGCTGCTAGGTGTGCGTGTCAAGCAATTTGGATGAAAAGAATCCTCAAGGAGCTCGGGCATAAAGGATCAGAGTGCATCAACATAAAGTGTGACAACAGTTCAACCATCAAGCTGTCCTAGAATCCAGTCATGCATGGGTATAGTAAGCATATAGACGTTCGATTTCATTTCCTGAGAGATCTCTCGACTAAAGGGGCCATTTCCTTAGCTCACTGTGCCAGTTCTGATCAATTGACTGATATCATGACTAAGCCATTGAAGACAGACACATTCTGCAAGATTAGAAGTCTACTGGGAATGTGTGATGCAGCAGAAGTAAGCTGAAGCTTTGCAAGCTTAAGCTTAAGGGGGAGAATGAAAGTTAGTTATATAAGTATTTGGCATTAATTTAGTGCGTATTGTCAGGTGCTAGAACTCAGAAGTTTGTTTTTCAAATCAATCCCACTACACTCAGTTAGGAGACTTGTTAGGAGTGCAGTTACAAATAAGGCTATATAAGCCTATTTCCCAATGCTGAATAGCATTGATTGATTTCTACAACTCTCATACTTACATAGGCGTAGGCTGTGCTGGGGCTCCGGTAGCGAGGGCAGGGCAGGCGGAGCAAGACGACGCTGTAACGAGCCGGCTGTATCGATGGTGGGCTTAATGGTCCACCGGCGGTCATTATTCGAGAAACAGAGCTGGGGCTGGGCGGCGAGTGTTCTCGGCACTGGACTCCAGGTTGCAACTTAGGCGGCCAAAGGTCAGGGCAACTCCTTCCTTCTGGCGGATCCCCGGGCGGTGCAGCCCTCTGACGGGTTGCACAGAGGGGATTAGAGAAAAGAAGTGTGGGAAGGGATGCTCAAACGATAGGGGAAGGAATGGGGGAGAGTGGGACAGGTTGGGGTGATAGGGTAAAGGAAGGATGAGGGTCTAGGCGCAGGGTGGCGGAGGGGTCGGAATTGAAGGGTCGGAAGTGAAAGGTCACTGGGGAGGCGAGAGGTCACGTCACAGGGGGAGGCAAGTCGTCCAGCGAAGGAAGAGAGGAGGAAAAAGAAGAAAGAAAAAGGAAAAAAATAAAGAAAGGAAATAATTGAAATAACTAACTTGGTTGAAACTAATCGAATCGGAAAAATTTTCGATTTTCCGGTGAGGAGGACCCTTGCAGATAGGAATGAGGAGAGCCGGGGTGGTGACATGTGGCATGCCACGTCTCTTTTTTTTTTTTCTTTCTAGATTTTCTTTTTGTAAATAAAAATTGGTGTTCATATTTTTATAAGTATGTGTTCATTTTTAAAAGGGTCATTGTTCATATTTTATCAATAATTGTTCATTTTTTCTCAACACTAACGGTTCATTTTTTAACATTAATTGTTCATTTTTGTATTTTTTTAATACATTTTTTTGGATTTTTTTTTGAAAATTATACTATTCTTTCAAATCGTGTTAATAAAATATTATGCTCATTTTTTTACAAATATGTATTCTTTTTTTTTTACAGTTATGGTGCTTATAATATGATGTTCATTTTTTTTAATTATACTTTTCTTTAAAATCATATTTATAATATTCAGATATCGATCACATAAAAAATTGTGAAATCAAAGAGAATACAAAACGATTTAGGTTTTGTATCGTCGAATTTCTACTCATTGTTTAGATTTCCATTCTTAAGGTTTATGTTTCGTTATGATTGATGTTTGTGTTCAAAATCAAATTTGTTTGAATCATTTTGTGTTTGATAAGTTTGATTGAGAAAATACATGTATATACATATGTTGAGTTGGTCTAATAGCTCCAATTGAATAATCTATATGCTCCTTTTAGTGTGCACGCAAACTGTTCGGCAAAATGTCTTATAGAAAAATAGTTTATAATATTCATAGGAACAATGACATAAAAAGTATGAACACTGACGAATAAAAACATGAACAATGACGTATAAAAGTATGAACATCAATGACTTATCTATAACTTTGACACATACATAACATATTATGATCATCCTATAACGTTTTGTGATGAGTTTTTTTTTTTGTGTGGTTATATATTGTAAATGAACTTATGTGCATTATAAAATAAACACAAAAAAATAAATGGACATGACACTTTGGTGAATAAAAATACTATGAACACCGATGTATAAAAACATGAACAATGACATATAAAAGTATGAACACCGATGACTATTTTGAACGTAAGGGTATTTTTTCAGATTTTAAGTCAATTTACAAAAATGTCATTAATGATGAGCGTGTGAGAGCCCTTGATTTAAATCTATCCAATGGCTTACAGCCCTCCTAATTCCTATCTACAAGCTCTCTCCTCACTTGAACTAAAATCTATATATATATATATATATATATATATATATATATATATATATATATATATATATATATATATATATATATAAACTCGCAAAATATACTTTGCCGTACAAAACCCTTCTCTTTAAATTATTTACCACATTATGTAATAAAGTTAAATACGGGTCATAATATATCGATGTAAGTATACTCGTAGAATTTAATTTACGACGTAAAAATACTCGTCAAAAAAATTTAAGCTATAAATATATCGATAAAAGGCGGAAAGGTAAATATCGCAAACACGCCCAAAAATTTGGGGCGTTACAACATAAGCCCAAGCTTAATCCAAAATAGAAATGTTGTATCTAGTGAGTATCGACCCTTATACCAGGTGGACTAATTGAACTTGTATTATTTAGTCGATACATAGTATAAATACACAGTTTTCCATTACACAATATTGATATATAATTTGACTTACACAATGTGAATACACAAATTCCAATTACACAAATATAAGCAAAATTTCAACCCCCTAATTTATGTATTGCGTTTTGTGTATTGTCTAGCTGATACATAGTATTAATACACAATTTTGTCATTTTTCCATTACACAAGTCCGGTCTTTGTTTACATAAGTTTTAGTTACACAAGTATAGTATTAATACACAGTTTTCCGTTACACAATATTGATACATAATTTGACTTACACAATGTGAATACACAAATTCCAATTACACAAATATCAGCAAAATTTCGACCCCTAATTTATGTATTGCGTTTTTGTGTATTGTCTAGCCGATACATAGTATTAATACACAATTTTGTCATTTTTCCATTACACAAGTCCGGTCTTTGTTTACATAGAGTTTACACAAGTTCAAATGAGTAGCGAGAGCCCACATCCCGACATTTATACAATCCCGACATTTACACAATCCCGACATTTATACAAATATAATGTATGGGAAATTATGTAATTACTTAAAAAAAAAGGCTTCAAATTGAAGGAAGAAAGAAAAAAGAAAAAGAAATAAAAAGAAAAAAGAAAAAAGAAAAAAAAACACATTGGCGTTACATTCTAAATCTCTGACTAAACAAAGTACATTTATCAATTTTAAGGCCAGCAAAGAGCAACCCCGACCAATATCGCAACCCTGGGCATCGGTAACACCAGCCCTAGCTCCCGCAGCGAGCTCGGATCCCATCAAATTCGCCACTACTACAACCGCAGGAATCGCCAGCTCCACAATTTCCATCACTAGAACATAATCCTACACACACAAACACCTTCACCAAAATTAATAAGCAGTTCGAAGTAATCAGCAGTTCTACATGACTTCTATTTTTTATCCCTTTCAAAATTAATCAGCAGTTCGAAGTAAATGCTCAAAAAGTTCATGGGCCTTTGCTTCATTTACAAGGCAGAAAATCAGTCCAATAGTCATAAGAACATGCAGAAGCCAAAATAAAGACACTGACCTTCTTCTCACACACTAGATTCAAAGCTATGGCCAAATGCATTTGATGTGTTTGATACCGACCTAATGAGCTCGGCGTCATAAATATGAACTTGAACTAAGAACATAACATATCTAGTTTAAAATTTGGAAAAACATATCTAAACCGCGGATAGGACAAGTGTATAAGGTTTCACAAATTAACTTACACGGAAGCAGCGGTTGATGTGGAAGGCGGCCAAGCAGCAGGCGGGGGCGACAAGCAGATCGGCGGTTTACAATGTGGAAGGCGGCCAAGCAGCAGTCGGGGGTGAAGGCGACAAGCAGATCGGCGGTTTACGATGTTGAAGGCGGCCAAGCAGCAGGCGGGGGCATTCCAGACAGCTAGGCAGGCGGCCGGCCAAACAGATCGGCGATTTACGCTGTTGAAGCGGCCAAGCAGTAGGCGATTCTGTTTGCCGGAAACATACCGGCGGTTTACGTTGTTGAAGGCGGCCAGAACCGATGGTTGGCGATGGCGGCAACAGACCGGCGGATCTGCTTGCCGGCGGTTTATGATGCGGAAGCGGCCAAGCAGCAGGTAGGTCTGGGCGGCACCGATGGCGGATTTGGGCGGCAATTATGTTTCCTTGTTGTAGCGTTTGCAAGCTCGCCAATAATGGAGATTGGGGAAGAACCGGATTTGGATTGAGCGAGTTCAGATCTAATATATGAAACGGCTGCAAAAACCCTGAAAATGATTTTATATGCTTCATATTTTACGTTTACCAGTTAGTATTTGATAAAAAAAAATTACCCTATTAACTAAATTTTCTCAAAAAGAAATCAAATAAGATGAGAAATTGAAGAATTAATTAGGGAAATAGGACTCCTTAAAATTATCTTTTGTAAACTAGGTTTCTATATAAAGAAAGAAAAAGTAGGTATGAAAACTAGAAAATAAGGGCAATAATTTTTTTAATTGAAATGATGGTGATTAGATGTTTACTTTTGGTTTAAGTATTTTTTTACATGTTTACCTTTTATTTTTTTGTTAATGTAGCTAGTTTGATGAAATTATCAAGTCCATGGATGTTTAATTTTTTTGGGTGACATTGTTTTCGTTACCCAAATATAAATTGTAGTATTTTTTTCATTATTGGGTATATGTTTATTGTTTTTGTGGTATGTTTCTTATTGTTGAGTATGCTTAAAGTAATATTTTTGAGTATGTTTTATGGTTATCCAAATTGTGTTACAAGGACCAAATGTCATTTGATATTGATGTTTGGGTACAATATCAATTTGTGTAAATTTTGGTTATGATAAATTCAAATTGGGTATGTTTTTATATGTGTATTTACTTTGTAGTATATTTCTTATTATTAAGTATATTTAAAGTGATATCGTGTGTATGTTTTATGGTTACCCAAAATGTGTTATCGGGTATATGTTTATTGTTTTTGTGGTATGTTTCTTATTGTTGAGTATGCTTTAAGTGATATTTTTTGGTATGTTTTATGGTTATCCAAATTGTGTTACAAGGACCAAATGTCATTTGGTATTGATGTTTGGGTACAATATCGATTTGTGTAAATTTTTGTTATGACAAATTCAAATTGGCTATGCTTTTATACGTGTATTGACTTTGTAGTATATTTTTTTATTATTAAGTATATTTAAAGTGATATCGTGAGTATATTTTATGGTTACCCAAAATGTGTTATAATGATCAAATGTCAAGCGAATTTTTGGGATATGACCAAATGTCATTTGATAATGATGTTTGTGTACAATATCGAGTTTTGAAAATTTTGGGTATGAAAAATTTAAATTGGGTATGGATTTTGTATTAAGTTATGTTTAAATTGAGCATAAATATAAAATATTATTCAATTTATGGATATTGTTTTATTTCGATATTTGATTTATTGGGTATGTTGTTTTCGAGTATATTTATGTACTTTGAAAATTTTATTTTTGGGTATGATTGTGACATTTTTTGGGTAAGTGGATTTTTGGTAAGCAGGATTTTTTGGGTAAGCGGATTTTTTCTGGGCAGAGGGCTACGTTTTTTTGCCCTAAATTACCTCCAAATGTCAATCAAAACTGTCACAATCAGCACTCACATCAGCCATCACTCATTAGTCATCACTTTTGTCAACTTTTTGTCCTATTTATGAATTAATCTAGTAAAGTATGAGCCCTATTTCTCAATTTGTAATTGGTAGAACCCTCAATTTCAACTCTATAGGGTAAAAGGCCCTAAATGCCAATTCAGCCGAAATTGAAAGGCGATCTATTCCATGTTCTCTTCATCTCTCATCTCCATTTTCACAAACCTCAAAACACAGTAGAAAAATCTCACCATTTAATTTCCAGGATTCAACAAAGCAACTATATCGGCGACACCGTTGCTTTCTTGAATCCTGGAAATTGGAGGAACAAACACCTTACCGCGGACAAGGTGTTTGTTCCTCGGAGTCGCCTGTAAGTGAAGTACTCCCACCGGTTCATTTCCGTTTTAGATCTAAGGCTACTATTTCTCTTCTTAAGATCATCTTCAGTAGAAAGCAATTTTCGGAACCAATGTCTATGTTTGATCTTGCAAACCAATTTATGGAAACCAATTTACCAATTTTTTTCGGATTTGCTATTCGATCAGACACGGGAGGCAACACAGACGCAATTTGAATGTGCCCCCCGGGGCCAGTCTAGGTGCGTCTACCAAGTGCACTCTGGAGGCGCCTCCCACGCACACTCTGGATGTGCCTCTGCGACGGATTCTGAATGTGCCCCATTGATAGTTTTAGACTACGCCCGAGATTGAACTTGAACGGGCCGAGCATCTCGCTTACCCTAGCCCGTTATGACACTATATATTTTACATAAAATTCACAATTCACATCTCAATCCAAAAAAAAAAACTTGTAAAATATGTTGACATTTTTCGAAGAGATCAAAGTTGAATCCGATGGTGAAAGCATTAATCTTTCGTTCGATGAAAATAAGTATAGCGATCCAAATGAGCTTCTTACAAATATGGAAGTAAGCATATTATTTCATTTAACGGGATTGTTATTTCCTTTTTTTGTCATTTTATTTCCTAGTTTTAGTCATGGTAGAATTGAGAACTTAAATCATAGAATTAATATTTTTATGGATTTTTCCTCTTGGTGTCCTTCAAGTTTGGACTTTTACTCTTAGTATTCACACGTTATCAAGTATCCTTCTTTGCATCCTCATAATTTTATTCGTTTTCCCCTTATATCCATTCTTTATATATTGCATTGAAAATTCAATTATAAAATATAAAAAAATAGAAAAATAAACTAAAAACTATTTATGACCTCATTAAACTTAAAATAAAGGGAGAATTTGACATACTAGGCCTTTTTGAGAATATGATTTAGTAAATGTACCTCATAATTTTTTACCACTTTCATTTAATGGTAGGTAAAAATAAATAACCCTTTTATTTAAAAAAAGGATGTTTGTTATTTGTAATGTAAGTGAATGTGTTAATTTTTATTCCTGAATTTGTTTTTTTATTTTCTTTTTCTTTTTTTATTTTTTATTTTTTTGGATGAATTTCACATACTAGAATTTTTATTATACCAGAATTTCACATACCAGAATTTCACATACCAGAAAGATTCTGGTATGTCAAATTTCACATACCAGAATTTTCTGGTACTAGAATTTTTTCATACCAGAATTTTCTTATACGAAAATTTTCATACCAGAAATTTTTTATACCTGAAATTTTTCATACCAGAAGTTCTAACTATAAAATTTTCATACCAGAAAAGAAATTTACATACCAGAAATTTACATATTACATACCAGAATATACATACCGAAATTTACATATTACATACCAAATTTTACATACCAGAATTATTTACCTACCAAAATTTTCTTTTTATAATAATTAAAGGGTTATATCAACCAAAGAGTTTGATCAATACGAACATTAATTTCAATAACCCGATCCTTGTTGTAATAGACATCAAAATGGACATGCTTGTATGAAAGAAACTTGAATTCCCCGGATTCTACTTTGCCACTTTGCTACTTTGCCTTCTTTGTCAACCTTTCCCAGGAAACCCCAGGAGGTGAAAACATAATTGAATACAACCAGTGTTAATAGCTTTTACTAAGAACAAAGGAATATTGTTCTATTGAACCTAATAGCTATTTATAATCTTGAAACTCCCTTACAAACATGGACAGTATATAGTCCTCAATTCTAAATCATATCAACTTGGCTATCTTCACAAGCAAATGCCTAAACATTATATTTCACTTGAACTATTCAGCCAAGATCCTTCAGGATATATCCTAGATCCATCCAGTAAAAATAAACTTAAGCAATAGCCAATAAAAGGAAAACAAACCTTCATAGCCATTTACTTTGCAGTGCGTTTTTTGATTTACTCCTTGTAAGCTCTCACCTAGCAAGATCCAATCCCAACCCTTACAACCACTATCGGATTGTAACGCCCCAATTTTTGGGGCGCTTTGATATTTATTTTCCTACTTTTATCGATATTTTTTTAGCTTAAATAGAGTATTTTTACGTCGTAAATCAAGATTTAAGAGTAAATAAATAGCGATACGTATTATTACCCGTATATATAAATATATTGTTTTAATCTCGTAAATAATAGCTCCTATATCGCGAAATATATTTTTGCGAGTGTATTTATATATAAATTTCCGTATTTTATATTTTTGGAAAAGTTCGAAAAAGTTTCCGATCCAAAAATCTTGTTCCGAGTATATCTATCGAGTTAGCTATTTATTTTTTATAGTTTTTCCCACCTCCGAGTTGTTGGCAGCTTGTACCGCCCACCTAGCTCCTAGTTCCTACCTCTGCTATATTGCTTCTATCACCCAACTCCACCAGTACCTTTTTTTTGTCTTCTGTGCAAGCCTCCTACTACAAGCAACTCTCTCCCTCTTCACACTCCATCTCCCTCTCAGCTTCTCAAGGACAACCAACTGTTTGCCCTCATCTCTTCTGTCACTCACCGCACCTCCTGTAACTCTTGGCAGCACCATCTCTCCCTCATTATCACTCACTCTGCAAACCAGAGCCGACAAGTTTTCCTTCATGATTCTGGATCGAGAACTTCAGCCCCGATAACACCGATCGGAGCCCGCTGCAACTCTTCCAACTTCATCTCCTTCTCCCAGCAAGCCTCCCTGAAGCTTCCCATCTTCATCTATGTCGCTCATCATCTGGGACTACAACTCTCAGCCATCCTTCATTCCCGGTTCTCCACCAACACACAGGAGAACAACCCCTTTCAAATACATGCCACCAGCCTCCTCGCGTCTCTGTACCCAGGTCTGCAGTCTCCGGAGGAAGCTTCCGTCGCCTCACCTTCGCCGGCAGCTCGATGAACGTTGGAGATGCTTTGTCATCGCCTCTCCAAGCCGTCGCTTCTCCACCAGAAAGCCACCCGTCGACCTCCCTCTCATTTTTTGTTGCATCCGTCGCCAGGAACCTGTCACCGGGGAGGGAATCGTGGCCGCCGACAATGAGCGCTGGAGAAGCCCTACCTCGCCGCTGCCCTGCTTCCTCCTTCCCCAACTGCTGTATCGATTGAGAAGAGGGCTTTTTAGGGTATTGGTTTTTATTTGGGCCCCTCTTTTTATGGTTAATTACAGATTGTACCTTGTATTTTGTATTTGCATATTTGACCCTAATTTTTGAAAGTTGCAGATTTGCCCTTGTTGGATTAATTGCGGGTTATGGCTCGAAGATTTAATTACGGGATTTTACGTTGACTTTGAAAACGAGTTTAACCTTGGGTTATGATGTTATACAATTTGTGTGGAATATATATTTTACGGTTTTTAACTTGGTTTTTAAAAGTGGGGTTTTCCTTAGATTCATATATGTTAATTATTCGTTCAAATTTAGCTTATAAGCTAATTTTGTTTAGTTTGATGCTAGGTTCGGAAGCGCCCCGATAAAGGCCTAACGAGTCCAAGATTCGACATCCGTCCTTTGACCCCGAGTGAGTACCCTTCTCGATCTAGTTATGTTTAGCATTAGTATCATGCTAGGTTGGATCTAGCATAACTTAGTGGAAATGCCAAGTAGTGGCTTTGGACCTTAGGTGAGTGTTTGAGGAATATTTGAAATGTCTTAAGACTCTAGGTGTTGATGTTATCTTGTGAGGATTGTAGGGCGTTGAGTGTTTGGTTGATCTTGTGAGCTTATGAGGATTGAGATTATGGTTGTATGATCTTGTTGAGATTGTGGAGACTAGAACGAAAGTATCTTAGCCTGTGTTGTGATGGTTATGACCTGGTGAGATCGGGATGACTAGGAGTTTGTTATCCTAGCATAGTTGTGGTTTATGATCCTGCGAGATCATTTGGACTAGAAGTCTAAGGACTTCTAGCTTATGAGAGAGTTGTTGATCGTGTGTCTTGTTTTGACCAGGCGTTGAGTGTCTTCCTATGGGAAGTTGAGAGCAGTGGTTATCGGGTTTACCTATGGGACGAGGTAAGTCTTCGGACTTACTAAGCTCCTATTTTTTGTATTAGCATTATTGTGTGTTGGGTGGTGTGTGTTTATTATTTTACTATTTATAACAACTAAACCGGAAATAGGATTACCGACCTTTATATTATTTGGCCCAAGTGTATGATAACGGGCGGTGACATCACTGCTTGGCTCCCTGTGAGAGCTAGGGGGATCTCGGCGACTGGCCCGTGCTGGTTAGACGGTCGGAGGCATCCGACCGTTCCATTGCCGGAAGAAGGGACCGAGGCGAGTTTCGGAGGATTCTCGTGTCACAAAAGAAGTTGAACTAGAACGGGATATGACTTAATAAATAAAGATAATAAACCGGATTTGTGTGCTTTGAGTATGTTGTGTGACTATGTTGAATTAATTGTATTTGTGCCTTTCCCTTTAATTCTAATGCTTCGAATGTGAGCTAACGGTTTTATACCGAATGTTGTAGTTTGACTTGCAGGTTAGGCATGCTCCGAGAGATCCGGAAGGGTGGGCATCCGGGGTCCGTACATTTTAGGAAGGGTTTTGAGTTGGGGTTGTCTTGGATTTTGGTCTTTCGGTTATTACGTTTCGTGTGCCGCTTGTTTGGCGTTTGGTTTAAGTTGTACCTCGGCTGAAGTTGTTGTTGCATTCTTTCGGGTTATTCTTTTCATTGCATAAAAATGTATTTCGGTTTTGGCCTTTATTTGTGCCTTGTTGCAAGATCCAGTGAAATTGTTGTCAAGCTAAGGGTCGGGACCCATTGTGAGGTCCCAACCCGTAGCATCCCGAGTCCCGCGGATTCGGGGTGTTACAAAAGTGGTATCAGAGCCCTAGGTTGACAACAATGGCACTCGCAATCTTCTAAAGGCCGAATAAGGAATAAACAGAACCCCGCGGGTTCTGAGTTTTCGTTTTCAAAATCACATGCATGAGTCGGGGTAGAATGTACGGACCACCACTCCTTCCGCAGATCTCGGCAGCATAGTTTATTGGATTTTTAGTATATATATGTATATATGTAGATATGTATTCTGGACTTAGGATGTTTTTGGACTATTATTGTATGTGGATTGTAGTTGCGTGATGGACTTGTTATGTTGTTATGGTGACATGACCTTTATATTGATATGAGTTGTACATGTGGCATGATAGTATTATATTAGTGCTTTGAACTCGTTTTATGAGAATTGTTTCCTTGGATGTGTTATGTTGATAGCATGTGGACATAAGACTTATATAGTTATATACATATACTAGGATATATAGTGACATATGGAATTATGGATGCGAGAACTTATAGTAGAGATGATAGAAAGCTATCGTCGCCTCTTGGATGACGCCGTTTCGCTTAGGATAGTGGGCATATGAGAATTTATATGCTCTAGTACCGAGTTGAGTATCATGTTCTGACAAACACATTGGTGTTTCTCGGACCCCTTTAAGTGGACGTTGAAGCGGAAGATTAGAGATGTCGTATGCGAAGGACAAGCGAGTGGAAGAGAACCTTGAGTTAGTTTAAGCAAACTCAGAAGGAAATTATACAAGAAGGAAAGCGACATGATGTCATGAGAGTGGTTGAATAGAAGCAAGTTTGAACAACGACGAGATCAACTAGAGATGATGAACCTATGGTTCTTCAAGAAGACGCAGGGACAACTAAAGACGCGAAGCGAAAAGGAAGGGAGTGCATACTAGCAAGGGGAGAAGTGGTATTTCCTTGAGATGTGAAGTTTTTTCTAGATGCTCCTAAGCATGGGAGTCAAGGTGTGAAGTGTGGTCGAACTAATACGAGGATTCATGAGATGCGTAAGTTAAGCTTACAGAAGAACTAGAAAGTAAAGCGACGGTTTTTGCGAGAACGTAAGTGGGAGACTTCTTCAGAAATACGAGAGTTATGAGGAAGATTATATGGCGAAAGTTCACATAGTAGATTACCGTGTGGAGTCAATCGTTTTTCGTCATGGTGATGAGACCGAGCAATGCTAAGAAGAAGAAAGTGTGTGTGGGTGATGATCTTCAGAAGATGAAAGATGAAACAAGGGGCGCGGATCGAAAGAGTTAAGTTACCAACCAAGATTAGAGAGAGTGGTTATTAACGATAGAGATGTGGGGAGATACACTTACAACACATTATGAAGGATGGTTAAGCCTATGAAGTTGGGTCATTTGACACAAAAGAGCCGAGAAGGTATAGTTATCTTACAGAAGGGGGAAGATGAGGGGAGCGCAATAGGAGCCAATTAAGTTGGAAGTAGAGTAAAAAGAGCTAGTGAAGTTTAAGGCAAAGTACCCCGAGAGGGTATCCTTCAGGAGTATTGTAACATGGAAGTGTGGTTGGAGGATAAGTCGTTTATCTTGTAGAGGGTCATCAATGAGTTAACCGGTGACCACCGGGAATGCACTTGTGAGGCTGTATGTTGGTGACTAAAGGTGGGGAGAGTAACCCAGGATATGGGATCATGAAGTGGGGTAACCAGAACGTGGAATGTTCGTGGTGGTTGAATGTCAGCAATAAGACGTATATGAAGTAAAGTGCAAATATCTTAATCATGTAGCAATCTCTCGATTCCAACAAGAGATAGTAACGTACCGTGTAGGGAGGGATTGTAACGACATGGTGTGACCTTCTTAGGTCATGGGATTGCCATATGGAGGAACGACACGGATCAGGGTAAGGGAACTGAAAGGACAAAGAGGAAGGTGAGTCTTCTATAGTTATGGTGCGGAAAGGGGAAAATATAAGAGGGATGTATGGTGTGTTTGTTCTAAGGTGATGGATGTCGCGTTTTCGCGAGTAAAAGCTAAGTCAAAGTTTTCGTGACTCATGTGGAGAAGCCATTGTAGATATGAAGTGAAATGAGGAATTTGAATTAGGGCAACGCGGCAAGCTTAGAGTTATGATGTTAAGTGCTTGGTGGAGTAATGAGCGGATCTTCAGTGATTGTGGTTGGGAAATTTTGTCTAAAGGCATTCTAGTACGGTGGTGAAGTTGTTCGTGGATACCAAGAGACACATAAGGTGACCCATAAGAGTAAGAGAAGACTGAGGTTTTGGAAGTTTGATGTCGACATGGGATGTACAAGAAGTACATGAAAGATTGAGGTGAGAGCCTCTGTTGTCGTCTGACTCAACGCCTACTTGAAGAAAGCATGTCTATGGTGAAAGCTAATCAAGGATACATAGAGCTCCTCTTAAAGGTTGAGATGTGGGAGAAAGCGAAGAAAATTATATCGGTTTGTTATCGGGCATAATTAAGTCTTGTGATTAGGACCCTTGTGACGGAACATATTTCGAGATTAAGAGATGTTATATCGCCTTTCCTTTGAAGTGAGAAGAGGGATTAAGTTACATTATTGCTTAACCAAGGCTTCAAGAGTCTGAAGACTCGAGCAAGTTCCTTGAGTTCTGGAGATGGAGAATCTTTGAAAGAGGACGGTGAACATAGTAGCTACAGAAGGAACAATACACGTGTTGAAGGACGCCACCCCAACTGGTTGGGGTGGACCACTTGTCAAGCGTTAGGACTAGGGGGTGTCGGTTATTACGATATATGATGGGTAGAGAAAAGATAGAACCCGAGATAGAACGGATTCCAATGCATCGGAATGTGAATTTTACCGCTAAGATTGATTTGGGCTCAACTCCCATTTCTAAGGCGCCGTACAAAAGACATCAATAAATGATACCCGTAAGGATACTTGAATTGAGGATGGAATCAAAGGAGCAATTGCAAGGACTTGTTGATAAAGGTTCATTAGAACCAATGCACCGCCATAGAGAACACCAAAAGTTATCTTGAACTCTTGATTTGAAGTTTATATGGATAAGTATCTTAAACTCTTGATTTGAAGTTATTATGAGAACACCAGAAGTGTTGTGGAAAAGACAGATAGTTCTCTCCAATTGAACATTGATTACCGTGAGTCGAAGGACAAGTATTCCTTACAACAAATGGATGATCTACTCGATCAGTTACCAGGGTCGGTAGTCTCTAATGAGAATGATTTATGGTCAAGGTGTCACAAACTGAGAATTCAAGACTGAGATATTGTAAACACGGCATTCCGGACAAACAATGGTCATTGATTCCATATGAGCCTACTAATGCCCCGATTAAGATATTTTGGTCTACTCTCAAAGAAGAGAGAAGTTGTATGACAAGTTGTCTCACGATGACAACCCTCGAAGGATGTGAAAGAAGCTACAAGTTTTCTCGGACGTGCTGGTCATTACCGGATTTGTGGAGAGATTCTCCAAGTAACACCATCTATGGATAACCTACCTTGAATGACAATGAAGTATTGAGCGGGACGAAAATTGACATTGGAGTGGTTGAGAGTTAAGAAGAGATTAATTGGTGCAAGTGTTTTGATTTACCTTGAGGTATTATGGGTTTGAATTGGACAAGTGATTGTTCAAGACAAAGTCTTGATCGGGTATATAGAAACGATGTAAAAGTAATAGCATACTTGTGTCGTTAGTGAATCAGTGAGAAGTGAAGTACTTCCTCCATTAATGGGGACTTACTTCAAGAATTGAAGAAACCATAACATTAAATTTTGGTTTGACAAGAACCACAATCAACAATGTAAATTGGAAGTTGGATATTCAATGTTAGAGACAAGCAAAGAAGAAACATAATGAAAATGCTGCATTGAGAAAGACCCGAGAAGGAAGTTGAGCTATGATATATCGGACCTTTGTGAGATGTTAGCGCGAGTTGGGAGAGTGGTTACCAGTTGGCGTAGCCGCCAAGAGTAGAGAGTGTTCACCCGGTGTTCATGTGTATCAGTCGAGAGAGTACACACACGACTCGAGACATATTATCAGTTATGGTGATTTAGTCGCAGACGAAGAACCGAAGAAGCTAATAGGAAGACGGAAGAGTATCTTTGGTTGAGTTTATGCCGAACTAGTAGCTTGATAGAATCGACGGGTTAAACTTAGTTCTTACCTTAGGTTGGTTGTGTCTATGTATGATGTTATATGTTGATTGTGCCCCGTGTGGGAATGTGTTTTATGACTTGATATATATATATATATATATATATATATATATATATATATATATATATATATATATATTGCGATGGTGGTTTGGGCAGTGTGTATATAGATTAAAAGGTCTAAGCTTCTTAGTTTGAGAGTTCATACCTCGGCCTTAAGGACCGAGAAGTTCGGCGTACAACAAGTTTCGGGACGAAACTTGTTTTAAGGGGGATCTAATGTAACGCCCCAATTTTTGGGGCGCTTTGATATTTATTTTCCTACTTTTATCGATTTTTTTTTAGCTTAAATAGAGTATTTTTACGTCGTAAATCAAGATTTACGAGTAAATAAATAGCGATACGTATTATTACCCGTATATATAAATATATTGTTTTAATCTCGTAAATAATAGCTTCTATATCGCGAAATATATTTTTGCGAGTGTATTTATATATAAATTTCCGTATTTTATATTTTTGGAAAAGTTCGAAAAAGTTTCCGATCCAAAAATCTTGTTCCGAGTATATCTATCGAGTTAGCTATTTATTTTTTTATAGTTTTTCCCACCTCCGAGTTGTTGGCAGCTTGTACCGCCCACCTAGCTCCTAGTTCCTACCTCTGCTATATTGCTTCTATCACCCAACTCCACCAGTACCTTTTTTTTGTCTTCTGTGCAAGCCTCCTACTACAAGCAACTCTCTCCCTCTTCACACTCCATCTCCCTCTCAGCTTCTCAAGGACAACCAACTGTTTGCCCTCATCTCTTCTGTCACTCACCGCACCTCCTGTAACTCTTGGCAGCACCATCTCTCCCTCATTATCACTCACTCTGCAAACCAGAGCCGACAAGTTTTCCTTCATGATTCTGGATCGAGAACTTCAGCCCCGATAACACCGATCGGAGCCCGCTGCAACTCTTCCAACTTCATCTCCTTCTCCCAGCAAGCCTCCCTGAAGCTTCCCATCTTCATCTATGTCGCTCATCATTTGGGACTGCAACTCTCAGCCATCCTTCATTCCCGGTTCTCCACCAACACACAGGAGAACAACCCCTTTCAAATACATGCCACCAGCCTCCTCGCGTCTCTGTACCCAGGTCTGCAGTCTCCGGAGGAAGCTTCCGTCGCCTCACCTTCGCCGGCAACTCGATGAACGTTGGAGATGCTTTGTCATCGCCTCTCCAAGCCGTCGCTTCTCCATCAGAAAGCCACCCGTCGACCTCCCTCTCATTGTTTGTTGCATCCGTCGCCAAGAACCTGTCACCGGGGAGGGAATCGTGGCCGCCGACAATGAGCGCTGGAGAAGCCCTACCTCGCCGCTGCCCTGCTTCCTCCTTCCCCAACTGCTGTATCGATTGAGAAGAGGGCTTTTTAGGGTATTGGTTTTTATTTGGGCCCCTCTTTTTATGGTTAATTAAAGATTGTACCTTGTATTTTGTATTTGCATATTTGACCCTAATTTCTGAAAGTTGCAGATTTGCCCTTGTTGGATTAATTGCGGGTTATGGCTCGAAGATTTAATTACGGGATTTTACGTTGACTTTGAAAACGAGTTTAACCTTGGGTTATGATGTTATACAATTTGTCCGGAATATATATTTTACGGTTTTTAACTTGGGTTTTTAAAAGTGGGGTTTTCCTTAGATTCATATATGTTAATTATTCGTTCAAATTTAGCTTATAAGCTAAATTTGTTTAGTTTGATGCTAGGTTCGGAAGTGCCCCGATAAAGGCCTAACGAGTCCAAGATTCGACATCCGTCCTTTGACCCCGAGTGAGTACCCTTCTCGATCTAGTTATGTTTAGCATTAGTATCATGCTAGGTTGGATCTAGCATAACTTAGTGGAAATGCCAAGTAGTGGCTTTGGACCTTAGGTGAGTGTTTGAGGAATATTTGTAATGTCTTAAGACTCTAGGTGTTGATGTTATCTTGTGAGGATTGTAGGGCGTTGAGTGTTTGGTTGATCTTGTGAGCTTATGAGGATTGAGATTATGGTTGTATGATCTTGTTGAGATTGTGGAGACTAGAACGAAAGTATCTTAGCCTGTGTTGTGATGGTTATGACCTGGTGAGATCGGGATGACTAGGAGTTTGTTATCCTAGCATAGTTGTGGTTTATGATCCTGCGAGATCATTTGGACTAGAAGTCTAAGGACTTCTAGCTTATGAGAGAGTTGTTGATCGTGTGCCTTGTTTTGACCAGGCGTTGAGTGTCTTCCTATGGGAAGTTGAGAGTAGTGGTTATCGGGTTTACCTATGGGACGAGGTAAGTCTTCGGACTTACTTAGCTTGTATTCTTTGTATTAGCATTATTGTGTGTTGGGTGGTGTGTGTTTATTATTTTATTGTTTATAACAACTAAACCGGAAATAGGATTACCGACCTTTATATTATTTGGCCCAAGTATATGATAACGGGCGGTGACATCACTGCTTGGCTCCCCGTGAGAGCTAGGGGGATCTCGGCGACTGGCCCGTGCTGGTTAGACGGTCGGAGGCATCCGACCGTTACATTGCCGGAAGAAGGGACCGAGGCGAGTTTCGGAGGATTCTCGTGTCACAAAAGAAGTTGAACTAGAACGGGATATGACTTAATAAATAAAGATAATAAACCGGATTTGTGTGCTTTGAGTATGTTGTGTGACTATGTTGAATTAATTGTGTTTGTGCCTTTCCCTTTAATTCGAATGCTTCGAATGTGAGCTAACGGTTTTATACCGAATGTTGTAGTTTGCCTTGCAGGTTAGGCATGCTCCGAGAGATCCGGAAGGGTGGGCAGCCGGGGTCCGTACATTTTAGGAAGGGTTTTGAGTTGGGGTTGTCTTGGGTTTTGGTCTTTCGGTTATTACGTTTCGTGTGCCGCTTGTTTGGCGTTTGGTTTAAGTTGTACCTCGGCTGAAGTTGTTGTTGCATTCTTTCGGGTTATTCTTTTCATTGCATAAAAATGTATTTCGGTTTTGGCCTTTATTTGTGCCTTGTTGCAAGATCCAGTGAAATTGTTGTCAAGCTAAGGGTCGGGACCCATTGTGAGGTCCCAACCCGTAGCATCCCGAGTCCCGCGGATTCGGGGTGTTACACGGATCCAGATCCAGTGGTATACCCCCCCCCCACCGCCTTAGCTCCGTCCCAGCCCTTGCAACCACTATCGGATCCAGATCCAGTGGTATACCCCCCGCCTTAGCTCCGTCCCAGCCCTTGCAACCACTATCGGATCCGACGACCGAGGTGCCTCCTCCCCCTGTAGAGAAGATAGTCAACATCAGCCCGTAACTGATCGGGAAAGGCAATAATGGCAGCAAATGTGGCACCCTTAGTTGAAGAGGGAAGATGTTGAGGGAACGAGAGCCGAACTTGGTTGTTGACGAAGCTCTACTTGTGAGCCGATGAACGAGAAAGAGGTGAGAAGGGAGATTTTATTCTGAGTTGTTTGCAAGTTGTGGCTACCAGAGAGGGGAAGAGGAGAGGAGAGGAGAGGAGAGTAAGGAGAGTTAGGGTTGAACGGTTAAAAAAAAAAGTGGCCTAGTTACTTAATCAAAAATAAATAAAAAAGCCTAGTTACTATAATCATAACTCAAAAAGGCCTACTTTCCAAATTAGCCCAATAATTAATAGTATATATATATATATATATATATATATATATATATATATATATATATATATATATATATATATATATATATATATATATATATATAAATCTAGACGATTAATTTAAATCTACTTTTAATTTTTGGATAAAATAAATGTTATAAATTTTTGTTTATTTTCGAATTAAATAAAATATAGAAATTAAGTTTAAAACTAAATAAAAAATAATGGTTATATAAGTTTTTTTATGTTTTAAAAAATTTTTAGTTATAAAATTCTAGAAAATTATATTTAAAATTAATTATGTACCCTTATTTACAATAAAAGTATAGTAAATTTTTATTTTTTTTCGAATTATTTTTAGATTTAATATAGAACCGGAATTTTAGAGTTAGTTTATTGCGTTTTTATTAGTTTAGACATGTTAGAATAGAGAATCGAAATTTTAAAATTAATATTTTATTTCATCTATAATAGGATCTTATGGAATATTCTCGTGTAATCGGTACCGATTTTTCGTCCAAGTTTGAGCTTCATGGATATTTTTTGGATAGAGATAACTTAGTGGGTTGGACTCGGTTTGTGGGGTACTCGATGAATATGGTGTTGGTCATAAACCAATCATGGTTGGATAGACGGGAGTTCCTGTAACACCCCGAATTCTCAGAACTCGGAGTATTACTGGTTAGGACCTCACAATGGGTCCCGACCTCAGTTTGACAACAACATTACTAGGATCTTGCAACAAGACACAAATAAAGAAACCGAAATTCATAAAAAAAATATTTTTAGGGTAATGAATGCAACACTGTCTAGCAGCCTTAAGTACTTAAACAAAAGAAAAGAACAACTGTCTTAACCAAAAGAAAGGAAAGACAAAAACAACCCCCAACCCCGCTCTAAGAAGTACGAAGACCCGGCTGACCACTACTTCCGGATCACTCAGCTGCTGATCTAACCTGCGGTAAATCTAAAACAACAACAAAAAGAACCGTTAGCTAGTTATCTAAATATTAGCAGAATAATAGCAGCACAAACACACTCAGAGAAATATAAACACTCATCATGCTTTCAAACAAGTCCGTTTTATTATCTTGAATTAAGTTACTCTTTCACGCTAATGATACTTATGTTGTGACACGAGGGATTCCCAAACCTTGCCTCCGCCCCTGTGTAACCATTAGGAATGGATCCGATGTATCTCACCTTGTACCTGCCTGGTCTGGATATAGAGAACCTCCCAGTCTCCTGTCAGAGCTGGGCAGTGATGTCACGGCCCGTTATACATACACTTGGGCCTTAAACGTAATAATAACAGTCGTCCTAGCAAGTTATTATTATTAAACACGCAAATAGCACACACAACCACTATCACTCAACTAATATCCAGAAACTGGCTAAGTAAGTCGCAAGGACTTACCTGAGTCAAAATACTCTCTACACGTCTCAAACAGTCCGTACTCGTGGTAACTCAAACGCCTGTCAAATAAGGTATGTGTATCAAAATCACATCTCGATGTCCAACCTCTTGCGAAGGAATTACGGAAAACAACTCTCTTACGGTAAAAGACCGTTTTACCCTTAGTGCTAAAAGTTTCTTAAAGTTTATTCTTACATCCCATTTATTTCCTTTAGAACTTGTATTCCACAATTATTTCTCTCTGATAGTTTCCTTTTATAAGTTATACGTTAAAACTCGAACCCACTCCTCAAAGGACAACACTCCTCTTCTTTCCCGATTACTACTCTATCCTTCTACATGTATATGTACGTATGTACTTACTCTAACCTCCTTCTACTCGTAAAATTCCGTGACTACCCGGTATTTATATATATATATAGTTACATAATTTCATTTCTCATCTCGTACGGGTATATGTTCACTTTAGTATATGAATATATATATATACTTATAGGAATACCTATATAATATCCAACATTCACTTACTCATACATACCTATATATATTCACTCGTGTGCAGTACTCATATATATATATATATGCATCTCCACCATCTCTATCTAAAATACAACCTACTCATATATGTGTATACTCAAACCACATCTATAGAAGGCCCGAAACAGAACTTACCCTCACTGTCGGTCACTGGTTGGGCGCAGTAGTGGCGTTCTAAATCGGTTCTTCACCGACTCGCCGACTCTCTACGGTATGCTCGCGTTCAAGGCTATCACCGCCGGAAAACGGAAAGCTCTTGTTAGTTATGTCATGACACAGACAGAGAGGGAAGAGGGAAGGAACAGCAGCCACTCACCGTCTGAAATCACAAGGTCGGCGGCGGCGGCTAGCGTGTTGGACTGTGCTGATGGCGGTTGCGAGATTGCCTCCTTTCGACCCTAGCTGCTCAGCCCTGCAGATAGGTCCGGATACCTACTGTGCGAAGGAGTCAAACTCGAAGGTTGTAACTATGGGGGCGACTCGGGAGGGAACGAATCCTTACCGGTGTTCCCGTCTGGAAGGCGTGCGGCTGCGGCGGCGTGAACAGTAGTGGCCGTTTCCAGCGATCTTCCTGGTGGTCGGCGTACTGTTGTGTGAAGCCGGAGGGTGCCCGGTGAGTTCCAAAACAGAGAAGAGAAGGGAAGGAGATTAGCAGAAGAGAAGAATCAGGCGAGGCTTACCGGAACGACAGAGACGGCGCGGTGGTTCGGCGGTCGAGCAGGTCGGCGGTAGCGTTCCTGATCGAAGGCGGTGGCGTTCCCGGTTGAAGGCGGTGGTGGCACTGGTGGTTGCGGCTGGACTGTCTTGCGAGAGAGGAAAAGGCAGGAGCGGCGTGCTGTTCTTTTGTCCAGAAGAGAGACGACGAAGTTGCAGGGTGATTAGGATAGGATTAGGTTAGAGCATTAATTAGGTTAAATTAGATAATTAATTAAAAACAAACGGGCTGGCTGGGTTGGGCCTAGTAGCGGGTTAAATCTCGTCTCTCTCTTTAAACAGGATCCGTAACTCGTTAATTACGTGCGGAAATTTATAAAAATACGGAATTAAATTCCGTATTTTATAACTTATTATTATTCTTTATTTTAACGTACGTAAATTATTTTCGGTCATTTAATTTATCATTTTATGTGAATCTAGGTCACATAAAATGATAGAACTAAACTCTTTTTATTTTCCTTATTTGTTTATTTACGATTGTCGCATCGGACTTTGGTTAATTTCAATTTACCGGAACTTAAAATTTTCGGTTATTACATCAGTGCCCCCTTAAAAGAAGTTTCGTCCCGAAACTTAGAATGTTTCTCTTACTCACACATTTCTTTCGGTATATTAAATTTTCTCGACATTTTCGTTGGCTACAAGCAACTACTCAATCATCAACAGAAGACATGTGTCACATAAAACGAAAACACCCAACTCAATATAAAAACCTGAAAGGTCAAACAACACAGCATCCGAGTACTAACTCGTCAAACAGGAGTAACCTCTAACCCCGCAAAGAACTCGGGATAGTTACGTCTAATACTCTCCTCAGTCTCCCAAGTGGCCTCATCAGATCCTCTCCTAGACCACTGGATCCTCAACATAGGTATCTCTTTGGACCGCAGACGTCTAGTGTTGCGCTCCAAGACAGCTACTGGGTACTCTACAAATGTATGGTCAGGCTCAACTGTCAGATCCTCATGGCTGATGACGTGTCTCGGATCCGGGATGTACTCTCTCAACTGAGATACATGGAAGACCGGATGAACACCCTCTAATCTCGGCGGTAAAGCTAATCTATAGGCCACCTCTCCAACTCTCTCCAAGATCTCAAAAGGTCCGACATATCGGGGGCTCAGCTTCCCCTTAATGCCGAAACGCCTGACTCCTCTCGTAGGTGACACTCTCAGCCACACCTGAGCACCCACTCTAAACTCCAAAGGTCGACGCCTTTTGTCGGCGTAGGACTTCTGACGACTCTGAGCTGCTAACATCCGCTCTCGGACTAGGGCAATCCGAGAGATGTCATCCTGTACTTGATCTGGAGCTACTCCATCAACTCGGCTGTGCTCATCCCAACATAATGGTGTACGACATCTCCTCCCGTACAAAGCCTCATAAGGAGCCATCCCAATAGACGCGTGCCAGCTATTATTATACGAAAACTCTACCAGTGGAAGATGATCTGGCCATACCTGTCCCCAATCTAGTACACACGCCCGAAGCATGTCCTCTAAGGTCTGAATGGTCCTCTCAGACTGTCCGTCAGTCTGTGGATGGTAGGCGGTAGTGAAGTGGAGACTCGTCCCCAAAGCAGTATGTACCTGCTGCCAAAATCTCGAGGTAAAACGTCCATCTCTATCAAAGACGATAGTCCTCGGTACCCCATGAGTCTCACATTGTGTCTGGTGAACTCCTCAGCCAGACGACTCACCGGCCACGTTTCCTTAATCGGAATGAAACGTGCGGTCTTCGTCAAGCGGTCTACCACTACCCAAATAGCATCAAATCCTCTGTTGAGTCTCAAACCAGTGACAAAATCCATAGATACATCCTCCCACTTCCACTATGGTACTGGAAGTGGGTGGAGCTCTCCTCCAGACCTACGGTGCTCAATCTTGACCTGTTGGCAGGTCGCGCACTGAGCTACATACCGAGTCACATCGGGCTTCAAACCACCCCACCAGA
Organism: Fagopyrum homotropicum; assembly: GCA_033239125.1. Taxonomy (NCBI): domain Eukaryota; kingdom Viridiplantae; phylum Streptophyta; class Magnoliopsida; order Caryophyllales; family Polygonaceae; genus Fagopyrum; species Fagopyrum homotropicum. The sequence continues at coordinate 7,984,127 of BSWB01000001.1, read as the reverse complement.
AGGACCGTCTCACATCCTTGTACATCTTACTCGCTCCAGGATGTACTGAGTATGGGGTAGCATGAGCCTCACCTAGTATCCTCTGTCTCAACTCACTGTCTGACGGCACACAAACGCGGTCCTGACGTCTCATCACTCCATCTGCACCAATAGTAAATTGTGGGGCCTCATCTCGAGACATCTTGTCTCGGATCCTGATCAAGGTAGGGCAAGTCTCCTGCTTCTGTCGGATCTCATCCAACAGATCAGGAAGTAACTCCATGGTAGACAACTGACCATCAGTATCAGGAAACTGAATCTCTATCTCCAACCAAGCCAAGTCCCTCTGCAACTGTGGTTGTACTGTCAACCGGGCTATCGCCCTCTCTCTAGGCGTCTTCCGGCTCAAAGCATCAGCTACCACATTCACCTTTCCGGGGTGGTAAAGGATCTCAAGGTCGAAGTCCTTGATCAACTCTAACCACCGCCTCTGGCGGTTATTCAACTCTCTCTGAGTGAATATGTACTTCAGACTCTTATGGTCTGTAAAGATCTGACATGTCGCCCCATAGAGATAGTGACGCCAGATCTTAAGAGCATGGACTACTGCAGCCAACTCTAGATCATGTGTGGGGTAGTTCTCCTCATACGTCTTCAACTGTCGAGACGCATAGGCTATGACCTTACCCCTCTGCATCAAAACACACCCCAAGCCCAACTTGGATGCATCACTGTATACCACAAAGTCATCAATACCCTCAGGCTGTGCTAAAATCGTAGCGGACGTCAATATCCTCTTCAGCTCCTCAAAACTCTGCTGACACGGCTCAGACCAGACAAACCGAGTGGTCTTCCTCAGAAGACAAGTAAGTGGTCGGGCAATCAAAGAGAACCCTTCCACAAACCGGCGGTAGTAACCTCCTAAACCTAGAAAGCTGCGAACCTCCTTAATATTCTTAGGAGGTTGCCAAGAAGATACTGACTCGATCTTCGCCGGATTGACCTTAATACCCTCAGCAGTCACCACGTGACCTAAGAAAGCCACCTCTGACATCCAAAACTCACATTTGGATAGCTTAGCATACAGCTGGCTATCCTGTAGAATTTGCAGTACTGTCCTCAAGTGTCCGGCATGCTCCTCTCGACTCCTAGAGTAGACTAGGATGTCATCAATGAAGACCACTACAAACTGGTCTAAGAAGTCAATGAATATCCCATTCATCAACTCCATGAACACCGCTGGTGCATTAGTGAGCCCAAATAGCATCACTACGAACTCATAATGACCATACCTAGTCCGGAATGCCGTCTTAGGTATGTCCTGATCTCTCACCCTCAACTGGTGGTAACCTGACCTCAAGTCTATCCTCGAGAACACAGACGCTCCATGCAACTGGTCCAACAGGTCATCTATGCGTGGCAGTGGGTACTTCTTCTTGATGGTCACCTTGTTCAGCTCTCTGTAGTCTATGCACAGCCTCATCGATCCGTCCTTCTTCTTCACAAACAACACTGGTGCACCCCAAGGAGACACACTAGGGCGTATGAAACCCTTCTCTGCTAGCTCCTCTAGCTGCTTCTTCAGCTCAAGCAGCTCTATAGGTGTCATACGGTACGGAGCCTTCGAGATAGGTCTCGTGCCCGGCTCCAAGTCAATACTGAAATCAACGCTCCTCTGTGGGGGTAGTCCTGGCAGATCGTCACTGAATACCTCTGCAAACTCGCATGCAACAGGTATCTCCTCTATAGTCGGGCTCTTGCTTTCCTTCATGGCATAACACCAGAAGGCTTCGCAACCCTGTGCTATCAGTCTCGCTGCTCTCACTGCACTGATAACTGTACCTGACTTTCCGAGGTCCCAACCTCGGAATATTACTCTATGGCCCTCCTCCGTGGCAACGGTCACTGTCCTCCTACCAATGTCTAAGACTGCTCTGTGTTTCCTCATCCAGTCTATCCCTAAAATGACATCCTCATGAGCTAAGGGAATGACTAGAAAATTGACTAGCTAGTCTCGATCTCCCATGCGAACTGGACATCCAAAGATCTCTCTAGTCCCTCTTACCTTACTCCCATCAGGTAAGCCTATCATAAAAGGTATCCCCTCTACAGTAGCTAAGGACAACCTATCTACGCATGCATCAGATATGAAGGAGTGTGTAGCACCCGTATCAAATAAAACTCGTACAGGTAAGTCATGAATCTGGATCGTACCTGTGGCAGTCGGTGCATCTGGCTGATCAGCATCTCTCAACTCAAACACTCGGGCCTGAGTTCCTCTAGTATCAGTCACACTACCACGTCCTCTGCCCCGACCTGATCCCTGCATAGAACTCTGTGGTGGTGTGTGTCCTGGAGCCCTGTAAGACTGCTGCTGACTAGGAGCTCTGTACTGCTGCTGACTCGGAGTCCGGTACTATGGCGGTCTCTGTACACTCCCTGATAAGCCTGCAGGAGAAGAATCCTGCTGAGATGGAGCCTTGCCCTGACGGCAGAATGCAGCTCTATGTCCAACCTTGCCGCACTGGAAGCAAGTCACTGCTGGCTTCGTGCAGTTTGATCGGATATGTCCATAGCTACTGCAGTTGTGGCATTGAAACACCCCGAATTCTCAGAACTCGGAGTATTACTGGTTAAGACCTCACAATGGGTCCCGACCTCAGTTTGACAACAACATTACTAGGATCTTGCAACAAGACACAAATAAAGAAACCGAAATTCATAAAAAATATTTTTAGGGTAATGAATGCAACACTGTCTAGCAGCCTTAAGTACTTAAACAAAAGAAAAGAACAACTGTCTTAACCAAAAGAAAGGAAAGACAAAAACAACCCTCAACCCCGCTCTAAGGAGTACGGAGACCCGGCTGACCACTACTTCCGGATCACTCAGCTGCTGATCTAACCTGCAGTAAATCTAAAACAACAACAAAAAGAACCGTTAGCTAGTTATCTAAATATTAGCAGAATAATAGCAGCACAAACACACTCAGAGAAATATAAACACTCATCATGCTTTCAAACAAGTCCGTTTTATTATCTTGAATTAAGTTACTCTTTCACGCTAATGATACTTATGTTGTGACACGAGGGATTCTCAAACCTCGCCTCCGCCCCCGTGTAACCATCAGGAATGGATCCGATGCATCTCACCTTGTACCTGCCTGGTCTGGGTATAGAGAACCTCCCAGTCTCCTGTCAGAGTTGGGCAGTGATGTCACGGCCCGTTATGCATACACTTGGGCCTTAAACGTAATAATAACAGTCGTCCTAGCAAGCTATTATTATTAAACACGCAAATAGCACACACAACCACTATCACTCAACTAATATCCAGAAACTGGTTAAGTAAGTCGCAAGGACTTACCTGAGTCAAAATACTCTCTACACGTCTCAAACAGTCCGTACTCGTGGTAACTCAAACGCCTGTCAAATAAGGTATGTGTATCAAAATCACATCTCGATGTCCAACCTCTTGCGAAGGAATTACGGAAAACAACTCTCTTACGGTAAAAGACCGTTTTACCCTTAGTGCTAAAAGTTTCTTAAAGTTTATTCTTACATCCCATTTATTTCCTTTAGAACTTGTTTTCCACAATTATTTATCTCTGATAGTTTCCTTTTATAAGTTATACGTTAAAAGTCGAACCCACTCCTCAAAGGACAACACTCCTCTTCTTTCCCGATTACTACTCTATCCTTCTACATGTATATGTACGTATGTACTTACTCTAACCTCCTTCTACTCGTAAAATTCCGTGACTACCCGGTATTTGTATATATATAGTTACATAATTTCATTTCTCATCTCGTACGGGTATATGTTCACTTTAGTATATGAATATATATATACTTATAGGAATACCTATATAATATCCAACATCCACTTACTCATACATACATATATATATTCACTCGTCTGCAGTACTCATATATATATATATATATGCATCTCCACCATCTCTATCTAAAATACAACCTACTAATATATGTGTATACTCAAACCACATCTATAGAAGGCCCGAAACAGAACTTACCCTCACTGTCGGTCACTGGTTGGGCGCAGTAGTGGCGTTCTAAATCGGTTCTTCACCGACTCGCCGACTCTCTACGGTATGCTCGCGTTCAAGGCTGTCACCGCCGGAAAACGAAAAGCTCTTGTTAGTTATGTCATGACACAGACAGAGAGGGAAGAGGGAAGGAACAGCAGCCACTCACCGTCTGAAATCACAAGGTCGTCGGCGGCGGCTAGCGTGTTGGACTGTGCTGATGGCGGTTGCGAGATTGCCTCCTTTCGACCCTAGCTGCTCAGCCCTGCAGATAGGTCCAGATACCTACTGTGCGAAGGAGTCAAACTCGAAGGTTGTAACTATGGGGGCGACTCGGGAGGGAACGAATCCTTACCGGTGTTCCCGTCTAGAAGGCGTGCGGCTGCGGTGGCGTGAACAGCAGTGGCCGTTTCCAGCGATCTTCCTGGTGGTCGGCGTACTGTTGTGTGAAGCCGGAGGGTGGCCGGTGAGTTCCGAAACAGAGAAGAGAAAGGAAGGAGATTAGCGGAAGAGAAGAATCAGGCGAGGCTTACCGGAACGACAAAGACGGCGCGGTGGTTCGGCGGTCGAGCAGGTCGGCGGTGGCGTTCCTGGTCGAAGGCGGTGGCGTTCCCGGTCGAAGGCGGTGGTGGCACTGGTGGTTGCGGCTGGACTGTCTTGCGAGAGAGGAAAAGGCAGGAGCGGCGTGCTGTTCTTTTGTCCAGAAGAGAGACGACGAAGCGGCAGGGTGATTAGGATAGGATTAGGTTAGAGCATTAATTAGGTTAAATTAGATAATTAATTAAAAATAAACGGGCTGGCTGGGCTGGGCCTAGTAGCGGGTTAAATCTCGTCTCTCTCTTTAAACAGGATCCGTAACTCGTTAATTACGTGCGGAAATTTATAAAAATACGGAATTAAATTCCGTATTTTATAACTTATTATTATTCTTATTTTAACGTACGTAAATTATTTCCGGTCATTTAATTTATCATTTTATGTGAATCTAGGTCACATAAAATGATAGAACTAAACTCGTTTTATTTTCCTTATTTGTTTATTTACGATTGTCGCATCGGACTTTGGTTAATTTCAATTTACCGGAACTTAAAATTTTCGGTTATTACAGTTCCGTATATTCATTTAGCATGCGATCGACAAATAGCACCTAGAAAGTAAAAATATGTTGATCACGATCCTGTGTCAAGTATTAGCCGGAAAAAGAACTCGAAGAAGTGTATGTGTATTTTTTTAACTTGAGGCGACACAAGTTGAAGAACAAAAATAGACATTAAGAGTTATATATGGAGTCCACAACCATATAATTTCATCGGTTTTAAGGGGCCATGCTTATGTTGGGCTTTTGACTCTTATCCAATATCGAAAGGTGGAGCGTGAATTGAGGTCAAGGTTGAAACCGAGACATATATTGAAATCCGTGCAATTAAACGACCTTGAAAATGTCACAACCATTCGGAAAATTTACTATACTAGTTTGAAGATGAAGATGGAACAAACTGAAGGAAGAGGGTCATTACAACAAACACTTCATACGTTGAAGGAACGCGGATAATATGTGAGTGTAGGGAGATGTCTGGACTACGATGAGGTGACTGATTTTTTTATCTCACATCCCGATTGTAGACATTTGTTCCACATGTTCCCTTATGTTATTGTGATGGACTCGACATATAAGACCAATGAGTAAGTATTCTTGTTCTAACTTTGTTTGATAAAAGTCTATCTTATTGCACAACATTTTTACATAATCTTTTTTTTTGTATTATTTCTAGATATAATATGTCGTTGTTGGAGATTGTCGGCATCACAAGCTCGAAGAAAACATTCGCAATTGCTTTCGTATTCATGGCACATGAGAACATAGATCACTATGAGTGAGCTTTAAGGAGGCTTTTTCATTTGTGCTACGGCAAAATACCGGATTTGATTGCCGCCGATCGAGAGTTGGATCTTATATGTTCCTTGGGTGAAGTCTTACTTGAGGTGAAGCATATTGTGTGCATGTTCCAAAAAAGAGCAACATTGGAAATAGAGACAATGTCGTTTTGTGTTGTATGGAAGTACAAGTTGTCTTCACATCCCAGTGTCATGGCCGGTTCGAGTCGAGATCGAGTGAAAGCTACGAACAACGTTTGACATAAATGAGGGTCCATTGGGCACCTTATCCGAGGTTAATGAACTATCTCGAGACGAAGTGACGCATCCCATACAATGAGGCAATCGTTGAGCACGGTCCAGAACTAAATTTATGCCTTATATATTTATGTATGAAAGTGTCAAATTGTTTGTTTAGTTACAATTTTAAATGTTTTTTTACGTAATCATCAATTAAATCCTATATTTGAAGAATAATCCAGTTTCTTATTTGTATGACATATTTATAAAAATCATTGGAGTATGTGAATTTTATGAATTTTAGTTCTCATAATTCAATTTTACTTATATATGTTTTATAATTATACGTTATATAAAAAGAGTTTATAAATAACTGCATTAACTTAAAAGCAAATTAAAATTCTTCTTACATCTAGGTTTTAAACTTTTTTTATTTCCAAAATAACTTATTTTACACAAAGGTATTAATGTGTAAATAAGCCCAATAAAAATAAATATTTAGAATTTGGATTGTTAAATGTTGATTGTGTATGAATAAGTCATCACTCATGTATATTTAGACTGTTGCTTGTTTAAAAATAGTTTGTGGTGTATCTTTGATGACTATATTTATTGTAAAAAAATTTAAGCTTACATGCAGGTAGGATTAGGGTGTTTTATAATTATGTTATACCAAAAAAATATTTAGAAATGATTTCATTAAATATGAAAAAATAAAAATCTTCCTACATTTAGGTTTTACAATTTTCTTTAAAATAATTTATTTACAAGTGTGTAAATTATCCCAATAAAATAAATATTTAGAATTTGGATTGTAAATGTTAATTGTGTATGAATGAGTCATATATATATTTAGATTGTTGCATGTTTAAAACTTGTTGAATGTGTATCATTGATGACGGTATTTATTGAAAAAAAAAACTTAGGTTGTGTTTGGAAGGACAAAAACACTAGTGTAAATTGGTGTTTATGAGTGTTTTAATTTTTAAGGGTGTTTAGGTGTCCGTAAAATACTAGTGATTATTGTTTTCATAAGTGTTTCAGAAATCCTCATTCCATCAAGGGTTTCTGTCAAACACTAATGTTTTTGGGCATAAAATGACCTTGTTGCGCTTACACTTTATCCGTAATTATCCCGTAAACCAACTACATATGTGACATTCTCTCACCTAAAATTTCCACTAACATTTGGGAGAGAGTAAAACCACTTGTTTCTTCATCTTTGTTCTTCCCCTATCTCTCCTCTTCGGTCCTTGGTGAACGAAACCCTAGACCTTTTGTGCTTCAGCTGGTCAATCGATCCACAAAACCTTCAATTTCGTTCTCCTCTTTCCAATATAAAGAATAACTTTCATCAATGGAAAAATCGATATCCGCCATTTCCATGCGAACCCCAAAGCAAAGGAGATGTGAAATATAGAGCAGGATTAGAGAGCAAAAGGTCAATATGAAGAGTGTGTACTTACAGCCTTATAGGTGAGAGAACCCTAAACCCCCAATTTGGCATTTTGGATCACAAAGGTGAACATGAAAACCATTAAAACGCAAAGACTGGAACATTGCTAGAGAAAAGTTAGGAAGGGAGCACAATTATCTTAGTTAGTTGAGATATAAGCCCAAATCTTTATGATGCAATTTTGGATGATAGTTGTCAATAATCATTTCCATTCTGGTGTTTGTGGTTCCCTAATCGACGTTTACAAATTATAATTGTTCATTTTTATTTGCTCTGTACTGAAACTAGGCCCCTAATTGGAATTTTTTGGATGCTATCGAATTGTGTTTCTGATTGATTAGGGTGAGCGACTGCGAGTTGTGGGAGCATCGAATAGCAAATAGCTGCTGATTTCGCCGGATGTTTACACCAAGGAGTTGGATGATGAAATCCTTCAGGAAGGTAAAAGTTCGTCGAGGAAGCGGTCGAGCTTTGACTCCGGTTACTTTATTAATCTACTTCACGGCTAGGATTCGGCTAGAGTTGAGCTAACACTAGTGTATTTTGTGTGTGTCATGTTAAATAGTCGCTAGTGTTTTTTAAACACTAACACTAATGTTTCTCGAAAAAACTTCAAAAAATACTAGTGTATTTGTTTGATTTGCCAAACACAACCTTAATCTTTACATGTAGATAGGATATGAGTGTTTGTCATACCATTTGATAGTTAAAAGTTAAAACTCAATATTCCCTTTGATGATCAAGAGTTAAAATATTCTCTTTCCATCTTATCATCCTTTTTTTTCTATATAGATGTTTTATAACATTTTTTATTTTTATTTTTTTTCATTTTTTGTTGAAATATAATATTTAAATTTAATAATCGTCTCATTTTTTATTTTTCATTCTTTCATACATTTTATAATAGAAAATATTTTTAGCCCTTCTTTTTTGTTCTTCTGTATAAAATATTAATTTATTTTTCTAATAAAATATTAATTTTAAAATTAATGAAATATTTTTTACGTTAACACAAGACCCCAAAATTCATTGGACGACCTTGCATATTTTGGCCGCCTAAAGAATCTCAAGTTCTTATGAAGTAATTAAATTAGGGTTGAATATAGAGTTATATAAAATTGGGTTCGAGTTGGGCCATAACCAAAAACTCTATCCGGAAGGGGTGAACCGGGTCAGTCCGGATTGCCTTGTCTAGACCTCAAATGATGCACATGTTCACCCGTATAAGAAGCAGACCGGTTGTCGGGCCGGCCTAGATGGCTTATATGTACTTGATTGTGCTTCTCCCCAAGATTTATCATTGAAAACAAGTATTATAATATATGTAACACAAATTTTCAATCCAATTATACATGGATAGTCACTACCAACAAGTTCAACAACACAACACACAAAAATGAATAAATGCAAATACGTGAACACCAACTAGTACAATTGTAGTGAAATTATCCTTGCAATCTTGTATTACAAACGAGTATAACTCATCAAAATACTCAAAATAAACTAAATGAAAAACTAGAGTATGTGACGCTCAAAACAAATTAAATTATATATGAATATAACTATATGCGGGTTAGGCCTGGTTGGCCCGCATGCCAAAATATTTACCCATACCCGTCCCATCAAAAATGGGTTTGGTCGGGATAGACCCGAACGCCTCATAAAATTATAATCCCGCATCATTTGAATGGGGATTTATGATTAACTTATAAGGTTGGATTGTTACTCATGTCAACAAGAATTCTTCTTTTCCAGTGGTTGAGTGAGAACAAAGAACTCTAGAGTTAAGCGTGCTTGTGAGGGGCAATTTCAAGATGGGTGACCTCGTAGGAAGTTTCCACGCGAGCATAGTTGACATGAGGAAAATGTCCCTAAGATCAGGTCTTACAAAGGGTATTAGAGATAACCTTGAGTTTAGGAGAGATTGTAACACCCCTTAAATTTTCATCTCACATCATTTGAATGAGATTTATGATTAAATCATAAGGATGGGTTGTTAACCATTTGATGCGGGGTTAATGTCGTGGTTTCCGATCTAGATTGAAAGTCCACAAATTGAATAACATAAGAGAATCTCAATCAATCTAAGTAAATCTCGGACGAGATTTATGATGAATAGGCCGAGATTTTTGTAAACTCATAATACGGAAACACAGATGATAATGGAAGATAAGAAGATGATTAATGGAATGAATTATGATAAATATAAGAAGATAAGACTAGATGTTAAACTTGCAAAGAACCTTGACCAATTATGTGTCAAAACTCTTAACAAAGAATTACCTTAACCCTTCCTTCTTCAACCTTACACAAGTCTTCTATCTAAGACAAAACACAAGGAGAGACTAGGTTGACTAGTAGCATCAATCTTTAACAAGATTAACACACACAAGAACAACATAGCAAGGATTCACAACGATTCAATCAAATACTCTCTTTTTGATTGAATAGAAATGATAAAATGTGAACTCCGTGAGCAAAGTCACAAGTATCTCACAATAATGTGGAAAATAATAATCAAAACTAAGCTACCTATGAATCTCGTCCTCTAGGGTTATTTATAGGAGAGCTTCCTCTAAAAGATAAAAACTAAAATAATCCTAAAAGATAGGATCTAAACTAAAAGATATCTTCAGAATGTTTGAGAGCTTAAAAGGTATTAAAAAAACTAAAAGATAATTCTCTATCTAATAAGATATTCGACGGATCTTATGAGCTTCTACTGACCCAAAATCTCAGTCTACATCTCGGCCGAGATTCTGCCCCATGGCCGAGATTTCTTCACTTCCTTGGTTCCTTGATCGTCTTAGATAGTTTCTCCTCTTGGATCCTTCTTGCCCTTTATCTAGTAATGAATCATTGTATATTTGGTGTAGAGGATGATCCTGCATCACCATGCCAACAAGATTTTTTTTTTCCAGTGGTCGAGTGAGGGTAAAGAACTCTAGAGTTAAGTATGCTCGTGTCGGGGCAATTTCAAGATGTGTAACCTCTTGGAAAGTTTTTGCGCGAGCATGGTTGACATAAGATAGCGTCCCAAAGACCTCGGGTCTTACTAGCTGCCCATACCCATGTTTTTCTCAAACGGACCGGGCCGGATTTATACAAGTCTAGGTTGAATATAATCGGTTCGGTTTATAGAACCAAACTAAATCCGACGATTTTGGTCCAAACCGAACCTAAACCATTTACAAGCGGTTCAGTTACAGGCTGAATTTATTGCTTAGTGGTTCAATTTGTGGGCCGGATTTTGGATTAAAACGATGTGCACAAAATATATAGGTACTAAAAGTATTTTTAAGCTAGTAACATTTTCGCGTCTTCAAACCATTTAACCTAATACCCTCTTGGCCTCCTTAAATCTTTGTCTTTTTTTTTCTCTTCCAACATCTTCAGCGAGAGCAAACATAAACCCTTCACACCTTTATATATGAATCAATAAAAAATGTGAATCGTATAACATAAACCTATTATGCTATAAATTTACATATTCACACCGACATACTCAACTAATTGTTCATCCATTAGTTGGCTTCTTTGTTGTCGTTGGTGTGTTACTCCTCAAACTCAAGTCATGTTCGGCTCTACTCATAATCATACTTTGATCTTCTCATCGTCCCTCAACGTTTTGGTGCCCCTCTTACTCCCAGATAACCTTCTTAACCGAATCAAACTTTAGCCATCTATAGCGGATCAAGTTACTCAAATTCAAAAATAAGAATGGGGCTTATATTATTGAATTAACTTATAGGTTTATGTCATCTAGTTTTATTTTTTTTAATCACTTGGTGGATCGTAACTCTGCTCAGATCTAGAATGTTCAATTGTGTGTAACTTAGTTTCTTTATCTTTCCTCTTCTCTTCCAATGTGATGTGAGGTTTAGTAATTGTGTTTTTAGGTCCAAAATGTAAACCGACCCTAGTAGGTTCGATTTTAGATCCACTGAAAACCAAAACTATTTTTTTGGCTCGGCTTCCGGTTCTTGTTTTCACCAAAATTGGTTTTCGGTTCGATTCTTGACCTATATGCAAACCTAAGTTAAATAGGTTGATTTTTTTATACAATATTGAAAAGGAAAAGATAAATCATGTTTAGACTTTCTTTTCCCTCAAAAGCATTCTAATTTAACTTACTTATCATGAATATGAGTCAAATTGTCATTAATAGTAAACTTATTGCAAACTTACATGAATGGAAAATTCTGTTTGTAAGGTTTTAATATAAGATAAATTATAATATATACTTTTTTTATTTTCATTATAAGTGGATTTTATAGGTGATTATAATACTAACCTATATACTTTTCTTTTTGGGAAAAATGATTGGCTAGTCATAATGGGGTACCCTTAACTTAGTATGGTGGAAATGGAGTATGAGAAGTGCAAAGCAAAAGAAGGGATGTGGGACAAAGCCTCAACAAAAGGGTCCTCTTAATTCATTTTATTTTAATTTTTTCTCCTTTTTTCTTTTCCTCTTTTTCTACTCTCTTCTTTTTAAACATTCCCAAATCAATAATTCATACAGTATTTTTTAACTTACAAAAATCATAAATTACAATGATATTTATTCTTTTTCCTTTTAATGGGAGATAAAACATACATATTATATGTTTTAAGAGGATGGAATTAAGTACTAGATCCAAAAAGATAGGTAGCGAGGGACAAGGGTTTACGTGTTTCCGGAAAATAATATAGGGTTGTTGATGCAAATTGGATTGGGTGATAAATTCTATTTGTATCCTCCTTCATCCTACAAACCCCTAAAATTCCACCGATATACATATTATGTAAGCGTTTAATCACGTAATTCATAGATTTTAGTTTAATTATAGACATAAATTCATTTTGAGTTTTTTGAAAGATTTTTGTAATTTATAAATGGACTTACCTCATTTTATCAGAGTACAAGATAACTATTATTTTAGACTAAATTTTTTTTTTTTATGTTGACCCTCAAATCGTTGTTCTAATTATACCAAATTTTGTAAAATTTACATTATTTATTCGTAAAATTTATGTCACTTGAATTAGGTATGACGCTCATCTCTTCTTTCGTTTATACTTTCGGAATTCTTGTTGATAAAATACCCAAGAAATCAACACATACACGTATGATGTAAAACGATATTATCCGATCAATCGAATGAGTAGAAGACAAGAGCAATAAATTTTATACCAACTTACGACTTAAAGAGTAAAGAAAAAAAAGAATCATCCATATAATTTACCAATTTTAGTTATAGTCGTTATAACTACTCCCAAATGAGCGATAACTTGACTTTGAAATTCATATATGTGCTACAAGTTTTAAAGACTTTTAGACCAAATTGACTCATTTGAGCATTGGGTACGTCTCAATTTGTGAAAGTAGCCATGCAACAACGTACGGTGGCACCCTCTAAGGGGTTGTTTGGTTACAATTTACTCAAAATCAGGGGGAAATATCACTTGTTAATTAAAACTTAAAATAGGTTAAAAAGAATATCATTACATAATATGAAACTCTTTTTAGCCGTAATAAAGGATAAAAAAAACATTACAATTATACTTAATATGATAGAATTTAAGAAAACTTAATTGTTTTTTCATGTGCATGCAACCAAAAACAGCATGCTTTATCCCCTGTATAGCAGATTACATGTGGCATTAATACAGTGAAATCACAAAGGGTAAAAAATCAGTAGATCCATTAAAAGAGGGGTGATAGATTAGATTAGATTCAGACTTGAGAGTCATGGCTGAGCTCCTAATTTCCAGAAGTGCAGACATTTTCAATGGAATTGAATTTTCCATTTTTTATTTCCTTGTTTGGGTTTACACTTAAAAAAAGGTGCCCTTTTTCCCGCTGATTTCGCTTTGTCTTTTAGCAAAAACCCCTCAACCCCACATTCTCAAATCTAATTCTTCGTCTCCATTCTCCCTTTCAGTCTTTCGTTTTGTCTCTGTTTGCAGTTTTTCCAATTCAAGAAACAGTGGCGACGGGACGGGGACGGGGACGAAGACGCCAATTTCCGAAATCACGTCTGAATTTCGATTCATTCACGTATTAGTATAAAAATCGAACCACCCTTTTCGTCAATCTTCAAATTAAAGCGCCTCACTTATTTCTCTTTTCACTTTTTCTCACCCAGGACTTCAATTTCGGAATTCAGACCCATTTCCGATCTGGGTTGGCTCCAAAACCCTCAAATGAGAGTACCCAACTGCTCTGCTATGTGAGATCGTCTCGGGTGTGAATTGGGTCAAAATGGGTTGCGTCAGTTCGAAACAGGCGGTGACCGTAACCCCTGCAGCGGACTATTCCGGCGGCATACGAGACAATGGAGGAGTCGGCAACACGACGTCGTATTCTTTCCAGAGCCGAGCCGACTCGGAGAAATCGTCTTCGACGAAGAACAAGGTACCGGCTGCGGTCGTAGGCGGTGGGGTCGCTGAACCGACTGCCGATTCGTGCGGGAGAGGGAGCGGTTCAGTGAGTTTCCGTCTGGGGAATCTGCATAAGTACGTTGAAGGTGAGCAGGTTGCCGCTGGCTGGCCCGCTTGGCTTAGCGCCGTCGCTGGCGAGGCTATTCAGGGGTGGTTCCCTCTCCGCGCAGAGTCTTTCCAGAAGCTTGAAAAGGTTTTTTTTTTTTTTTTAATTGTATTTGCGTTTGGGTGCAGATTACTGGTGTTTTGTGCAGGTGGTGATGTGCAAATATGTTTAAAGTAATTGCTCTGTTTGTACGTTCCGATGGAAAGAAAATTAGGTTTTTGCGAGTATCAACTGACTTCAGTGTGTTAAAAAATTCGGAATCTATTGAGAAATTGAAATGAACATTTGGATGTTAGAATACTTGTCAAGAAATCGGTAGAGGAATTTTTTAGATTGGAGGATTGAGGAGAAGGATCATGAATGATCTTATACCTTATTTGGGGTTCACTTGTTTTCTTATCAGATTGGGCAAGGCACTTACAGCAGTGTATTTCGAGCACGTGAACTTAGTACAGGGAAGATAGTTGCCTTAAAGAAGGTTCGTTTCGACAATTTTGAGCCAGAGAGTGTTAGGTTCATGGCAAGAGAGATTCTCATCCTGCGGAGGCTTGACCATCCCAATGTCATGAAGCTGGAGGGTATTATAACTTCCAGGTCATCTTGCAGTATATACCTTGTCTTCGAGTACATGGAGCATGACCTTACTGGACTCTCTTCTAATCCCCATATCAAGTTCAGTGAATCACAGGTCTGTGCAATTTTCTTTTCTGATTCTATGCTATGAATGATTTTGATCACATTCCATTGTTGTTACAACTTGCTGGTGTTGTATATTTCTTGTATACAGGTTAAATGCTATATGAAACAACTTTTATCTGGGCTTGAGCACTGTCATTCTCGGGGAGTGATGCATCGGGATATCAAAGGGTCAAATCTCCTATTAAACAATGAGGGGATTCTAAAGGTAGCTGATTTTGGATTGGCCAACTTCTTCAACTTGGGAGACAGGCAACCTCTAACTAGTCGGGTTGTGACTCTTTGGTATCGCCCCCCTGAACTTCTGCTAGGGGCAACCAATTATGGGCCTTCTGTTGATCTGTGGAGTGTTGGATGTGTGTTTGCCGAGATTCTTCTAGGAAAGCCTCTCCTTCAAGGGAGAACTGAGGTGACTATGTTTTCAAGCTGGTTATGGTTCCGTTCATTGTTAACAACTCAGTATTCTCAGTAGAATTGTCGGTTTTATTTTTTGTTCTTGTATGCTGTTGGGTTGAAATTTGATTGAGTGGGTCTTGCATGATCAACAGGTAGAACAACTGCATAAAATCTTCAAGCTTTGTGGGTCTCCACCCGATGAATATTGGAGGAAGTCCAGACTTCCTCATTCAACGCTTTTCAAGCCACAGCAGCACTACGATGGTTCTCTTCATAGAACATGTAAAGATTTGACAAGACCTGCTCTCGACCTTATTGAAACTTTACTCTCTGTTGAACCATACAAGCGTGGTAGTGCATCCTCTGCTCTTTCTTCTGAGGTAACACTTCTTAATTGTATATCTCTTTGACAAAATCCCTGCTTAGGTGATTGATTGTTCATGACCTACTCACAGCTGACTTCCATGATGAATCCTATGAAAATGACATCATTTGTTCATTCGTACTTTTTACTTTGCATAAGTAGGTTTATTCTAATTGTATGTCATGCATTGTTATATGCAGTATTTTGTTGCAAGGCCTTATGCATGTGATCCATCAAGCTTGCCCAAATACCCGCCTAATAAGGAGATTGATGCAAAATGCCGTGACCAAGCTAGAAGGTATGTCTTCTCATCTTCTTTTTTTGCTTACCTTTACTGGGAGTTGTCATTACTCTTTTTCGTTGTTTTAATTGTTTTACCAACTGTTGGTTTTGTTAAGCATGAAGTGAATTGTTTTGCTTATCAGGAAAAACTTTGTAGTTTCAATTGCAAGCTCTGATTCTTATTCTTGCACTCATCCTCAAACATAATTGAAATGATATCAGGAAAAAGGCCAGCGGACAAGCTCATGGCCTTGAGAGGTCAAGAAAGACTTCTAGGAAACCAAACGGAGCCCGTAAACATGCACCATCTGAGGTATCTCTCTCCCTCTCTTCTTGCTGGGCATGTTTTTCTTGTTTGCGTGTGTGATTCTTCCACAAGTATGGCACTACGTGACTACGGATCAATGAATCTTACCCAACTTATCTCTTCTGACACAGGCTTTGCCAATTGCCCCGGTTCAAACACAAAGGGTGAAGATAAATGGAAACATAGCGCTCTTCCCTTCAGAAGAAGACAACATTGTGGCAAAGGAACCACGGAAATTATCCGTTGATCAAAGAAAAGAGGGTTGTCACATAAAGAATGCATCACAAGGGGATGTACCATTTTCAGGTCCCATACAGCTCCCAAGTTCAAGTGGCTTTGCTTGGGTACACAAGAGAAGGGACAGTGGATCAGTCAAATCACACAGCCGGTCTAGTTCTAAAGCAAGCCTTAATGGATTCGAACAACCCCCATCATCAGCATCTCGTGATAAAAGCAATTTCGAGTTGCCAAAGAGGGACAATCGTAACATCTTAAACGGGCCTCGTGCACATTCTCGTGGACATGATTATTTTGAGGCTGTCAAGCCTAGAGTGCAGAGACAGTGGAGCCAGTTTGATCGACCAGATTCTTTTGATGCTTTTGATGGGTGCCACTCGCAAGAGCTGTCTATGGCACACTATCAGAAAGAGATTGATGTCAAGAGGAACAATGCGGTAAGCTAACTCTTGTATAGTGCTAATCATACTTCCTCTTGGCCCAAATTTGCTAGGCAAAAGTTGGTAAAATCTGTTATGGTCATTTTTTGCATCTTTTAGAGCCACTTTTCTGCTCTCAAAGGATGGAATTAGATCAATCAGTTTTTATTAATAGACTTGAGTCCAGAATATGTCTAAAAACCTACTTTGAAGACGGAACCCGATAAATAGTATTATGAATTAGAATGCCTAATCTCGTATCATGGCAGTATAAAACTTAGCAGCATTAAATGTAAAAATCTATACCCAGAAGCCTCATTTACAAGTTTATCCAGTTGGTTTGAACTGTGAATCTGTGAAACATAACCTTAACTAGGCTAGTGAGATAAATAATGACAGTGGAACAAATTGGATTGATAGTTCAGTCAAGAGTTGGGTAACTGATCTGTCTTAGGTGTTTGATTTTTGTGTTTTACAAGTAATGTGCAACATCAAAAGATCTTATACACCGCCATTTTCTTCAGGATAATGAGGATAAGGTTGAATTTTCTGGACCATTGCTATCCCAGACGCATAGGATTGATGAACTTTTGGAGAAACATGAACGTCATGTTCGTCAGGCAGTTCGAAAATCATGGTTTCAAAAAGGTAAAGAAGAAACTTAACTTTGAGATGGAAAATAGCTCATCCTTATTGCCGCCCTAGATGAATTCAAGAAAAGGGTTCTCTGCAAACTGCTGTTCAACATAATATGATCATGATTCCTATCCTTACATATTTTCCATTTCAACTTCATTGTGAATGGATACGAATGCATTGCTCGTTATGCTGTTACTCTATATGAATTTTCAGGTAACAATCTCGGGAAATGAGCTATACAAAGGATCCAAATTTTTCTTCCTGGCTATTTGATAGCCAAACAAGGCTGCAAGTATCCAAGGTGAGTTGCTGTAAATATAAGGATGGTGCTAAATGCTTGGGTCTGGTAACAGATGGTAGTATTCACCATTGGCATTGAACACAACCTTACGGAGGAACAGCCTGCTCATTGCAAGAACCATGAGCAAAGGCTCAAGAATGACGAATCCAACTATTAGACAGAACAAGCTACACTAGAGTACTTGTATCTACTAACACATATGTTACTTTTACGGTCTTCTCGGGTTCAAAGCTCCAGTTACCTCCACCACGACGTGCTGGATGTAGAGAGAGATGCAGTAGGGTAAAAATGATCAATTGACATTGGCCTGCTAAAGCTACAAGAGTAATCTTCCTACTTTTGTTTTCACTTCTTACACAAAGATCTCTGCTCTGGTAGTCTGGTGGGTTAAATGGTATCTAGTCAGTGACTTTTGAAGGTTCAGTTCTCATATTTGCCTTATGGTAAAGGAATCATCTGCAAAAGGAAAAGAAAATGGAAATCCAGGACTGTGAATTCTAGCTAGATTTTGGTATGTTTTTTACCTCTATATGCACAGGTTACACTTTTACTGTACTTCAGATTGCAGACTTATGGTATTATTCCTTTTTCTTAACTTCACACAGTAATTTTAGTGTAATAAGACGGTATTTTCGTTGTTCATACCTATAAATATGTAGGAGCTGATGAGGTCTGTCATTGATCATAACCACAAATATGAACGAACTGTCTCAAACCTGGACATAAAATATAGAAGTTTAACTTATCAAGTCAAATTAAACTATTTATAAAAAAGCCATGTTTTGACAAGTTAGTGACGTTGCCTGCCTTCAAGTCCAAGCACGTGCCTAATTTAGGCTCATGTTTTGACAAGTCGTTGCACTCGCTTCTACATGTTTGTTGGTTAATATTTGAAAAAGTGCATTATATCTCTAGAAGTTTAAGTTTATACTAGTGTTTTAGCTATGCATATTAGGTGTTCGATAAAATGCGTCAAAGAATATTTTTGCTTCTTCATTCTAATTGTATATTGATGATTGCAATCTAATTATATTTACTTGTTGCAAAATTGAAAGTCAAATGTAAAACATTTCGACTGTAATAAGAAAAACGTTGTCTTTAGTTGTACGTTACAATTCGTGATGACTGTAGCAGGTGTAAGGTTCTGGGGATGGGACTGCAATGCCAAGATGATTATATACTACGTCCTTGAATGCTATGCCAAAAGGCATCTCAAAGACGTATACAACTTTGTTTGATGATATCCATAATTTTCACATCTTTGATTCCTTACGTACGATGGACTCTTAATCCACGTTTAAAATTCTAATACTTGAGCTACGAGATCTCAAGTGTTGGAGGTATACTTATGGCTGCAGTTAAGAGGGTCTAATCACTAATGTGAATCATGTGATATTTGAACAGAAAAAAATCCTTTAGAAAATCAAAAGAAAAGTTATAAAACATTTTATGCTATTAGTTTAAGAATAATTAGTATAATATAATTTGAACTAATAACAAAAAAAAAAAGTATTCGTAAAACGAAAAAAAAATTAGCACGTGTCACTCCGTCGGGCGTTCCATAAAGCCGAACTCCGTCAGCACTCCCTAAAGCCAAACTTGTCAAAGTGTTCCATACGTGAACCAAAGCCAATAATATTTTATAAAAATTATTAGTTTGATTACAAATCCAAACTTTCCTTTTGTAATTTATTATTTTATAGAAAATATAGAAGGTAATCATATTTACATATCTACAAATCACATAAAATCAAGTTAAGGGCCGTTTGGTTCTACTCCGGAAATGGAAACGGAATGGAAACGAATTTATTCCATATGTATATCCTTATTCATGAAATTCTATGGAATCGTTCCTTATGTTTTACATTCAAAATACGCTTGTCTCCCCATATTTTGTTACCCTATAGGGTATCAAAAGTAATCAAATTCAACTTCAATTATTTCAAATAACACGGAATGATTCCAAAAACTTTCATGAACATGTATACATATGGACTAGATTTGTTTTCATTCCGTTTCCGATTCCGGAGTTCAAACCAAATGGGCCCTAAATGTAATGAATAGTAATAATAACTTTCTCATTCATCATTTCTAAAGAATTTCGAAATGGTCGGTTGATTTTCTATCCTATGTCCATCTATCCTCTCGATCTAAACTTACCTTATTACTTCTCAGCTGCTTTTGCTTTCTCATCCTTATGTATAGACAGTATAGTTTATGTATTATTCACTAGCATTTCCTAGTGAGCATTCAGCTTTTGTATCAATATCCTTTTTCTTTTCTTAGCTCTGTCTGAGACGAGAAGATCAAGTGATTGAAAACGACTTAGAGATTGCACAAATGCATCCCAATACATCCAGAACCACCTTCAACCGATCTCTCGCCTCAGGTTAAGCTAGAGAATATAGATCAAAAGCATGATGCACTTACGCTGTTTGTTCCAACTCCGAAAACAGAAACGACGGAATGTATGGATATGAAAATTATGTCAACAATCTCTTCAATACATTAAACCAGTCTACACTGCAAAAAGAGAAATTTTTTGTTGCAAATACACGAATAGTGCTACACCTACACAAGAGGCTATAAGGAAAAATGTAGCTACCATAGGTTTTCTTCCTCTTGAAAGTTTAAAAAAACAAACTCAACTACTAATACGAAAAGAGAGTGCAGGCTCATTCACAGAAGCTCTAACTGAATAGAGTCTCTGATACTTATTGAATGTTGTCTCATGCCTAGTCCTTGCCAAGACCGGTCATTCTTACCAGCTTTTCGTATAGTATTCGGTCATCCCTCCCTGTGCTGCTTTCCAACAGGGCGCTGTGTGCAAGTTCCTGTGGCATGAGCATAGGTAACACATCATAAGCAAAACAATCATATGCCAAGAAATGACTGAAAAAGAGGAGTTTTACACAGATTTTCAAACCTTAACATCTCTATGTGAGAGGTATTTCCCAAGATTGTGCAGAATCACTCTCATATCTTCCAACTGAGACGGAGACATTTTGTAAATAATTGATATTTTCAAGGATATGTAATTCATTGATATATAATAAAGGAAAAGCTTATTAAGTTACCCTTATGTAGCCCACTCGATTCCGATCAAAGAACCTAAATGCCTGTACCACGTGAAAATATCCAAAATCAACAGGGAATAGAAATGAACTTTACACATACCAGAATATTGTGAAATGAAAAACTATTATAAGTTCCCATCCACCAACCTCCAAGAGTTCCTTGTCAACAGCCTTGGCTTCCTTTCGAGCAGGAACCCTTTCCTTTGTTGCATCCTTTCCATTTACGTCCTCCTTTCCTTTGCAAGCCTTGATGCTCATTCCAGTTTTGATCTGATCATCCTTTTCCTTTCCACTAGCTTTCTCAGCATCAGTTTCATTCTTTTCCACTTTGGTGTTCGGATTTTTGGTTTCTTCTTCAACTTTGGAATCATTCTTTTCTCCTTCAACAATGGCACTATTCTTTTCCTCTTCAGCATTGGTATCAATATTTTTCTGATCAGGGTTCTACAAGTACAGAAACAATGCAATCATATGTTAGAGATTTCTAAGCAATAGGATTAACAAGCAGCGAAAAAAACTGAACAAACAACATACATTTACACTGGCTAATAAACCAGTGTCGAACTTCACTAGAATAAAAAACTTAATACTTAAACCCATCAAGTGTATTTAGCAGACAGAAAAATCAGGAAGGTACCCCAACACTACCCAAAAATCAGGCAAGGATCGAAAAAGTAGGAGTAAGGGAAATCTTGCCTCTACTGATGTATCATCTCGAGAACTTCCCTCCTGCATTTCTTCATCTTCATTGGGGTCTTCAACAGGGTCTTCGTCAGGATCTTCATCAGGGTCTTCCTCTGGGTCTTCTTCTTCTTCTTCATCTGCTTCCTCAATCACTTCATCTTCATTATTTCCTTCTCCACCATCATCTTCTTTTTCTTGTTTTGGTGCTTTAGTATTTTCAGCTACCACCTTCGTGTCAACTTCCATTTTCTCAACTTTGTCCCCAGATTTTTCATCAGCATCAACTTCAGTCTTGACCACAGATTTAGTCTTCTCAGTTTCCTCAGGGGAAGCATTGCTTTTCAGACGCTTACTTGATGATTCTTTAATTCTCTTTTTTTCATCAGCTTCTTCTCTCTGTCTCTTCTTCTGGTTTCTTTTGCGAACAAACTTTATCCTCAATTTCTACAAAGTACCAACAAAGCTGAGCTCTCAAAAAGGCCATATTAAAAGCATACACTGTGTGATACATATAAAGCTACATTCTCACCTCTAAAAATGGCAAAATACGAGAACCCATCTGATACTGAAGCATTTCGTACATTGACTCAGCAAAT
Organism: Fagopyrum homotropicum; assembly: GCA_033239125.1. NCBI lineage: Eukaryota > Viridiplantae > Streptophyta > Magnoliopsida > Caryophyllales > Polygonaceae > Fagopyrum > Fagopyrum homotropicum. Next base: position 7,961,999 of record BSWB01000001.1, on the reverse strand, counting down.
AAAGAAAGCTGCAAAAAGAATATAAGTCAGTAAAAAACAATCAATTCCGATTCATATATTTACAGGTCCCAGAACTAGACTGTTACGATATATATTGAACCAAAGACATAGGTTTACATAGAAAGAAGGGTAACCTCGAAAGTTGATTCTTCAACATCATTGTCAGTATAGTCTAGGAGTGAATCTAACGAAAGTGAAAGAGAATGCAACTGCGATGAACACAATAAGTCATTTATCAAGCATTTATAATATGATATTCTGGTCAATTGCTTCAACGGTCAGTATAAAAAATACTGCCATATTCTGCATTAAGTAACAGCACAAGTAATGACAATAGTTGTCTAATCAGAGAAGTTAGAAATCACACCTTAGAATCCTTGCAACTCTTGGTTTGCAAAATAAGTCCAGGATGTCGAGGAGGCTCCTCTGATTTCTTTCGCTCTAGTTCTTTACTTATCTTCCTCTTTTGTTCATCTTTTGCATCTGCACTCTTTCTGTCCTTCTGATCTACTGACTTTTCATTGTCTTTAGATCTCTCCTTCTCATCAATATTATCCTTTGGATGAACTATTTGCTTCTCAGCATCAGAGTTTCTTGTTATGTCAGAAGCTTTCTTCTCATTAACTGCGTCACCTTCTTGCTTAATTCCAGAAGCCTTGCTAGTTTCAGGTTTTGCTTCTCCTGAACTGTTAGCCTCAGTTTCTTTCTGCACAGCTGCTTTCCCATCCTTGTCAGCTTCCTTGTTTTCAGGAACCTCATTGTCAGCAGCTCCATTAGCACTTTTCCTTTTAGGGACCCTCTTAATAATTTTCTTAATTATTTTTTTCTTGACAGGGCCAGCTCGCACCACACCAACACCACCAGAATCAGTTTTTACTTCTGACTTGTCCTGTACAGCATCTTGAAGATTCTCATTGTTCACAGAAATCACAGCAGGGTCAGTACTCCTTGCTTCAGCCTGAACAGGATCGCCATCTAGAAGCCTTTTTGCAACTTTCTTTCTTGTAAACGTTTTAGTTTGAGTCTCTTCAGACTTTTCCTCCTGCAAAGTATCTTGAGCATTCTCATTGTTCACAGCAGACTCAATACTCTTCACTTCAGTCTGAACAGGATCAACATCGACAAGCTTTTTTACAACTTTCTTTTTAATGATTTTTTTAGCTTTGGCATTTTCCGAAGAAGAAGCACCTCTTTCACCAGATACTTCTAATTTTGCGCTCTTATCTACAGCTACCTCTGTCTCCGCCTCCACATTCTCAACAATCTTACTTTCATTTCCTTCAACGGATTTTTTTGCAACCTTCTGTTTAACAATTCTCTTCACAATCTTTTTCTTTACAGTCTTTACACTTTCTGGAGTGTTTTTATTCACCTCATCCTTTGTGGCACTGCTTTCTCCGACCAAAACAGCTTTATCTTCCATATTTGGCTGCTTAACACCAGCTTCTGCACCTGACTCACTTTCTTTCCCTACAGCAGAGCTACTGTCTTTTTCACCTTTGATAGATTCTACAATTCGTCCAGCTTTTTCAACTCTTTTGGCATCCTTTGTTGTACTTTCTTTGCCTGCATTACCATGAATGTTCAAGATGAAGTGAAGATCAATAACAAACAAAATCAATGAGAACAGATGTATTACCTCTAGCACCGTCCTTCTTCTCCTTCAATCTCTGAATCAATACATGAAAGATACTTAGTACCCACGGTCATACACCCATAAAAAGTACATCAATTATAAAACTCCTAAGAAACAAATTGTTACAGATCACATGCTGCCACACATCTTTTCTAAATTAGGTTCTCTAGATAAGTCACTGAATGGTTTACTAACCAATCCACAATGAATCAGATCGATTAGGATAAACAATCTTTGGGTGGCTTGGCAACTGATAGATCCTCAGAAGCAAAAATGGGTACATAACAAGGTCCTCGTTTCATTTATGGTTCAACCGGTGAAAAACATGAAAGATGCTAACAGACAAAAACAGTTACAAGGAAGCAATTTCACTGAGGGTAGCCTTCAAACAATTGAATGCAGCTTTTCACTTTCATAACCTTTCCCAACTCCAATTACAAAAATAAAACTGGTACATGCGTATATCATAAAACAATCCCTAAATATGATAATGACAAAAATAGTTACAAGGATGCAATTTCACTGAGAGTCGTCTTCAAACAATTGAATGCAGCTTTTAACTTTCATAACCCTTCCCAACTCCAATTATAAAAATAAAACTGGTACATGTGTACTTCACAAAACATTCCCTGTATATAGAAGAGATAATATAATGCATAAACAGAAAGACATAATTCAAATTTAGCAAAATCCGCGGCAACCGAAGAAGGTGCAAAATTCTAGGCTCTACACAACACCGCGTAAGTGTAAAAAAAATTATTACACGACATCTAACACAAGGAAACAAACCTCTTTTTCTCTTTTCGAAGATAAGAGTCTTTCTCTCTCAGCAACAGCCTTCTTATGAGACAACCATTGTTCTCGCCAGGCATCCAGTGAAGGAAGGGAATCTGATAGGTCTGGAACAAAAAGGACAGTGATCTCCTTGTGACTAAAGAGCCCATCTTTTCCAACTCTATCATAGTGTATCTATAGAATTTCCACCACGAACAAAAAGCCAAATATTATGAACTGTAGAAAGATGTTCATGCAGTGACAATACAAAATCACCAGAATAATATTAATTGCTAACTTGATGATTGACAAAGAAAACAAAAAGGGTCATTAGAATATTGTAACCTCAAGGAATCGATTCCACAGCTTGCAGCTTTTGAGATCAAGTTGAGTGACATCTCTTGCATATCTGAACCATAAACGTCAGCATCCTATTAGATCCCAAAAGTTCACCTTATGCACGAGATAAAGCTGAGATTTAGTTAAAAACCTAAGAACTGTCTGGATCAAAGAAGAACCGTCAACTGATGGATCAGGGCCATCAATAGGATCCCATGGGCCACCAATCGCCGTAAACGAACGGTCCTTTCTAAGAACAGCAAATCTCAGAAGATTGCATATATGGGGTACACGGTCATCTACAATTTTATCAGAAGATAGCTCCTCAGCAGCACTCCTACTGAGTCCACTCATCAAAATCACCTAAAGCAGCATAAAGAGTTGCAGTCACCAATTAATGGTCGAATTAATAATGTTGGAACTAAGATTGGCAATTTTCTAACTACAATTAGGAGGCATAGAAAAAAAAATAGATAAAAAGACTTGGTACCTTTGCATTCCATACAGTTCTATGCTCTGAGCTTAAAGCCTGTGCATCTAATTGGTTGATAAAAGACTCTTTCTGGTCCACCGAGTTCCCTTCCTCGACAAAATCATGCTCAAAACTAACCCAAAAGCACACATTTTTAAAATCTTACGTTACACCATAATCAATTTAGATACAAAATAGCAGGGACAAAGGTTTTAGACAAACAAGAAAATACGAGCATTTTGCTTTCTGGCTGTCAATCCAATATTCTTACATATTGGTAAGGTTGTATCATAGATATTCCGGAACAATACAACAGTTTAAGTTAACAAATATTGGAAAATAATGTAAACAAACGGATGACGTATGGGCTCTGCAAATGTATTAGAAATTATGGTGAACAATTAGAAATGAAGCACCTGCCCAAGGAGAGGAATAGAGAGGAGAAATAAGAAAGGAAAGATGAAATGTGTTACCTGACAGGTGTGCGGAAAGAAAGTTTCAAATCCTCTCTTGGCCAATTAACAACAAGCTATAAAGAGAAAAACAATAACAGCATATCTGTAAATTAAGAAAGATAAAAAGATATAAACTGAAGAATAAATCTGGGAGAACTGATTATGAAAGTGAACCTTGGAGAAATCAGGAGATATATAAAGCTTTGTGTAGCGCTTATCCAGAGATAAAAAGTTCCTCTCCACGTCGACTAAGCTGGACGAATAAACCTGCAACGTTAAGAAAGCATTGATTAGACAGAGAAGATGCATATTATAAAGACAGACAGATAAGATTGGCCAAAATAATCATACACATGTTACATGAATTATATCTTAGATACAAGATCTTTGTATCTTTAAATTCGTTCATGCAACCTCTAAATGCCAGACGAAATCTCAATCCACTTCGATCACAATTTATCATTAAGCACAAGATACCTCTCGCGTTTAGGCCATTTGAACATATACATGCAATTCGTGGATTTCTTCAACAACGTTCAAGGATCGACGATAATCGGATTGGACATTCAAAAACAAACCGAGGAAATATATGAAATAAACGAGTACCGAGAGTGATTAGCTGAGAGAAAATAAGGGTACAAGAGACAGCAAGAAAGAGGGAAAATTTATCTCACTAGATGATAACAGCAGAGAATTCAAAAGGCGAAGAACGGTGGTGGTAATAAGGGAGTGAAGGATTTCAGCAAGATAGAAGTTCAGCCTTGGGAAAAAGAAGATATTCAAAATAATTTGCAGAGGCCGAATCCAAGGAAAGTGATTTGGAAGAAACGTTCTCTAGTGCTCACTAGTCCGTGGTGACATCTCCAAATTTCGACATGGAAGGAGATCATTCTAAAAGATGCAATTTTTGCTATTTTACGCAAAGATTAAGCTCTTTATGGATTTCTTTACCTTGCAGATATAATCCCTCCTTTTAATGGGTGAATGAAGCCTTCATCATAGTAGAACACCAAGTTAGTTAAAGGAGACAGCTGATAGACGAAACAGCTGTATAAACAAAGCTTGAGCATGAGAAACTAAAACATCAAGATCCACCTATGCAAAGATCCAAGTCGCGGAGAGTCTCGGTGTGCTGCATCCTTCAGCAAAACAGAAGCTTGACGATCCTTAGAGGATCTCAATGGAGTCCGCTCCCGCCTTACTTCAAGAGCTCGTCTACGTTGTTGATCCCTCTCCCTGTCTCGCAACTCCAAAGCACGTTTCCTTTCGCGTTCCCTTTCTCGTTCTCGATCACGTTCCCGTTGTCGCTCACGTTCGCGTTCGTGTTCCCGTTCTTTCTCTCTCTCTCTGTCCCTCTCCCGTTCTCTTTCCCTCTCCAAAAGTCGTTCTCGTTGGCGATCCTGATCCCTTAAGTCAAGTGCACGAGTGTAGCCAGTCCTCTCATCTTTGCGATCATCAGCTCTTAAGTGTCCACCGCGTGATGGAACAGTACTTGGAAAATCTGATTCAAGAGCACTACCATGAAGCCCTTTTCCAAGGCCATAATCCCTGCCAGGGGGCAGGCTTACTCCATATCCAGGATTGGTAGAGCCTTGTGAATACAAGAGGTTGTCCATATTTCTCTGAGGTGCTGCTCCCAATATTGATGAAGTTTGTTGTGAGGTGTATGAAGCGCGGCCAGCAGATGACACAGCACGGGGATCATATGGATCAACCTCTTGAGGTGGATGGCGTAAACTACTAGCCCTTGCTGCAAGATAATCAGCTTGTCTGCCAGAAACGTTTTGCTATTCAGTTTTAAAAATAAAAATTATACATTGACCAATTTGTGCAGCTGTACTTCTGAAACATTGGCGAGGCTATCTATCAACAATACAATTATCTGATCCATGTAAAGTTGACATAGGAATCCCCAATTAAATCGGCACTAATCATCAGTATGAAGTCATTTTCACATATAGAAAATACCTCATCAACCAATGTAATTACCTGACAACACTCTCATGAGAGGCGGATTGCAGAGATTGATTTTTCAGTATTTGTTCTCGTAGTACTGCTTGATCAATGCGGTCATAGATCTCTGGCTGTAAAAAAAGCAAAGCAAGTCAGAGAAGAACAAGCACCATGGTTGTTTTAGAATAAACAAAAGACATATATAAGAAAAGAGCCATAGTTGCAAAGAGATCATTAAGATATATAAACCTGATGAGGAGCATAACCAGCAGAGTCAGAGTATCTTCCTGCCGCATCACTAGGAAGATCTCTTCCAGCATAAGCACTTTGTCTATCATTGTATTGTCTTCTATCTATAGAAGTATAATCAGGGATCTTGTCGGCTAACAAGCGATCAGTTTTAAGAGTATATCCATGACTAGTTGATGGAACATATTCAGCAGATGCATATCTTGGTGAACTTGGCCTCAAAGAGCCATAGGCACCACGAGCTTCCACAGCTGTCTGCTGACTGCCCTTGGCAGTAAGTGCAGAAACCTGAAAAACAGGGCCATGTGGATATCTAAGAGTACAATCAAAACAATTAAAGTCAAACATATCATCTTACAAAGATACAGAGATAGACATATATATTGAACTAAAACACCAGTACTAATCAAGAAAAACAGCAAGTTGGGACATTTCCTCTATTCGATCAATTACAAATGAGGCAGAAAGAGAAGGCATGTTATCTTTCAGCTTATCGTATATGACTAGGATTATAAAATCATAACATTCTATATGAGCATCCTAGTAAAAACTAAAACTTATCATAGAACACTTTACAGAAACATATGACCAAAATATTTGCAGAAAAAGGGTTTTATCAATAATGAAGTACAAGGCATTAAAAACAAGCAAAATTTTCTGGGAAATTTCCGAATGTGAAGTGTTGATAACACGGTATGATTGAACCAAACATAACTTCCTGGAAAAGAAAATTTCCGGGATTTGCTACAGATGATATATTAAGAAAAACCTCAGTTTAGAAAGTAGAAGCTTTTTTGGTCATAAGAAAAATGCAAGGGCCACAAAAATGACAAACCTCTATCACATGTCTCAGAAGAGGTCTAATTCAGATAATATAACATATGCAGATTGTTAACTGACTCAAAAGATGAAAATGCCAACATTGCTCTTCTACCTGTTGACTACTGCCCAATGAAGCAGCACCGTATAAAGAACTATATTGCCCTCCATAAGGACCTGAAACACTTTGATGAGACCGATAACCTGAAATATCAGGTTCACGGGCAGCTGCTAAGATTGATTGATGGCGAGAATGCATCCCCAATTGTGAACTAGCATCTGTTCCAATAGAAGAGCTTCCGGGGTAAGCAGATGTTGGCTGCCAAAGATGAGATCATAGACAATCATTAGGTATAGTGAACAATAATGCAAACAAACACATGAAGGTGCTAACAAAATAATCAGAGAGAGAGATTCCCAAACATACTCACATTTTGACCATATGAAGACTGGCCACCATAACCCTGCTGCTGCGGATAAGAACTTCCGCCTCTATTGGAATACATTCTGTAAATTGGAAAACACGTAGCTCGTTAAACTATGGACCTATGGTTAAAGAAACAACAAAGGATCACTTGATACCCAAATATAAGGATAACGTGCCCAAAGTAACATGTGACTACTACAACAAGTATACAGGTAGTCAAGTCGTCTTGATTTCTTAACCAATCCCAACTACGAGGGATTAGGCAAGGATATTCTCATCCCACCCCATACTTGACGAAATCTAGGCAATAATTTCATAATCCATCCCAGGCAAAACACATCCCCAGCAAGTTTCACAATTCACCTTATCTAATCCGTCAAATATAGTTGGCGTCACAGGCCCCTACAGTTTATGATGAAACTAAAGACAATACAAGAATGTTTCATCGTATCGCCAAACAGATCATTTTTTTTTCAATCCTCGTCTAGCCCATCAATTCAAATCCAGCGTCACGAACCCCGCAAAGACGGAATTAAAAACGTATGCCTAATCAGTTCGCAGACTACACCAATTAAAGATTTAAATCGATGAATAATGCAACGAACATAGAAGTAGAAGGCACAAATATTTCACTTCTTGATATTGCGTTGAAAGAAACATCGAAAAAATAGATTGGAGGTGCAATATATTGAATATCGAAGAATTTATTACCTGAGAAGTGTCGGCTTGATGGAATTCAATTGATTATGAGCATGAGACGAAGTTAAGAGCGTGTAGCAGACGATCAGAGAGTACGATAATAAACCCTAATGTATTGAGCTATGGTTTCCGAAAGGGGGTAGACAGGGTAAGCTTTTCTTTGAGTTTACGCCCACGTCATAATGCTCGTATTCGGGATCGCACCATTAGGGCTTGCTCTTGGGCTTTAATGGGCTTTACGATTTTTGAGAAAACAAGATCAATATCCAAAATTGATTTCATAAAGGGGTAATTATTCCTAGCTTATTCAAATTTTATACAAACTAGTTTATAGTTCATGTCATATACAAGTATTTTTTAAAAAGTTTTTAAAATTTATGTACATTAATTATATAGATAAAATATTACTTTACGAATATAATTATTTGGATGACTATTAATGGGTGTTGTTCAGGTAAGACACATTATTCCGGTAGAGCCGTGCGGCTGAACGTAGAGCTGACACGTGTCCCAAAAAAAAAAATTTCAGAACGAACGAACATTATAAAAGCATAGTTCATGAATTATAATAGAATAATTCATAGTGAAAATTTTATAAAGGATAGTGCATAACTTATAAAATGATAGTTCATGAATTATAATTGACTAGTTCATAACATATAAACGATTAATTTACAAATAATTTGATATAATATATTAAAAAGTAATAGTTCATGAATTATATAGGAATAGTTCAAAGTTTATAAGAGAATAGTGCAGAATTTATAACATGGTAGTTCAAAAAAATTTTCATTCGTTTCTGGAAAAAAAAATTTTAAAATTTGACATGTGTCAGCTCTACGTTCAGTCGCACGACCCTACCCGAAATAATAAACCGCACCTGAACATTTACCGACTATTAATAACATAAATAAAATTTTTTAAACCTGTGTACATCGATTATTTTTTACAACAAATACGATAAAAAAGATGACTATTAATAGAATAAATATTTATTTAAAATAAAAAATAAGTTGTGCTTTGTTACCTAATAAACATCACTAAAATTTTATAAGAAATAATTAACCAATAACAAAAAAATATTCATAAACTTTATTGTGCTTTTTTTTATACAAAAGTAAGTAGTTGGGATGATCAGTTTCTAGAAATCGTTCTTTCCAAAGCATTCGGACTGATAAGGTCTTCAACATCCTTTGTTAATTCTTTGTCAGGTCTCGCTGAAGTTTGGTCATGCATAACAAGTTTGTCCGCCACAATGTGGATTAATGCAAAATGCACTTGCTTCCCCACATTTTGTTTCCCTATAGGGTATCAAAAGTAATCAAAATCTATTCCAATTCCTTCAAACCACAAGGAATGATTCCACAAACTTTCATAAACAATGGTATACGTATGGACTAGATTCGTTTTCATTCCGTTTCCGATTCCGGAGTTAAAACCAAACGGGCCCATAATCTAATCGAATTTATGATTAAACTTCGTTAGGATTAATTTTATTGGTCGGATTTCAGATGCATGTTATACCGTACAACTTATACAAACGGTCAAACCACTTAGACCGCCCACAATGGTGGGTATATAAACCAAAGTTTCTAAACCTTCTCTCTCCGTCACATTAGCTTATAAAACTCCATCTACTTTTTATCTACATTCATAGTTTTTAACTCTCAATCTCTTAACTCTAAATTTATTCACCCATCATATTTAGACCACCCACAATGGTGAGTATATAAACCAAAGTCTCTAAACCCTCTCTCTCCGCCACATCAGCTTATAACTATTTTTTTTTTCAAAAAAATAAATAATAAATATATAACCAATTAATAAAAATGAGATTTCTAAAAAACACTTCATTAAAAATTAAAAGCATACAAATACATTAAAATAATAATCGCAAAGTTAAGATGCAAAACATGAAAATACAAACACACCAATACATACGAAATCATACATAAAACTACTAATTTCCAACATGAGTATTGTCAAACTGTTCTCATATGTGTTGAACTAAATCACGTTTCAATTGTTCGTGTGTAGTACTACTCCGAAGTTGGACACGGTTGGTTATGTAATCCGCCATAGAATTTGGTATCTCAGGCACATACGCATTGTTAATATTTTTTTGATTGCTCAACTTGAGACGGATCCCAATACAACATGTATGTGTATCGTTCATTTTCCACGATCATATTGTGTAGAATTATGCAAGCTCTCATGATCTTTCCAATGAAACCAATGTCCCAAGCAAGTGTCGGGTTCTTCACAATAGCAAATTGTGCTTGTAGAACTCCAAAAGCTCGTTTCACATCCTTTCGACATGACTCTTGTAGTTTAGAAAACAACACATCCTTTTCACCTCGTGCAAGTCTTATTGACGGTATAAATGTTGCCCACCGTGGATAGATATCGTTGGTTAGATAATAACTCATGGTATATGAATGACCATTGACGGTAAAATTCATAAGTGGCGATATACCTCGCAAAACATCATTAACACAGAACGATCGAGAACATTGATGTCATTGCACGTACTTGGTGTTCCAAAGAATGCATGTCAAATCCATAGATCATAAGACGCAAAAACTTCTAAGATGATTGTTGGCTTCCCATGACCGCGTGTGAACTAACATTTCCATGCAATTGGACAATTCCTCCACTCATAGTGCATACAATCAACTGAACATATCATGTTGGGGAACCCACGTATCTCTCCACATGAAGAAGTCATTGCATGTCTTCAATGTTTGGTCTTCGTAGATACATGTCCAAATGAAGAAATGATTCCTTCTACGAAGTTGGTCAAACATTCTCGTGTAGTTGATGCGCCCATTCGAAGATACTCATCCACCACATCTACACTTATACTATAAGCCAACATGCGTATGGAAGTCGTGCACTTTTGTAATGGGGATAGGCCAAACCTACCGGTTGCATCTCGTATGTGATGAAAATATTCATATGTGGTTGACAAATGGTTCATAATGCGTAAGAACAACGGTCTACGCATTCTAAACCCCGTCTTTGAAATTGCTCTTCATAATAAACTAGTGGTGGGACTTCACTGAAATAGTCTTTGAGTAGGCGTTCATGACCATTCTCACGCTCTCTATCAATGTATTGTAGACGTTGTCGTTATTGAGAGTTTTCACCTTCGGATCGACGTTGTCTTGATCGAGCTTGCATTCTTGCAATAAAATGATCCTCCATTGCAGCAAACTCGGGATATGCCAAACCACCAAAATTAAAAAAAATCTTCTGCGGGGTCGCAACCCATTTTTATGTGGGTAATGAAAATTAAGTAATTTGCAAAAATATTGGAGGGTGATGTGAATTTCCGATCGGTTCTCTAGAAACTGAAGGAATGTCTAAGTTAGAAGAGTGAGATGACATTTCTCATATACAAACATAGAGTTTAAATAGAGAGAACCAAGTGTTAAAAAGCATTAGATTCAAATTCAAATCCGTCATAATTGAGGGTCACTTGTTAGATGAGTGGTCATTCAAATCAACACAAAGCCAAAACTTTAATGATTCACCAACATTGGGAAGAGTAAGGTAAAATAATTTGGATTCAAATTCAAATCCGTCATAATTGAGGGTCACTTATCTAATGAGTGGTCATTCAAATCAGCATAAAACCAACACTTTAATGATTCACCAACATAAGGAAGAGTAAAGGTAAAATGAATTGGATTTAAATTCAAATCCGTCATAATTGAAGCCTTTATATATAGGTTGTGTTTGTAATCAAATTCTCTACACTTTCAACTCATCTTCTCTAAAATTCATCTTCTCTAAAACTCATCTTTATCACTACTATGGAACCAAATCAACCCCACAACTATCAAAATTCCCTCAACTTTTCTTCTAATTTTTTAGATTTGACTCAAGATCAAACAAATGGGTCCTCCTTCAATCCAGGTTACCCATCTGATCCTCATGGAAACATTCCAACGAATCAATATCGTTCATATGGAAGTGTTCCAACGAACAAATATGGTCAATATGGAAGCATCATGACGAGTCATTATGGTGCATATGGAAGCGTTCCAACAAACCAATATGGTCCATATGGAGGCACCCCAATGAGCTCATACCAACAAGTGGCGAGTTTGGAAGAAATAAACCCTATCTTAACCCCTCTCACGAGTGGTCAACAAGAAGCCCTTTGTCAAAGCGGTCTATAACGAGTGAAATAGAACCAAGGAGAAGAGTTGTTAGTTGCCAGTGCATGGATCAACACCAGCATGGACAATGTTATCGGTAATGATCAAAATGACGCAACATTTTGGGACCGGGTCACGAAATACTACAACACCAGAAGAGTGGAGGATGATGACACTTGGGTTGAAAGGGGTTCAAGCTCTATAAAACAAAGGTGGCACAAATAAGCATCCAATCGAAGATCAAGTGGACAAAGTTAAACAAATGTACTCGAAATGGCACATGCTATTTACCTTTCCGACACAGGTTCAAACTTTAGATTTGAACATTGTTGGTGTGAGATTCAATGTATACCAAAGTGGTTCACGATGGTTGAAAAACTTGCTGAGAAAAGTGAAGGAAGCTCAAAACGTTCCAAGTTGAATGAAGTTGGAGCCTACTCTTCAAGTTCCAACCCATCTACTCCCAACAGTGCCGCTACACCCGATAATACGATATTTATCGGATAAACAACTAATCTAATTCGTTCCTCCGGAAGGAATGCTGCAAAGGTTGGAAAAAGGAAAGGAAAAAGAGCCGTCGAGAGTTCAATTAATTATGGGGACGAGGTAGACAATAGGTACTTGGAGTTGCAAGCTGATAAATATAAACTTATGAATGATTACATGGTTACTCAAAAGCTGCAAATGCTAATCATACTTCTTACACAAGATGGCGAGTTAACTCCTTATCAGAAGGACGTAATGGAAAAGCTAAGACATGAACTGAATATGTGATATCCGTCGATGTGAAATCTATTTGTATTTTTATGTATTTCGTAAAACCTAAGTGAAGAATAACTTCACAATTTTGTTAAGATTTCTCTAAAATTTTGGGTCTTTTTAAGTGTGGTGTTTTAGTTATGTATTGTAATATATTCAATTTTATGTGCAATGTCTTGTAATATATTAAATTTTATGTGAAAATTTCTCTTCTAATATATTCTATGTATAATGTCTCGTAATATATTAAATGCCATGTGAACAGAATCTCCTGTAATATATTGATTTTTATGTGCAATATTTGTAACAATAATCTAATAAATAATTAAATAGATATTTTATTCTAAATATATGCAATATTTTAATGTCTATGGGTAGAGAAAAATAAATTATGAATATTAAAAAAATATTTATTAAGATATAATTATTTTGGCTAGAAAATTGATTAATCTTTACTTATATTACTTCTTTACTTACATTATACTTATTTAAAAACCATATTTATAATGAATATTAATATCATCATTAATTTAATTTTTTTTACTTATATTACTTATGTTTTATGAAAAAATAATCATTCCAAACATATTTAATATTAGACTCTATGGATAAAGAAAAATAAATTATGAATATTAAAAATATTAATTCATCAAAATAAATTTAGGGAAATTCCGGATGGTACCCTCGTGGTTTGGGGTATTCCGAATTTTACCCAACAGTTTTTTCAAGTTCGGATGGTACCCTTAAGTTTATGTTATTTTCCGGATTTTGCCCAAATTCATTACACATTTTTAAATTCCATTAAAAACATACAAAAGAAAATAAACTAAAATTAAAAAACATATTAAAATAGAAATAATAATTTATTTATTTTTAAAAAAAGTAAAACAATAACTTTTTTAAAAAAAATATTTTATATTAATTTAAAAATAAATAAATTAGATATTTTTAAAATTCAAAAAAAATCAGTGTTTTATTTATTTTAAAAATAAATAAATTGGATTAGCATTTTTTTAATAAAGTCTAAAAACATAAGTGTTATAATTTATTTATAAAAATAAATAAAATAAGGACTATTTTAAAAAAATTTAAAAAATCACTATTTTAATTTATTATTAAAATAAATAAATATTTTTTTCTATTTTATTTATTTCCCAAAGCTAAAAGAAATAAAATAAATTAATATTAAAAAATAGAAAACTGATTTATTTATTTTATTAATAAATTAAAACAGTGATTTTTTTAAATTTTTAAAAGAATCCTTATTTTATTTATTTTTTAAATAAAGTATCACACTTATATTTTTAGATTTTGTTAAAAAATGTTAACCCAATTTATTTATTTTTAAAATAAAATAAAACAATTATTTTTTTGAATTTTTTAAAAACTATCTAATTACTTTATTTTTAAATTAATATAAAACATTTTTTTATAAAAAATTTACTATTTTACTTTAGTTTTAAAATAAATAAATCATTCTTTCTATTTTAATTTATTTTTTTTAGTTTATTTTCTTTTGTATGTTTTGAATAGATTTTAAAAAAATTTAATGAATTTGGGCAAAATCCGGAAAACAATATAAACTTAAGGGTACTATCCGAACTTGAAAAAACTGTTGGGCAAAATCCGGAATACCCCAAATCACGAGGGTACCATCCGGATTTTCCCATAAAGTATGGGTTGAGCAAAATCTGTTGTACAAGCCACATAAAAAATATGGATTTTTCCGTTTGGTGCCCCTGAGTTTTTGGCTTTTCCGGATGGTGCCCAAAGTTTTTCACGTTTCTGTTTGGTACCCCTGAGTTTTTGGCTTTTTCGGATGGTGTCCAAAGTTTTTCACGTTTCCACTTGGTACCCCTGAGGTTTTGGCTTTTCCGGATGGTACCCTTATTTCTTATTATTTGTCAAAAATAATGTTTCTTATATTAAATATATAAAAAAAATAGGGGGGAATTTTTTTTTATAAAAATTTGTTTCCATATAACATAAAAAATTTCATGTTTTGATGCAAAATATGATAAAGTATCAAATAGTAATAAATATATTAAAAATCATAAAATAATATGTAAAAATCTTATATTTTAAAAAATATCATAATATTAATAGTTGATTAAATTTGTTCAATTAAAATATACTTGTCTTCAAAATTTATAATATAAAATTGTTATAATTTTTCCCCTATTTATTTTATAAATTTAATATAAGAAATATTATTTTTTAGACAAATAATAAGAAATAAGGGTACCATCCGGAAAAGCCAAAACCTCAGGGGTACCAAGCGGAAACGTGAAAAACTTTGGACACCATCCGGAAAAGCCAAAAACACAGGAGTACCAAACGGAATCGTGAAAAACTTTGGGCACCATTCGGAAAAGCCAAAAACTCAGGGGCACCAAACGGAAAAATCCAAAAAATATTTATTTGAAAAGCATATGAATAGGAAAGGCAAATGGTTTACTTTTTGTGTGTTATTTAACTTCAGATTTTTTATAACCAAACGTACCCTTATTTTATTTCTCTCTCTTCGTCTCTTATTTCAACTCTTACTTCTAAATCAGAATTGTATCTAAACCCACTTTAATATTATTTGCAAGAGTTTTAATATATTATAGTAAGCATGTCCACGGGTCGGACTTGTCGGGTCGGACCCGGGGGTCAGGGGTCCAGAAAGGGTGACCCGAACCCGTATAAATGGCCGACCCACCGGGTCACGGGTCAGACCCGGTGGGTTGGCGGGTTGGACAAACTCAACTTAAAAAAAAAGAATTGGAGTATTGGACTTGAACTTTAAAAAAAAAAGAAAATAAAAAGAGGAGAATTGTGCTTAAACTTAAAAAAAAGGGAAAGAATTGGGCTTGAACCGGAATCCCGGATGCCTACGTATCCTCTCGGGGAGGAGGAATCAAAGCTCACGTAGTTCTCTTATCTTTGTTTATATCCCCGATTGACCCTTATCTTAGTCGTCGGACTCTCCAGCCGATACATCCGATGACGTTTGTTGTCGCACGTCGTCATCTTCGTCGCCTTCCTCCGCCGATAGGTTTTTTTTTGTGTTCACATTTCCGCTTTCCTCCAATCGGCTAGTAGGACTTGTGCCTCCAACGTCTCGGGCAACATGTTTGATCTCGTCGGATCGAGCATCTTTCCACTCCGGCTAAAGGTTTGCTCAACCGCTACCGTTGAGGCGGGAACGGCGAGAATTTGTGCCGCGATCCTTGAGAGGGTAGGGAACATCATTCTCTCCTGTCGGCTCCACCATTCTAATATGTTGAAATACTCTTCTTCTTCATCATTGGAAAACTCAAAAGAAATGGTTAGATATTCGTCGAGTTCCGAATGGGAACTCAACGTGGTTTTTGCCCTTTTCGGGCCAAACAAATATCTAGAAATTGATTTAAATTTAGATGAAGTTGAAGATGAAGGAAGAGGAGGGGGTTGAGAAGATTGACCTTGATCGGAAACACGATATTGAACCAATAATTCATCAAATAATTTTCTAACTCTAGCAATTATGGTAGAAACATGTCAATCGGGATGTTGTTCTAAATTTAAAAATTCATAATAACTTTCTAAAAATTGTTTTAAACCATCCATTTTACGTCTAAGATCTAACACAAATGCAACAAGAAAAACATCGGAAATAGTTGTATAATAATCTAACCATTTAGTTCGCATTGTATAAATAGCTTGTGAAATATTATCAATTAAAAGACCTTGTTGAGGTGCAAATGCAATATTAATTGCTACAAAACAAAATATGTTTGAAGTTGGTGTGTAAACATAACTAAAAGTATTAGTAGCATCATAAAAATATTTAAAAACCTCCATTACATCTTTTGTTAAAATCCAAGATTCACCGAAAACAAAATCCCCGTCAATATGTTGTGTGGCAAAACCCCTTAAAAGATCTCGATATTCATATGATTCGGAAATCATTTTGTAAGTAGAGTTCGTTCCTGTACAAACATCTTTTGTAAATTTTTTAGGATAAACGCCATTTTGTTTACAATAAGCATATCATTTAGTACGTATACTTTATTTAGACCAAAGTTCATTAAGAAATTTTCGAATATGTTGAACTAAATCTCCAACATATGCTAAACCTTCTTGAACACATAAGTTTAAAATATGAGCGGCACACCTAATGTGAAAAAATTTACCTCCAATCGTCGGCTTACAAAAGTTGGTTAATTCTCTAATGGAAGCCGTGTTAGCGGAGTCGTTGTCAAAACCGATTGAAAAAACTCGTGAAAGTAATATATATTCTTCCAAAACATTTGCAATCAAACGGGCAATGTTTTGGGCGGTTTGTTATTCGTTGAAAACTCGTAATGCTAAAACTCTTTTGTTTAAAATCCAAAATTTATCAACAAAATGACAAGTAATACTCATATATGATTTTTTTTGAAAACCGTCGGTCCAAGTATCACTACAAATAGAAACTTGAATATCACCGTTTTACATAAAATATTTAATTAATTCTTCTTTACGCATTTTATATTTATGCATCATTTTTCTTTTAGCGGTTTGGCGAGAATTCGGTTTATATGCGGGTTGAGCATGATTTTGCATCCAATCATTAAAACCAATATTTTGTCAAAACTAAATGCCAAAGAATCTACGGCTAACATTTCCGAAAATGCATCCATAGACGAAGCATGATCATATGTAAATAAAGGAGGGTGGTTAGATGTAGATGCGTGCCCGGTTAGTTGTGTTTGTCCTCGTGCCAATCCCATCTTTTCATGATGCTTGTTCCGAATATGCCTCTTGTAATTCCCGTAGCCTTCTCCCTTTTTGTGCTTGTATTGTGCCGAACAAAAATTTCATTTGGTATAGTAAACCCCGTTGGCATCGGGAGCACCTTTTGTGAACCAAAATCGGAAGAACGCGCCGTTAGTTGAGTGTTGTTCAACGGCTCCTCCGGCTCCGGAAAATCCGGGAATTGGGTCTCGGATTCTTGAGTATTGAGGAAAGGAGGAGATTCCATGTTGATATCCCCCTCCTCGTGGATCTCGTGATCTCCACTTGAGCCCCGCCTTATATCCGAACCGGTTTGAGGACCGCTAACGGAATTACGTCCTCGGCTAACACCTCCGCCGGATGAAGGACCGCTAACGGAACGTCTTCCTCGGATAACCATTTTTTTTTGAATAATTGAATGTAGTAGTAAGAGTGGTAAAATGAATAATTAATAACAAAATAAGAGAATGAGATTAGAAGAGTAATTGAATGTAAGTGTTGAAAATTATGGAGAGATAGAGAGAGTGAATAAATGATTAAATGAGAATTGGTGTGAGTTGAAATGAATTGGGTTTGGGGTATTTATATAAATGTTTTTGGGTTAGATATATTATAGTTTATTGTTTTTTTTAATATTATTTATAAGGTATATAGCCGTTGGGATTTTTTTTTTTGACCGTTACCCGGATCGACGGGTAAGGATCCCACGACCCTTACCCGTACCCGCGATCCGGGTGAACTCGTACCCACCGGGTCACGAGTCACCCGTGACCCGTGGACATGCTTATATTATAGTGTTTAAAAACTACCATTGTAGATGGTCTTATGTTTTTTGGCCTACCAAAATATATAGTATATCGGGTGAAGTTTGTGAAGATAAATAAACAAAAACACAAATTGTTCATTATTTTAATTCAAAATTAAATTGATCGATCATGATGAAAGAAAGTAAGATGCACCTAAGTATGTGTGTTATCTTATAGCAGGTAACTAAACAAGTAGGCTTATATGTAAGTCACTATAATAATTAGACGAATTTGGGTCCATTACATAATTATTGAGGGATCGTAGCTTTGCGAGGCCGATCTGGACTGTCATGGTACCCAGGGATCGGTATCAAGCGTTTCTATCTCTAGAATGGGAGGATTAGTTGTTCGAGAACCTGAGTATTGGCATGGTTCCGGCACTGCAAATGAGCTGGAGGGAATTATTCTCTATGACGCTTTGGTGGATGTGGAAATGACGCAATGCGAGATTTTTTTAATGAAGGATATATTGCATCCGACAAGGTTGGGTTTATTAGGGGGCGTTATAAGGAGTATGAAGCTGTTGTGAGTACGGGCAAGGATTTTTTCACGAACTGCAAGCTCGAGAAGCTTGTCCAGTGGATCCAACCAAGAGTTGGATGGGTGAAACTCAACTCGGATGGGGCTTCTCGGGGGCACTAGGAAGTTGCAGCGGCTGGTGCGGTGATCAGTGACGAGTATGGAGATTAGGTCAAAGGCGTGGCGATGAACATTGGAGCGGCTTCAGCTCCTACAACAGAGCTATGGGGGTGATTGAGGGATTGGAGCTTGCGTGGGAGTTGAGTTTCCTAAGAGTTGAGTTGGAACTTGACTCACTCTTGGTGCTTAACTTCATTGAACAACTCGCACCCTCTTTCTAGTCTGGTGGTCCGCTACCAAGGCTTCATTATTTGAGACTAAATCCTCAATTTCAAGCATGTTGTTAGTGAAGGAAATCGAGTTACAGGCCTTTTGCTAACTTCGCTTTCACTTTAGGTTTTGGGGTTCATCCTTTAGCGGATCCTCCATTGAACGTTCGCTCTTTGATTCTCGAGGATATGAGGGGACTGTCTCTCCCCCGTATCACCCGGTTGTAGTGCCACATTTGTTTAATAAAATGCCTTTGGACGGGGAGCTCTTGCTCTCTCTTACCAAAAAAACAAAAAAACTTTCATCGTATAATTTTTTCTACATTCGGATTGGATTTTTCATGGCTTAAATTCTAGTGTGAACCTTTTCTTATAAGCATCGATCTCTATACAGGTTGGCATATGGATGTGTAAACGATATGAATTGGATCGATATGGTGAACCATTATAGTAAGGTCCGATTTGTGTCGAGCCAAATTTTGTAAAAATAAAGCTACTAGATGATTCAACTAACGCCCGATCATAGTTCAATCCGGATTGAACCATTTGTTATTTTGTTAAAACTTAGTTACAAGTGGTCCAATAAGATTTGATTAGGTCCAAGTACAAAGAATATATAGTGCAATTATGCACCATTGAAATAAAATATAAAAGTTTATTATAATACGATTCGATCCGATTTAAAACATAATATTACAATACAGAATCTTATGGTAAACCTTATTCTAAAAATTTATATATAATAGGACATTGGACAATGATGTCCGAGCTTACAATTCGATCCATTTACGCACATCCTTAATCATCCTAATTCAAATAGCCTCAATATATATAAGGGGTATTAAACACCCTACCCAATTACTAACCACAATATCGTCTTATGAGGTTTTATGCAGTAATTTGCTGGTGGTTTCGTGCGTTTGTTGAGAAGGGGACATGGATTTATGATCGACTCCTGACGGCACTGTTGCAGTCCACATCTGAGGTGCCCACAGTTGTTCTCCAAACTTTCCCTGTGTACTTTCTTCGAAGATGAACATTATGCTTCGGTGCCTCCTGTTGGCAGGATCATCCTGCTTTCCCTTGAAGACTGTTTTGTTTTTTGTTTCATTTTGATGTATTTTTGTGTATTTGTTTTCTTTTTGTGGTCCTTTGTGACGGTTTAGACCGTCTGCCGATTTTTTCGACCTTTCGACCTATTAGACGGCGCGACGTCTAATGATTTCGAACCACTTTCCATTTTCAAAAACACACACACAATGTAGTGTGTACCGATTGTCCAAAAGTTCGAGGTTCAACACAAGGCGATTACGCTGAAGCTGGTATCACATTTGACAAAAGAAAGATCATTAAGCTTTGACGTCCTAATGCACCCAGAATGAATGATTATTATTTTTAAATCGTGATTGTGTCCAAATTACTATTTCATTTACTAACACACTATTAAAGCACCATGTTATATCCCACCAAAAAAAAAGCACCATGTTATACAATTTGTAATTTGTTCTCCGTATTTCTAACAATTTCGATATTTAAATTGTCTCACGTCACTTATATATATCTCTCTCTATATATATGACCTTATTAGTAAGTCATAATTGTCTTTCAACATTTGAGAGACGACATCCAAACAACCAAAAAAAGAGGTCATGTTATGTAACCCAAAAAACTTAAGGACTCTTTTGGTATAACTATAGGAACGAGGTTAGAGTAAGGAATTAAAATGGAATAAGAAATTGGAATAAGTCATTCTTGATACTTGATGTTTGGTATGATTTTGGAATGAATTATTTTCGACACATGTTTTTGATTTTATATGAGTTATTAAGCGAGAAATCATATCATATTTGATGATATATGTGTGAATGTTTAAAATGTAAATATATGTTATTTTTTAAACTTCATTTAAGAAAAATGAAGACTAACGAATAATTTAAAGATTAAACACTAAACAATCGTCATCCCAAATAAATAGGTATATACTTCTTCTATCAAATATATTTTTTCTAATAGAACAAATTATATTGTTTTCGAACATTTTTCGGTTACATTACATCTTAAATGAAATATTTGCATTACAGTTAAAAAAATTTTTTGTCAAAATCATGTTTTCTATTATATAATTATATAATTTAAATTAATTGATGGACAATAAAAAAATTATTTTATTTTGTAAAACTAAATAAGCAAGTATATATATAATAAAAATATATAAATATAGTTTTAAATTTAAAATGAGTTTATGTTGGAATGGAATACCCACCTTTAAATTGTAAGATCCCAAATTTTTGCCTTCACTGCCCCCGCGGTGAAGGGGAGCCACAAGCGCGGCTCAACCTCGCTGCCGCGGTCGCGGGCACGGCCCAGCCGCAGGTGCGGCTAGGCCCAGCCCGTCTACGGGCTATTTTATCTTCATCTTCTCCTATCTTATTCCATCCTTGGGCTTTTGGCCCGTCTTCCTTCTATTCTCCTAACCCTAGACGTCCCTTCCCTCTATATTTCCAACCCTTCTCTATATATTCCCTCATTTCCTCATTTTTCCCATTCCTTGCTATCGTTTTCAAACCCTAGAGAGCTGCAACCGTCCTTTGCCTCCTGCGATCTTGTTGAACGTGTAAGTTCTTCATCCTTGGTTCCTCCTTACATTCTTGTACTGCAGCATGCTTCCTTCCTTTCGTTTTCTTCTTCTTCTCTCCTTTTCTTCTTCTCTAAGAATCAAGTTTGAACCTTGATTCTTGTTGGCTTCCCGTTGTTGATGTATCGTTGTTCTCAGACTCTTTGGAGTTGAGTCTTGACGTGTTGGAGCCAAAGGTTCGAGCTTTGGTTGCCCTTGCTGCGAGTTTTGTCGAAGAAGAAAGCCGGCAACGCTTTTGGTCACGCCGCCGCCCCTGCGCCTGCACAGAGCCGCCCATACGCCTCCGTTAACCGCCTCTGCGTCTTAGTCCAGCCGCCCCTGCGGTTTCCTCTACAGTAACTCTCGTTCTTGTGAGTTACTTCCTTCCTTGCTTTCCTCGTTCCTTTCCTTATATCTTTTGGATGTTGTTGATCTCCTGTGAGTGTTGTAAGATTAGGGTTGAGCCCTTAGCATGCGTAGATCTCTTAGAGATCTTTGAGACTAGAAGTCGTAGACTTCTAGCAACCGTTTCGTTCCTGATCCGTGTTGCTTGTTCATACAGGCTTTCCTTGCTCCTTTCCTGAGGAAACTGAGCTCTCATGAGTATTCTTGAGTTGTTATTTCTGAGCTTTGAGTTATCTTCATGTGAGGTAAGTCCCTTGAACTTACTTAGCTTCATTCCGCATATTAGTTGGATTGTATTGGCTTGTTTGTGTTGTTTATTCATGTTACAACGGATAACCGGACTAAGATTCACCCTTATAACCTTAATTGGCCCAAGTGTATTATAACCGGGCGGTGACCGCTTGTCCAGTTCAATATTGGGGAAACTGGAAAGTGCTCTTGCGACTCAGACCCGTAGGTAACGGATAGTACTGATCTATTCCTATTGGTTGACGGAAGCGGAGGCGAGTTTCGAAAGGATTCTCGTGTGACAAAAGAAGTTGAATTAATAATCAATGACTTAATGAAAGATAATAACCAGCTGAGTGCAAGCATGCTATATGTTTATTTTTACCTTATGTGTGTTTGTGCCTTTACGCTCTTGCTTATACCTAGAATGTTAGCTAACGGTTTATACCGTCGTTGTAGATGTTCCGCAGGTTCAGGATGCTACTGAGTGATCTGGATGGTGTGGTTAGCCGGGGTTCCCGTACATTATAGGACGGAATCGGGTTTATGTTTCTGTTGTTGTTTTCCCTTTTGTTTTGAACTCGGTTGCGACTCTTTTACGTTTTCTTTTGTTTAAACCTTTAGTTTTATTTTGAGTTTTGTTTTTCATTCATTTGTGTCTTATTGTAAGATCCGTTTGCTGTTGCTACACTGAGGGTCGGGACCCATTGTGCGGTCCTAGCCCGTAGCGCTTCGAGTTCCCAAAACTTGGGGTGTTACATAAATTATGGAATCAACTTCTTCTCTAGAGTTGGAATGAGTCATTCCATGGAATCATTCTTATTCCGATTCCAAGTCTTACCAAACACGACTCATTTCGATTCCGATTCCTGATTCCATGGGAATCGTACCAAACGAGCCCTAAAAGGAGATAATACGCTACTGATCTAGTGGTAAACTGACACTAGACTCCTTATATATTCAAGTTTGAATTCGATCCGAATATAAAGCGTTAAGGCCGATCGAACCGGACGAAAAACCTAAAAAAAACTTAAAAATATATTTATACGTCTTTTAGTACAAAGTTTTCATATGCACTCATTGTGTAATCTAGTTGATACACTTTCATTAATGGGATACCCTATTTAGATTTATTAAAGTATAAACCTAGGGTTCAAATTTTAATTATGTAACACTCTTTTAGAATAAATCACTTATATTCTAGCTACATCTATTTATCTTTTCAGATATTATTAATATTCTGTTTAGTTTCTAACAGGTCATGATACAATACGTCTTTAGTAAAATCAACAATATTGCCGATAAGCTCGCAGATTTGGGACAAGATTACCAGTTAGGTTGCGCTTTGATCCCTTCCCAGGTGGTGGATTTCATCCGAAAAGATACTCTAGGTTGGAGAGTGATTATCCATTCTAATCGCTTACCGTACAATATCAAAGAAAAAAAAATCTATCTATCTTTTAATGTAAATATATTAATTTCCTCCCTTCTAAATTCATATGTCATATTAGACAAAAGTTTGATGTTACTTTGGTCATGCTTATGCAATCCATTAAAAAACAGAATAGCTTTATTTTCTTAATCATTTTTTTCCCTGCAAAAAAACAAACAAACGATTAAAAAAGGAAACAAATATTTGGCCATTTACTATGATTTGATTTTTTTAAATATAAATTAATTAATTTCGCCCACATATTTTTATTGACCTCACTAATTAACTAATCTATTTTATTGGGTAGAAATTAATAAAAATATGTTTATGTGATAAAATTGTACAGAAACTTATAAATAGACTTGCATGGGACAAAAGTAAAGTAATATTCAACTACTTTTTATTTATCATATACACTAAATTAATATTATAGTTAAATAACAATGAATTTAACATATTTATAGAGGATGAATCTCGTTTGTTTTATTATAAAAAGGCATTAAATATTAATTCTTAAAAAGTTACTTACTATATTGATAATATAATTGTATATAAAAATAAACATAAAGATATCTTGTAAAATGATACACATAATTTTGGACTATAAGTATAAATCAAAAACAAATATATTATCATTCTATAATACTGAATTAAAAAAAAATTTCGTGTGTAATAAATACAAAAAGAACGCGTGGAGATTTGATTAAATGCGACAAATAAAAATAAAGCTATGTAAAATTGCTTTCACATGCAATTACAAAGCGAGGGATATATTGTCGTACTTTGTGTGTTTGTAGCCACAATTTTTGACGTAACAATTAATAATATCTCTGATGTGTCATTTTACGGTTACTCTCTCTTGCGGTTCAAATTTTAGTTCAGCTCTGAAAACTGCCCAGACTGTTAATGGGCCCGGCCCAATTGTGGGCCCATCTTGCACATGGTTTCACAGTTCATCAACTCCTCCAAGCTTATGTAATCATTACCTTTTTACTTTTTCTTTTAGTAAAATTACACATTATACTCCAAATATACAGCTCTTTCGTAAAACCACCCCTAAAATTACGAGTTATATAACAATGCATGTAAAGGGAGGGAGAGCTCTTCACAAATGCCCTGGAATGGACCGGAAATTACTATCTCGTCTAGGGCCGTGCAAAATCAGACCGGACCGGAATTTACGGTCCGGCCTATAGTCCAGGTTTTTTTGAAAATCCGGGTAACGGTCCGGTCCGATTTTTGGACCATATAAAACCGTAACCCGGGTTGGAACGTAAACTACGAATTTCCGGTCCGGTCCGGTCCAGTTCGGTTCAATCCGGTGAACTTCCGGTCCGATCCTGTTCGGTCCGATCGGGTTCATTTCGGTCCGATCCAGGTCTGATTTTGAACCGAAAAACCTCACCAAAATTGTACAATTTATGTACAAACCGGGCCGGTCCGATCCGGTCCGCAATATTCAAAATTACACAATTTATGTACAAAGGGGTTCAACCCGGAATCAGACCGTTACGATCCGGTCCCGTCCGATCTACGGTCCAAGGCTTTATCAATTTACGGTCCACCGGTCCGGACCGTATGCACAACCCTAATCTCGTCCATGATTAATCCAATCCAAAAATATATAGTTCAAATTTTACCTTTTCTTTGCAAGTCTAGAAAGAATGATGTTTAGTTTTGAAGAAAAACCTAATGCAGGGGTGGTTTTGTGTAATTTGTAACTTTTTCACTACGGTAAAATTTTGAGAGTTTAAATTGGAAAATAGTTATGACATTATCATATAGTTCGTGCAACTGAATTTACCTGCAGGCTTTCCACCGACATGTAAGAGTTAGAAGTTACGGCAATGAAAGTGGTAATTATTATTGCCACTTACTATTTGTTTACTGGTGGGTTATTTTATTTTCTAAAAAAAGGTAATTGTTGGTCCAAAAGGGGAATTATTCCATTGTGAAAATGTGTCCAAATTTCCGTTGGCTAAATCATGTTGGGTTCCTTCGCGTTCAAACGTATCACGCATAATATTTATAAGTAATTAATCAAATTTCAAATTATCGATAATTCACATTTAAATCACTTTGATTCTTCTAACCCGAAACAAAATAACATTTGAAATAAGTGTGAATTATATTTTAGTTTCTAAAATTTATAAATAAAAATTCAGTTTTTGAATGTTAACTTTAAACTTTATAATTTTGTGAAATATGTCATTGTCAATATATCATCAAAAAAAAAGAGATAATTATTTACTTAGTTATTATTAATTGTTATTTTGAATATCGGTATAAATTTATGTATGAACTAATTTTTTTATCTCCAATATTTTTTTTGTTCGGAGATAATGAAAAATTATGAATGGTGTTAACTTGGTATGAAAAATAAAATTTTATTGAAGAAAAAACGACATGTAAAAGAAATAATGTACAAAATTGTTCGAACGGAGAAGAAATTGAATATACTACACATGTCTAGATCTAATTACCGAAGTTTGCTTATATAGCGTACATTAACTTTTACACTACCAATAAAAGGGCAAATATATAGTTAGATCTTGTTGTACAAAGAAGTGTATCTCCTTCCGGTATTGAAGATGTTTGTTGTTTACCAGGGTCCTTTATTCTTGGTTGACCATAGCAGATACAACATGCGACAACACATGACAAATATTTAACTAATGCACGCGACCGTAACTGCTATCACAATGTTGTTTTCATCTTTTGATTGTCATACGAGGGAACAAATGTCACTTCAAGACGGTAAGAAATTTGCATAAAAGAAGCGGAAGCACAATCAACTGTTCAAGCTTTTGCGCTTAGCTACATGAGATAATAATAATAATAATAATAATAATAATTCTATGATTAACCATAGAGTTATTATTATTATTTTTAAAAAAACACTCCAACTATGCTTATAGGAAGCGTAGTTGGAGATTAAAAAAAAACACTCCAATACTCTAACTATACTTATAGGGTACGTAGTATAATTGTTTTATAATAATAATAATTTCAACTATGATTTCCAGAAGCCTAGCTCGTCGGTTCCAACTACACATCAAGCGCGTAGTTGTAATCCGGAGGTGAAAAACAAAACTACGCACCCAAATTGCGTAGTTAGTGTGACGAATGAAGGTTTTTGCCGGCACTTCTAACAACCGCCTATATTTTTAGGTTATGTGTCCGAGTGGTAATATATAACCGGAATAACAGCTATTTTTCAAGAAAACATGATTTTAAATACGTACTCGAACAATTTTATTTATAAAAAGGCTGACAATTATGTCTTTAAGTTATATTTTTGATAATCAAAAGTAATGAAAAAACACTATTGTTTCTGGATTCCAGATGTATAATACTATGCATATTCCAACCATATATCTTTAAAAGTCAAACAAACAAATTTGAAAATTTAGTGTAAATTTGTAACATTGACAAAATACAAATTTGATCAGCTGAATAAGAATGTTAAGACGAAAAAAGTAAAATGTTGTGGACGACAGCAAATGCAAAGCAAGCTAAGAGGTGGTTGTCGATGGAGACTTAAGAGATTATATATATACATGTCACTCCCCTTAATTAATGGAAAATTTGTTGACTTGATGTAATTTGTAACAATCTAATAAGATCTTGTATACCTGTATGTCACAACATATCGCTTGATTGATCACCGACTTGTTGTTTTGCAGTATGATCATGTTGCGTTTTACACGAGATGAGTCAAATGATATTGAACTCTTTAATTAATTAAGTGGGTGGACAAATCTCGGGTTCGTTCAGATCCCGTTCCGATTCCAATGATTTTTTATTGGAAAATTTTAAATTTCGTCCCGTTCTGTCTCTGATACGTTTCAAGGATCTAGGAAGACCCAGTGCAAGATGATTGCTCGATTGAGGATGAATCCAACGTGATATGACCTTGAAAATGGCATGGGAATGAAGTTGATGCAGGTAATTGGGTAGATGTTATCATTTCAATGGATATGACACAACAAAGGCGGAAGAGAAAGATTGAAGACTCTCGAGAATAGAGATGCAACACAGTAAAAAAACTTCAAAACACTTGACACAACACACAATGACCGATTGGTAGTTAAAGTCAAGATCATCGAGGACTCAATTAGTTATGTCCTCGGAGTCCATTGGCTTGCCAAGCATGGCAAGATTGTTAACGACTCTCTAAAT
Source organism: Fagopyrum homotropicum (assembly GCA_033239125.1). Classification (NCBI taxonomy): domain Eukaryota; kingdom Viridiplantae; phylum Streptophyta; class Magnoliopsida; order Caryophyllales; family Polygonaceae; genus Fagopyrum; species Fagopyrum homotropicum. Next base: position 7,933,993 of record BSWB01000001.1, on the reverse strand, counting down.
AGACGGCATATAGCTCACGAGGGAGGATGATCCTTTGACAAGATATCAGAGTTGATTTTTTAGTTGTTCGATGTGGCCGCAGGTAGAAGTGACAAAGGTTTTGGCGAGGATATTCCAAACAACTTTGGATGAGGTGACATTGTTGCCGAGGTGAGTGATGGATGGTGTTATTGTACCAACAATAGCACCGAAAACAAGGATGTCACGTCTAAGCCAAGACAAATAAGTTGGATCAACAGTGGCTGCATTGGCAACAATACCGGTTTTGGTGGAAGCAGCATGCGAACCATCCATAAATTTGAAGAGCCCGTATCCGAATAAGATTGCTTCGAGTTTGATTTTTTTTTTTTGAAAAGTTAATATATTAGAAAAAAAAGAGAAGGATATACATGAGGTTCAACTTGACCTAAGATTACATAGGAGACATAAAGATAATAGGGCTAGTCTAAGTGAATGCCTGAATCTTAACCCACATGATCGAGTTAGGGGAACGGTCTTTCCATATGCCGGAGGCGAAGTTCTTGGTATAATTAATGATATGCTGAGCACAATGAGTGGGGTAGGGGTGAGCATTTTCGGATATCCGATCCGACAAACTCTAAAAAGTTCGATCCGAATCCGATAATACCCGGATATCCGACAATTTTATCCGGACGGATATCCGATCCGATCCGGACATTTATTCTTAGAATAGTTGGATATATCCGATCCGGACATTTATTCTTAGAATAGTTGGATATATCCAATCCGACTTTTCCTCCAAAGCCCGATCCGTATCCGATCTAATGATCCAAAAAAATGCCAAGCTCGGATCGGACTCGGATAATCAATTGTCGGATATCTTGGGATTCGGATTTTCTCGGATCGGATCTTCGGATTGACGGATCGGATTAGTTGGATCGGATATTTTTGCTCACCCCTAGAGTGGGGTGCGTAAAGTAGTTGTTGTAAGTGATGTCATTTCGAGCTTTCCAAATGAAGTAGATGAAGCCAGTGATGGAGGATATCCGGATTTGAGTGATCAGATCATTCTTATGAGGTTTGAGGGAGCGGAGCCATTGCCAAATATTCTGTTTGTAGGGGTAAGGGGGTGGAGTTCTGGTCCATCTTGAGACGAGATAAGAGTAAGGGAGGAGTAGCTGCAATGGTGTAGAAGATGATCTTCGTCCTCCAACTGAGAAGAGCAAAGCTTGCAAGTGGAATCTTGTACAAGGTTCCACTGTGCGAGCTTGGATAGGGTGGGGAGACGATTGAGCTAGCGATCCAGGAGATGAAGCTACATTTAGGAACGTTGATTCTTTTTCAAATGATGCTGAGCATGTATGGGTTCGAGTTTGAGTTTTCAAAAAAGATAGTTTGTGGTGGTTAGTTTGATAGCATTGGGGAAGGACCCAACTGTAAAAGGGTGAGTTGTATCATTTTGGTTGGGGATAGTAGTTGATTGAGAGGCCATGAGGAGGATGTTTGAGGGGAAAAAATGGATAGATTACTGCTCTAATACCATATAATATAAAGGTTAAAAGCTTGTCTATTGAATGAGTGAAGCTACTTACAAAATATACACCAAGAGATGCCTATGATAAAGGAAGATCCATCTAAAGGAGGATGATGAATACTCTTAGTGGGGCAAGAGATAATATACATGGAATCATATACTTATGTTATTGTCTTATCATTTTTTATTCACTTGTACAAACCTAACACTTGGCTTACAAAGTCTTTATCATCTATTACATTCGAAATTTTAACATTTAATGTTCGGTTTAGATGGATTCGATACAAACGATATTTCACAACAAGTCATGCCACTAAGTATATAAAAGCTCTAATTTCACATCTTTTTACAACGATTACAATAATCAACAAGAGGATTACTAAAAGAATCAAAACCAAATCCGATAAAAATAAATACAGGAATTGGTAGTCATTAAGCTGTAACTATGTCTACAGTGTTGCTAATCGACAAACCCTCTACTTAGTGGATTCTTCAGTTTTTATTAACAACAATCACAATAGTCAAATGTGGTATTTATTGAAGGTCGAAACCCTAATTCGATGAAAATTAAACAAATGCAAGGATTGATAGTTTAGTTTGTCATTAAGTTGTAATATGTCTAGAGACCGTCACAAAAACCCTAATTGGTGGATTTTTCACTACTTTTATATAACAACTACAATAGTTAAAGAGTATATATTATAGAAGGATCAAACCCCTCATCCGTGGGAGTTAAACTTTGTTGTATAATCTATTAGACTTCGTAACACGGAAATGCTATATAGATTATTAAGACATGCCCACCTATACATAATCTTTTATATATATATATATATATATATATATATATATATATATATATATATATATATATATATATATATATATATATATATAGAGGGTGTGGTTCCCATGAGAACACCCCTAACGTGAGAACATGAGAACAATCGTACACCGTTGGATGTGAGTATTAAGGGTTGAGATTTAGAGTAGATATAAAAAATAATAATAACTACGAATAATAATAATTAGGAATCCAACAATAACTACGAATAATCCACTCAACCAACAATAACTACTAATAATATATCAAACGATATGGCACACTCGTAACAAAACTGATAATAATTACGAATCTGTTCTCATGTTCTCACGTTAGGGGTGTTCTCATAGGATCTATACTATATATATATTTTGTCAAAGTTCGATATAGACGGTCGTAGAGCGATATCGTGTGCATACCAACACACATGTAGATTAGGTACAAGTCCAATGTATAAGTCCAATCCTAAAACCAATCGACAATAGGACTAACCCACCGACCTTATAAGTCCTTTAATTGCACGTCCCCGCAAGTGTAATTAAAGGACATAGACTGAGTCGCACTTGTTCATAGATTATGATTGCGAGCTGAAAAGAGTCTAACCGCTCTATACCATGTCAAAGTCTGATATAGACGGACCGTAAGCGGAAATCGTGTGCATACGAACGCACATGTACGTTAGACTCAAACCCAACACATAAGTACAACGGTGCTCCATCCTAAAACCATTCAACAATATAAAAAATAACCCACCGATCTTATATACTACGCTCAAAATGTCATCAACTTTCGATGTCAGATTCGTTTATAAACACAACCTTCAAAGTTTTGAACTCAACCTAACACGTTTTACTATACTATACCCCCATACTAATGAAAGTGCATGCCTTTGGACTTGGTTGGAAATTAGGCGAGGCAATAATAAATGAGTTTGTGTTAATTGAGGGAAACTAATGCCCAACAAACTCTGCCCTCTTCTGTGTATTCAGCTTTTGCAGAGAAGAGCAAACAAGGTTGCCTTCATTCCCATATGCAATATTCAGTTCTCTTCTCCTATTTAATGAAGAATGGACCAAATGCCAACCTATCACATGTAAATGGGAACTTGTACACAACATATTACAAACAAAAGTCTATGGGTCTACTTTATCAACGTATGATAATAATAATGGTTATTATACAACTCACCCTTCAAATATTAGCTAATGTGTATTTTCTTATTGCCAACAATATAATGTTCTCCACTGGTTATAAATATAATTAGCCCGATAGACATTTTTTATATTGTAATCTAATTAGAAATGAATCTCATCATATAAGTATGTCAAACTTCTAACTTAATACACTATGAGCATGTTTGGTTCCAACTCCGGAAACGAAAACGGAATGAAAACGAATTTAGTCCATATGTATATCCATATTCATGAAATTTTATGGAATCATTCATCATGGTTTAATGAAAAATGCACTTGCTTCCTCACATTTTGTTACCCTATAGGGTATCAAAAGTAATCAAACTCTCATCCAATTATTACAAAACACAAGAAATGATTTCAAAAATTTTAATGAACAAGGATATACGTATTGACTAGATTCGTTTCCATTTCGTTTTCGATTTCGGAGTTAAAACCAAACGGGCCCTATGTAGTATCAGAAATCTCATCAACCTCACTAAGTCATAGTTTCTCGTATTAAGAAATTTTATAGTAAAACTATTTATACTAACACCAAACATGTGGTCAAACGACATTATTAGATTGCTTAAATTTTCGAATACCTTTATTTTTTTTGTCGGTATAGTTTAAATAATTTTATAAATTATAAAAATCTAATGTAAAATTTAAAAATTGTTTAATAATGGTAAAATATGGATAAACTTTTATGGTAAATAATTATCATCAAGGACAAGTTATAATCAAATAAATAAATGACCATAAATATAAGTTAGAAGGTTTTTTTTTTCTTCCAAAACTTTCAATGATAATGAAAAATCCAAAAAAAAAACTCACATAACTCTAAAAAATTTTCTTGATAAAAGTGCCCAAAAATCTACTAAAACTCTAATATTAAAAAAATTACATACATCAAACACAGGTTACCTTTTAAAATTCTCAAAACTCCTCAATATCTAATGAAAAAACTCCAACAAACACAACCTTAATTTATTTCCTTTTTTAAAAACGATAATAGTAACTAGGCTTTTTAATGTTTCAATTAAGTAAATATAGTCCAACCTTTTGTATTTATTCTCAAACTCTATACATTCTTCTCTCAAGGGGTACATTTATTAAACACAAAACTAAAAAAAACCTAGTAAACTAAATTATTTTTTTAATTTTTCTAAATATGTTATTGTGTGAAAATATAAAGTGAAGTATGAGCATATGTGGGTTACATATTGTATTAAATTTGGTTCACCATAAAAGATAATTTGCATTGAATATCCACACTTGTACGAGCCATGTTCATGCCCTTGTATGTTTCCCCTTGTCAAAATCAAAGTTGTAGCATGCGTATGTAATATTATTGACGTGTCATGCCTTTAAATTACCATGCATTTATATCCGTCATTGAAGTGTGTTATAGTCACCGGCCATGTGAAAATCATGTCATTCAAGCTACCTTATCATATATTTTTTTTAAATCATATCATCAATTATAGCTATAAAGTCCATCATCCATCGTCAAATTTTAACTTGATTTGAAATGATAAATTGTATATTATTAAAACTTGATAACTATGTCACGAAAGTTCAAATTAACTTAATTCAAACTGTTTGTAAGATTAAATGTTCTCACAACAAAGAGGGTTAACTAATGTAGTGTATAAGGTTGATGAACTCTTTCTATTGTCAATTAAGTTTATAATAAATATGTTGATGGTATCAGAGCAATTCGATGCATGAACAATGATAGTCCCTTCTGTCTTAAGGCATGTAAGTCAATTATCAACTGATTACGGTTGTACGAGGTCAATTGAATTTAAGAAGATCATAATCCAATCACCGAATTCAACTTTATTTGATCCAAAAAAAATTTAAAAAAATTTAGGCCACAATTATAATAATTTGCTATTAAAAATTAGAAACCCGAATGACATTTAACTGTAAATATTGGTGTTAATAAAATTTACTCTTCATCAATAAAAAAAATGAAGATAGAACTTATATTTTGCACGTTGTGATCGAAGACATGGGTGTGGACAAAGTCACAAAAGTAGCTAATAAACCCAACGTACGATGGTAACATGGCAAATTGCTGATGAAAATTAAACAAATTTTATTTAATTTTAACTTTATCGAAAAGAACGAATATATATTTATTGCGAATAGTAGCATGAAAATAAAAACTCGTTTGGAAAAAGAAAGAGCTAAAACCCCGCCAACATCCAAAACAACTAATTCCACGCGGTTTGTGAGGATAATTGCTCAATATCACTTATCTTCTCTTGTTGCAAAACTGCAGATAGTCGTGTTGAAATGTTTTTAGTGTTTGTCCCCTTAAATAAATTTATAACAAAATGTTCTCGTTTTATAAGTATTTGTTTTTAAGAAATTGACTTATAAAAAAATTCAAGATTTAAATAATCTACAAGATACATCTACGAAACAGGTAAAATTTTTGATAAGAATTTACAATCAAATTATATACAATAATGTATGCCTAAAGGGACAATTAGTTTAAAAAAAATACTAGAGGACAAACGCTATATATAATGTAGAGGGATGACAACACCTCCATTTTTTTCTTTATATGTACTTATTTATTGATTTTATAGCTAAAGAATAAAAATAATTTTGACAATTTTATATCAATGTTACAAATGAACATTATTTTCTTGAAGTAAATCTCCCAAATTATGTTTTTTTACCTTCAACTATTAATAGTTAAGTATAAAATCATACTAGAAAATAATAGTTGATACTTATCGAAACAAAAGATCGAAATAATAGATACGTAAACATTGTCAAAACATATCTAAATGAAACTAAATTATGCTTTTTATATCTAAAATACACATGCAAAACTTCATTATTTAAAAAAGCCAGGGATCCTTTCTTCTCCTAATACAAAAAGATCCATTCACACCAAATTATCTGGGTTTGAATGAGTTATTTAAGGTAATTGAAATTTAAAGGCTCAAAAGAGTTAAAATGAATGAGTCGGTTAGGTAGGTACTTTGCCTATTTTTGTGTATAAATAGGTACATTTTGTTTTCTATTAATAAAGTAGACACCTTAATTTACGTAGAAAAAGATCAAATAGAAGATAATAAATGATATTACCATATAAGTGATGTTCTCTCCCATATAATAAGTAACTAATTTTCCTAATTAGACAATAAAAAAATTATGTTGCTACGTCAAACAAGGAAATACATACTAACAACTCCTAAAATATCTCCATAATTAATTATTGTCATTTAACAATATTCATCGTTTTTTTATTCTATTCTCCATTGCTTAGCGTAAAAGAACTTGGATCTTCAGTTTGAGAGCAACAATGAAGGGTTGTTGATGAAAATACGTCCTACATAACTCAGCAAAATTATGTAGTAAATGTGTATTCCTTGTGGATCCGTTATGAACACATATTTTTTGTGACTTTTTACATAACTGTTACAATTATGTAGTAAACGTGTATTCTTTGTGGATGACATACCTCGGAGTGTAGAACATATATGCCCAATATGCATTTTATGTAGCTAATATTTGTGTTTTATATATTAACATTGTGTAATTGAAATTGTGTACGGACATTGTGTAATTGAAATTATGTATTAAAATTGCGTATTAAATATTGTGTATCATTAAAAGAACACATGAAGTTTGATTAGTCTAACTAGTATAAGGGCGGGATGGGTGGACAACTCTTTTAGAGTTCAAATCCTATATTTGACACATTTTCGAAGGTGCCTAGTTAGTCTACAAGTTACTAAATTGCCATTATTATTAAAATTTATATTTTAATTTAAATAGTTATAAAATTTTAAGTTACTATCTAATCCAGCAAAATATTTATTGTAATTTGTTTTTTTTTTATAATGCTTCAATAAATATGAAAAATTATTATTTAAATTAAAAAAAGCATAATTATCAAGGACCATCTATTGAGATATATAATCAAAGTTTTAAATTAGAATTCAAATCTAATTAAAATTGACAAATTAATATGAAAATAATATTTCTTATTCTTACATAAATTAGTCATTAAGAAAATAAATTTCACAAGATAATCACTACCATTTATTAGCAAAATATACACATACCGTATATATAAAAATGATTTTTATTAGTAAAATAAATCAAAAGATCTTCTTCCTTTTTGTTTTGAAGTCAAAAGATCTTCTTTCACAAAATTTGACCAGTCACCTAATAAAAATTCTTTTAAACCCTTAATAAATCTGTAAACAAAAAATTTGAATTACAAAATAAAATATTAATAAATTAATATTGTTTGAGATTTAAAATCAAAAATTAAATTAAAATTTGAATCTAATATAAAACGGGTAAATTAATATGAAAATAATTGTTCACTATTAGTGGATAAACGGTTAAGAGATAAATTACGATAATTATTACCATTTGTTAGAAAAATATGTATATACCATTTATAAAAAAATAATTTTTATTATTAAATAATTATATCAAATTTAAAACTGATTTAAAAACAAACTAGAGTGTAAAGCATCTAAAAACTTTTGTAAAGGAAATTTTTTTACAAAAGGAACGAAGAAAATCTGATAACGTAAATATTGATATTATTTGTAATTATTTTTCTATCGATTCTTTAATAAGGTCATTATTCTAAAATAAAATAAAACGGTTATTAGTTTTTATTTTGGTATTAAAATTGTTGGTTGCTTCGTAAATTTCTTTGAGTAAATTTTTTTTATATACCTTTTTCGGTTACACCTGTTTTATGAAACCTCTTTGTCGTCTATTATTTATTCCTTTAAAATAAATTATTCTAACCCTAAATTAGTTGAATCTCTATATTTTTTCAACAAATCGTTACATAAAATCAAATTTGCTTATGAAAGTCACGAAAAGAATGGATGAAAAGAATGAAAATGGAAGGATGATGTTTTAACTACAAATTCACATACAAGGTTGATTAGGATAAACAAAGGATAGATTAAAATAAATAGATGAATCAAGTCCCCAATGATCATTCACCTATTTATTTTTGTTAAAATTAATTGAAATTGACCATAAAAGAAACAAATCAATTAAATTCAAAATTTTCCATAATTCTTCTACTTCTTCAATTCTTTTAAAATTTGAACCTTTTGTGTATTCCGGAATAATATCATCATTATTTTGTTCTTCTATTCCTTTGCAAAATAAAACCCGCTAATGGTGATAAAAATATACGAGAATATTAATTAATTAAAAATGAATGTTAAAGTGATGTAAATAAATCTTTACTTTAAAAATATTGATTTGGTTATAAAAAATTCCAAAATTTTTATACGAAACTTTTACTATACTTTTATAACTTTTATAACTTTTTACTAGATACGTTTGTAAATACACATTAATATCATATTTGATTAAACATACATCATCCAAAAAAAGGCTCATAGAAGAAGAAGAAAAATTAAAAGTATATTTTAACAAATCTCGTGCAAGGCACGGGTAATACACTAGTAAGTAACTAATTTTCCTAATTAGATAATAAAAAAATTATGTTGCTACGTCAAACAAGGAAAGACATACTAACAACTCCTAAAATATCTCCATAATTAATTATGGTCATTTAACAATATTCATCGTTTTTTTATTCTATTCTCCATTGCTTAGCGTAAAAGAACTTGGATCTTCAGTTTGAGAGCAACAATGAAGGGTTGTTGATGAAAATACGTCCTACATAACTCAGCAAAATTATGTAGTAAATGTGTATTCCTTGTGGATCCGTTATGAACACATATTTTTTGTGACTTTTTACATAACTGTTACAATTATGTAGTAAACGTGTATTCTTTATGGATGACATACCTCGGAGTGTAGAACATATATGCCCGATATGCATTTTATGTAGCTAATATTTGTGTTTTATGTATTAACATTGTGTAATTGAAATTGTGTACGGACATTGTGTAATTGAAATTATGTATTAAAATTGCGTATTAAATATTGTTTATCATTAAAAGAATACATGAAGTTTGATTATTCTAACTAGTATAAGGGCGGGATGGGTGGACAACTCTTCTAGAGTTCAAATCCTACATTTGACACATTCTCGAAGGTGCCTAGTTAGTCTAGTTAGTCTACAAGTTACAAAAGATGCTTTATTTTACCAATCTTCTCAGTTAAAATTATAGGTTTTCAATGGTGGTCTCGAAGGTTTCTTATTCACGTTTTTATTTGATACATTTTCGCTTTTTCTTGCGCTCTATTATGTATTTTTTTTCCTCATGTTCTTCTCGTCGTGTTTCATTTCATGCTCTCATATGTTAGTGCTTATAATTTTTGTGAATTTTCTTTTGTTATCTTAATCTTGACGGTTTACCCGTTAACATCTTTTATGGTTTTTCGATGTATTGGACGTGTCTAGCTAATATTTATTTTTATTATTAAAGAATAACAAATAAATAAAATAAAAGAAATAATAAAGTAAATGATTGTAAAGCTTTTACAAGTTTTTTATCTAATAGGATTCTAGGAATATTTGAGATTTATAATCTAATATTTATGAAAAGGAAAAGAAAGTCCATTTCTTGTTGCTTTTAAAAAAAGGGAATTTAGTCATCTTCTAAATAGCTTTTTTGGGCCAGCACATCAACATTTCCCGCAGTAGGGCCTACAATGTTAGAGCTTCGACGGTGGCTATTCTTCCTTCTTCCCTCTATTTAATCTTCCCATCCCGCCCTCTACCTTTCTTCACACTTCATCTCCTTCCTCCAATTTCAAAACACATTTTCTGGTAAGTAAAGACACTTCCTTTAAAGTTGAACTCGAATTCAACATGCAGAGATTATAAAAACAGGGTTTTTTAAGAAATCAAATTTCCTAAAATGGGTCACAGTTTTTTCTCATTACAGGCAACAAGAAATGGCTGTTCTCGGGCTTATCATGGTGGGTTTGCTTGCAATAGCAGCTTCAGCTGAAGGATATGGCGATGGAGGTTGGGTTAATGCCCACGCCACCTTCTACGGCGGTGGAGACGCGTCTGGAACAATGGGTAATAATAACTAAAAACCCATTTACCCTTCACCATTTTTGGTAATGTTAAAGATTCAATCTTTAGTGATTTTTGTTCAGGTGGAGCTTGTGGGTATGGAAATTTATACAGTCAAGGATATGGAACAAATACAGCAGCTTTAAGCACAGCTATGTTCAACAATGGATTATCATGTGGATCTTGCTATGAAATTAAGTGTGTTGCTGATGGAAAATGGTGTTTACCAGGCGCCATTGTTGTAACTGCTACAAACTTCTGCCCCCCAAACAATGCTTTACCTAATAATGCAGGTGGCTGGTGTAACCCTCCCCTTCATCACTTTGACCTTTCACAACCTGTCTTTCAGCACATTGCTCAGTACAGAGCTGGAATTGTTCCTGTTGCTTATAGAAGGTAAGAGTAACAAAATCATACCCACTCTCATACTAAGTCATATGTGGTTAAAAAGATTGTTGCTTTTCTTTGGCTTATACAAATGTGCCTACCCATATGGTTTGTTTTCAATTTTATACTTAAAAAGTCCATTTTCGCGTAAAAAGTGTCAAATTGGCACATGCGCCTTAGGCCCAACCCAACACAAAAACCCGGCAAGGTTCATCCTAAAACCAATTGACAATAGGAGGAGTAGTCCACCGATCTTATTTACTCTCCAACAAAAAGACATGAGCTTTACCCTTGCTTACCTTTTTGGAGTTAAGAAAAAAAAAAGTTGAACATGGAATTTCAATCTTATACTTAGAAAGTCCATTTTGGACTAAAAAGACATGAACTTTACCCTTGTTTACCTATTTGGAGTAGAAAAATAAAATAAAGTTGAAGTCTTTATATGTTTTTACAGGGTGGCTTGTAGAAGAAGGGGAGGAATTAGGTTTACAATCAACGGTCACTCATACTTCAACTTAGTACTGATTACCAACGTCGGAGGAGCCGGAGATGTCCATGGTGTGGCCATCAAAGGTTCAAGGACAGGGTGGCAAGCAATGTCAAGAAACTGGGGGCAAAATTGGCAATCCAACTCTTACCTTAATGGTCAAAGTCTTTCTTTTAAGGTTAGCACCAGTGATGGTCGCAGTGTGGTGTCTTACAATGTTGCCCCTGCTGGCTGGTCTTTTGGTCAGACTTACTCCGGTGGACAATTCCGTTGAATGACCGAATTACCCCTCAATTCCCTTTGAATTTAGATTCAGCTGCCACTGGAAGATTAATTAAGTGATTAATATAGTATATATAGATTGGTTATGGGATGGCTGATTTTAGTGAAGCTCCCTTTCTTTTATTTTTATTTTTTAATGGTGTACTATTTTTCCTTCGTGTTGCTGAGGTGGGTTATATTTACGAATTTACCACCCGCCATAATGTTTGGTAATATGAATTAGGTGCATTGTATGATGTAGAAGGGCATGTGTGGGTGATGATAATAAGAACAAATGTGGAGTTAGAAGAGAAGACGAGACGTAATGCGATTCTTTTGTGCACATGGACTTTACCTCATCCTCCATCCCTTTCAATTTGTAACGAACATCTTCCATTCTTCAAAATCTACCAAAGATATGAAAATATACCCAATATAGTACTATTTTGAGGGAGTTGGACAAGGGTCAATTCAACTTCTGATGCGTGGAATATAAGAAGTAACGAAATTCAACAAATAACACAAATTTATAGTGGTTTATCAAATATTGACGATGGTCACTTAAAAAGTTATCGAAGAATTTCAAGTTACAAATGAAAACAGATAATTTAAAAGTATGAATAATGATACAAACATATGGTACCGAATCCCCTAAAAATAATGCTTGACGATCAAGTATCATAAGTAGTCAAACAACTTAGAATCTCACAGATGACTCGAATTTGGAAGTGTTGCCCCTACCCTTAGGCGAGGAGAATTTCGTCCCCTCAATCCTTGTTGAATCTTTAAATTGTCACATTAATAATATATCAACATTTTTAAAGTCACGAGAGTTGTATCATCGATTGTCAAATCATAAAAAGCATCATTCCGACATGTGATAATTGTATAATTGGACGACAACACCCTTTTCTAATAGAATATTTTCGTCCCCTCGGTCCTAATTGAATCTTCAAAGTGTTGCCGTTCCAAATTTGATTGTTCATGGTCGACTGGTCGAATCTCCAAGAATCGACGGGAACTTCTAGTCTTCTACAACAACCGTTGATGGTGTAACACTTGCCTCCTGTGATGTTGTCTTAGCGCGACTGTCGGCACAAAGTAAGGGAAGTTAAGGCAAAACCAATTAAGTATTAGTGAGGTTAGTATACCAACCTAGATCGATTAGGTAAATTTACACGTAAAACTATAAAGATTTGTATAGTATTAAGTTGCGAGATTGACAGTTAGCTACCAACTACTTTGGGTTGCGTTGCGTCGGGGGAGATGAAGGGAGTGATTCGTGGCAGAATCGTAGTTTAAGTCAATCATATTTGACTGTTATGTTGTGTTTTCCCACATGTTTTTTCCTTCTTTCCATGCTCTACTTCTCTATATTCACATTCTTCGATATTTCACCATCTTTGACCAACATTTTAAAGCTACACAATGTTTTGTTGTTCGATCAACTAATCTGGGAGTAAAGGAGAACAAAATACCTCTTGTTTGGGATCCGGGGTCGGAGTCGTCCGGTGCAAAAACGCGACATTCACGTATTGGACCGTTGATTTAGGCTCAATATGATAGTTTATGTAAATATGTAAATATAGGGGTACCCTAATTGTAATTATGTAAAACTCTATTATTATTAATACGAGCCGTCTGATGACGGAAACCCTAAGGGGAATTCATATTCATTCTCACATGGTATCAGACTTATCGTTCCTCAAAATCTCTTCCGCTTTCTTCTAACCCTGCGGCCGTTCCTCATCACCGCCGCCGTTTTCCCCTTCCCGATATTCCTCAATGGCTGCAGAACGGAAACCTTCCTTTCACTCCGCCCTTGGAATCTCCAACATCAAGAACAACATTGCCCTTGTCCTTGACCATGACACTCCGTACGAATCTTGGGTTACCTTATTCCGTGTTACCGCAAAGGCGCACAATGTTCTCGATCACATCGATGAAAAGGTACCCAAACCAACGGATATTGAAGATTCGTTATGGCTTCAAGTTGACGCTGCAGTCCTTCAATGGATTTATAGCACGGTGTCCCGGGAGATCCTTTTGCAAATTCTTGACTCCGATGATACTGCTCTTCAGGCTTGGAATCGAGTCAGGGACATTTTTCAGGATAACAAAAACACCCGTGCCGTCTACCTCGAGCATGAGTTCTCTAACTGTAAGTTATCGGGCTTCTCTTCACTCAATGCTTATTGTCTTCAACTCAAGTCCTTGGCAGATCAACTCAAAGGCGTTGGTTCACCGGTTCCTGAAACTCGACTTGTTCTTCAATTGATTTCGGGATTGCCCACGGAATATAATGCCGCTGCAAGTTTCATTCAGCAAACAGATCCTCTTCCGAGTTTCACCAAGGCTCGATCTCAGTTGCTATTGGAAGAAACCCGTATGACAGCTCAGTCCGCCGCCGGCAATTCGCAATCTGCACTCACTGCAGAATCACGCTCTCAGCCGTCTGACGTGTCATCGAACCAGCGTTCTGGCTCGCCGGCTCAGCCCAGATCGGGCTCGTCTCCTGCCGCACCGGACTCACAGCAGTCCAGGCGTGGGCGCGGCCGGAAAGGCAAGCAGCGAGCAGGTGGTGGCGGCGGAGCTCCTCGCGCGGCCTGGCATCCCCAGTTCGGCTGGGTGATGCTTCCACAGTCCAGCCCTAATTCCGGCCCACCTGGATGGACTCCGGCCCAATGCTCTGCAGGCCCAGCGCGCCCTCCATGTCCCTTTCCTCATCAAGCAGCGCATGGGCTTCTTGGGCCAGGGCCCGTTTCTCAATTCCAGCAACAGGCCCATTACGCCACCTCTCCTCAGCCCACTTCCTTGGATCAGTCATTCGCAACCATGACGTTAAATCCGAAGGATAATTTTTGGTACATGGACACGGGCGCCACATCCCACATGACGAATAATTCAGGTACACTCTCGTCTGTTTCACATAATGGTTCATTAAATTCGATAATTGTTGGGAATGGTATGCGTGTTCCTTCTACAGGTATTGGAGATGCTACTATCCCCACCCTGTCCAAACCACTACACCTATCAAATGTCCTCATTGCTCCACAAATTGTCAAAAATTTAGTTTCTGTTAGACGGTTTACCTCTAATAATAACGCCTCAATAGAATTTGACCCGTTTGGCTTTTCTGTGAAGGATCTACACACGGGGACAACTCGTCTGAGGTGTAATAGTTCCGGGGAACTCTATCCAGTCACACGTCCATCTTCCCGTCATCATCATGCTCTTTCCGTTGAGTCTCCGAATCTTTGGCATGCCCGTCTCGGTCATCCCGGTGCTCCAGTTTTAGATTTGCTTCGTCGATCTTCTTTCATTAAGTGCACTAGGTCGCATGTGACTCCTCTTTGTCATGCTTGTCAATTAGGAAAACATCATAGATTAGCTTTTGATCGTTTTATTTCTCGTTCTAATGCTCCCTTTGACATTATTCATAGTGATTTATGGACATCACCTATCCCGAGCCGGGACGGTTTTAAATACTATTTACTTTTTCTTGATGATTTTTCCCATTTTCTTTGGGTTTTTCCTCTCAAGTTCAAGTCTCAAGTGTTTGACATCTTCGTTCAATTTCACAAATTTGTCCAAACGCAATTTCGGTTACCTATCAAAAGTTTTCAATGTGATTTGGGTGGCGAGTTTAACAACAACACCTTTCACAAGTTCTTCATTGACCATGGCATTGTTTTTCGTTTTTCTTGTCCTCATACCTCCCCTCAAAATGGTAAGGCCGAACGAGTTATTCGCACAATCAACAACATGATGCACTCAATGCTCTTTCATGCCTCCATTCCAATATCCTTTTGGCCCCATGCCGTGGAGGTTTCTTGCTACCTTTTAAACATTCTTCCCTCTAAGTCCATACAAAATCGATCTCCTACACAAGTGTTATACCTCACTACACCCTCTCTCGTTCATCTCCGGGTCTTTGGTTGTCTTTGCTATCCGAACCAAAATTCTACCATTTCCCACAAACTTCAACCTCGCACTACTCCGTGCATTTTTCTAGGCTATCCTAAACACCATAGGGGATACAAGTGTTTGAACTTAGCGACCAATAAAATCATCATCTCCCGTCATGTTACGTTTGATGAAGCTATTTTTCCGTTCGCTACAAATTTCCGAGCTTCCCTGGAATTACTTACACCGCCCCTTGTAGATGACAGCTCATCCCTATATTTTCAGGCCCATACCCGGCTTGCACCAGTTGCTGCTTCCCCCGGCCCTGTCCGCTCCTCAAGCCCACTGTTGCCGCAAGGACATAGCAGCCCTCCTCCTTCCCCTTCGCATGGGCCTGATTCCCCTCCCTCCACTTTATCCGGCCCAGCCCAGATTTCACCCACAGCTCCCTCCTCCATTTCCGGCCCAGTACCTCGGCATCCCACATTCCCTGCAGCACCGGCCATCCCACATTCCTTCCATCAGCTCCCACCTCCGGCTGTTTCACCTATAAATGAACCTGCTCACCCACCTCCGAACCGGCCCCACACCCGCAGTCAATCCGGCATTATTAAACCAAAACCAGTTTTTGACCTATTTGTCTTGACCGCTTCAATTTCCCCGTTCCCAAATCCCACAATGTAGCCCTTCAAGATCCGTATTGGACCGCTGCCATGCTCGATGAATATCGAGCCCTTATGCGGAATAAAACGTGGGTCCTGATACCTCGTCCTGCGGATGCTAATATTGTGCGATGCATGTGGATTTTTAAGCATAAGTACAGGTCTGACGGTTCCCTGGAGCGATACAAAGCCCGGTTAGTTGCTAATGGTTGTTCTCAGCAGGTTGGAATTGATTGTGATGAGACTTTCAGCCCTGTTGTTAAACCAGCGACCATCCGTATGGTTCTCAGCATTGCAGTATCCCGCTCTTGGTCCATTCATCAGCTGGATGTTCAGAATGCTTTCCTCCACGGCCATTTGAATGAAACGGTGTATATGTTTCAACCACCAGGCTTTCGCGACCTCTCCAAACCCAATCATGTCTATCTTTTGCAGAAGTCTCTCTATGGTCTGAAACAAGCTCCCCGGGCATGGTTTCAACGCTTCGCAGGCTTCCTCCATCGCATTGGTTTTATTAGCAGTAAGAGTGACTCCTCCCTTTTTATTTATAATCAAGGATGTGACACTGCCTATCTGCTTCTATATGTCGATGATATTGTCCTCACGGCTTCTTCTGACATCTGCGCATGCATTTGATCAAGCTTCTGAGTAAGGAATTTGCCCTAAAAGACTTAGGTCCCCTATCCTATTTCTTGGGTATTTCTGTTCGACGGAGCTCCTTTGGATTATTCTTGTCCCAGGACAAATATGCTCGCGAAATTGTTGAAAGAGCAAAAATGTCTAATTGCAAACCCTCTGCTACCCCTGCTGAAACATCTGTCAAGTTGAGTGCCTCATCCAGCCCTGCTATTAGTGATCCGACACTTTACCGTAGTCTAGCTGGGGCATTGCAATACCTCACCTTCACACGGTCAGACATCAGTTTTGCAGTTCAACAAGTGTGCCTTTTCATGCACGACCCCAGGGAAGCCCATTTTGCAGCTCTCAAGCGCATTATCCGATACATCTCTGGGACGTCTTCTTTAGGTATCACCATTTCCTCTTCTCTGAAGTCTGATCTTATTGCATATACAGATGCTGATTGGGCAGGCTGCCCTGATACACGTCGCTACGTCGCTCCACCTCAGGTTACTGTGTTTTCTTCAATGACACTCTAATCTCGTGGTCTGCCAAAAGGCAATCTGTCGTCTCTAGATCCAATGCAGAGGCGGAATATAGAGGAGTTGCCAATGTTGTGTCAGAATGTTCCTGGTTGCGGAACCTTCTACTTGAGTTACATTGTCCGCTTGCCAAGGCATCCATTGTATACACAGACAACATCTCTGCTACTTACCTTGCCAGCAACCCAGTTCAACACCAACGGACTAAGCACATTGAGATCGACATCCACTTCGTCCGAGACAAGGTTGCCCGTGGTCACATTAGAGTTCTTCACGTACCTTCAGCTTATCAGTACGCCGACATTTTTACAAAGGGTCTTCCCCGACAATTATTTTTAGACTTTAGATCCAGTCTCACTGTTCAACCTCCTCCAGTTTCGACTGCGGGGATATGATAGTTTATGTAAATATGTAAATATAGGGGTACCCTAATTGTAATTATGTAAAACTCTATTATTATTAATACGAGCCGTCTGATGACGGAAACCCTAAGGGGAATTCATATTCATTCTCACACAATATTCCTCTATTCTGTTAGAGTTTACTGAGTACTATATATCTTCGTGTTTAACTTATACCGGTAATATTTTTTTTTGAAACAATTTGGTTACCAGGTTTTTTCTACTTTTGTGTTGAGTAAATGTACCACATGGGAGAGAATAATGTGTAGAGTTTGAAAATAAATACAAAAGGTTGGGGTACATTTACTTAATTACTTAATTGAAACGTTCAAAAGCCTAATTTCTACTTTAGGTTTTTCAAAAAGTCCTAGTTACCAAAATTGCTCATATTTTTTTGTGTGAAAGTTAAAAAGTAAATAAGTAAAAACACTGTATAAATATATGAAAGAAATAAGGCCCCGTTTGGTTTTATCTCCGGAATCGGAAACGGAATGGATATCTAGTCCATATGTATATTTTTGTTCACGAAAGTTTTGGGAATCGTTCCTTGTGGTTTGAAGTAATTGGAGTTTAATTTGATTACTTTTTGATACCCTATAGAGAAACAAAATGTGGGGAGGTAAGTGCATTTTGCATGAAACTAAAAGGAATGTGGGGGAGGTAAGTGCATTTTGCATGAAACTAAAAGGAATGTGGGGGAGGCAAGTGCATTTTGCATGAAACTAAAATTTCATGAATAAGGATATATGTATGGACTAAATTCATTTTCGTTTCCGTTTCCGGAGTTGGAACCAAACGGGCCCTAAATATGTATAAAACAATGCTACATTTTATTGTTAAATAACCACTTGATCAAATATTGGCCGGATTTCATAACGTAAATGTATGACAAAAATTATGAAATATTTTTTTAAAAACCTTATCTTATATGATACAAAGTACATGGCAATATACTTGATGGGCCACCGTGTAAACAACATACGATGTATGGGCTTTTGGGCCATAAATATATTGGGTTTCACAGTCTATGTAAAAAAAAATTGCTTGTAGAGCAATCATTTTAATGAACCATAATACAGTCTCAAGTCTCCTGAGTTCACAAAAAATATGTGTATATCTAACTTACTTACCTAAGTGACATTAACAACATATGAACTCTGAAATATGAACACATATTTACAATATTACATACCAAAAGATCTCAATATCGTTACAAGAATGCATACTATGTGATCCGAAATCAATCACTCAGCTCTTTCATGGAATCTCAAAGACCTGGAAAACGCGGCGGGGTTAGCGTGCAACACCAATGATCCATCAGCAAACGAGTTCATTTCACCAATGTCCTTTGATTGAAACCCTCCGAATACACCTCTCGAGTTCATTGAATTCGCCTCCTCGTTCCTCATTCCTATGGTTGCCCATATTGAGCTCTTTGCTGCTTCACTTGGATCATCAATTCTAAGTGTTTTTGGTGTCAACACCCTTGTTTTTGATCCATTATTATCTTCTTCTCTCGAATGCTTTCCCAATGGGGAAATATGGCTTGAGCTAGCTGATACGCACGGCCATTGTGGAGTACAAGAACCCGGGACTCCATAGCCCCAAAACACCGGCTTCCATTGAGCTGGATACCAAGGAGGGGCAGGGAAACATGAGAATTGAGGACTTGAACCATTTGGGATACAATGTTCGGATTCCGGTTTGATAAACTCATTTGGGAGACAATGTGGTGAGTTCTTCGCCTTCCGGCGTCCTGACCCAACAGGCACATTTCTCATGGATCCTCCTGCAGTCCAGTAACGCTGACAGTTCTTGCAGAAATGGCGAGGCTGATTGAGGTTGTAGTTGTTGAAGTAGCAGAATTTAGTATCCATGCTCTTGCACCTTGGACATGGGATGATTTTATCCGGCTTTTTCGAAGGATTTTCTTCTTGTGAGCTGCTAGTCTCGCTTTGTTCTTTGTCTTTTGAGATTGTTTGTGGGTTTTCGCTTGTTGAATCCATAATTGTACTTGATGAACCATTGTTTGGTTTGGAAGCCATAGCTGCATTATACTGACAGATTGAAAAGTGTTGTTTACTGAATAAGGGAATTAGTGGTAAATAGAGCACCAAACCTAAACCTAAGGGCAAAGTACAAATCGAATTCAAACAATTTCCACAAACTAAAATTAACCCAATTCTAATCACCTAGATTGAGCAAACGGGTAGCTAATCGAATCGTTGCTTGACAAGAACTGAGAAATTAAACTTAAAATCACAAGCAAAATCAAACAACCTTATCATCCAGCAATTTAGAGGAGCAAGAGAGGTTCTGATCACAATCAACAGCAACCGAAACGACGTCGTTTGACTGCAAATGGATTGTCTTCCCAAACAACTTAACGGCAGACATTTCTGAAACAAAATTCTGAATCAAACTCCTGTTAATCTTCTTCTTCAACACAAACAAATTACTCAGCAGCTTATCCAACAATTCCTACTCTTGTTTGTTTTATACTAATCCAAACCCTAACTTGAACTTTTTGTGTTTGTGGAGGTAAAATCAAAGGTTTCGAAAAACAAAAAGAGAAAAAGATGCAAAGTGGGTGTAAAACAGAGATAAGGGCAGGAGGTGTTTGTAGCTTTGGAAGTCATCAATGGAAGGGATTTGTTGTAAGCCACAAGTTCGTGTGGCCAAAAGAGAGATCTTTACGGAGGAGAAGATACAGCTCTCTCTTTCTTGAATTTGATTTTGATTCCCACCTTTTTCCACTTTTTTTTCTTTTCGTATTTGTGACTTTTAAGTTTTTTTATCGGGTGAGAGACAAAGACACTTTTTTTTCGCCCTTTTCTTTGGGAGCTTTTTTCCTTCTCGTTTATCCACTTCACCAATTTTGACTTTTTACTGTCTTAATTTTAGGTAAATTCTCGTCTTCACGGTCTTTTACTCGTCTAAGCATGATTGGTTGCTTTAGGTATTTCACCTTAGATAAAAATAGGACAATTTAGTTAACTAGAACTTTTTAAAAAACTATAATAATAACTAGATTTTTTTTAATATTTTAATTAAATAAATATACCTCAATCTTTTGTATTTATTCTCAAACTCTACACACCCTTCTTTCAAGGGTACATTTGCTAAACACAAATAAAAAAAATCTATTAAACCAAATTGTTTCATAAAAATATTTAACATGACTACTAATAATAAAATGTGTAATATTTTAAATATTATGTTTTTACAATAATTTTTTTAGAAACATATTGGGTCCCCGTTTATATCATTTTAACTTTTAACCATCAAATGAAACGGTCACTTATCATTGTTTTGGAAAATGATAAAAAAGACTAGTTTTTTTTTATTTATCAAAGGCTTTGAAACTACATAATATTAAGCCAATTTCATGTATATATTCAATATATAATAGTTTATAAAAAAATTATTTTTATATATTTGTGTAAAATTTTTTTTATGAACATGTTTTACTATTTATGTTATGATGATAACCTACAAAAATATTTAATAAAGAAAAACAATAATATGACCCAAAATTATGAGACAAGTTGAGGATTCATGTTTATTATTTGGTCTTTCCCTTGCTCCCTCCCTTCTCACAATTAAATGAAATTTCACATCAATGAATTGGCAATTCTTGTCATCTACTTCTTGGTTTATATTTGTTTGTAAATTTGTCAATAGCTTATAAGCATAAGAAATCATGAAACTAAATACTAACCACAAGATCATTTCAACCTTCACTTTGAAACCTCTTTTCCCCACAAAAGTTGTCACACTTGTATCATTTAATTAGGTAAGACCAACTTCATATTCACATTATCATATATTTTACTTTATTATATTTTAGTTTTTAATAAAAAAGTAATTTGAGATATATCGCGTAAATTGGACAAACTTGCAAATAACCAATATAAATATTCCTTAGTAATATTAAAATTTTGACTACAATGAAATGATATTTGTCTATTTGGACCTATAATATTTTTCTTTATTTTTATCCTCATTTTAATGAAATAATTGACAAACAAATTATTTCAAATTTAAATCCTAAAATAACATTCTTCATCAAATATTCAAATTTTGTTAAACACCGAGCAATTTAATAAATTTTGTAACTAGGATTTTTTTAATCACATCCAAAAGAATATATATTGAAAATAATGCACGTCGGCAACAATATACACGTCGGATTGATTTTAAGGACACGTGGGAGCCCCACGTCGGATAGAATATTTCGAACGGTTGAGGACCACCTGGAATAAGGAAAGGTAGTCCAGCTCAGAGTTAGCCCGCCACGTAGGCTCTCTAACCCCGGAAGAATCTGACACTAGTGGCTCTCATAGTGCCCCTCTAAATTGCTGACACGTGTTGTGTCCCCACCGGTAAGAGATAAGTTCGAACCGAATCTTTTTCTTTCTTCCGCTTAATTACAAGTTTTTATTTTTATAATTAATATTGTGATAAATAAGTATTTGTGATTTTTATTTCCTTTTATTAATTTATCTGTCCTAACGATTTGTCTAATCTAAAAAGTGTTATCTAGGGTGGGTTTAGTGGTGCCGTGGTGATACAATATACTAATATAATCTATTATTCAAAAAGGTAATTTGATTTTTTTAATTAAAGTTAATGACGTGACACTATCCTAATTTCTCAAAATTGACGGTGGTGAGTGACTTCACCACGACCGTCCTTCACATTAGGTTTGTAATGTGATATTTATCATGAAATTATTATTTTATCACAAACCCGTCAAAAAAAGGGAAAAAAAAAGAAAAAATTGGAGAAATAGGACCCTTAAAATTAGCATTTTGTAAAATGGGCTTCTATAAATTAATAAGATAAAATAGGCCTGTAAACTAGAAAGTAGGTTACTGGGCCTTCTACTGATTAGATGGTCACTTTTATTCAAAAAAAACGAATTAGGGTTTAATATTCCGCTTGAAAGATTTCAACCACTACGTTACTATTCTCCTTCTTTGCCTCCTCGCCTCCTCCTTCCTTGCCTCTGAACCACCATCGCCCTCTTCTTCTCCTTCTCTGTTACCGTCACCCTCTTCTTCTTTCTCCCCCGACCGTCGCCCTCTTCTTCTCCCTCTCTTGAAATCGTCGGCCCCTTCTTCTTCCTCTCCTGAAACCGCCGTCGTGTTCTTCTTCCTGCTCTGCCTGAAATCGTCGCTCTCTTCTTCCTCTCCTCTGAACAACATTCACCCTCTTCTTCCTCCTCTGAAACTGCCTCTCTTTCCTTCTCTAAACTCACAAGGTTGAAGAACGCTTGGAAACCTAACCAGAAAAAATACAAAGTTTGAAGAATGGCGAGAATTGAGGCAGAAGAACGTAGGATGACCGCCGATTCCGGAGAGGCTACATTTCGTGAGGAGGCTAAAGTGTTCGAGTCTGCCATTGATGAGGAATTGGTAAGTCGTACTACCCTTGAGTACCATCAAATGAGTGAGCACTTTGGGTATGTATGAGCACTTTGGGTATGAATGAGCCTTTGGGTATGTAATATGTGTGAGCACTTTGGGTATATTTCTTGGGTATGGATTGAATAATTGATTACTCCTTGAATGTATTTACTGTATTTTTTGGGTATTGCTTTGAAATGAGTAATGTGTGAGCATTTTGGGTATGTATGAACACTTTGAGTAATGTGTGAATTGGGTATGTTTTTTGAGCAATGTTTTTTGAGTAATTTGTGAGCACAGGATTAGAGCGAACAACCACCAAGCTCCTCGGTCGTCTTCTCCCTCGAGAGCCACCAAGCACCATGGTCGCCTCGGTCGTCTTTTCCATCTTACCCAAGTATGTAGGAAAGATATTTTGCAGGATAGGTGGGTAAACTTGCACTGGGTAAGGTTGTTTTTTGGGTAGAAACTTATGTGAGAATGTTAACACACTTTTGGTTACCAAAATTGGGTTGTTATTTTGTGGGTATGTTATGTACTTATGTGTCATCTTTTTTGTATGTTGTATTACGATTTATGTTTGATTATTTAAAATTTCGATTTCAATATTGGGATATGCACTTACCATGTTCGATGTATCACATTGACAACCTTACAAACAAACCACTTATCCAAACATATTAATATCTTACAAAACACTTACTCAATCATATCAAACCCGAGTATGTAGATTTGTATGTATTTTGGGCAATAATTATGTACATACCCCAAAAAATTACTACACTGACAACCTTTCAAACAAATCACTTACCCAAACATATCAGTATCTTACAAAACACTTACACAATCATATCAAACCCGAGTATGTGAATTTGTATGCATTTTGGGTAATAACTAGGTACATACCCAAAAACAATTACAGGAAACCAATCTGGGCCAATAATTCCCTCCAAAAATGTCAATCAAATATATCATCAATCAACCCAATTTCTGCACAGCATTCAACAGTTATCAATCAGTCTTTTTTGTACTATCAAAAAACTAGCCTGCAAAATAGGAGCCTATTTTTTCAACTTAATTTTAGGAGGCCCTATATTCCAACTTTATTGTGTAGAAGGCTCAATATGCCAATTCAGCCAAAAAAAAAAAAAAAGTCAACAAGAGCCAAATTTATAATGTAACAAGACTTTAAGCTGTGTTTATATTTGGTTGATTTAAAATTGAACGAGTTTGAACCGATTTCGAATAGTTATTCATACAATTTATTTTTAGCAGAATGAGTTGAGTCTGAACTATACATAAATTTTAATCGAGCTTTAAAACGTGTTTATATTCGGTTCGTATTTAGAAAGTGGACGAGCTCAAAACAAGCCTTTTCCTAGCTAATTTTGAGTCAAACCCGAATAGTTCAACTCATATAACAACCCGCAAAAAATATACGTATTAATGAGAACTATTTCGCTTATGAGATCTTTGCAATTTATCTTCACAACTCTTGATCGATTAACTCCATCGGGTCCGAACCGTCTACGTACACGGATTTTGTAAACTTGACAATATAAGTAAGCTTTTATGGGTGCAACTTGCAAGTAAGAGTAAATAATTAGGGTTGTAGAAATCTTAATTAGATAAGATCGCCAAAGATAAGCCTTACAAAAAAACCTTGACAATTTATGTAAGTTTTAATGCATCTCTATTTTTATTTTGTTTCAAAATTAGTCTTCAAGATTTTTCCAATTTCAATTGCTTGTCATAAAAGACAGAGTCTCATGCCACATTAAAGTCTGGATTCGTATCTATGAGATCCCAATCACTCCATACTAATTACTAAGGACCCAATAATGTCATTCAAAAAAAGAAAGAAAAGGTATAACCTCCTTCTATAGTTATTAAAATATAGATATATTTATGACAAAAAGGCAAAGTCTTTAAAAAAAAAGAAAATTACTCCAACTATTGTAATGAAAGATACAAACTATCAACCTATTTACCAAAAATAATACGATTTGCTTTTCGACATAAAATTTGACTCTAGTGATGACATGACAACCGATTTCTTAGGTGTCATAAGAAAATGGGATTAATTGTATGATGTAGATTATATTTTTTAAAGATCAAATTCTATTATTTAATATGTTAAATTTTTTTAGGGGAATTTCGGATGGTACCCTCGTGGTTTGATATTTTTTGAATTTTGACCAATAATTTTTGATTTTTCAAGTGGTGCTCTTGAATTTTTAAGCTTTTTCCAAAATATAACTAATATGGTTTAATGACTATTTTTTTTAAAATAAAGTAAAAAAACGGTTCAAACAAAAAACCCAACAACCTTATTATCTTCTTCTCCATGAAATTAAACCAAAATTATCTTCTTCCTTCTTCTTTTTCTCCATGAAATTAGACATTCTTCTTCCTTCTCCATAAATTTGAACCTTCTTCTTCTCCTTTAAATTGAACACCCGTCTCTATGAATTTGAACCTTCTTCCTTCTAAATAAATTTGTAGAACACATCCTTAAATGTAGGGTTCTAACAAACCCTTCACTCGGTACGAGACACGATCTAGGAATTTTCTGGGAGCAAGTGCACGGGATTATAACGCCAAATTGAACCTAAAACTCTACAAATCGTATCACAAGAACGCATAAAGAGTTGGTCTTTCGAGCGAAATTGAATCTACTACCAAAGAGAATATCAAAGAGAAAGTCTAGGTCTTTTCAAATTAAGCCGCTTAACAAAGATTTATTAACTCAAAATGAACGTATCTTCTTGATTTCACCATGATTAATCGTGTCTCAGTTGTCCTCATATATGTGTATGTTTTGTTCAAATTTCAGTCACATTTACTACTATCATTTAGGACCAAGTTTAGCTTTTGACATTTATGATTAACTTTATGCCAAATGTTTTGATGGTATGAATTATATATATTTCATACTAAATGACCAGAGTCTTGCTTTGACAGCGGGGATAACGACACAAAAGGAAGACGAAGGCTCAATTCATGAGGAAGATAAGGGTTCTGGTTTTTTAGTTTGAACTGTTTTTTTTTTTTACTTTTAACCAAAAATTTAGTCGTTAGACTGGATTAGGGTATATTACGAAAAAAACTAAAAACTCAAGAGCACCACTCGAAAAAAAGGAGATGTTCGGACTAGGGTATATTAGACGTTAGACCGGATTAGGGTATATTAGCCAACCTTGAAAATGTCACAACCATCCGGCAAGTCTACAATACCGGTTTGAAGACGAGGATGGAACAAGCTATATTAAGAGGGTCATTAAAACAAGCACCTTCATAGGTTGAAGGAACGTGGATAATATGTGACTGAAAGGAGATGTCCGGACTCCGATGAGGTTACTAATTTCTTTATTTCACATCCGGATTCTAAGCATTTTCTCCAAATTTTCTCTTATGTTGTTATTCTAATGGATTCGATGTATTAAACCAATGAGTAAGTATTCTTGTTCTAACTTTGTTTGATAAACATTCTTATTGTACAAACACTATAATTTACTTGATCCTTTTATATTGTTTTTAGATACAATATGTCGTTGTTAGATATTGTCGGCATCACAAGCTCGAAGAAAACATTCTCAATTGCTTTTGTAGTCATGACACACGAGAACAAAGATCACTACCAAACGAGCTGTAAGGAGGCTCCGTCATTTGTGCAATACACACGCCTAGAGGCGCGTGTCACACACACTCTGGGACACAATGAGATTGAGCCCCAGACGGTCATCCTCTTCCCCAAGAAATCCATGGCAAATTGGTAAGAAGCTCCCGAAATTAAAATAATAATAATACTGAATTAACGCTAAATCCCGAAAATTCCAATTCCATTTCTTCATAAACTAACCGATCCATTCAATTCAACCTAATCTAGTAATTTTCAATTGAAAACGTAAAAACCACACCTCGATTCGAGATAATCGACGTTTATAGGTTTGCATCCGATCATTGTGGTTCTACAACATTCGAGTCCCGATCCATGTCTTTTGTTGCGATTATCCCGATATCCCTGTCGAAATCTCAATCTCTCTTGACACATCTCAGAAAATCGTTAAGGGCAGACGACTGGGAGCGAGGCGAGGGCTAGGGTTTATAACCCTCGCACGGGGCGCAATGTAATTGCGCCCGGGAGTCGCGCTCACGTTGCGACTACACCCGACTCTTGTAGTGCACTCCTACCTCGTCGTCGTAATCCGTGTACATTGACTTGATTGTAATTTTTCGTCAGAACGGATTAAATCCCTTCATAAAAAAACATTGAATTAATTAGGGAAATATGACTCCTTGAAATTCTCTTTTGCAAACTAGACATCTATACAACATGAAGAAAAAGTAGGTATGAAAACTAGAAAATAGGGACAGTAATTTCTCTAATTGAAATGATGGTGATTAGATGTTTACTTTTGATTTAAGTATCTTTTTTACATGTTTACTTTTCATTTTTGGTTAATGTAGCTAGTTTGATGAAATTTTCAAGTACACGAATGTTTAATTTTTTTGGGTGACATTATTTTCGTTACCCAAATATGAATTGTAGTATTTTTTTAATTATTGGGTATATGTTTATTGTTTTAGTGGTATGTTTCTTATTGTTGAGTATGCTTAAAGTGATATTTTTGGGTATGTTTTATGGTTATCCAAACTGTGTTACAAGGACCAAATGTCATTTGATATTGATGTTTGTGTACAATATCGATTTGTGTAAATTTTGGTTATGACAAATTCAAATTGGGCATGCTTTTATATGTGTATTGGCTTTGTAATATATTTCTTATTATTAAGTATATTTAAAGTGATATCGTGGGTATGTTTTATGGTTACTCAAAATGTATTATAATGATCAAATGTCAAACGAATTTTTGGGTAATGACCAAATGTCATTTGATATTGATGTTTGTGTAAAATATCGAATTTTGAAAATTTTGGGTATGACAAATTTAAATTGGGTATGAATTTTATATTAAGTGATGTTTAAATTGGGTATAAATATAAAATATTATCCAATTTATGGATATTGTATTATTTTGATATTTGATTTATTGGGTATGTTGTTTTCAAGTATGTTTATGTACTTTGACAAATTTATTTTTGGGTATGATCATGACATTATTTGGGTAAGTGGATTTTTGGGTAAGCGGATTTTTTTTGGACAGAGGGCGGCTGCGTTTTTTTGGCCCCAAATTTCCTCCAAATGTCAATCAAAAGTGTCACAGTCAGCACTCACATCAGCCATAACTCATTAGTCATCTCTTTTGTCAACTTTTTGTCCTATTTATGAATTAGTCTAGTAAAGTAGGAGCCCTGTTTCTCAATTTGTAATTAGTAGACCCTAAATTTCAACTGTAGTGTAAAAGGCCCTAAATGCCAATTCAACCAAAAACATTTTACAACTCCGGGTTATATACTGCAAATCATCCCGCATACTTCAACGCAGGGAAAAATAAAAGAATATTCCCGAGGCCATTGAGGATAATTTGACTTCCACAAGTCCAAGGTGAACCAAAAGCAATGAGTAACCACCATTTCCACCTTTCTACAAAATTGGAAATTCTTGTCATGAGAGTCTAATTTTCTTTGAACTCTATCTTGCTGAATTATTTATAAAAGACTTTATTTATAACCTGCTGAAAACATAAACTCATGATCTACTTTTCACTTTCATATACCTATAGCTAAATTAGGTGCATCCACTTAATTCCATGGTGGGTTCTACCTATCACCATGATGCCTTCCACTAAATTAAGCACCAACACTAGACATTGAAATATATATAATCAAACAAATGAATTTGCAAAACATTTCCGAATAATATAAACATCTAACATATTTTCAGAGAAGTTAATTAGGTAATGGTAAACTTTTATTATTACGTGAAAGTATTTGTCAAAGCCCGATACAGATGAACCGGTAGAGTGGAGGTCGTGTGCATACGAGCTCACATGCGCGTTAGGTCCAAGCCCATCACATAAACGCGATGAGGTTCCATCCTAAAACCACTTGACAATAGGAGGAGTAATCCACCGACCTTATATACTAGGCTCGAAGTGTCCCCATCTTTCGATGTGGGACCATATTATCTGCAACAGTATTCCTCTATCTTGTGTTTCTTATAACATAGAATTTTAAGTTTTTATTCTGAAAGGATGTTCTATACTGGTTCTCCTAAGTCAACGAGTTCAAACTAGAAAAGTGATTGAAGGAATATTGTAGGTAGGACTGTGCATATGGTCTGAACCGGACCGATGGACCGTAAATTGAGAAAACCTTGGACCGTAGACCAGACCGGTTCCGGTTTGGACCGGTTTGTACATAAATTGTGCAATTTTGAATATTGCGGACCTGATCGGACCAGTTTGTACCTTAATTAATTGTGCAATTCTGGTGAGATTTTCCGGTCCAAAACCGGACCGGAATGGACCGGATCAGACCGAACTGGACCGGAAATTCGTAGTTTACGGTCCAACCCTGGTTACAGTTTTATACGGTCCAAAAATCGGACCGGATCGTAACCCGGTTTTTCAAAAAACCTGGACCGTAGACCGGACCGAAATTTCCGGTCCGGTTTTCCGGTCGGTCCAATTTTGCACACCCCTAATTGTAGGGACAATAAGTTAGGCAATTTTCCATAAGAAAGGTATTTGTCAAGCTTTAGTGCTTTAGGAAATGATGAGTCTTTCTTGTTGACTCAATGCCTCCAAAGATAAACAACAATATAAAAGAATGTCAAATGAACATCAAACTTATCACTAGAGGAAACTCATGCAAATATACTACATGGAGTTCACGAACACTCTTCGTTTACTCATGATCTTGCTTGTTTGCACTCATTTGATCCCGTCGAGTTCCATTCCGGTGTCAAGTAAAGCCTCTATATGCTATCTTCACCTCTTTGCTAGCTAGTTATCCGATATCTAGCCCTAATTCTTGAATTTTGTCTTGTGATTGCAGGAATTACAAAGATGCAATCTTTAGTTTACTACAAAAATGGAAACCAGATCACATCAGAAAAGGGAATGGAGAATGAAGTTGTGGAAGATAGGATGGATTTACAGATAAACGATTACGCTCCAACAGGACCTAACACTGAGCACAATCCAAAGCCACCGCATGTTTAACTGTTAAGATATCTAGGGTTAAGCTAATAGGCTGTATTAATGGTGGCTTTAGTATGCTACTACTCTGGAAGCAATCTAAAAAAATCTGAGATTGTAGCTTGAAGTGTTAATAAACCTTGTTTAATGGTATATGTTCTGCTATATAGTATGATACTTTACTACGAAAATTTGAAGATAAAGCTGATTATCTTAAGCTTTGTCACTTATGTCTTTGTTGTTAGCTTTTGATTATATGGAGGGACTGTTTGTTGTGCTGTGATTAAAGTGACCATATTTGAGCAACACTCTAAACCACAGGTACTTGGGGGATTTCCAAATTTCGTTTTCGGTTCTTTAATGTCTTCTTGGCCTCTAGTAGAGCTATTATTATCATATGCAGTGCTCATAGCTTTTTCTATATGGTTAAAGATAATATTGTTATTATTAAATCTTATTATTTAGTATTTTATATTATTGTCTTAAGTTAGAAAAAGACACTTCTTTCTGTGTACATACTTTATTGATTTAATAAGAAATATAAGTTTTCTGTTTACCCATCTTTATATGGTGTCAGACTATTTTCCTCTTTTCACAAAAAAAAAAAACAAAACTATTTTCCTCTTCACTCACAATTCCATATAAATAAAACTCCAACCCTAAAACACAATATTGACTTCCACCGCCAAGAACACCTTCCCCGTAAGCATGTCCACGGTCAGGGTCCGGAAAAGGTGACCCGGACCCTGTAAAAAGCCAACCCGCCGGGTCACGGATCAGACTCGACGGGTCGGCGGTTTTATTTTAAAACCCGACTTTTTTTTTTTAAAAAAAAGAAAGAAATAAAAGGGATGACCCGGTGGGTCGACCCGCCAACGGCTATTTTAGCCGTTAGGTTTGATTGATTTATTTATTTATTTCAAAATTGACCGTTGGCGGGTTGACCCGCCGGCATGACCCACCGGGTCACGGGTAGGGATCACCTCGACCCTTACCCGTACCCCGCCGGGTCACTGACCCGTCGGGTCATAACCCGTGACCCGTGGACATGCTTACTTCCCATTCTGATACTTACCGTCAACAAATCTACCCTACTCTAATGACCACTGAGAAATATGTTGAATGGTGAATTGTCACGACTCCTATTTTCTTTGCAAAAAGATAATGAGCCTTCGTTCTTGACAAAGTGGAAGAACTTGAACTAAAATCCAATGACTATCCTATTGAGTTAGTGTTAATTATATGGGAAGTTCTTAAGAAACATTTTGATGATGGCAATGATCCTCACCTTCTTTAACTTCGCTCCGATCTCGTGCATTGTTTATAAAACGGTGATCAACTAGGCACCTATTTTGGTTGCATGAAAAAAAAAAGATTTGGGATGCAATTCCGTCTCATAAAACTAATGTTTGCACAAGGAAAAGACTAAAGCAAAAGAGGAAGTTCATCAATTCCTTATTGGCCCCAACGACAAATATTATGCCTCCTTCGATCTACTATTGCTGCCCATGATCACTGTTTAAAATCAACAAGGTATACTCATTGTCAATTCAAAAGGAACGCCTTAAGACTATTGCTTGTTGTCGTGATTCAAAACTGGATGACTCGGCTTTCTCAGCATCAAATCAACCAACTTCTCGTCCCTAGCTTAAACATGACAAAAGCAAGCTTTTTTGTGACCATTGTGCAAAATTTGATCACGAAACTAAGTCTTGTTTTAGTTAACTGGTTATCCAGATTGTTGTAAAGGATCCCGGAGATTCAATTATTCATATAAAGCGCCACCACCGTCACCACCACTATGCACCACCATTGTTGCGTCAGCCACTCGTTCGTTGACGTCTATTGTGCACGCCTCTCAGGATACATCTTCACCTTTGACATCTCAAGATCGAACGAACATGGGACCTTCGCTAACAACTGCCCATTGGTCTACCCTTTTAACAACATTAAATGCATATCGCTCACATTCATCCTCTGATACAGTTTTAGGTATTGTTACACTTCCTTGGATCGGACATCTTCTTCTTTTTGCTCAAGGAGATATTTATAGTCTTGTGAGAGAAAAGATGAGGTTTATGATTGCTTTCCATTTTGACTTTATAACATCCCAGGAAGAGAAGCGTATTGCCTATACAGAATTCCGCTCCGACTGCATTTTTTTCATAGATGAGCAAAGAGGTCACTACATAGATCTCACCGCCCGTGCTACATTTCTTGAGTCTCACTCCGACGGTATGCACTCCGAGAAGACATATATGAAGACTACTTATGAAGGATGTCTAAAGATTGTGGACGGTCACCTTGCTCACATGAGACGACACTTTGAGTATATGCATAACTTCCATGATAACCTTCTTTAGAGTTTATAGGGTTCAACATTGGTGAGAGAGGTGAGGGTACACGTGATGATGATGCTTTTACCAAGAATCACCTCGATGACTCCATCGACCTAGATAGACCAACATATCCCTGAGCTTCCATTTTATCACTATTCTTGCATTTGTCTTGCTTTG
Organism: Fagopyrum homotropicum; assembly: GCA_033239125.1. NCBI lineage: Eukaryota > Viridiplantae > Streptophyta > Magnoliopsida > Caryophyllales > Polygonaceae > Fagopyrum > Fagopyrum homotropicum. The sequence goes on along the minus strand of BSWB01000001.1, from coordinate 7,901,194 downwards.
TGATAGGTGATGAAATCACTATCATATCTAGGTAGTTTTAGCATGTTATTAGAGTCTATTGGTTATATTGTGTTGTTAATGTGTAAATCCAGATGAAGGAGTCCACAATAAAGATATCCAGGGATTTAGCAACACTTGGAAGAGAAAGAAGATCAAATAAGACATCCATGACGACGTTTTGTCAGTCGGCCGCCCCCGTGGCAGAGTGTCACTGCCCCTGCGGTGACCGATGCACCCAACGCTCCTCCCTACGCCTCGCCAGCGCCCGGAAGGCCCCTTGTCATCGTCCCCGCGCCGGCCTTGCCCGCACCCACAGTGACATCGCCTGGAATTGAAGCCTATGTCAGTGCTCCTACGCCTCTTGCCTGCGGGTCTGAGAAGTATAAGAGATAGTGTCGCCGCCCCCGCGGTGACACTGAGCCATACGTGCGCATCGACGACAAAAACGTCAGATAATGAAGAGTCAAGCGTTTCCAACGCATTGAAGATGCCGCCCCTGCAACACTCCCAAGTCGTCCCCGCGACTAAGTTGAAGATGGAGCGTTTTGCATTAAACCGCCCCTGCGGCTCCCAGATCCACGTCCGCAGTTGTGCAGCAGACGTCATTACTTTGGTTGTTTAAACTCTCCCTTTATGACCATTAAGGTGACGGTTTAGAGAACCCATTTATTGAAATTTAGTGACCTTAGTAGTATAAATAGAGATGCTAGATTGATGTTAGAATAATCTCTTTTCCCATCAAAAACCCTTCTTTGTCATTTGTTTTGTTTAAGTATTTGTATGGAGTGTTAAGTCTCTTTGCTACAATGAGTTGATTGAAGCTTTTCATACAAGCTGGTGTTGGAGATTTGGGCTAAGTCTTCATTGTAACCGTTGAGCTTGTCTTGAGACAAGGTGCAATGAGTTGTTCACATCTGTGTCACTATGGTCCGGGTTGCGGGAGGCAAGCCAAGTGACCGGCACTAAGAACAACTAGTATTATAAGGGGAGTCGAATCAAAGCAAGGTGATTCACGACAAGGTCAACTTGTGCTAGCTTTTAGAAGGCCGACGTTTGGGGCTTTTTAGCCACATTTTATCGGCACACCTTTGGTTCTTAGGCCTTATATTGGATAAAGAATATGTGGTTAAAAACTGGGAGCAATCCAAGCTCAAATGCTTAGTGAATGTCAATGAAGCAGCTAGTGAGCTTCTTAAGGAGCTACACTAGCTTGAGCTAAGATATTGAGTATTTGAGGATCTTGGAGCTTACCCTAGCTATATTAAAGTGAATGAAGCTCATTGGAAGTGTTTGGACCAAGAAAAATAAGCTAGCTCTAAGCTAGCTCCGGGGAGCGGTTTTGGGCTCCCTATGTGGGCCTCGGGCCTTCTAGGGCTTCAAGGCCCATCTTCCAAGTAACTTCCAAGTAACTTCCATGACCGTTTTTAACCACTTTTAACCGCTTTTAACTCCCCAAAACCGTGGCCCCCTATGCCTATAAAAGGGAGAGCCATTTGCACTTGATTCTACATTCGTTTTTACAACAATAAAGCTTCTAGTTCCATTGTATTGACATTGGATAGGCCTTCTTATAAGCTTGTTTGCAAAACTCGAAAGACCAGTATAGTTCCTTTGTATTGACAAAGGATAGGCATCCATCTTAGTTTGGTTTTGTATTGACAAAACCTAGGAATACCCTTTCTACAAAGTAAGACAAGTAAGTCTCTTACTTAGTCTTTGTAACGTGTAACGTTTTATCCCACTAAGGTATTTGGATATTCCCGGTGTAGGGGAGAATACACTTAGAAGGAAAATTCATTTATGAATGACTCATTACATTATCCAAGTCAATGGTTTTAACATATAACAATCGGTTTATAAAGGTGTAATTGAACTTAACTTCTATTAGAGTTTTGTCTACTCCTTTTGGAGATTACAAACTCTTGCTTGAGTTTTGTCTACTCCTTTGGAGACTACAAACTCTTGATTGAGTTTTGTCTACTCTTTTGTGGAGATTACAAACTCTTGGTTGAGTTTTGTCAACTCCTTTGGAGACTACAAACTCTTGATTGGGTTTTGTCTACTCCTTTGCGGAGATTACAAACTCTTGATTGGGTTTTGTCTACTCCTTTGTGGAGATTACAAACCCTTGGTTAATAACTAGTTTTTAGTTCAAGATAATTATATTAATTTGTTTGGCAATTGGGAGAACCGTCTACTCACATAAGTGAGACTACGGTCCTTTGGTCTAAAACCGGACACCGAAAATCCAACAATCTTCTAAGTGTAATTATTGTTAATTGTTTTGTAGGATTGGATTGATCAATAATGAGTAAGACGTTAATGACAGAAATGACTTCTCGTTTTGGGAAGTTGGATAAGTTTGAGGGTGTAGACTTTAGGAGGTGGCAAAAGAAAATGCACTTCCTCTTGACTACACTAAAAGTCGCTTATGTACTCACTACACCTAGACCGGCCGAGCCGGTTGATGATATGGTGGAGGAGATAGATGTTGTCCGACGAAGGAGCAAATGGGATAATGATGACTACATATGTCGTGGTCATATTCTCAATGGCATGAGTGATGCATTGTTTGATGTCTACCAAAGTGTAGAGTCATCAACATCAATGTGGGATCAACTGGAGTCTAAGTACATGGAGGAGGATGCTTCATCTCGCAAATTCTTAGTCTCGGATTTTAACTCATATAAAATGGTAGACTCAAGGCCGGTAATGGAACAATACAATGAATTGCACCGGATTCTTGGGAGGTTCACTCAACATGCCATGCATATGGATGAGGCCATTGCGGTTTCGTCTATAACGGATAAGCTCCCCCCCTTTGTGGAAGGACTTCCGCCATGTGCTAAAGCATAAGAAGGAAGAACTCACGTTGGTGGAACTTGGCTCTCACCTTCAAATTGAACAAGGCCTTAGGGCACAAGAAGGGGGACTCAAGAAGGAAGATAAAACTTCTACTTCCCACGAGGTCAACATGATGGATGGCAAGGGCAAAAGGAAGAGGTTCAAAGGAAAGGACAAAGGCAAGAACAAGGGAAATAAGTCCAAAAAGGATAATGTTGACAAGAAACCAAAAGGTTCTTGTTGGAAGTGTGGCAAGACTGGCCACTTCAAGCGGGATTGCAAGGTTAAGGACGATGGATCCAAGGGTGGAGGCCAAAGTGGCCAAAACCCCTTAAACCAAGGTGACTCACTTATGAGTCTTGATTCTAACTTTGATATAAATTCTGATTTGAATTATGTGTCATTGACTTTTGAATGTTTGTCCATGCAGGATGATGACCTTGGATGGTGGGTGGACTCGGGTGCAACAACTCATGTTTGCAAAGATCGGCGTTGGTTCAGGACATACGCTGTTGCAAACGATGGAGCACTTATACATATGGGAAACGAGTCTACCACCCCCGTTCTAGGAAGAGGACGGGTTGATCTGTACTTCACAAGTGGCAAGACTCTAGTCTTGTCAAATGTACTACATGCACCGGCCATTAGAAAGAATGTGGTTTCTGGTGGTGTACTCAATAGGCTTGGCTTCAAACAAGTCATAGAAGCCGACCGCTATGTATTATCTAGGATAGGAACATTTGTAGGCTTTGGCCATTGAAACAATAATATGTTTCTTCTCTCTTTATGTAATAAACTTTCTAATAGTAATATAAACAAGAACAGTTTGTTTACATTGTCTTCTTCTTCTTCTTCCAATTGTGATTTTGTTAAATGGCATGGACGACTTGGACATGTTCATTTTAAGCGTATGAATGACATGACTAAGGATGGTAGTTTACCTAAACTTGACTTGCCAAAAGACAAGTGTAAAACGTGCATGTTGACCAAGATAACAAGACTTCCATTTCCTAGAGTTGAAAGAGAACAATCAATGCTCGGCTTAGTCCACTCGGATCTAGGCGACTTGCGTTCTACTCCTTCATTAGGAAAGAAGAAATATTACGTAACATTCATAGATGATTACTCTAGGTATTGTTACGTATATCTACTCTTTGCAAAGAGTGATGCCTTAGACAGATTCTATGTATTCAAGAATGAATTTGAGTTGCAACAAGGTACCTTAATAAAAAGACTACGCACAGATCGTGGTGGTGAATTTATGGATAAGGAATACTTTGAGAGTGTTGGAATCATACATGAGACCACGACACCTTACACACCACAACCGAATGGTATGACCGAACGAAAGAACCGAGTGCTTAAAGAGATGGTCAATGCCATGTTGTCTTACTCGGGTCTTAAGAATTCGTTTTGGGGTGAAGCTATGCTCACGGCAAACTACTTGCTTAATCGTGTTCCAAACAAAAGAAGCAAGAAGACTCCTTACGAACTGTGGTTCAAAAGGAAGCCAAACCTACATTACTTAGGAGTTTGGGGATGTCGAGCCATAGTAAGGCTAAATGACAACAAACGTAAGACTTTAGGTGAAAGAGGTGTTGAGTGTGTGTTCATTGGCTATGCCGAACACTCCAAAGCTTATAGGTTCTATGTGATAGAACCAAATGACTTCATCACGGTTAATACCGTAGTAGAGTCTAGGGATGCCATATTTGATGAAGATCGCTTCACCTCGGCTCCTAGGCCTAGGGAAGTGATCAACATGACCTTAGATGAGGAACACCCAAACAAGCATCATAGGATTCAAGATGAATCCTGGCAAATGTCCCACGGGCTTGACTTGCCAAAGATTGATCCTATGAGCAATAATTTGTCCCAAAAATCAATTTTCCAAGTGTTCTTGGTTGAAGGGTCAAGGGATAATGAAATGGATCGTTACTCTTACTTTCATATGGATGAGGATCCAAAGACATTTGATGAGGCCATGAAGTCTCAAGATGTTGCCTTTTGGAAGGAAGCAATCCAAGAGGAGATGGACTCCATTATGGGCAATCATACATGGGAGTTAGCCAACCTTCCTTCCGGTTGCAAACCTTTGGGATGCAAATGGATCTTCAAGAGGAAGATGAAAGTTGACGGTTCCATTGACAAGTTTAAAGCACGCTTGGTCATCCAAGGCTTTAGACAAAGGGAAGGTGTCGATTACTTTGACACATATGCTCCGGTGGCTAGGATTACAACCATTAGGTTATTAATAGCTATGACGGCTATACATAATCTAGTGATTCATCAAATGGATGTCAAGACAGCATTCCTTAATGGTGATCTAGATGAGGAAGTGTATATGAGACAACCTGAAGGGTTTGTTTTAAAAGGACAAGAGCACAAAGTATGTCGCTTGGTCAAATACTTGTATGGACTAAAGCAAGCTCCAAAACAATGGCATCAAAAGTTTGATGATGTTGTATTGTCAAATGGATTTAAGATAAATCAAGCTGACAAGTATGTCTATAGTAAGTTTGATCATACCGGTCAAGGTGTGATCATATGCTTATATGTTGATGACATGTTGATCTTTGGAACAAACCAAAGACAAGTAGATCTTACTAAGGATTTCTTGTCCACTAAGTTTTCTTCGAAAGACTTAGGTGAGGCGGATGTGATTCTAGGCATAAGAATCAAACGTGATGCTAAAGGCTTAAGCCTCACGCAATCACACTACATTGAGAAGATTGTCAAACGTTTCCAATGTGATAAAAGTACAATTGTTAGTACTCCTATGGACTCAAGTGAGAAGTTGATGCCCAACCAAGGATCAACTGTCTCTCAACTTGAGTATGCACAAGTAATAGGATGTTGCATGTATGCAATGACAAGCACTAGGCCAGATATTGCCTTTGCTATTGGTAAATTGAGTAGGTACACAAGTTGTCCTAGCTCACAACATTGGAAAGCACTAAGGCGTGTGCTTAGGTACCTCAAGGGGACCATGGGTTTTGGCATCTTGTACAGTAAGTATCCTTCAGTGATAAAAGGCTACTCGGATGTGTCATAGATCACTAATCTAGATGATCACTCATCCACCACAGGATGAGTTTTCTTGTTAGGTGGTGGTGCCATTTCGTGGGCTTCAAAGAAGCAAACATGCATCACAACCTCGACCATGGAGTCCGAGTTTGTGGCACTTGCCGCTGCCGGCAAGGAAACTGAATGGCTAAGAAATTTGGTTCTAGAAATTCCTCTATGGCCAAAACCGGTTTCTCCTATCTCGATTCATTGTGATAGTGCAGCTACGTTGGCTAAAGCTTATAGCCAAACGTACAATGGGAAATCAAGACATCTTGGTGTGAGACATAGCTCGGTTAGAGAGCTCATAACTCACGGTATAATATCGGTCGATTTTGTGAGAACCCACAATAATCTAGCCGATCACTTAACCAAGAGCTTGACTAGGGACTTAGTTCAAAAGTCAGCCAAGGGGATGGGGTTAACGACCTAAATTGATAACGACTTGTCGTGGGACACCCAATTCGCCTATGGCTTGATGCCTTAGCCGAATTCAATGAGGAAAGCCCATTTCAAGAAGTTGTGAGCATAAAATGTCCATCCAAGGTAATGCTCTGTGCCTATATAATATGTATAGTTTGAAATATGTAATTTCTTAACAACTCTTTTGAAAAATTGCAATTATAGGTGCAAGATCAAAAGAGAGTTGGCTACGTGAACGTGAAGTGTCAAGGCTTCTTCGAGGGAGTAGATGGTCGACTCGCCTATATGTTCCTTAAAGGATTAGGACACAATAGCCTTTAAATGTGTCATTTATTTGTAAAGGAAATGTAAATTTCGTGTATGTTGCCTTCATGTACTTAAACAAGTTGAGTGGTTCAATCCATTAGGACACCACAATTCTTTAGTGCAGAATGTGTAATTATACTAATTCAATAAATTCAATCGAAAGACATTTATGATTATGCGAATATTTTGTTTGGATGTATGTCTATTAAAAGTTTCTTGACTTTGCTCAAATGGGGGAGGAATGTTGGAGATTTGGGCTAAGTCTTCATTGTAACCGTTGAGCTTGTCTTGAGACAAGGTGCAATGAGTTGTTCACATGTGTGTCACTATGGTCCGGGTTGCGGGAGACAAGCCAAGTGACCGGCACTAAGAACAACTAGTATTATAAGGGGAGTCGAATCAAAGCAAGGTGATTCACGACAAGGTCAACTTGTGCTAGCTTTTAGAAGGCCGACGTTTGGGGATTTTGATAGCATGAATTATAGTCTATATTTTGGGGTTTGTTTGGACGTTTTATCTTTCATAATCTGCATGTTTGTATGTACATTACGTGATTTTACTGCCATTTCATCTACCTTTGCGAGAATCGAGGTCTACACCTAGTTTCATTGTAATTGCAGGTAATATGGTACGTTTTGCATCAAAAAGGAACAAAAGGAGTCATGAGTCATTTGGAGCTACATCCAGGAAGCATAGCCATGGATTAAAGATTTACTTGGGACCAGTTCTGAGAGATTTCACATTCAGTTATGACTCACCTCGGTTGACCAGAGATTCATCTCGACCGAGGTGATCCAGAGACGCCGACTCGACCGAGGCGAACACCTAGGACGCGGCGAGAATATTTTATTCTTGATGAGATCTTTTAAATTTGGAAAGTGATCTTATATTTTTGGGCTTGACTCCTGGAAGGAAGGAGATATGCAGAATCATATATTTTACCTATATTTATGGGAGAATATCTTTCTAAGATTTATTATCTTTGGAGGGTTATTTTCCTATAAAAAGGGTTGGATTTCCACAAATCCGGGGATCCGCTATCAGCAGAAGAGAGTTGTTTACGCAGCAGCAGCCTACTCCAAGTTAGGAGAGTTGAAGAACCTTTTTGAAGGTTGAAGGAAGATTGAAGTCCATAGCTTTTATAGCTTTATTGAAGGGTTTTGTAAGATTGTCTTCAATTCCCTCAATTGTTGTCTTGTCTTTTTGGATTGTTATCCAAGGAACGCTTTGTTGTGATATTTGATTCAGTAATTGAAGTCTTTTCATTAAATTCTTCTTTGTTCAAATATTCACTTTCTTCCCATATATTTTAATACTTTCATTATGATGATGAGTGGCTAATTTCCTTGTGTGATTCTAGGGTGATTGGCTGAAGGTTGTGGGAAAAACAATGATAGAATAATCTTAGATTCCAGTAGGATCCTGAAAGTTCGAGTCTTTAACCTTAACCCTAAGCATCTCGTTCAGTCGATGAACACCTCGGCCGGGGTGGAAACTGGCTGACCGAGATGACTTATCTGATCCATAACTGAGAGTTAAGTGTTAGAGTGTGCCAAATCCTATTCTTATTACACCTTTCCTGATTCAAAGCAAGCTTAGGATGAGACTTACCCGGTAATTCCTTAGTTTGTGTATTAACGATCATAAGTGTAGGTAATAAAGGTTTATCCTTTATTGGGGTTTGAGTGTGCTTCCATCCCATCTTTGTGAGTTAGCCTGAGACTTACCCGGTAAAGGTTGATTCTATTCCCTTAGATGGTGTGTTAGTTCGAGGTTATAGTTCTTTATCTTGATTCCTTGAGACTTACCCGGTAATAGGAGTTGCGGTTTAGGATTAGTGTGTAGTGAGACTTACCCGGTGATCTACTCCACTTTAGAAACACCTTCCCCACGCAAAAATCTCAGCTTTGTCCGCTTATCTATAGATCTTGAGTTGAAACCACAACTAGATGCTTTAATCCCTAGAATTGCATATTTGCTTTATTGACTTCTTATTCATCTTTGATTGTGTTAATTGCTCTTGTGGTTAGTATTGACATAAGCACACCGTATTGACTTTGTTTCACCGAGTTCCTGTGATCGACCCCTGGAATTTTCTTGCTTTTACTACGATTGACCCGTACACTGCGGGTTCGCATCCTTGTTTTAAGCTTAAGTCTAGGGTTATAAATTTAAAGCTTGCACACACCGTTTGGAGCGAACAGATTTTTAGCCACATTTTATCGGCACACCTTTGGTTCTTAGGCCTTATATTGGCTAAAGAATATGTGGTTAAAAACTGGGAGCAATCCAAGCTCAAATGCTTAGTGAATGTCAATGAAGCAGCTAGTGAGCTTCTTAAGGAGCTACACTAGCTTGAGCTAAGATATTGAGTATTTGAGGATCTTGGAGCTTACCCTAGCTATATTAAAGTGAATGAAGCTCATTGGAAGTGTTTGGACCAAGAAAAATAAGCTAGCTCTAAGCTAGCTCCGGGGAGCGGTTTTGGGCTCCCTATGTGGGCCTCGAGCCTCGGGCTTTCTAGGGCTTCAAGGCCCATCTTCCAAGTAACTTCCATAACCGTTTTTAACCACTTTTAACCGCTTTTAACTCCCCAAAACCGTGGCCCCCTATGCCTATAAAAGGGAGAGCCATTTGCACTTGATTCTACATTCGTTTTTGCAACAATAAAGCTTCTAGTTCCATTGTATTGACATTGGATAGGCCTTCTTATAAGCTTGTTTGCAAAACTCGAAAGACCAGTATAGTTCCTTTGTATTGACAAAGGATAGGCATCCATCTTAGTTTGGTTTTGTATTGACAAAACCTAGGAATACCTTTTCTACAAAGTAAGACAAGTAAGTCTCTTACTTAGTCTTTGTAACGTGTAACGTTTTATCCCACTAAGGTATTTGGATATTCCCGGTGTAGGGGAGAATACACTTAGAAGGAAAATTCATTTATGAATGACTCATTACATTATCCAAGTCAATGGTTTTAACATATAACAATCGATTTATAAGACGTGTAATTGAACTTAACTTCTATTAGAGTTTTGTCTACTCCTTTTGGAGATTACAAACTCTTGCTTGAGTTTTGTCTACTCCTTTGGAGACTACAAACTCTTGATTGAGTTTTGTCTACTCTTTTGTGGAGATTACAAACTCTTGGTTGAATTTTGTCTACTCCTTTGGAGACTACAAACTCTTGATTGGGTTTTGTCTACTCCTTTGCGGAGATTATAAACTCTTGATTGGGTTTTGTCTACTCCTTTGTGGAGATTACAAACCCTTGGTTAATAACTAGTTTTTAGTTCAAGATAATTATATTAATTTGTTTGGCAATTGGGAGAACCGTCTACTCACATAAGTGAGACTACGGTCCTTTGGTCTAAAACCGGACACCGAAAATCCAACAGATGGATTCAACACAATCAAGTAGTAATTTTAGATTTATTTTTTTTGTTTTTATTCATTGTGCTTTTTATATTTCTGTTAGACTAAATATATTGCTTGACCCTTGTGAGGGTATAATGAACTTAGTTTTCTTACTATGCAAGGGGTTGGGCTACTCCCTAATTGATTACTATTATTCCAATTTTTTATCAATAAAAACGCGTCTAAATGCGTCGGAAATCACCGACACTCCTTCCAATCAAATTTTTTAAAGATAAAAGTAATATTAGATGTTAATCACAATTTCAAATATTTTCTTAATAAATATCCGTACAAGACACCCATTATAACTCTTGAAAAAAAAAAGTCTAAAAGAAAAAATGAAAAAAAGACTAAAATAAAAAATAAGTTGCATGAAAGTTATTTGTAAAAAAAAAAATTAAATCAGACTTTGAATTTTTCAGAATTTTTTTCTTTCTTTTTCTAAAAAACAAAAGTTTTAGAATTTTATTCATGAAAAAATTTGATCAAATAGACCTAATTTAATTAAATTTTGTTATAGGCTAATGAAGAAAAGTGTGGTATAAATGATAATTGAAAATTATAAACAATTGATTATATCTTGTCTAACAAATGCTCTTATTATAAACTGATCAAACTAAGTGGAGTATAAAAGTAGGTCACATGATTTTCAAAATAGAAAACACACAATGATTAAAAAAAAAAAGCTAGCTAAAGTTAAATTTGCTCAAATATGTTAAACTTCATTCATATTTAGCAAGAAAGTTTGTTTAAATTGCAACGAATTAGTTCGTTTTTTTTTTTAAATTGGAACAACTAGACATGTTCATATTCGGTCCGTGTCTGGGTCGAGCTTTATGAAATATTGGGCCCGTTTAGCCGGATCGAGCAGTCGGGTTAGGCCCGGCTATCAGGCCTGGTATGGGTGCTTTACCCGGCCGGGCTGACGGGTGGGCTCGCGGTACCCGTTTTTCAATTTCTTTAAAAAAAATATTATTAAAAAATGTTTTTAATTTAATTTTTTTAAATATAAATTATATTTAAGATATTTTATGTAAAATATATTAAATTTATATAATTATACTACATATTTTATTTTTAGAAACAATTTGGTTTACTAGGCTTATGCTAATTTTGTGTTTAGTAAATGTACTCTTCTCTCAGAAGAGTGTGTAGAGTTTGAAAATATATATACAAAAGGTCGAGGTATATTTACTTAATTGAAACATTAAAAATCTTAGTTACTATTCTAGTTTTTCAAAAAGGCATAGTTACCAAAATTGTCCTTTATTTTAATACTTAATATTTATAATAATTATACTATAATATATTTATTTTTATTTTTTGTATTTATGAGGCTGACGGGCCGGGCTTTTCGCCTGATCGGACCTATGATCTTGTCCGGATCCGATCCGGACTTGTTCTCATGTTCACAACCGTCCTTTTCTCCGGGCCGGGCGGGCTGCTTGGATTTGAACAGTTCTAGGAACAATATAGTGTGATTAGTGAAGGCCTTCATTATTGTTCTGGGTGACTGATGAGCTACGCTAGTGTTGTCGCCTTGTGTTGTGTCATATATTCTCGAGTCATTGACAAATAGGAGCCCATACGAATTGCACGTGAATGATGCAATGAATTAAGAAAATAAACTTATCCCACTTTATTGATATTATATTTATATATCACCATATGAAGAAGCAACATCAAGTATTTAGTCATGAGTTCTTTCTTCCAATATGTATACAACACATTCGACAATTCTATCCTCTTCTTCTTACTCTTAGTAGCCTTCCTTATCGTCACTCTCTCTAGCCTCAACAAGAAACCTTTGCCGCCCGGCCCGATGGGCCTTCCACTCATCGGAAACCTGAACATGCTGGGTCAGTTAAACCACCGTGACCTGGCCCGTTTAGCCAAAAAACACGGTGGCCTCTTCTACATGCGCATGGGCTTCCTCCACATGGTCGTAGTCTCAAGCCCGGAGGTGGCCCGTGAGGTCCTTCGAAAACAGGATATCACATTCTCCAACCGGCCCGCCACCGTAACAACCCGATACCTAACATATGATCGGGCCGACGTGGCCTTTGCCCATTGCGGCCCTTATTGGCGTCGGATCCGCAAGATCTCCGCTATGAAGTTATTCGGTGGGAAGCGGGATGAGTCATGGCAATCAGTCCATGACGAGATTGAAAACCTGGTCCGAGTCATGGAAGGGTCTATCGGGTCAGCTGTTAACTTGGGCGGACTTGTGCACTCCCTGAACAAGAAGATTATTTATAGATCCGCATTCGGGTCGGGCTGTGACGAGGGGCAAGAGGAGTTTATATCCTTGGTGTACGAGTTGTCAAAATTGTTTGGGGAGTTCAATTGGGTTGACTTTATGGGCCCGTTGCTTCAATGGGCCTACCCGAATGTCGTGAGAGCAAGCGTTGTGGAGACCCGAAAGGCCCTCGATGGGTTTATTGATAGGATCATAGATGATCACATGGACAATAAGAAGGATGATCTGGTGGGTGAACTCCTACAGTTTTACAGTGAGGACGAGAATGTTGTCGATGAATCAAACGATGCTCACTTCCGCATCACTAGGGATAATATCAAGGGCATCATCATCGTACGTATTGGATTAATATTTTCAATTTTACAAATAATTCGTCACGTTTTTTTCTTATAAAAAATGATGACAGGATTTAATGTTTGGCGGAACTGGAACAGCATCAACCGTAGTTGAGTGGGCAATGGCGGAGCTGATGAAGTGCCCGAAAGCCATGAAACGAGCCCAACAAGAGCTAACGTCAGTGGTGGGCCTCCACCGACGTGTCGAGGAAGCTGACGTGGACAACTTGCCCTACCTCCACTGCATAATAAAAGAGTCTCTCCGGTTGCACCCGCCATTCCCTCTCCTCCTTCACGAGACTGCCAAGGAAACCACCATAATGGGTTATCGAGTACCCGCCCAAACCCGAGTTATGATTAATGTATGGGCCCTTGGGCGGGATAAGGACTCGTGGCCCGACATGGACTCGTTTAACCCTGAAAGGTACTTAAAAGAGGGTGTGCCGGATTTTAAAGGAGGAAACTTCGAGTTCATTCCCTTTGGGTCGGGTCGTCGGGCTTGCCCGGCTTTGAATTTGGGGCTCCACGTGATTGAGATGACGTTGAGTAATATCCTTCATTGCTTTGAGTGGGAGTTGCCGAATGGGATGAACCCTAGTGAATTAGATATGGATGAGTTGTTTGGACTCACTGTACTTCGCGCGAGTCGACTCGTGGTCGTGCCTAGGCAGAGACTCACTTGCCCTACTTCTACTGACGTGCAGCGAGCAGGTTGAGGAGACATGGGAGTATAAGAAGTATATAAATCAGTAGTTATGTACTTCATTGCGATCATAGACTCATAGTTAATAATAATTACACCACTATTAACTCTTACAAGTAAAGTGGGTTGTCATCGACCCCTAAGAGACAAAAACCACAACGAAAGAGAAGATTTAAAGGGTACAAACCCTAATGAATAAAGTCAAATTAGGTAAGTATGACTTTTTGAGATTTCTCTCTATAAAGTAGGCTCCTCCTATATATATATATGTTTGGTAAATGTGCACCTAGATAAAAGACAAAAAATTATCGCCGAAAGATTTATATTAAATTGAAACTAGATAAAGAAGTTTGTGCTACTCACGGGTTAACAACTATGTTTCATATGCTCAACTAGTTAATATCAATAGTTTACCCCAAATCTAAAAAACGCTCTCTTTTGAGAGTTTGAAGAAACCCTTCCTAACCCTATTCTTCACAGCCGCCCTCAAACTCAGGCTTCAATGGCTTCACCGCCGTCTTCAACAGCTTCACCACCGTTTTCAGTTGAGCGTTGAAAGTAAACCCTTCCATAACCCTGTTCACCGCACCAACCTTCAAACTCAGGCTGCAAGCCTTCATTGGCTTCACCGCCGTCTTCAATGGCTACACCGCCGTCTTTAGTTGAGGGTAGAGTTTCAAGCACTTCCGCCCTCGCTTATCGGAGCCGAAGAACAAGTATGGTCATACGCCTTCACCTACCGGTGGCCAATAAGCCTCACCCACCTCTACTCACCCTCGATCAAGGCTCCTCATCTCGAACCCATTCCCGACCCAGATCTAGTGTTTCTGCTCCGCCTTTCTTCCCTCTTTTCTCGTTGTTGGTGATGACGCATCATCGCCTTGGAAGCAAAGTTAAAGATTGATCCAGTATTGTGTTGAGCCCACATTTGTTTTCAATCAATTGCAGAAATTGTTTTTTTTCATTGTCCTATGCAAAACTCTCTTCCTGAGGAGACCCCTCATTTTACACTTGAGGAAACCCCTCATTTTCCACCTTAAATGGCTTACCACCCTCTCTTTAAACCCTAGCTACCAATGGATGTGTTTCTATGTAGCGATTTGTTCATCATCTCCGCCGGATCTTAAACTCCGACGCCTACCAATCTCCACGAGCCATACACGTCTTCACCACCAAATTGCTTGATTTTATAAACAATGGGTGTGATAAGGTGATACCACTTGGGTAAATTGGTTATTCGATTTGAAAATCCCAGTAGAACTTTCAAACTAACACTTAATTAAGGTTGCTTGAAATCATGGAAATGTTGTATACAAGTTATTCCTGTGATACTATGAACCTCTGTTACATACTAATCAAAACAGTGAACCTGATGTATTTTAACCTTTTGACATGACTGCAGTTGTTTTTGTCTCGGCTCTATTTGCAGGAACAATCTTGGTGCGGGAACATTCAAAAACTCAGTGGTCGGTTTTTCAGAACCAAAAACCGTGATAAATGTTTTGGGGGCGATGTATCCCTTGTTGATCATCGATTTTACCTCTAATCGATCAATGGACTTTATCGGCCCATTGTGAAGACGAATACTAAGAACTCTTTATCTGTTCTTTATGAAACAAACAAAATGGATGGATGACCTACATTTTTGCTTAGCTGATTTGGATCGTTTCCGTTTTAATTGCTTTTGTGTGATTAATTTCTCGTTGTTTTGGATTTTAAGTAATTACTTCTTGCAATTACTTTGTGATTTTTAACAACCGTCTCGGGTTACAACCCTTTGTTGTTGGGCCACAAACCACTCCACCTGACTCTAGTAGAGTGCTTTTTCACCACCTTGATAACCCTTTAAGAAACGATGGGCTCACCCACAAAATCTTTTGTTACAATCCGGAGTTTCCGGTCAAAGACAATACTCAACGTATGTGGCCATCCTTGTTAAAAGAATTGAGCTAGTTAAAAAAATCAATCTAATCTACTCTCTATGATAAAACAAAAAACTTGAGTCTAACGGTACCAAATACACCCAATATAAATACAAAATTTTAAAAATGAAATGTAAAAGTAAAAATTATGGGCGGTCAATGTAAGACTTATGTCTACAAATCAACCCATTTTGAACAATCTTCCCCCTACAAATCAACTTCTTTTATCCATCAAGTTCTACATCTTTATCCATCAAGATTCCCGTGCTCTTCAATCTCGTCTTCTGAGGTTTGATGCAGTCATTTGCTGGCGGTTTCGTGCGTTTATCGAGAAGGAGGCGTGGATGTGTGATCAGGAGCCTGATGACTCTGTTGCAGTCCAAATCTGAGGTGTCCACAGTTGTTCCCCAGGCTTCCCCTGTGTACTTCCTTCGAAGATGAACTTTTATGCTCGTTGCCTCCTGCCGGCTGGATCATCCTGCTTTCCACTTGAAGACTTTTTTGCTTTCGGTTTCATTTTGATGTATATTTGTGTAGTTCTTTTCTCTCTTATTTGTGTCATGACGGTTAGACCGTCTGCCGATTTTTTCGGCCTTTCGATCCACTAGACGGCGCGCTGCCTAGTTGTTTCGAACCGCTTTCCATTTTCAAAAAAAAAAAAAAAAACAACTATGTTTCATATTATTTTTATATATGGGTAGTTAACTTCATAAAATTACAAAATTATCGCCGCATTACTAAAAAAATACGATAATATAGATATTTATATTGTTACATATACGTAAGATTATAAATTGTGTATATATTTAAAAATGAGTATTAATAAAGACTATTATAAAAAAAATTTAATCTTATAAGTTAATAGGATTATGATTACGAGAGGAGTTGCCATATGATAAAAGACAAAAAATAACTAAAAAATATAAACCAATCATATGTATTCAAATTTTAAATTTTTATTAATTCGTGTATAAATTATTGTCTAATAACAATTTTAATACGAGAGGAGGCAACGAGGCATGTCTACCCATTTGAGGTGAACGTCATTGGCAACGGGGTAGAGACGATATACTTGGATGCATTAGGAACTGAAGCAAAGATCAATCTCGAGGTCGGTCCAAGTCATGTTCTAGGCCAACATGCTCTAATACTGTGGAAAAATAGGCCATAAGAAGTTAGAGTAATGTTTCATTCCGGTGTAGACTTTTTTTTTCACAATCAAGCTAACTAGATTTTACACTAATATCACCACACTGAGCCCAATGAAGCTAACCGATAAGTTAAACAACACCAATGGGGATGATGCAAAATTACCCTGGCATCTAAGAGGCAAATGTATCCACGGAAAAATGTGGCTACAATTAACTAGATTATCACCGAAGTCACGATGCTTGACAATTCTATCAAGACAAGAAAATACAAAATTAGTAAATGGATCATATCAAATATTAAACAAAAAGCAGTCAAATATTAAACAATATACAGAATCAAACTTTTCTGAAAGTTAAACATGAAGAATAGTTCAGTAATAAAAACAACAAACCAATCAAGTTAAGGGAGTCGAGTGACTTTGTCAAACCAAGATGGACACAGTCAAGTGACTTTGTCACCATTGCAAAGCACTTGGCTTGTGGATTTTGTCATCTGATATGATCATTCCATTTCTGTAGCCTAAACTCCATCTCCTCATTCTCCAGCTTTCATTCCTTTGATCTTTCTTTTTAGTTTTTGTTACTTCAACTCGTATTTTTCTCGATTTCTTTCTGTCTTGTTGATGACGGTTTGCTGAATTAGCTTGTTTGATCGAAATATTTGGTGTTGGATTGGAGAGTTGTGTGTAGACTGCATTGCAAATTGATCTGAGCTAGCTGAGGCAATTTCAAATTTGAGTTGTTTGGGTCTGGCTTTAGGTTAAAGCGCTGTCGTCATCTTATGGCGCTGTTCCGTCGATTGTTCTACCGGAAGCCGCCTGATCGGCTTCTCGAGATTTCCGAACGCGTTTATGGTAAAACCATCAATTCTTTTTTTTTTTTTTTTTGTTTAGTGATTTTATCATTAGAATTAATTTTAATTAGGTACTCAATCCCGACAAACTTTGCAGGGTTGCTTTCGTTGGCCTTTGTGTTGTAGTATTTGGTACTCCATCCCACAATTTATCCTTGTCTTTTTTTAAGTTGATTACATTTTCGGTTTGATCGGCTTTTCCGCTCTACGTCCAGTTAGCCGTGGTCTATTTAGGGATACCTTCTCAATATCAATTTTTCAGGAGAATTCTCGAATCAAGCCAACACTAGTCTAACACCACAATCACTAGACCAACTGAGTATTAGTATCCCATAATTTATCGACCCTTTGATAAGTTCGATAACGGTGTTTTCTTTTGTCTTTCTTACCTTTCTTTTGTCTCCTTTACCATTAGTGTAACACAACTAGATGATTGTAAGACCTGTTTGATATTCATATCTAGATATCAGATGTGAACAAAGGCGAACAAAGGCGTAATTAGGAGGTTTGGAGGGGACCATGGCAGGCATAGTTAGGAGGTTTGGAGGGGTCATGGCGCCTGTTAAAATATGTATATATTTTTATTAGTGGACCGTAAATCACAATTCACAATAGTTGAATATTTACCGTATGATTAATTAGCTTTATTATTAAATTTTTTATTAATCTAGTCAATGAATAAATTTAACGTTAGGCCCCTTGACAAATTGTCCTGTCTCCACCACTGGATATGGATATCGATATAAAAAAAAATGACACCTAATTTTTAACATATTAGTATATGAATATCAGTTTGATATACTAATATACTTATATTACACTTTTACCTTCTTAATATACTTCAAAACTAGAGATATCATGTATCTTATATTTTTCATCCATCCTCTATTTTTTATGTACGTTATTGTTTCTCTAATGATATCAATCTCATACTCCTATTTGATATAGTTATCTGATCTCTAATATAGTGATATATATACTCTCTAGGATTTGGTTCCCATGAGAACACCCCTAACGTGCATACATGAGAACAATCGTACACCGTTGGATGGTGAGTATTAAGGGTTGAGATTTAGAGTAGATATCTTAATTAATAATAACTACGAATATTAATAATTAGAAATTCAACAATAACTACGAATAATCCACTCAACCATCAATAACTACGAATAATACATAAAACAATATGACACATTCGTAACAAAACTAATAATAATTACGAATTTGTTCTCATGATTACACGATAAGCATGTTCTCATACATCTATACTCTCTATATATATATATCAAAAGTGTCCTTAACGTTTTGAGTGTGCAATGATGCTGTCAGTTTGTTGCTCATGTTTTTTTTTTTTTTGTCTTTCTTGCTTCCAGTATTTGATTGTTGCTTCTCCACTGATGTGCTGGACGAAGAGGCATACAAAGACTGTATGGGTGCTATTGTTACACAACTACAGGACTTCTATCCTGATGCTTCTTTTATGGTGTTCAACTTTAGAGAAGGGGACCGAAGGAGTCAAATATCCGATATATTGTCACAATATGATATGACAGTCATGGAGTATCCTCGACAATACGAGAATTGTCCGCTTCTGCCTCTTGAAATGATATATCACTTCTTACGGTCCAGCGAGAGCTGGCTATCTTTGGAGGGACAACAGAATGTGTTATTGATGCATTGTGAGAGAGGAGGCTGGCCAGTGCTTGCATTTATGCTTGCCGGTCTTCTATTGTATAGGAAACAATACAGTGGGGAACAAAAGACACTTGAAATGATTTACAAGCAAGCTCCAAAGGAGCTTCTACAGCTCTTATCTCCATTAAACCCCCAACCATCACAGATGAGATATCTTCAGTACATATCTAAAAGAAATATAGAAACAGAGTGGCCCCCCAAAAACACACCTTTGTTTGTAGATTGCCTTATTCTCAAATCCCCTCCCTTATTTGATACAGGAAAAGGCTTCAGGCCTGTGGCTCGTGTTTTTGGCCAGGATCCTGTACTTAAGTCCAGCAGAAGTACAAAGCTACTATTTTCATCCTCAAAGAAGAGAAGACATAATGCCTTGTTGCTGGAGATGGATCAAGTGAATCTGGATATTCGCTTTCGTGTTCAAGGGGATGTTGTCCTAGAATGTGTCTACTTGTCTGATA
This sequence comes from Fagopyrum homotropicum, assembly GCA_033239125.1. Lineage (NCBI taxonomy): Eukaryota > Viridiplantae > Streptophyta > Magnoliopsida > Caryophyllales > Polygonaceae > Fagopyrum > Fagopyrum homotropicum. The sequence continues at coordinate 7,881,762 of BSWB01000001.1, read as the reverse complement.
CAAAGGAGGAAATGATGTTCCGAGTCATGTTCCACACAGGCTTTGTTCGTTCGAATACTTTATCGTTTACTCGTGACGAAGTTGATGTTATGTGGGATGCAAAGGATACGTTTCCTGAAGACTTCAAAGTAGAGGTAGGTTAGATAATTAATATTTCTTCTGATTGACATTTTTTACTGAGAAGAGTTGAGTTGAATCTATACGCATAATTGTACCAGGTACACTTTCTAGATCACGATGCAGCTCCTTATGCCTCTAGCACAGATGTGGATAGTGAAGATGAAGACTATGGGGAAGATGCCTCTCCCGCTGAATTTGATGAGGTTGAAGAGATTTTCAACAATGAGGGAAGTCAAAAACATAATGAACTGATGAATATTGCTCTAGATGATTTGAACCAACAGCATACTTCAGATATTGCTTTGGATGAAGGTGTTAGAGAATCTAGTTCATCGAGTGTTGAGATCGGAGCTCTCAATGATGATACAAGTAAATTAACAATGAAGATCAATTAAGTTATGAGCTTTTTCGTGTGGTTTTGGTAATTTGTTGTATCAATTCATAGGTAACGTACATATAAATAATAAACGTGTGGTATGAATATATGGGATGATTTACCTATGTATAATTTTCTGTCATTTTTGGAAGTATCAAGAAATAAAATTTATAGTTTTTTTTACATGTTTTGCTATTTTCTTTTAATATTTATATCTCCTGACTTATTTTATGCACTATATATTACTATGGAATATTGAAGTATTAATTTATATTTTTGTAACAATAATCTCTAAACTAAATAATGTGAGATTATGAAGTAATCGTTCACTTTTTTTAATTTTCTCACAAGTATAATTTTGCCGTACGGGCTGCAAAAAAAGTGTCCGTCATGGGCCAAGCCCATCTATAACAATAACAATAGGCTCATTTGGAAATTTCACATCATGATCCATGTTTTCGACCTACCGTTGCCGCCGGTGCTGAAAAATGGGCCAAGTAATTAGAGCCAAGGTGTTTGAATCTGCGGAGGCAAAAGGCAAAAGACATGATACGGAAATGTTAATTTATCTTTTTATATTCGTCGGAAGGAGAGTGAACTTACGCACGCAGGTCGTTTTCAGTTTGTTTTTTTTTTATCTAAAACCAATTGATAATAAGAGGAGTAATGTAGGACTTAGGGCATATATGTTTGGTATTAGTTGGGTTTTTTTATAGATTGTGGGGATGGAAATTGTTGAGGATTGTTAGATATTGAAAAGTTATGTGTTTGGTATAGGTTTGTTATGTGAGATTATTTATTAAAAGATTGCCAAGATGCCCTTACACATATGTTAATATATTTATGTCTTACTTGCCACAAGTGTAGAAGGCCTTTAGCTTTACGTATATACGCAATAGCTAATTATTTGTAAGTTTGATAATTTTTGAGATGCAATCACTCTCCTATACTTGTTGTTAGTGTTAACGAAAGTCTTACATCACTAATTTACTACTAAACACCACAAAGATACAACATTATCATGGTGTGAATGGACAAACAGTAAAACTAGACTGTAGCAGCACTGAACTAGTATGTATCAGGTTGAAAGGCAAACCAACATGGGAACAATAAGCTGCTTTGAAGAACAAATGAAGTATTCCATTCCCACTGCTAGATGATAAAGTCAATGTTAACATAACAATCACAATGCAATTAGGTTTAATAGAACCAGAATCCACCATGTGAATCTAGTATAACCTTCAAGAATAACCTTCAAGCCTTTATCGGTTACAATACAATTCAAATGAAGCATCCAATTCTCACTTCCACCTTCAAACTCCAACGATCCCAAGAAAAGGTACAATAATTGCAGCATAAAATCAAAACCCACCCTTTAAATATAGTTGAGCATGTGAAGAACAAGCAAGAGGAGCTTGATCACCATAGAAGACCCAAAATGGGTTAAAAGCGACGGTAAAAGATTCCGGCAACGACCCACTTGGAGAAACTGTCTCCTCGGGCTCCGACGAGAAGACTGAGTTATCCGGGTTAGGAGGGCTTGAAGGTATGATCAGAAGTGATGATTCGACGGGAGAAGGTGTGGCCTTTGAACCCGCTGGAGTTGGGAACGGAGGAGTGATGTCCAGCGAGAGGACAGGTGGCTCCGTTAGTGATGGGAAGAGGAAGGTGGTTATGGGATGACAAAACCGCCGTAGTAGCTGTGTTGATGAGAGATTGAAGAAGAAAGGGTATGTATGGAAATAAAAACAATCTATCCCCAAGAATCTCCAAGAATTTTGGTTGGGGAAGATTTTTTTTACGGGATTCTTTAACCAAAAGAATCTCGTAAAAGAATACAATCTCGAAGCTCCAACTCATACTAAACAACGTTATTTTTGTCATCATTAAGAACTGTCACGCTAGGAAATAGCACAAAAAGCTTTACATTTATAAACTCGAACTAAATCCTAAACTACCTAGCGAAACCCGCAGTGTACGGATCGTTATGTAGAAAGGTAAGTATTCCGAGGTCGAACTCAAAGACTAAGGTGAAATCGAGTCAAGCAATGATCAAAAATAGTGTAAATCTAGGCTAAGACAAGATGAGGAACAAAGAAAATGGAAAACTCAATGTTTTTGTTGGTTTTTATGGTCATCAAGCAAGGGTCATAACTCATGCAAAGCAATAAATCAAACCAAACCAAAAATCAGCACAAATAAACGAGTCAAACGAGATATTGATCAAGAGAAAGGGAAGACGGATTCTAGGGGTTGGAAATTCCGGTTATGGCATAAAACTCAAGTTATCTATTCATTCTTTGGATTGATTATGATATGTTGGGATTAAGTGTTCCTAAAATGAGATCAATTACCGGGTAAGTCTCATGATCCAACTAATCCACACCTAAGGTCTCATTACCGGTTAAGTCTCTAAGAACCTAAGGGGAGGAATTTAACACAAACCGGATTGTTTAATTAGGGATCTAACCTATCCTCACCGGGTAAGTCTCGGAAAGGGAAGTCCTAATCAACTATCCTAGCACATTTAATCCAATGGCGGCTTATTAGGCTCACCATTACCTAAGGTTTTGCTATTTTAGATTCTAAGGGCAAGGATTACCGGGTAAGTCTCTCCTAACACTTAGTCGCTACACTAGGACACCCTAGGGTAGGTTAAACTCAGCAAAAACTTAGGGTTTCAACAATTTTATGAACCTAAGATAAGATCCTTCGAACCAGGAAGAACCACGGTTTGTTCTACAGAAACCACGACCGTGGTTCTTCAAGAACTACCCGTGATTTCTAACAGTAGCTACGTTCATAAACAAAAATCATCCAAAGGTAAATCTAAGTTCGTCCTATCATAGATCTAGCCATAACCATCCTTTCCTTACCCTAGAATCACATCAATCTAGCCTACAACATTCATATTAGAAATCAAAACAAACAAGCATAGATTCATAACCTCCATTGCAAGAAAATGAGAGAAAGAAGATGAACAAATGAACTTCAAACACAATCTAATCTGAAGATGAAATTAGAACGACTTACAACCCTTCCAAAGGAAGGTTCAAGAGTTCAAAAACTTCTAGAAATAAATACGAAAATACAAGAGCTAAGTGTGTCTTCTCCTCTCCTCTTCAATGGCAATGGCTCCTTTCTTCTTCTTCTTGCACCTTCCTTCCTAGAAAAAATCCTTCTTCTTCTTGGAATATATTTTGTCAAAGAAAAATGGAGAATATGTGAGCTGCTCTCAAACTACCCAAATCCCAGCTGCCTCTAACAACTATCAAGGACCACTTTTATAACCAATTTCTTCATGAGCTGGCCATGAGAGTCGTGGCACAGCTGTCACGAGAATCTGGCAAAATCCACGGTCATTTCCACGGCCGTGGTTCTTCAGAGAACCGTGATTCTGTGCAGAAACTTCGCCTTGGATCATTAGGCTGTGGTTTGGTGCATGGCCTGTGTTGGCAAGGTTCCTTGAGTCCTTCTCAGCCCTTGCCTTGCGTTCTAATGAGTTTGGAAACGTGTCCTCTAAATGAGCGACCCTCAAACGTGTCGTTTTGGCTCGAAACTTCCCGAAATACCTACAAAACGCACACAAGTCCGTGTAGACGTCTATCTCGACAAAATACATGTTTTGAGTGCAAAACGTATTGGACTAGTGCTAGATAATGCATGATTGAGCGAGAATTCTACCTAAATGTGCACCTAAAACTATGCTATAAATCGTGTTATCAAAATACCCCATACTTAAGGTTTGCTCGTCCCCGAGCAAATTCCCAACTATAGACTAAGAGATGACATGATTTATGTATGCAGAAAAATGGCAAAAATCTTTTTGGTTTTGTGCTTCTACTATTGGATCACCTTCATAGTCATGATCAATGGCAATTGAATAAGCAATTATGTATCAAACAATAAAGTCATGGAAAGACAATTGTACTTAACTCAAAAACATGCATGAGTTGGGAGGACGGAGATGTCAAGAAGATCAAGAGTCTATCCAATCTAGATTACTAAGTCTTACAAACATGCAAGTAGGTCATAAGGGCTTGTGACATAAAAGGCTAAGAAACGTTTCAATTGGGGAGGGGAATTTTCTAGGTATGTGATGCTAATCCGGGAATGGAACTAACTTCACTTCCTTGTCCTCGATCAACTTCCCCCAAGTGCATATTTTTCCCTATCTTGCTTTCTTTTCTTTTTCTTTAGCTCATTTTTGAGACAATGGCATTGGTGTACAATAGCCGAAACCTCGGTGATTAGCCATCCTCGGGCTTTTTCTCTTTTTCGAGGTGCATCCACACCGGGCACACATACCAAAGCTCGTTAGGGCTATTGGCTCATTTGACTTTGGCAAGGCACCAACACCCGATTATGTGAAGTGTACCGAGTTACTTGTCATTTAAACCAACGCCCCCAAACCTATTTTGGCTACACTTCCACAATAATTTCAGCATTCCATTCACGACATTCTTTTCATTACATCTTCACCCCGCACTTGCTTTTTACACATTCAAACACACTAGCATGCTCCTATTCCCGGATGGGTTTTAAAAGGAGGTCAAATTTTATATCAATTGAGGTGCTCAAGCAATCATGATCAAGATGAGAAGTAGAGAAAGATGAAGTGCCTTATTCATTCCTAGATGGTATGCAAGAACTATCATATAATTTCGATTTTCAATACTCAATCCATTCTAGGCAATCATCATGATCTCAAGTCATTCATGGAATTCAAGAGAAGTAGTTCAAGTCCACATATGCATTTATCAATTCAACACATAAGGCCATTCATAGCCAATCACAAGACAAGTTTCATCATTAGGATCATATCCAAGCCTAGAAAGCACAAAAAATTTTTAAATTTTCTGATTTTTATGGAATTTTCGATTTAAGTATGTACAATGCAAGATATGTGCAAATATTAACCTATCCTAGATGCTCATCATGCAAAGGATCATGCAAACCTCACCCCATACTTAGAAACACATTGTCCCCAATGTGGTATTCAAGTAAAGAGAGTGAAAGAAGGTTCTCACAATGTAAAATGGTTTTCTTCGGTATTTGGGAATTCCTAAGAGGATTGATGTTGGATGATCCTTTCAACCATGGTAGGGAGCTCTAAGCATCCTTCAAGCTTTGAAACCCGCGCTAGGCACCGCTAGCCGTCCAAGTTCCGCGTCCGCTCCACCCATGATTAGTGAGGGTTTCATCATCATCATTTCCAAGAAAGGTTTCCAATGCCACTAATGTTCTAGCACACATAAAATAGACAAAACACACAAAGCACACAAAAACAGAAAAATCTAAGCTAAAATGAAGAAAAAATGTTACCGATGGGTTGCCTCCCACCAAGCGCTTCTTTAAGGTCATTAGCTTGACCAAGCTCGGGAGCGTTTATGCAAGGTGAAGCGGGGCGATCATGTCTATTGGGGCTCCCGGAATGTACTTCTTCAAGCGATGCCCATTCACTTTGAAATCTCCACAATGCTCCCCTCCTATCTCAATAGCTCCATGGGGAAAGATCTTCTTTACCACATATGGCCCGGTCCATCTTGATTTGAGCTTTCCGGGGAAAAGCCTTAGCCTCGAGTTGAAGAGAAGGACAAGATCTCCTTCACTCAACTCTTTTGGAATGATCCTCTTGTCATGCCACCTTTTGGTTCTCTCCTTGTAAATCCGGGCATTCTCATAAGCTTCCAACCGGAGTTCCTCAAGGGCATTGATATCAAGCAATCTCTTCTCTCCCGCCTCCTTGAGGTCAAAATTTAGCCACTTAATGGCCCAATAAGCTCTATGCTCCATTTCCACCGGAAGATGGCAAGACTTGCCATAGACCAATTTGTAGGGAGTGGTGCCAATAGGTGTCTTGAAGGCGGTTCTATATGCCCATAGTGCGTCATTGAGCTTCATGGCCCAATCCTTCCTTGTTCTAGACACCGTCTTCTCGAGGATGGCCTTGATTTCTCGGTTGGAGATCTCCACTTGGCCACTAGTTTGGGGGTGGTAGGGTGTGGCCACTTTATGAGTCACCCCATACTTGGCCAAAAGTGCTCCAAAATTCCTATTTGTGAAGTGCTTCCCTCCATCACTAATGATCACCCTTGGTGTTCCAAACCTAGGGAAGATCACTCGGTTGAAGAACCGCACCACCACCTTGGCATCATTCGTAGGAGAGGCGATTGCCTCTACCCATCTTGACACATAGTCCACCGCCAATAGGATGAATAGATTGCCACATGAAGAAGGGAATGGTCCCATGAAGTCTACACCCCACACATCAAAAATCTCAACTTCTTGGATGTTGTTCAAGGGCATTTCATTCCTCCTTGAGATGTTCCCCGTTCTTTGGCAAGCATCACATGCCGCTACAAAACCTTGCACATCTCTAAACAAGTTAGGCCAATAAAAACCGGATTGCAATACCTTGGCACACGTTTTGTGTGAGCTAGCATGGCCTTCACATGGTAGGGAGTGACAATGCCGGATCACACTCTCCATTTCATCTTCCGGTATGCATCTTCTAAGCACCCCATCCGGGCCTCTCTTGAATAGAAGTGGCTCGCTCCAATAGTAATGCCTTACATCGTTGAAGAACTTCTTCCTTTGTGAATATGATAATCCGGGAGGCACTTCCTCACACACCAAGTAATTCACAATGTCGGCATACCATGGCTCACTTCCCCTAGCCACTTGGAATAAGCATTCTTCCACCATTTGCAATTGTTCATCCCGGAACGAGTCATCTATCGGGATGTTGTCTTTCCCAAGCTCTAATGGTGGGAGTCTACTAAGGTGATCCGCCACCGAGTTCTCGGATCCCTTCTTATCTCTTATCTCCAAATCAAACTCTTGAAGAAGAAGGATCCACCGAATCAACCTTGGCTTGGCATCCTTCTTTGTAAGTAGATAACGGATCGCCGCATGATCCGTGTAAACTATGACCTTCGCTCCAACAAGGTACGAGCGGAACTTCTCAAATGCATACACTACCGCTAACAACTCCTTCTCGGTAGTAGCATAATTGAGTTGGGCATCATCTAGCGTCTTGCTAGCATAGTAAATAGCATGAGTGCGCCCTTCTTTCCTTTGCCCCAAAACGGCCCCAACGGCCACATCACTTGCATCGCACATAATCTCAAATGGTAGATTCCAATCCGGAGGTTGCATGATAGGTGCGGAGATCAAGGCGTTCTTCAACCTACAAAACGCTTCAAGACAATCTTTGGAAAACACAAAATCAACATCTTTCATTAGTAGGTTAGTGAGAGGCTTAGAAATTTTAGAGAAATCTTGAATAAACCTCCGGTAAAAACCGGCATGCCCTAAGAAACTCCTTACCCCCTTCACCGAGGTAGGTGGTGGCAACTTCTCTATTGTTTCAATCTTAGCCCTATCAACCTCAATGCCACGGTTAGACACCAAGTGTCCTAACACAATCCCTTCACTTACCATGAAGTGGCATTTTTCCCAATTTAAGACAAGATTTGTTTCCTCACATCTTTGCAACACCAATGACAAATTAGCTAAGCAATTATCAAAAGAAGAACCGTAAACAGAGAAATCATCCATGAACACTTCCATGATATTTTCTATGTATTCCGAAAAGATAGCCATCATACACCTTTGAAAGGTGGCGGGTGCATTACACAACCCAAATGGCATTCTCCTATATGCAAATGTACCCCATGGACATGTAAAAGTTGTTTTCTCTTGGTCATCGGGGTGGATAGGGATTTGGAAGAATCCACTATACCCATCTAGATAGCAAAAGTGAGAGTGTTGAGCTAATCTTTCTAGCATTTGGTCAATGAAGGGGAGGGGAAAGTGATCTTTCCTAGAGGCCATGTTCAATTTCCTATAATCTATACACATTCTCCATCCCGTGACCGTCCTAGTTGGTATTAGTTCATTGTTCTCATTAGTTACTACCGTCATTCCACCCTTCTTAGGTACTACATGAACGGGGCTAACCCACTTACTATCCGAGATAGGGTAGATAATTCCCGCATCTAGCAACTTAATGATTTCCTTCTTGACCACCTCTTTCATTATAGGATTCAATCTCCTTTGATGTTCAATAGAGGGTTTGTGGTTATCTTCCATCCTTATCTTATGCATGCACAAAGATGGCTTAATGCCAACCAAATCATCAATAGTATAACCAATGGCTTTCCTATGCAATCTTAGTTCATGCAGCAATTTAGCAAGTTCATCATCACTCAAGCATGCATTAACAATCACCGGATATGTAGAATTATCACCAAGGAATGCATACTTTAAATGAGAGGGGAGGGGTTTGAGTTCAAGTGAGGGAGGACCTTTATCAGTTGAAGACGATCCAAACAAGGTTGGATGAGATGAATCCAAAGCAAATGAAGACTCTCCTTGGCTCCTAGAAGCTTGATCATCATCAGGAGCTGATTCAGGGGAAACCACGGTTGGAATCACGGGTTGCTCAACTTCCACGACCGTGGTTCCTTCCAGGCTTGTTTCTCGGAGTTGTCCAGAGAGTTTGACGGCCGTGGTTCCTGAATCTCGACCGTGGAACTTGCAGCTGTTCACAATTTCTTCGTGGCTCTCAAATCCAACTCTTGGCTCCTCTTCCAATGCCTCCAAGGCTTTGATTTCTTCATTGCAATTCTCCTCAATGTCTTCCTCCATCATACTCAAGGTAAGAACCTTTTCCAAGGGGTCCTTGATCAAGATCGAGCTCACCATTTCTCTAGATTCTTCTTGCTCGACTATGTTGAAGATATCTTCATCAAGGGTTGGCCCTTTCATCATTGTGGACAGCTTGAACTTGATGTTCTCCTCTCCTATGTTGAAGGAGAGAGTCCCGTTCTTGCAATCCACTAAACATCCGGAGGTAGCTAAGAAAGGTCTTCCTAGGATGATGGGAACCGGGTAATCCGCCGGAATGTCCAACACTACAAAGTCAATAGGCACATAGAATCCTCCCAATTGCACCGGAATGTCCTCAAGAATCCCAACTGGATGAGTGATAGAACGGTCCGCCATATAGAGGGTCATCTTGACCGGTTTTGGCTCTCCTAGCCCGACCTTGTTACTAAGTGCAAGCGGTATGATGCTTACACTTGCTCCAAGATCACAAAGGGCTTCGTACTTCACGTCTCCTACTCCAATCGGAACACAAAAAGAGCCCGGATCCCTTAGCTTGGGAGGCATTGCCTCCTTCATTGTTTGGATTAACTCCGAGGATCTCTTGGTCATCCTAATCTCCCCATACTCCTCCAACTTCCTTTTGTTGGAGAGTATTTCTTTCAAGAATTTTCCGTATGCCGGCATTCCTAAGATGGCATCCATGAACGGAATGTTAATATGTAACTTGGACATTAGTTCAAGGAACTTACCAAAGTGATTGTCCAAACGAGCTCTTGCTCTTGATTGTGGGAACGGTAGTGGTGGCTTGTATGGAGGCGGTGCTACATAAGTTGGCTCTACATCCTTGCTCTTGCCTCCATCATCTTGCTTTCTTCCCTCTTCTACCACTACTTGACTCCCCTTAGCTTGGTCCTTGGGCAAAGGATCCTTCATACTCAACCCACTCCTTGTTGTGATAGCCAAAACTTGGCCTCTTGGGTTGTCTTCGGTTCTTCCGGGAAGCTTCCCCGGATCTCTATGTGCCTCACCCGCCTTTTGAAAGACTTGTGCTTCCAAGACCTTTTGAGCCTTAGAAATTGAAGTAACGGTGCTCTCAAGTCCACTCAATCTTCCTAGCAATTGTTCAAACATGACTTCGGTTCTATCCTTTGAAGGTTGAGTAAAACCGGGTGGAGGTTCTTGTGAAGCTCTTTGTGGTGGAGTTGTGCTTGTGGAGGCGGGAGGGTTCAAGGCTCCATCCGGATTAGAGTAAGAAAACCCGGGATGGTTGTGGTTTGGCCGGTAATTGTTGAATTGCCGGTTGTTGTTGAAATTTCTTGGGCCTTGGTAATTGTTGAAGTTGCCCCTTCCCATACAATTCACATCTTTCTCCTTGGAAGACAAGTTGGCTCGTGGAGGTGCTTGAGGAGTTGCTTGGCTCTTCAAGGTGGTAGTGCACAACTCTCTCAAGGACTTCAACTCATTGTTGATGGCGTCAAGCTTGAAATTGCTCATGGTGACTTCGCTCACCTCATATGCTCCCGCCTTTCTCCCTTCACTCTTCCTATGGGAGTACTTCTCAATTACTAGAGCTTGCTTCTCCACAAACTCCCAAGCATCATCTACATGTTTCTCCATAAATGTCCCACCGGAAAGAGATTGAAGCTTGAATTGGCTATCTTCATCAAGCCCCTTGAAGTAGATCTCCAATAGCTCAATCTTCGGTATACCATGGTGTGGGCAATCTAGGAGAAGGTCTTTGAATCTCTCCCAAGACTTGAACAAACTTTCTCTATCCCTCATCACAAAGGCATTGATCTTTCCCCTTAATTCGGTAGTCTTGGAAGGTGGGAAGAACTTGGTCAAGAACTCGGTTGTCATCTCCTCCCAAGTACCAACTCTCCCTTGTGGAATAGATTGATACCAAGCTAAGGCCTTGTCCTTAAGAGAGAAGGAGAAAGCCCTTAGCTTATGGTTGTTGCTCTCCAATCTCGGCGGTCTAAGAGTCTCCATCAAAATCTCATAGTTCATCAAATGTTGGTGAGGAGACTCTCCTTCCATCCCTCCAAATTGGTTATGCCGGATCATTTGTAGAACTTGAGGGCGGAGCTCGTAATCATGGGCTGCGGGATCTCCTAGATTCACACCCGTTCGGTGTGCTCTTTGTGCCGGATCCATACGTTGCCCCAATGTTTGTGGCTCATCCATAGCAATGGGCACAACCCTAACGTTCACCGCCGGCTGCGGTTGTGGTGGAGGTGGAGGAGGTTGTTGACGGTTAAGCTCCCTTTGCACAAGTGCTTGCCTAATCTCCTCAATCTCCCTCCTAGTTGCCTCTTTCCTCTCATTGGCAAGTCTCCTTTCTTCCTCCAAGAGCTCATCTCTTAGCCTAATTTGCTCTAAGGCTTCATCCAACTCAGCTTGGAGATTCCTACCGGCCATCTCTTTCTCTTTTCGAATGCTCTTGGATCTAGATCTAAGGGTTTTCTCCGGTTCGGGATCGAATGGAGCTAAATCCTTGCCACGAGATCTTCGCATACACCTAAAGAGTAAGAGATGTCCTGAAAAGCAAAGACACACACTAAAGAGAGATCAAAAGCAACAAGAAAGATCTACACTACCAATAATCACGAAATGACTCAATCTAGACCTAGTCCCCGGCAACGGCGCCAAAAACTTGTCACGCTAGGAAATAGCACAAAAAGCTTTACATTTATAAACTCGAACTAAATCCTAAACTACCTAGCGAAACCCGCAGTGTACGGATCGTTATGTAGAAAGGTAAGTATTCCGAGGTCGAACTCAAAGACTAAGGTGAAATCGAGTCAAGCAATGATCAAAAATAGTGTAAATCTAGGCTAAGACAAGATGAGGAACAAAGAAAATGGAAAACTCAATGTTTTTGTTGGTTTTTATGGTCATCAAGCAAGGGTCATAACTCATGCAAAGCAATAAATCAAACCAAACCAAAAATCAGCACAAATAAACGAGTCAAACGAGATATTGATCAAGAGAAAGGGAAGACGGATTCTAGGGGTTGGAAATTCCGGTTATGGCATAAAACTCAAGTTATCTATTCATTCTTTGGATTGATTATGATATGTTGGGATTAAGTGTTCCTAAAATGAGATCAATTACCGGGTAAGTCTCATGATCCAACTAATCCACACCTAAGGTCTCATTACCGGTTAAGTCTCTAAGAACCTAAGGGGAGGAATTTAACACAAACCGGATTGTTTAATTAGGGATCTAACCTATCCTCACCGGGTAAGTCTCGGAAAGGGAAGTCCTAATCAACTATCCTAGCACATTTAATCCAATGGCGGCTTATTAGGCTCACCATTACCTAAGGTTTTGCTATTTTAGATTCTAAGGGCAAGGATTACCGGGTAAGTCTCTCCTAACACTTAGTCGCTACACTAGGACACCCTAGGGTAGGTTAAACTCAGCAAAAACTTAGGGTTTCAACAATTTTATGAACCTAAGATAAGATCCTTCGAACCAGGAAGAACCACGGTTTGTTCTACAGAAACCACGACCGTGGTTCTTCAAGAACTACCCGTGATTTCTAACAGTAGCTACGTTCATAAACAAAAATCATCCAAAGGTAAATCTAAGTTCGTCCTATCATAGATCTAGCCATAACCATCCTTTCCTTACCCTAGAATCACATCAATCTAGCCTACAACATTCATATTAGAAATCAAAACAAACAAGCATAGATTCATAACCTCCATTGCAAGAAAATGAGAGAAAGAAGATGAACAAATGAACTTCAAACACAATCTAATCTGAAGATGAAATTAGAACGACTTACAACCCTTCCAAAGGAAGGTTCAAGAGTTCAAAAACTTCTAGAAATAAATACGAAAATACAAGAGCTAAGTGTGTCTTCTCCTCTCCTCTTCAATGGCAATGGCTCCTTTCTTCTTCTTCTTGCACCTTCCTTCCTAGAAAAAATCCTTCTTCTTCTTGGAATATATTTTGTCAAAGAAAAATGGAGAATATGTGAGCTGCTCTCAAACTACCCAAATCCCAGCTGCCTCTAACAACTATCAAGGACCACTTTTATAACCAATTTCTTCATGAGCTGGCCATGAGAGTCGTGACACAGCTGTCACGAGAATCTGGCAAAATCCACGGTCATTTCCACGGCCGTGGTTCTTCAAAGAACCGTGATTCTGTGCAGAAACTTCGCCTTGGATCATTAGGCTGTGGTTTGGTGCATGGCCTGTGTTGGCAAGGTTCCTTGAGTCCTTCTCAGCCCTTGCCTTGCGTTCTAATGAGTTTGGAAACGTGTCCTCTAAATGAGCGACCCTCAAACGTGTCGTTTTGGCTCGAAACTTCCCGAAATACCTACAAAACGCACACAAGTCCGTGTAGACGTCTATCTCGACAAAATACATGTTTTGAGTGCAAAACGTATTGGACTAGTGCTAGATAATGCATGATTGAGCGAGAATTCTACCTAAATGTGCACCTAAAACTATGTTATAAATCGTGTTATCAAGAACCCGCAAAAAAAGAATCTAAATGAATCTCCTAAAATACAATACCAAACATGCCCTTATATTTTAGATTCTCACAATATCATATTGTCGATATGTGTAATTCTCACACACAACACTCCCTTTTAAGTGCAATGTTGGACTAGTTGACACTTGACACAAAGCCTTAAGTTCGGCTTAGCCAAATAGACGGATAACATTTTTTTCGCTAATGACCCAAACACAGGATAACGGACTCGGATCGGACCTGATCTGATACCATGTTAATTTATCTTTTTATATCGGGCGGGTCTAAGACGTGAAGGGTTTCCACGCCAAAGTGAACCTACACACAAGCCTTCCGGGGTTTCATCTTAAAACTAATTAAAAAATGATGGTCGCGGTGAAATGTAATCCGGTGAAGACATTAACGGCGGGGCGAGAGAAACGAATGCAACGGCTACTTTTTAAACCATGATGATAGGGGTAAGTCTAGTTATACATTTAGTTGGACTAGGAGATCACACGCGTGCTCCGTACGCGCGTGACCTGAGACGTGTTGTATGCGGTACTTTCTACCGGGTTGGTGTTGCTTTTCGGTTTGCGCGTTTTCGTGTAGGTTTACGGGCGTTTGAGATACTGCTAGTTTTGTCGGCTTTGATTTACGCTAGAAATGATGTTGCCTAGAGTACGTGGTTGTGGTCGAGTTGTTGTACTTTGAAATGGCCGTGCGTTGATTGAGTAGAACTGTTTTGGGAAATGAACTGGTGTTACACTTTAGATACATATTAATATATACCACAATCGTTTCTTGCCTGGATGTTTGGTTTACTTTATCTGGGAGGGACGTAATGCAGCTTGTGTTTCTTTGACGGTGTACGAGATCTCCGATTTGATTGTACCTGTGAGAATGAAGCTTTAAAATTTTGAAAACGGATAAAGCAAGGTATTTTTTGGGTTGTTATACAAGTTTTACCTCTCCTTCATGGGATCGTACACAGTGGTAAATCAATCATTGCTTCTTTCTTTTGTTTCTCAAGTTTTTGCTTTCTCTAATATTTCAAAAGAGATAGTGTTTTTAAATGAATTTTCATGTTGTATTGAATTTTCGTTTTGTTTGTCAATATCTTGTGTAAATATCTGTATATCTTGTCTTTTTTTAGCTCGAGATAATGCTACGTAGACTTGCCGTGAGCGAAACATGGTTCTCGTAAATATAAAATTACTTTGTTGAGTGTTTGTCCTTGCGATTTATTAATTGTCATCGCGAAACAGAGTTTAATTGGAAATTGTTTTTTTTGAAATGCGAATGTGTATTTTGTATTTGAAGGGTTGAGGATTATTCATGGTATAAACGCTTGTTGACCTTTATAATATCCTGTAGTTATTTCACAGTGTATTATGTTTTTGTGGAATTTTTTGCAGATTAATCTTGTGCCATTACAAAGACCATTTGGTGGATCTATATTGCGTAGTAGTATTACGGGACAGTTTTCTTTCAGGACTAATAGATGTGGGCTCATACCCGCTAGTTGAAGTGTGTTTAGAAATTCAATAGGATATATGTTGCTTGCGTCGTCTATTACTGAGTCGTAACTGGTATATGTTTCTGCCTCTCATGGGAAACTATTTATTAACGATTCGTTAATGTGGTCCACATCTGTGTTTTTTGGTGTTAAAATAGCTCTTGTTGTGAAAATGTCGTTGTTTATATATCACGTTATCATTTCTAGGAATATTTGAATTTATTAAAATCTCGGTTGTAGTAGCTTGAATAGTTGTACAAGTAATATGGTGTTATGAGGTTTGAGATGAGTAGTTGAGTGGATGATTGTGTTGTGTGATGTGGATGTGATAGTCAGCTCTAATGATGATATGAGGATGTGTTGAAATCGGACGTGTTAATGAATGATGATAAGATTCCCATTTTGCAAGTTGGGACATGTTCCATGTGAGTATAGTTAGACTTTCTTGTTTTCAAAGATCAGTTTTAGGCTTATACACCTATGTATGTATTATATAAGTATGATTTTAAATTAGTTGACAACCGATAACTACCGGTACGGTTATGGGTTGACAATCTTAATGAGGGAGTGATGTCTCATGCATGATCGTACGGTGTGGTAGTAGCCCTTTTCATATATTAAAACGTGTTTACATGTTTTGGACGGTGCTCTATAGAGTTTGAGCCGGGGATAGAAGGCGGATTTTAAAAATAGGAGACATGATTGCAAGTTGGGACATGTTTCATGTGAGTATAGTTAGACTTTCTTGTTTGTTGTACTTTTATGTTTTTACTAGATTTCCACAATAGTTTTCCTTATACATTTTATGTACTTAGAAAATTGGTTTCGCTACCTCTATATAGTTAACATGTCTACAAGTTCAGTGGTTTAGTGTACATACTCTTTCTTATCATTTATCATGCTTCGACTATTCCATTGGTGTTTTCGGTGGTTATGTCATAGTATAATGTTATGAGGTGATATAGTGTGACTCAATGAACTGTGACATATGCTTCCCTAGCTCGGTTTATGATGAATTCATAAATTTATGTAAGGTGAACTTGATTGTATACTTTTAGTATTTTATTTTTAATATTCCTTACATGATGCATACTAGTTTGATATGCTTCTTGAGTTCTGGCTCTGGTTTTGGGACGCTAGTTGATGGTTTCAAAATGTTGTTGTTTATAGGATAAACTTCAGTTCTAGGTATGTTCGCGAGAAACTTCTTGGAGTTGGTGATTAGCCGGACATGTGTGTGCCTTAGGATTTGAGAAGGTTGTTGTATTCTTGATCATTTTTGTGTTTTGATCTTGAGATTAAGTCATTAAGGATGTATCGGTCTTTGTCTTATTTATGTACATGGTTTAAAGTGCATGTCACTACCAGTGGCGGCCGCAGGATTTTGAAGGGGGGAGAGAGGTGAAAATTTATTTTCGATAAATATATGTATAAAAATAAAATAGCGATAAAAACAAAATCAATATGTCATCTACATACAATAAAAAAAAATACAAATTTTTTTTTTAAAAAACATTACACTTAAAGGCGCGGTCCACGGTCGCGCCTCTTTAGTTTTTTTTAAAAAAATAGCTGCCCTATAGGCGCATCTATAACCACGCCTCTTTAGTTTTTTTTCTTTCAAAAACGTTACACTATAGCCGCGGTGTAGGACCACACCTCTATTTGTATTTTTATTATCTTTATTTCGGATATTAAAACGCTGTCCTCGACAACGCGTTTTACAAATAAGAGTGCGGTCTAAGACCGCGCTTCTACTCCAAACAACAAATCTCGTGCATTTTTGTGAATTATTTCACTCCGAGCCTAAAACGGGAAATTCTTTTGAAGTTTCGTTCACTTCGGCGAAAGATCCAAAAAAAACATGAGAAAATTGGTGAAATAGGGCCCTTTTTGTTTAATGTAAACTAACTAGGCCCCTCTATTTTTTTCCTAAATTTTTAAATCAAAATAAATTAATCTAAGGGGCATAAGGGGAAAACATAAAATATAATCCTATAAAATCATTCAACCAGATTTCACATCTAGTTAGGGTTTCTCGCAGTCATTCATCTTTTTCGTATCACTGTTGTCGCCGCCTCCTGTTCCCGGTCACCAGAGATCCGACGCCACTGCCAGGAAGCACCGCCTCGCCGCCAACATCATTCTGACACCGAGGGGCGAGCGAGACGGCTGGGCCTCCACCTCAAGTGTTCGCGAAGGGGGGGTTCGCCCTACTGTCCGCCGCACACCAGGTCCGCCGCACGCTAGGTCCGCCGCACGCCAGGCCGGTCGCACGCCAGGTCCGCCGCTAGTCCTTCGCTGCCTACCATAGTGCCGATCTACTGACTTTCGCGGACACCACAACAATTCTCTTGTGCCTGCGCCATCTTCCGCTTTCCGGCCCCGTCTTCCTCTTTCCGGCCAAGTATCCATCTCCTCCTCCTTTGCAGATCCATTTCTGAATTCTTTTTGGTGAGATTTCGGTCTGCAGTAACCCTAATTTGTGAGATTTGGGGGTTTGTTGAGTTTAAGTTAAATGAGGCGTTACAGATCAGGGCAGTCCTGGAGGCGGATCTGGAGCAGTGCAATCTCAAGAACCCTAATTTCAATTTAAAAATGTTGGCATATTTATAAAAAGGTTCTCTGTTTATAATTGCATTTATGACCCATATTTTTTAAATTTACAAAATTGCCCCAAACTGGATAATTACAAAAAGTAAAAAACTAAATTTTAATTTTGCAGTTATAAATACAGGATATTGACTACATATTTTATAAATACGGGATATTGACTACATATTTTATAGATATAATTGGGCTTGTGTAACTCGAATGGGCTTGAAACAAAGACGGGCTTGTGTAAACGACGGACTTGTGTAAATAAAAATTATGTATTAACATTGTGTAATTGAACTTGTGTATTAAAATTGTGTATTAAGCATTATGTACTTATACCGTGTATGAACAAAAGAATAAACGAAGTTCAATTAGTCCAGCAGGTATAAGAGTTGGAGGGAGGGCCTGTCGTCCAGAGTTCGATAGTCACTAGCTACAACATTTATATTTTGTAATGGGCTTATGTAACTCGAATTGGACATGGGCTTATGTAACTCGGATTGGGCATATTGATCTTCAATTGAAATTGGGGTTGGATGGACTCAGTTAAATTAAAATTACTAATTAACTCTTTCAATTAATCTTTATTAATAAATGAGAGGGGCCTAGTTTGTCTATACAGAAAGAGCCTACTTTATATTACAATAGACAAAAAGTGCCTACTTAGTCAACTCATCCAAAAAACATTTAAATATAACACAAGAATAGTGATATTTAAAATAAATAATAGATTTAGATCGTGTTTTTGTTCGAAGGACCGATAGTGAAGTTGTTGTCAAGCTAACTCGAGTGAATCTATTGTGAGGTCCACAACTTAGTGACATCTCGAGTTTCTAAATTTGGGGGTTACATAACTCACCAGAAATGAAGAGCATACAACTCACCAGGAGTCGAAGACCGGATAAGAAATATATCAAACGACAACATATTTAAGATGTGACAACTTTTTAACTAAGTATAAGTCTTGGGACCAACTAGTAAACAAAACCGAGCCACTTCTGTTAGAGAACACGAAGAACAACTATGCATAACACAACGGTAATTAATTGATCAAATGGTAACCTCAATGAGAAGTTATAGATTAATCATAATTCACTAGCGTATATTTGCTTTGACTCTACATTTTTACCCTAATAATCATGGAAATGATGTGTCCAATGACTGAATCATTTGAATTCATCACATGGGCCAAATGTTCATGTAACAACAACTAAAAAAATCAAACATTTGAGAAAAGAAACAAATTTGAACATAGATGCAATGATAAAATATAGAAGAATCAAGTTTATAACTTAGTAGCAAAAAAAATATAATTCAATCATAAGTCATAATAATTTAACTCAACAACGCATTAGTAACTTCATTTATTAGTTTAGTCAATCGAATAGCATATAACTCACCAAGATGAAGAGCTTCACTATAGTCAACAACCGAATGGTTTCAAAAAGAGGAAGAATCAAATAGTATATAACTCACTAGAAATGAAGAGCAAATTATTCACCATAAATTAAATGGAGAGTAAGAAAGAGGCAAGGAGATTACTATAAATGAAAAGCTTACAGTAAACGAAGAGGAAATGTGTCGGATGAAGAGCTTCTTTGCAGCCAACAGAGAGCTTTCACTAGAGGGTGAGGGAAGATAGGAGAGGAAGATTAGGGTTGCACAATCGGCGAAGAACTAGATCTTAAATTATTCATATTAGGAAAAATAGTATATGTTTTGTTATTTGACTTATATACCTACATAAAGTATAAAATTAATTTTTTTAATATTAAAATCCTTTTTGATGTGTGTGTGGGGGGGGGAGTCGGGTGGGTGGATGAAGGATCAGGTGGATGAAACGTCCACCCGAATCCTACGCGACCCATCACCCGCTTCACTACCATCTGTTTTTACCCGCTTTATATCGGATTTCACCCTTTTTCAATGGTGCGGGTGATCGGGTATTCATCGGTTTCAAATGAAATTTCTATCGCTAGTTTGAAGTTTAGAAAAATAGCGCTTTTTACAATTTTGATGAGGAAAGATAATTTTCTTTAATGTATGGTATTTATAGCGGTTATTCTTTCAACATTGGAAAATTGATGGTTACTTTTGTAATATCAAAGTTTTTTTTATTGGTTATTTAAAAACCCCACCCTTTAAAATAACATGTAATTAAAGTTGTGTCATAGTCGAAGAGTAGGCACAAAGATTCTTTTTTTTTTTTTAAAAATCTATGAATCCACTTAATACATATATTTGAAGATTAATATTTGATTTGATTTATGTTTGTTTCATAGATAATATTTTTAAATTGATTAAAGTATTCTTATTAGCTGTAATTTCTACATATTAATCCTTACTTTTACAGTAATATTATTAAACTGACTTATATTTTCATAATAGATATAATTACCATACATACATCCTTACTTTTATGGTAACATCATCAATACATTCAGCTGCTTACATGAATAAAAAACAAAGAGCAATTTCACTCTGTAAAATAACTCTAAGTTTTCTTAATATTGAGTTTAAAAACAGAAATGAAATTGATGGATTACCAAATTCATATTCACTTTATAATATTTATATAATATAGTGTATATAAGTAGTATAATTAAAGCGAATCTGAAACGCTTGGTCCACACAAATATGGTTTACTTGGCCGGTTACTTTATACAATACAAGCTTGGCAGGTAGTATACATGCGCCTTGTTTACCGCACGATTGTTTTTATGACTAACTTTTTTGGATTAAAATATATTATATTAAAAGTCATACATTGATGGTTTATTAATAATGTAGTGTTTGTGTGTTTCACTCATAATAATATATTGCTGTACATATTACATTTCACACTAAAACTGTGTAGCTTATTATTAAAGCATGATATTATATAATTTTTTTTTTTTTTTTTTTGTAATTTATATCCTTATTTTTTGGAGGCCCACATATATATGTACTTCAACAAAATAATTGAAACTTACATAAAGCTAATCATGTGAAATGGAGAAATTTTCACAGATATAAAAATGAAATTTCATGGATTTATTTATACAAAAGTAGCATATACTCCCATGTATAAAAATACAATCAATTTTTTTTTGAAGAGATTCAATCAACTAATTGAAATTACTAAATAAAAAAAATCAATCAGTTGGATATTCTCTAATATGGAAAAAACTTGACAAACAAGACATAAATTGAAATTTTTTAGAAATGCATATGTGAGGCAAAAGTATTTTAACTAACAAATAACTTATTTTTAAATATAATAAATAATTTTATTATTCGGGCAGTTCAATCAAGATGTTAAAAGGTACAATATATAATAAGTTGTGTGGTTTATAAGCACACCCATGATATAACCAAATAATTATTTATAGACGGATATGCACACTAACATAAACATATTTTATGTTATTCGTTTGTAGAAATATGAACATTTGTTTGTGATAATAATATAGATGAAGTATTTTTGATGCAAATAAAAGAGAATGTTATTTTTTTAAAAAAACAAATATGTGTTGTAATAAAAGTCGAATTTCATACATACGCTGCACACATGTAGACATAAAACACATCGTGCACCTTAAGTGTACAAATACTAAGACAAACACGTATCCCACCAAAAAAGTAAGATAAACACGTAGAGTATCGTGCTTTTAGGTGATCTTAGATCACCCGCATTGGTTGGGTTTGTAGCAAAGTTTTTAAACCTTTTCTCCTTCCATCAACTTAAAATTAAAAGATAATTATAGTGGATATTTATGCATATTGGGTAAATAAAACTAAAAATAATTAAAAGCTGAGGACCCGTCAAAAAGTATACAAATGAAGAAAATACAAATAAAAATAATCAAAAGCTGCAAAACGTACGTTTGATAAACGTTTTCACCTAAGAGATGCAAAGTGAGGTTTTAAAATAAAAAAGTAATTTTAGCTAAGAGATTAATTATTTTTTATTGTTAAAAACTACCGTTGTAGGTGGCCTTATAGATGCAAGTATTCATTTGATTTGTCTTCTTTAAAAAGTTATTTTTACGTATATATAACTCTTACACATAGGATTCCTTATTTTACGGAGATTACGAGGCTGGATACAATTATGATTTTTCCTTAATATTCTTAGTGAAATTATGAAAAATCTAATCATCAACTTTAAACTAACCAAACAAGTCCCTAGTATTCTTTTCTAAAATTCACATATTATTATGTGAGCGATTTTGTCTAAGCTGCAAATTTATTTTGTAAAAGAAATATTATCAACCTTTGATTTTATCCTCACAAAATTAAATATAAGAAATATAGATCAAAGAAAATCAGGAATAAGCAAATCTGTGCAAGCTCCCGTCTATCTCTCTCCTATGTCTTCTACTCTTCTTCTCCTCTCTGTCTTCTACAGTTCTACCCTCTCTGTCTGAAACCTGAGCCCAAGCCACGTGGACATATTAACTATTAATCCAGCCAAATTAAACCGTAATTATTAAGAAAAAGTGGGTTTTATTTCCCTTGCAGACAGCAAGATAGATCCTCATTCCCAAATAGAGTTAGCTAGAGAGAGAAAGTAGGAGGAGCAGCAGAAGAAGAACCAGGAAGGACAAGGACCCGGTCCGACTGTCTTTCACCTTTTTTCAGTCCACACTTATCAATTTTGCTTTCTCTCTCTCCATGTGACGATTCTCAATCTCTGATATTATCATTCCATCTTCTTTAACCTAACCTAACTTCTTGATCTCCTCTTTCTCCAGCTTTCATTCCATCCGTTTTTTCTGTTCTTTTACTTTTTTTTTATTACTTCAAGTTGCATTTCTCGGTATATTGATCTTGTTCACGACGGTCTGCTGAATTTGCTTTTTTGATCGAATTATTTGCTGACTTGGCGAGGAGGAATTTGGTGTTGGATTGGAGAGTTGAGGAGATCTGCTGTGTGCAGATTGCATTTGATTTGAATTGGAAAATTGATCTGAGCAAGCTGAGGCGGTTTCAAATTTGACTAGTTTGGATCTGGCTTTAGATAAAAACAGCGCCATCTTATGGCGCTGTTCCGCCGATTGTTCTACCGGAAGCCGCCGGATCGGCTTCTCGAAATTTCTGAGCGTGTTTACGGTAAAACTTTCAATTCGTTGATTTTAATTTTGTTTATTTAGGGTTTTTGATCATTAGTGCTTTGTGGAACTTGAATTGAGATCAAATGGCTGATGTTACCATTCTGACACGGTACATTGACATTCAATTTAGTATTGCAGTCAGGAAAACTAACTTGTGTCTTCTTTTTGTTGCTTGGGAGCTTTAATTTGTTCCATTATGATTGCATTGCTTTATCTTCTTTCCTTCGTGTTAGCATTTATATTTTTGACGGTGTTAGCATTTAGTATGCTTGGAGCTAGCTGTGAGGAAACTTAGGGAATGTGATTGTGTTCATCCGACGAGACTCCCTGACTTCATGATTGGTGATGGTATTCTTCAACACTACAGTTCTCTAGTAGTATGCTTGGAACTATCCTTGAAGAATTATTTTAGGGAATGTGATTGTTTTCTCAGGAGAAATTTTTTCACTTATTGATTGGTGACGGTATTCTTCACTATAGCTCTCTGTTAGTATCCTTGGATATTGGAACTAGCTTTGAAGAAGAATTATGAGGGGATGTGATTGTGTTCATCAGGTGGCATTTTTTTGCTAATAGTTTGCCACTTGCTCCACTGTTAAAATGTCAGAGTTTGTTGCTGTTTATGGACATTGTTGAAGATTCACCTGACTCCCAAGTTTTTTCCTGGGTTCAATTCTTTTTGTGCACCTCAATTTATTTTGTTTTGAGTGTGCAATGATGCTGTCAGTTTGTTGCTCATGTTTTTTTTTGTCTTTCTTGCTTCCAGTATTTGATTGTTGCTTCTCCACTGATGTGCTGGACGAAGAGGCATACAAAGACTATATGGGTGCTATTGTTACACAACTACAGGACTTCTATCCTGATGCTTCTTTTATGGTGTTCAACTTTAGAGAAGGGGACCGAAGGAGTCAAATATCCGATATATTGTCACAATATGATATGACAGTCATGGAGTATCCTCGACAATACGAGAATTGTCCGCTTCTGCCTCTTGAAATGATATATCACTTCTTACGGTCCAGCGAGAGCTGGCTATCTTTGGAGGGACAACAGAATGTGTTATTGATGCATTGTGAGAGAGGAGGCTGGCCAGTGCTTGCATTTATGCTTGCCGGTCTTCTATTGTATAGGAAACAATACAGTGGGGAACAAAAGACACTTGAAATGATTTACAAGCAAGCTCCAAAGGAGCTTCTACAGCTCTTATCTCCATTAAACCCCCAACCATCACAGATGAGATATCTTCAGTACATATCTAAAAGAAATATAGAAACAGAGTGGCCCCCCAAAAACACACCTTTGTTTGTAGATTGCCTTATTCTCAAATCCCCTCCCTTATTTGATACAGGAAAAGGCTTCAGGCCTGTGGCTCGTGTTTTTGGCCAGGATCCTGTACTTAAGTCCAGCAGAAGTACAAAGCTACTATTTTCATCCTCAAAGAAGAGAAGACGTAATGCCCAACACTATGAGGTATTTCCTGTTTACAACTTGATGTTTTGTAGATGTGTCAATACTTGCTAAAAAATGGTTGTCTTGTCTTGTACTCTTGTCACTTGTGGCTGTAGTTGGACCCAGTGAAACTGGAAATTCGTTTTCGTGTTCAAGGAGATGTTGTCCTAGAATGTGTCTACTGGTCCGATACAAAGGAGGAAATGATGTTCCGAGTCATGTTCCACACAGGCTTTGTTCGTTCAAATACTTTAGCATTTACCCGTGACGAAGTTGATGTTATGTGGGATGCAAAGGATAAGTTTCCTAAAGACTTCAAAGCAGAGGTAGACTATATAATCTTTCTTCTCTTTGGCTTGTTTGAAGACAAGAGTTGAATCCATGCTCATAACTGTACCAGGTGCACTTTCTGGACCCCGATACAGTTCCTTCTGCTACTAGCTCAGATGTGGAAAGTGAAGATGAAGATTATGGGGATGATGCCTCCCCTGAAGAATTTTATGAAGTTGAAGAGATTTTCAGCAATGCTGTTGATGGGACAGATGGAAAGGGAGATTTTGATCCTCCTAAATTTCAAGACTGTGCATCAGATGAGGGGAGTCATAAACATAATGCGCTGGTGGAATTAAACTCCATTGCAGTCAAGGATATTGCTCTAGATGTTTCAAATCAAGAGCATACTTCAGCTATGGACGTTGATGCTGTTAAGGATATTCTAGTTGACGATGCAAACTATAAAATTATTGAACGAGAATACGGTATTTATGATGTGAAAGACATTGCTTTGGATGAAGGGAATCTGAAAAAAGTTGTGGCGGTTGAATCTGACATATACCCTGTGAAAGTGGTTGATTTGGATGATCAAGAGAAAGAGATAGATTCCTTCACATGGATCGGTGATGCGTTCAGCAAAATGGCTGTCAAATCAGCAACTGCCAATCCACATAATGTAGTGGAAGAGTTGGAAAAAAAACATGATCAAGAAGAGACGAGGTCAGAAGGCAGGAGTCCGCAGAGAAAATCATCTGTTGATGCAGCTAAGCTCAAGTATGAGAAGCTTTTGCAACCTGTGGTGCCAAAGAAACCACCCACATTTTACCAGAAGTCAGCTTCTGATTCTGCTTTGGCTAAAAATAAAACGAAGAACCAAGATTCACAGAGTGATGCTACAAAACAAACACAGCAAAAGCCAACAGAACTCAGGTGGATACCATCTAATAAAGGGTCTTTCACTAACTCAATGCACATTGCTTATCCACCTATGAGAGTCAACAGTGCACCCCCTACTCTAGTATGCACAAAAAATCAGGCAAAGGACTCCAGTGGAGGTCTTAGAAAATCTCGTTCTTCAAGTGTTGAGATTGGAGCTCTCAATGACGATAGAAGTAAAAGTTCAACCAAGGAGGTAAAAACAATGAGGCGTTCGGAATCGGCTAAAGAGATTTGTGAATCCACTGAAACAGAAACTTCTCATCACGATGCTGTTTCCCCTCCTTTGGTTGATGTTGTTGCCTCCTCTGAACCTCTTCCACCAAAAGAAGAAATGCAAGGTTGCTCATTTCTGCTTCAAACACAAGGACTAACTCAAATCACCCATTCTACAACTACAAAATTACTGCTTTCATCTCCCTTAGCTAGTTCGCCACCCCCACCTCCTCCACCTCCACCACCTCCGGTTCGGTCTCAGCTCGATGGTTCTATTAAATTTGTTGGGGTTTCTCGGGTAGCCCCTCCTCCCCCTCCCCCTCCCCCTCCCCCCCTACATCAGCATTGTACGTCTTTTTTGCCTTCCATTGACCCCTATCTGCCAAAAGTTCAAGGTATTTCACCTTCACCCCCTCCTCCACCTCCGCCACCTCCGCCTCCTCCCACACCCTTTAGACAAGGAGCGTCCCTACCACCACCACCTCCACCACCACCACCACCACCTCCTTTGAGACAAGGAGCTTCTTTGCTGTCGTCACCATCCCTACCACCACCTTTATTTCATGTTGGAGCACGAACACCTTCTCCTCCTCCACCTCCACCTCCACCTCCGTTGCCAAATACTTCCTCCGTTGTGCATCGTACTCCACTACCTCCACCTCCTCCTCCACCACCACCACCACCACCACCACCCTCGGCAAGTGGTGCTTACTCTCTTGCATCTTCTTCACAATTTTTGCTACCAGCTCCAAGTAGTTTGGCACCAAGTAAAAGTCAAATTCAAGCTCCAACTCCTCCTCCTCCACCACCACCACCACCACCACCACAACAATCTGTGGGAGCTCGAGGTCCACCACCTCCTCCACCGCCACCTGAGAGACACTTTCCGCAATCTCTACCAGTACCTAGGGTTCAAGGTCCACCCCCACCCCCACCCCCACCCCGACCACAACCGGGAGGTCAAGCTCCACCAACACCTCCACCCCCGCCTCTACCTCCTCCTGGAGG
The DNA here is from genome assembly GCA_033239125.1 of Fagopyrum homotropicum. Taxonomy (NCBI): domain Eukaryota; kingdom Viridiplantae; phylum Streptophyta; class Magnoliopsida; order Caryophyllales; family Polygonaceae; genus Fagopyrum; species Fagopyrum homotropicum. The sequence goes on along the minus strand of BSWB01000001.1, from coordinate 7,855,082 downwards.
TCGAGCTCCGCCCCCGCCTCCACCTCCTCCTGGAGGTCGAGCTCCGCCCCCGCCTCCACCCCCACCTGGAGGTCGAGCTCCGCCCCCCGCCTCCACCCCCACCTGGAGGTCAAGGACCACCGCCTCCTCCACCCCTACCTGGAGGCCCAGGACCACCACCCCCTCCGCCCCCACCCGGAGGCCGAGGACCACCGCCGCCTCCACCCCCACCCGGAGGCCGAGGGCCACCACCGCCTCCGCCCCCACCCGGAGGCCGAGGGCCACCACCACCTCCACCACCACCAGGAGGCCGAGGGCCACCACTGCCTCCCCCACCACCCGGAGGTCGAGCTCCACCTCCACCACCACCACCGGGAGCTAAAGGACCCCCTCCTCCACCACCACCAGGAGGTCGAGGTCCGCCTCCACCACCTCCTGGTCGAGGTGCTCCACCACCCCCATTTGGTCCTAAAGTACCAGCACTTCCACCGGGTGGAAAATTTGGCCCTCCACGAACAGCCACTGCAGCTCCTCGAAGAACACCGTTGAAGCCATTGCATTGGAGCAAGGTGACAAGGGTAGTGCAGGGAAGCATATGGGATGAGTTGCAAAGACAAGCAAGGTCTCAAAGTTATCATATCTTCATTTATTCATTAATGTTGAATACATATATGCTAAAAATCTTTTTCTTTTCCTTCATATCCCACGGTCTCTAAGCTTAGTCATTCTTTTTAGGAGTTCTTGCTTTGGTATATATTAATTTTGATGTCGGCAGCTATATCTTCCCCGTTCATAATATATTACAGCAAACGTATCTTCCTATAGAATGGTCTATTTTCCTGTGAACTGATGTTGATCTTCTTTAAAATCTAGTGAACCAGAAATTGACGTGTCCGAAATTGAGACTCTGTTTTCTGCCGCAGTCGCCAAACCTGCTGGCAAATCTGGAGGACAGAAGAAAGTTGCCCCTAAATCAGAAATTGTTCACCTGGTAATCTAAAAGAACAATGAGAATTTTGTTGTAATTTCTGCACTCTTGGTTGCTTCAGTTTATTCTTATATTATGCTAACCGTCCCTTTTCCTCATGGATGTCATGCCAGATATGAAATTTAGAAGATAGTTGTTTACTTTAATGTATAAGGAAAAATGCAACAGTAATTTTTTAACATGGAATATACATAGGGGAAAAAAGTGATTTAGTAATAAATCAGGTGCTTTAAGTCTATTTTAAATGACAAGATTGTTCATAAAATTGTTCTATTTTATATCTTTTGTCCAACATTAAGGATTTTACCAAATTATTCATAAAAATGCAACGTTTATTGAATAAAAGGAGTTCAATTTAAACTATTTAGAATGACGGATAATTGACACATTTTTTTGTCGTAATGATGGAATCATTCTTTGATATACTTTCTTAAATTTGTCTTACAGTTTCTATGTGCGGATTACGGGTTAAATTGACTTGATTTCAATGATCTCTCTGTTATAAGTGCAATTAAGTGCTGGCAGCAAATCTGCGTCCATCTAGTATGGTTTGTACTTTGTACAATTTATGGCTGTGTTTTGAACTGGATAATGATCTTGTGACTCTTGTCTTTTGTTTTCGCTAACGTGAGAGCTGATAAGCATTTTCTGAGCGGAATACTATCTTTAGTTGGTGTGGCCTATTCCATGGCATCCTTTATAATTACACTTTTGTTTTTTTTCCTAATTCCTGGATATCATACTGCAATTTTACCTGTATCTATCTAGCTTTCCATGTAAGTGCCATAAGAACCGTCACTGACATGTTTTCGAGATTGCTCACTCATTCGGTAGTTTTATGACCTATATTTTGCAGGTTGATACGAGGAGGGCGAATAACACTGAGATCATGCTCACAAAAGTTAAGATGCCCCTCCCTGAAATGATGGTATGCTGGATATTTCGCTGTTCATTTGCTCTACTAGTAGTCTATCATTTTTTGAAAGAATCATTAAGCATTTCCCGTGGTTACAGAAGTAGCATATTACCAAACATGAAAATATTGAAGGTTTATATGAGAAGTTCTTTTATAGAAATAAGTGGAAGAGTGGTTTTGACAAGAGCCAGTTTACTGAAACGAATGTCGAGAATCTGAACAATTCACTCCAATAAATCAACAAACTCAATAACGCAATAACTCAGTATGAACCGAAAACAAGAATCTTGCTCTCTTTATATAAACAGGAATATAGGGGTTTTTGCCAAGAATCTCGCACACAGCAGAGATGAGGCAAAGCTCTCAAAGGTTTTCTGACACCTGGTTTCTATACATATCTCCAAAAGTAGCTCCCCATCTAGTTTTTGTGGAAAATATACCTTCGTTCCTTTTCTCCTCTCCTTAGCACCCTAATTCTTGCTCGTCTCCTCTAGGCTTAGCAATTTTAATCATTTTCAACAAAAAAAATCGCAGTCCTTCGCTAAGTTTCACCGGATACAATAATTCCAAAATCAGGTATGTCCCCACGAACCATAAAATAAGTTTAAATAGAACAAATTCAGTTGGCCAGATTTTCAAATTAGCAAGAATTAATGGTATCTAACTTCCCTAAAAATATGGGAAGAATGGGAAATGTAAAATAGAATGAAGTGTAAAATAGCAATGAGTGTTTAAAAAAGTAATAGTAAATAATACCAACTGTAGTATTGAGATGATGATATAAATACAAATGATACAGATCTACAGGAAATGCAAAATAGAGTAAACTAACAAGAAAATTTGGAAAATGCTAACAAACAAGCCTATCTGTAAGATAAACAACCCTAAGAAATCAAATTAGGGTATCTTGTAACAAATGGTACATGTTTCACTTTTCTTTACCGCTTGAAGTCTAATAAATTATTTTTAAAATGATAGTTTTTGGGAAGAGTGGGGAAATGCAAAATAGAGTAAACTAACAAGCAAATTGGAAAAAATGAAAATAGTTTTTAAGATCAATAAAAAGAATAACTGTTTCTTAACTTTATGGTACAACTTTTCGTATGTCAATGAGATTTAAAAAATTGATGCAGGCAGCAGTACTAGCACTGGATGAAAAAGTTCTGGATGCAGATCAAGTTGAAAATCTTATAAAATTTTGTCCTACTAAAGAGGAGATGGAGCTTCTCAAGGTAAAGTGATTTATATATATCCCATTACCTTCCACACATAACAATTTATATTGTGGTGAAAATGTCCGTTACAAAGTGAGAAAGATAGTTCATGTTTAGACTCCATTGCTGGTTGTTGATTTGAATTTTGAAACTCAACTAATGTTGGTATGCTTTGATTCCTTTGCAACTCCCAGAACTATAATGGTGACAAGGCGAAGCTGGGAAAGTGTGAACAGGTATGAAAGTTTTAATCAGGTTTCATAAAATGAAGCAGCTACTGACCTGCCAAATTAATGTAATTGACTATTGTCTGCTGAACTTGGGTTCTTTTGATGTGCATAAAAAAATGGGTTTCTGATGTGCATAGAAAATGTGGGTTCTCTGCTGTGCATATTTAGAAGTGGTCGCCATCCAGTATTACATAGATGTGGAGTTCACTTGAATTTGTGGTCTGGTTAATCTTTGATTCAGCGATCTGCATATGAAAACTAAGCATATTTGGTTTCTAAAATCTGTTTAACACAGTTCATGGGATAAATATGAATTTATGCTGCCTGTCCTCTGATTCCACAATTCCCTTCATCTATTCTATGGTCTTAACCGATGCACTCTCTTACTTGCTTGCCTTCTTTCTATGGACAATTAGTTCTCACTTCAAAATGAAGAGAATGCAGTGTGCTTCCTGTGTATATACTGTCGGTTGTTTGTTCAGTGATTTTTCCTATTTTGGTCCATTTAAACTGTTCACCTTCTTAGTGCTCTTCAATTTATGTTTCAGTTCTTTCTGGAGCTCATGAAAGTTCCAAGGGTGGAATCAAAATTACGTGTATTCTTGTTCAAGATTCAGTTTAATTCCCAGGTTCTTATTGGTTTATAACTTGTCTAACAAAGCTATTAATTTACAGTCATTGAATATGTGAATGCAAAAATAGTTGAAAATTTACTGGCTATTTGATTTTTTGGCAGGTTACTGACTTCAAAAAAAGTTTAAATCTGGTTAATTCTGCATGTAATGAGGTACATCCACTACTTGTTAAGATGATGCTTTTATAATCTTGTTCTTTTGGACCACTTTCCTGATGTTTAATTTACTTCAAGTAGGTTCGGACCTCCTCCAAGTTTAAGGAAGTCATGCGCATTATTCTTGCACTGGGAAATACATTAAACAATGGAACTGCAAGGGGTAATGACTTCATCTTTGTACTTTATTCAAAGCTTGATGATACACTGTTTCTTTGGTAACCATATTAGAGAACACTTCTCATTATAGGTTGCGAAGATAATACAAGATTAAGATGTTTTGTTGGTGTATAGTCTTTGTTCTGTTGCACATTTGTACAAATTATTTGATGTACCTTTTCTAGTGGATATGTAACTGGAGCTGATGGCTCTTACGTTATGCACTAAATCTTTCTGTAGCAAGGTGGTACAAATGTGCACCAGAACAAATAGTACAACCAGACTTTGTTCTTGTGTACGTTTTTATTTTTGACTGTTTTCAATGAGTGTACAATTTTTAAATATTCTCATGTAATTCACTCTAGTATTGTTGAGATGTGTGGAAATGTGTCTCACGTCGACAATATAATAGTATGTGAACCTAACATATAAGTTCTAGGGCTACTCCTCCTATTGCCGGTTGATTTTTGGATGGAACCCCGAAGTCTTGGGTGTAGGTTTATTTACGATGCATCGACAATAAGATAGTATGTGAACCATCCCCACTTCTTAGACCTGCCAAATATGAAAATTTTTATAAGTACTCTACACTATAACATACAACACTTTATTTACTTTTATCACAAGAAAAAACTAGGAGAATCTTATTGTTAGAATTTCATAGCATTTGGATGAACTTTGCTAAATTCCACACTTCATAATAGTTGCACAAATTGCTTAGCCTGATTGGAAGCACACTCGTGGAATATGAAAAACCATTTTTTTTGTTTTCCTTTCTTCTTTGGTGGTGGGGTGGTTGAATATACACTAGATTGTCCACTTCTGCTTTTTAAACTTCATGTTCGTTCTACAAAATTTTTAAAAGAACTGATAGTTCCAAAATATTAGATTCTATTCTTGTTTGTTGAAGAGCCTAGCGTAGTTTCTTAACTATCTACTGCAATTAATGTTCTTGAAGGTGGAGCATCCGGATTCAAATTGGACAGTCTTCTAAAACTTAATGAAACTCGTGCTGCTAGCAGCAGAATGACACTGATGCATTATCTTGGCAAGGTATGCCTACTTTATGCTACTGCATTAAGGTTATGTACCTCTCCATGGATTGTTTTTCAGCATTTCTAAATCAGTTATGTTTTAGCGGCTGCTACTGTTGGATCCTTGTGTCAATACATCCCCAGTGAGCAGCATAATGTCTGTCTGCTTTATCATAAATATGGTAATGTAGATCTGGTTTTATGCTAATTTGAGGCCAACCACCTTTTAGATATACCTGTTCTTTTCTCTTCCAAGATGAAACCCCATCGTATTTTTTTTCAGATCCATTTATTGGTTCTGTCAGGGGTATTATTATTGAGTGGAACATAAAATTTATTTAACGAATACAGTAAATATTATTGGTGTTGCTCTCCCCTTCTGTAACAAAAGAGTTGTGTTAATTTCATCAGCCTGTTATGATGAACAAAGAATATAACTATGCTTCATATGAACTTCTACGACTACGACTACGACTAGTAGTAGTAGCTTCAGCCGAAGCTAAATAATTATTGAAACAATTTGGTTTACTAGGCTTTTTCTAGTTTTGTGTTTAGTAAATGTACCCCATGAGAGAAGAGTGTGTAGAGTATGAGAATAAATACAAAAGGTTGGAGTATATTTACTTAATTGAAACATTGAAAAGCCTAGTTACTAAAAATGCCCATAATTATTCCTCCCCCCTCCGTTTCATTTTTACTTTTTCCAGGTGTAATGATTTTTGTTGGAGTTGTATTCTTCAGATCTTTTCCCAGTGTAGAAGTGTTTACTTATGACTATTTATTAACCGTTGGTGCATTCTCATGATGTCCAATATAGCTATGTCCTTACTTCTATTTGGCTAGTCTAGTTGTAATACTAGATTAATAAGATATGTAAAACCAAAATAGAATTGAATTGTATTATGAAAATAATAGTAATAATAATAATAATCATAATCATAATAATAATAGGAAAATATTATTTAAAATGATATGGATGGGTATTATTATAATTATTGAGTTGAACGAGAGTAAGAATACTTAGGGCCCGTTTGGTTTTGACACCGGAATCGGAAACGGAATGGAAACGAATCTAGTCCATATGTATACTCTTGTTCATGAAAGTTTTTGGAATCATTCCTTATAGTTTGTAGTAATTGGAGTTGACTTTGATTACTTTTGATACCCTATAGGGTAACAAAATGTGGAGAGGCAAGTGCATTTTGCATGAAACCATAAGGAATGATTCCATAAATTTTCATGAATAAAGATATACATATGGACTAAATTCGTTTCCATTCCGTTTCCGTTTCCGGAGTTGGAACCAAACGGGCCCTTAGTGTTTTTATGTGGATTGTGCCATTGTGGTATTTGTCCAATGACAAAAAACTATATAGAGTAATAGAGATCATGTCCTAGAGGAAAAAACTGAATAAAAAAGTGACATTCTGGTTGCTAAGCACCTTGTGTTAGTGAATCTTCCTATTACAAGGTCTGTACTCAAAAAGGCCTATTAAGTTGCTTGAAGAGAGGAATTATCATGTACACGGATTAATCACAATGGCATTTTGTATGTAACCCACCAAATGAACAAAATTGTTTCCAGTCAAATGTGGTTTTGGCCCAGTTGGTTTAGAAGAGAGAATTGGAGATACGAGCACAGGTTCAGGAAGAGCCAAATTGGGAGGAAAACCGATCAATTTAAGAGGAATTTACAAACCCATGCAATTATGTTTATTGGTGAGAAGTTTTTGCATTGGGAAAAAGGGTGATCAGTTGTACTATCTTGTGTTTCCTTTTATCTACGAAGGTACCTTAAAAATACATTCCCTAATTTTCAGTTGTAAAATTGAAGTTGGGTATATTTTTTTGGAAATGTTAACAATAGGCACTGTCCCATATAATTGGAAGCATTTCTTTCTGATGAAACACTACTTTCTTACATGATATTAAGGTTGAGAAACTTCTGTTTTTTTTGCTTGTCAATTGCTTGAAAAGTAAAGATTGGCATTAGTTGCACTTGTATCGTGAGCTGAAAATCTTTGGGTTTGTAATTCTTTCTGAAATTTTTTATCCGGATGTATAGGTATTTGTGTTGTGGGCCTGTGGCGTCTACCTTGTCACATTTTTGTTGATTTTTGTGTCCCTGCTTTTCAGGTTCTGGCCAAAACGTATCCTCATCTTCTAGATTTTCATGAAGACTGCACGAATCTTGAAGCTTCCTCAAAGGTCTTCTCTTTTCTCCTTGCTTTCTACAACCTTCCAAGTTGTAATACTTTGGACTGGATTAGTCTGGCAGATGGCTTATTGCTCTCGGGGAATATAAAGGCACCAAATATGCAGCTAAAACTACCACATTGGCGGCATAATGTTTTTTTAACTCTAAATTGTAATCATGCTAAACCTAGACATGGAGTATGAGGGATGACAAAAGCATTACAAAGTTATGAATGCATACATCAGATGGTCATCACATTATGTTAAAAGTTGTCTGTTCTCTCCTTTTGAAATCTGTTTGACAAGTTTGTCTTTAGACTCCCGAGTCAGTTCTTTGGAGAAAAGGTGAAAATATATGATATATCACACCAAACATGTTAGTGCAAATGCACAATATATGCTATTTGCATTTTTTGTGCTTGGTGTCATTTGTAGTTTATGATATACTTTTTGTCAAAGCTGGTGGAATTTCTTCCCTACATACTTAAATTAGGAATAGAAGTGAAGTTCCCAATTTTATGTTAGGGTTATTATATAGATTAAAATAGAATGCTTTTGCATTCTGGGTTATTGAAGTAATTTTATAACTATTAGTTTGTTGTTGCTGGAAGGATATGGAGTTACAGTTGCATATTGAACTTTTTTTGAATATGAAGCCAAATTATGTTGATATTGGAAAGAGTAAAGTTGAGTAAATTCAGCTCTTTTTCCACCAGGGAAAAATCATGTGAAATTGATACAATTTTAACTTGCAAATCTGCTGATACATTATCTATATTTTATTAATGCTATAATTGTTTGTCTGCATACTAATTGAATCACTAGGTGTTTATGAATGTTGAAGTGGCACTTTGAGAAGGTTGACCATTGATTTGGGTCAGATAACTTGATACAAGAACTGAATATGTTCTTCTGACCAAAATACTATTTACATGCAGATACAACTGAAGGCTTTGGCAGAAGAAATGCAGGCTATAAACAAGGGATTAGAAAAGGTTAATCAGGAGCTTGCTGCATCTGAAAATGATGGTCCTGTATCTGAAATTTTCTGCAAGGTACGTGGACACCATCCATCGTGTTTTGATTTTTTTTATCTATCATATCCTCCCACGAAGTCTTGATTTGAAAAAGGGCTTATATTCTTTTGGTGTAGTTTCTTCTCTACATCATGTTTCTAACTGCTGTGTTTGAATTTAACCAATCAATGCCTCTTTTTTATTCATGCAGACACTGAAGGTTTTTATTGTCTCTGCTGAGACCGAGGTGGCATCCGTGATGAATTTGTACTCTGTAGTGGTACTTGTTTTCTACCCTTCTCTGTTTACTCATTACCATCTAGTTTATGCATCTCGCGTTGTACTGCTATAACTTCCTACAATACAGGGTAGAAATGCAGATGCACTTGTATTGTACTTTGGTGAAGATCCCGTCCGCTGTCCATTTGAGCAAGGCAAGTTGCTCAAAGAACTCAGCTAATTTTTGCTTCCATTTCCACCTGATAAGATTATTCTGAAACACAGTTGCGCTACCACTTTTATATTTTATTTTTATATCAGAAATTTGGTCAGTTCAGTTTTGAACAACACTGACTGTGGTTCACATAATAAGTTTTTTCTATATCAATTTGAATTGCAGTTACGCAGACTCTCCTCAATTTCATAAGAACGTTCCGTAATGCACATGAGGAGAACTTAAAGCAGGCTGAGTTGGATAGGAAGAAAGCTCTGAAGGAGGCTGAAGAGAAAGCAAAAGAAGGCCCTTCAAAAGAGGTAGAGGGCCAAAGGTAGTTAAATGGACCATCAGTTGCTGCATAAGTGTACTCCCTCAGCTGCAATCCCGGGGCCTGCTGGAAAGTTTCGACCTGAATGAGAGAAGAGATGGTCTCCCTCCTCTAAAATCCAGTGTTTCTGGCTCTGAAAATGATCAAAGGGGGCAGATATGAGGGTTGCAATAGTACCCACCGGACGCATCTAAAGGTCAGATGTGGTCTGAATAATTCCGGGGTAATTTATCAAACATCTCATTGGATGGCTTAGGAGGCGGCAGAAGCACCTAGATGACATCTTAGAGTTACAAATGGCGCTTACAGTTGAACTAACCGTGCTCATCAAACGTTGGCTTCAATGACTCACCTAACTTACAGGTCTCTTGGACGCACCGAGAAACGTCATGTTTTTGGGGATGATTAAGAAAAACGAGCACAGATCAGCTGTATAACTGCAAACCATGTACAAAGATTCAAACACCCTGTACTTAGGTAAATCATTCTTTCCCTGTAGCATAATTTAGAGAGCTTGTACCTAACTTTTTTTTTCTTTTTATTTTTGATAAAATCTTTCTGCGTGTTAAACTGTAGAGAATCTAGGATGAGACATTACTGTAAGGTTTTGTATAGAAATTCAGGCTTAGATAGAGATAGTTAGGAAGTGAGTGTCACCAATTTGAGTCTCCCCCATTCATATTTTTGGTACCATTGATTGTAAGTGTGAAATATTACTAAGGAATAGGGGAGTTAGGACTTAGGAGATGGGGGACCTGGTGTTTAATCCACTGTAATAACTTTATTTTTTTGGAGTAGCAAAAGGCTCTCCGCCTCTCCCCTTTTGAATGCTCACTTTTTTTTTGGTATGTTTTGGGGTCCTTGTTTTTGCCCCCGTTTGGTTAGAAGTTCGGAAACGGAATGGAAATGAATCTAGTACATATGTTTACCTTATTCATGAACATTTTTTGGAATCATTCCTTGTGGTTGCATGTAAAATGTAGTTGTTTCCCCTATTTTGTTTCCCTATAGTGTATCAAAACTAATCAAATACTAATCTAACTAGTTCAAATAACAAGGAATGATTCCAAAAAGTTTGCATCAATAAGGATATATGCATATGGACTAGATTCGTTTCCATTCCGTTTCCGTTTCTGGTGATAAAACCAAACGGGCTCTAAGTGTGCTTTGCTTTCTCACATTCTCTGGTGTGCCTATATTGTGTAACTTTTCCCATTGCTACTTGTTTATACTGTTCACTAGAAAGTAGTGATCATTCGTAGATGGGTATGAAATGGTTGACTTCAATGTTCAGAGACTCTGAGTAGAGAAGATCTCAAGCCTTAAACTGGGAACATGACTCTCAATTTTTCGAAATTTCTTTTTCTGATTTCTTTGTACCGGTACAACAAAAAGAAAATTATGTTTTTATTTATTTTTAGTACGGGGTAAAAATTCAAAACATAAAAAGACGGGGACTAGATTTCTAATTTCATAATTTAAGGTATTTACCCTATAAACTTTTTTTGATAGTTTGAAAATTTTAAATTTATAGAGCATCTACTAAACGTTGAAAAAGTTACAAACAAGTTCTTGCATATTTTTTTCTGTTAAAGTTCTAAACATTGAAAAAAACTACAACGAATCTTGAATCATCAGCTTTGATGTACTAAAAACCAACTCAAAATGTTTCAAAGTTCTGGATTTTATAAAGACAAAAATAATTCGACTTTTATGTATGTAGCCCCCAAAAGTTGAAGGACTTATTTGCAAAATTGAAGAACTAAATTTCATGAGAGTTTGAGTGACGTGAGTAACTAATTTAGCGGTGATGTCTAAAAATAGATTAGTATCCTTCCACTTTACGTCTCAAATTCAGCAAGTGACATGCAAGTTTGGTTGTTAGACAGTTGGTAAACATCTCACGCACATAACTTATTTAAAACGATTTGCAAATTGTCCAAATTTGGTAACGAGGAAAGAAATATGTACCAAAATTCCGAAACAATTGTAACATGGCTAATAAATTATCATATTTGTCATTAACATCCAACACATTTCTATAACTTCAAATAATATGATTTCTATAGGGACGCAGATGTAAGATTCATGTCTCCTGGAATTGTTTTTTCTTTTGGGGAAATAAGTTAAATGAAGATTGAACATCCTTCTAATCATATTAGCAATGATGACTCTCATGTGAAGTCCTATAGAACCTTTGGATCACTACCATGTTTAAACACGTTGTATATATGTCATGCATAATTGGCTTCATTAAATAAAATTCTTCAATCTCTTTTTATATTTAGAATATTTATTTTTCTTAGCTCAACATTATTGCAAGCTTGCATTATCCAAAACAACTTTCTCTCTCTCTTTTTTTTTTAACAATAAAAAAGGAGACTCAATACATTAGACGACATGCATTATGAATCGATCGAAAGATAGAAATCGTCGACATAAAAGACCAATCGTGACGAATCCTATAGTGAACCCAGAAAAAGAAAAACATATAAAATGTGAACTTTCCTTTATTACACCCAAATTTTTTAAAAATGAGTTACATTTCTATAAAAAAAATATTTTATTGTTGTTTTATACATTATTATGATCGTTTTTAAGTTGATGCACTTTCTTTTATTAAAAAAAATCCTACCAAAGACAGGTTTATTATATCAATGATAGAAAGTATTCTAAGATAACTTAAGATAATATCATATGTGTAACAATAGAAGAATACACTTTGCAATTACATTTGTCTATATATTATACATGCGAAGTAATTTATATTTATTGATTATTATAAAAGTGTCAATTCTCGTATGAACTTGATCTGTAAATTTAAAAATATTTTACTAAGGTCATAACTTATAAATCTTTATTTGAAAATGCTTGCAACAAATTGTGTCATCTAAAAAATAAAATTAAATGTTTCTAAGCGTCACTTCTCGTATGAACTTGATCTTTCCCTTCATTAAATTGCTTGAATTCTTGTATGATAATGTGCTTCAGCATCTGTATGAACCCTAAACAATAGATAAAAATTCAAAATAATTCGTTTTCTTTTTATATAAAAAATATACACAGTTTTCAACCACTTCAATGCTTCACCCTTATAGTTCCTAAAGGGGAAGAAAGTTGAAAGAGAAGAAGAAGAAGAAACAAGAACAATAAACAAACTGAGGTTACGTTTGTATGAACCCTAAACAATGAATAAAAATCAAAATAAACTAAAACCCTTCTTCAAGAGCTCTTAATTTTTCCAAATCACAAACATACGCCTTTTCCTCAACCTCCTCCTTACAACTCTTATAGAAGAAGCACCCAACGATGGTATCCCAAACGATCAAAGTCGAGTACATGTAACCAATCAACACCGCCTCCGCCGCCACTGCCCAAACCCATCTCTCTTCAGCTCCACCGTAGATTCTGCACCAGAAAACCATCTCGACTCCGGCCATGGCAAGATTCCCCGGCAAGGCTAGAACTAAAGCCGTCGTCGTGTTACCTTTAATTAACGTACATGCCCGGAGAATCGCTAGTATCCCACCTTCCCCCTCCCAACCGGAGGAGATAAGAGCTAGATTGCATATAACAACGGCGTTGGCGACGACAACGGAGTAGAAAACGGACCCGATAGCAAAAACCCACGTGGGGATTGAGTCGGTTTCGGTGGCGGTGGTGATGGTGGAGACGAGGAAGAGGAGGGTGAAGAAAGCGGAGTTGGCTGCTACAATGACAAAGAGATTGCAAATGTGGGTTAGGAGGAGAGGGAAGAGATTCGGTTTAATGTCGTCGGAGTTTTCGAGTATTTGCAGGGAATGGAGAGTGGATGATTTGGAGAGGAGGAGGAAGATTGAGAAAGGGATAGAGAAAAGGAATGATGAAAGAGTTTGGGATAGTTTGTGGAGGAGAAGGATGGAGAATGGGGTGTTTAGTGGAAAGCCGGCGGCTAGAAGTACCGTATGGAGGCGGTGGTGGAGGGGCGAGGACGCGGTGGTTGTGGCGGTGGAGAGGTGGTGGAGAAGGAGGGAGAGGGAGAAGGGAAGAACAAGGAAGGTTGGGGAGGAGGTGAAGTGGTGGATGTGGGTGAGAAAAGTGTGGCTTGATGTTCTAAGTATTTTCCATGCATTGTTTTGATTTTCTTGCATTTTTTGTGATTGACTTTGTTGTGTGTGTTGGTGTATTGTGGAGGTTGAGAAATTTGGGGAGATAGCTAGTTATATAAGATGGGTATTTTTTTTAATTGGGTAATAATTAATGTTGATTATTTATATTAACTTAATTTGTTGGGTTATAATGATGTGTTAGGAGGATATATTGTTGATGAGTTGTCTTGTCTTGAGGTAGTTGGTGACGAGGGTGAGAAGTTGGAAGGAAGTGGAGAATAGATTGGCCAACCAACTAAGCTATTCCTATGTGATCATCCCATAAGCATTTAATCTTGCTTGGAGAACAAAAAATTGTCAATAGTGTAGTTTGTTAAAGGGTTTACCTCAAACTAGTTAGGCTTATTAATGGTAATGTGAACTTCCTAATATAATTATTTTATGCTTATTATCCTAATCACTAACTTTCTTTAATTCTACGAAAAGGACAATAAATAAGATCAAACATCACTTTCTATAGATTAAGATCTTGTCTAAGCATATATTGATGCTCATGATTTTGATTTTATATTATTATTCTTCTAGTTTAATCATATATTAATAAGTGGATTCTTTTTACTAGAGCATAGACATGGGTACGAAAGCTAAACTGCCAGTTTAGGTTTCGGGACCTACGGTTAGGTTTGCCCAAAAGCTAAACCTAAACCGGCCATAGCCCAAACCGGCGGTTAACCTAAACCGCCGGTTTGATAGGTGGTTTACAAAAAAAAAAAAACCCATAAACTGGACCAAACCGGCGGTAAACCGGTAACCCACGGTTTGACCAAACCGGCAAACCTAAACCACCGGTTTTGGCCGGTTTCTAAACTGCCGGTTTGACGGTTTATCCCAAACCGGACCCATGACTACTTGAGCATAATCATGTCCTTTTGTTTTATATTAATAAAGGAAAATTTCGGATGAAATTCTCGTGGTTTGAGGTTTTTTGATTTTGCCCAACATTTTTTTTCTAGTTCGGATGATACCCTTAAGTTTTCGTTCCGGATTTTGCCCAAATTTATTAAACTTTTTCAAATTCGGTGAACAACGTATTTGCCGACAAATAATTAAAAGAAAAAATAAAGTAAAATTGAAAAAATAATTAAAAAAATACTGATTTATTTATTTTAAAAATAAATTAAAACAGTAATTTTTTTTATTTTTTAAAAGAATCCTTACCCGATTTATTTATTTTTTTAATAAAGTATAACACTTATGTTTTTAGATTTTGTTAAAAGAACGCTAATCTAATTTATTTATTTTTAAAATAAAATAAAACACTGATTTTTTTTATTTTTTAAAAAATTATCTGATTGATTTATTTTTAAATTAATATGAAAAACTTTTCTTTTTTTTTAAAAAAAAATATTATTTTACTTTATTTAAAAAATAAATAAATTAGTCTTTCTATTTCAATTAAATTTTCAATTTTACTTAATTTTCTTCCTTTTATTTTATTTTTGGACAAATATGTTGTTAATGAAATTTGAAGAAGTTTAATAAATTTGGGAAAAATTCGAAAACAACGAAAATTTAAGGGTACCATTCGAACCGGAAAAAATCATTGGGCAAAATCCAGAAACCCCAAACTACAAGGGTACCATTATAAATTTCCCTAAAATAAACTAGAATTTTGTTGTTTTGAACACACCATACTTTTTCCTCTCATCAACTGAATTAATTGAATTTTACTATTTTTTTAAGTTATACTTAATGTATAATCACTCAAACTAACGTAAGTTAATTTTAACATTACAAATTACTATTATGTAATTTTACTCAATACTTAATTTCAAATGAAACAATTTGGCTTACTAGGCTTTTTCTAGTTTTGTGTTTAGTAAATGTACCCCTTGAGAGAAGAGTGTGTAGAGTTTGAGAATAAATACAAAAGGTTGGGGTATATTTACTTAATTGAAACATTAAAAAGCTAGTTACTACTATAGTTTTTCAAAAAGGTCTAGTTACCAAAATTGCCCATTTCTAATTATCCAAGTTAGTGTTACCTAATTTTATTTACTTCAATTTTAATAGGTTTTGTAAGTATGTCTTTTCCGAACTGTATCCATCATTTGAGAATCTAGTGTATATTTGCATAGTATATTGCTAAATTTTCTTCCATGTTTTGGAGATCTGGTCTTGTTTTATATTTGATCGACATACGAGATTGAAGAATGAAGACCGCTCGATGAAGATTTATCAATCATCCGTTTTAGCCCAAGACGTCGGTCGATTTGGATTTTCATGTGAACTACAAAGTTGTAGAACTTCGAAATGCTTTCGAAATTTGTACTCATAAGTTTTCTAGTTCCAACCACAACAACAGAAAATCTAGTTTTACTGAAGTGTCACAATGTTGTCAAATGTTGTCTTCATGAGGAGGTCGACCGACTAGAACATGCAAATCGGAGGACCTACCCCTTTTCACAAACATTGACAGTATTGACCTACTATCCGAATCTATGTGTTTTGTACAAGTCAACCATTTTTATGGGCCGATCGGCCCCTAGTGATTGCCGACTGATCCCATTTCTCTTCTTTTTTGACAAATCTATCTTTTACTTTTCTTATTCTATCTTTTTTTTTCGGCAAAATTGACAAACTAACTCTTTTAAGCAAATCAATTGAGAAAGAAGACCCATAGTATTTGAGATTGATACTTTGACCCCCTATAAAATAGAGTAGAGGAAATATAGTACAAAAAGAGGGCAAAGTTTGACAACCCATCGGATGTGACATGTTGTACAATCTCACATGTCACATCAATAAAAAAAGAATTTCCAACATCCTTACTTTCTCACCTATTACCCAAAAATCCGCTTACCCAAATAATGTTACAATCATACCAAAAATAAATTTGTCAAAGTACATAAACATACTCGAAAATAACATACCCAAAAATATCAAATATCAAAATAAAATCATATCCATAAATTGGATAATATTTTATATTTATACTCAATTTAAACACCACTTAATACAAAAACCATACCCAATTTAAATTTTTCATACCCAAAATTCTCAAAACTCGATATTGTACACAAACATCAATATCAAATGACATTTAGTCATTATCCAAAAATCCGCTTGACATTTGAGCATCATAACACAGTTTGAGTAACCATAAAACATACCCACGATATCACTTTAAATATACTTAATATTAAGAAATATACTACAAAACCAATACACGTATAAAAGCATACCCAATTTGAATTTATCATAACCAAATTTTACACAAATCGATATTGTACACAAACATCAATACCAAATGATATTTTGTCATTGTAACAAAGTTTGGGTAACCATAAAACATACCCAAAAATATCACTTTAAGCATACTCAACAATAAGAAATATACCACAAAAACAATAAACATATACTCAATAATTAGAAAAATACTACAGTTCATTATTTTGGTAACGAAAACAATGTCGCCCTTAAAAATTAAACATTCATGGACTTGAAAATTTCATCAAACTAGCTACATTAACCAAAAATGAAAAGTAAACATGTAAAAAAGATACTTAAACCAAAAGTAAACATTTAATCACCATCATTTCAATTAGAGAAATTATTGCCCCTATTTTCTAGTTTTCATACCTAGTTTTTCTTCCTTTTGTATAAAGGCCTAGTTTGCAAAAGAGAATTTCAAGAGATCCTATTTTTCTAATTAATTCTTTTTTTTTTCTCTATATATTAGTTTAACCGTTTGGATGTTTTTATCCTTTTATCTTAGAGATATGGTTTAGTAGGATTACCCGACCTTCTACCCCTTGAAGGATTAAGTTAGATATCCTCCTTATGTTAAGGTTGTTTAGCCTTCAGTTCAATCATCTAGTTTTTTACGTTTCATTTCCGGAGCTTTACAAGTAACATAAAATGAAGACTAGACTGATCGGTTTGACCTCTATAGGAGATCGGTTAATCGATCCTTAATGGTCGGTCGACTTGTCCATGGTTAATCCGACATGTCTTGTTTCGTCAATTTGATAGATTTTGTAAGTATGTCTTTCCGAAATCTCGTTATTCTAGGATCCGGAGAGCCCAACTTGCATTAATAACTATATGACATTTCTATTGTCATTATCTTATATCTTTACGCGTTATGGTAGTTTAGGTTTTTTCTATGTGAAATGCGAGATCCGGGCATGAAATTATTTTTATACTATTTGATCATCCAAGTGTGGATTGAAAAATGCAAGAGCCGAGTTATTGATGCCTTTCATACTTTACAAAATGCAAGAGCCGAGAAGAATCGTCTCCCTCATAACATGACTATGAAATGATTGATTATAAACTCGTATCTATTTGTATTGTTGTGGCATTTCAGATTTTTGGACATCTTTATTAAATCATCTAATTGAATATTTCATTTTCTAAATGTTTGTAAATGGGTCAACCTCTCTCTATAATATATATATATCCCCCCCTGCTTCACTCCTCGTCGATCTACTCCCGATCGGCCGATTCCCGTACCCCAGCTAGGTGACCGACTTGCACCTATTAGTCGATCAACGTCTTTTTTTTTTTGTTTCTATCGTGTTCTCATCTATGATATTTTGTTTTTGTATTTATATATTTGATTTTCAATGAAACAAATAACTAAATACTAGTGTAATACCTGCACCTTGTGCGAGTTTTGAAAATTAAGGGTTAGATTTATTATCATGTTAGTATATATATATACTAGTTTAATGCCCGCACCTTGTGCGGGATTGTCTAAATAAAGATTATATTTTCACAATCATGCATCATATTATATCAATTTATAGTAAAAATTATTTTTATTAATTAATATGACTAACATATGAGGATTATTTTTTTTTAAATAATTAAAATTCTATTACAAAAATTATTATTCGAGTATTATATTTATACCTTAATATATTATCACTTTTACCAAATGATATTTTGTCATTGTAACAAAGTTTGGGTAACCATAAAACATACCCAAAAATATCACTTTAAGCATACTCAACAATAAGAAATATACCACAAAAACAATAAACATATACTCAATAATTAGAAAAATACTACAGTTCATTATTTTGGTAACGAAAACAATGTCGCCCTTAAAAATTAAACATTAATGGACTTGAAAATTTCATCAAACTAGCTACATTAACCAAAAATGAAAAGTAAACATGTAAAAAAGATACTTAAACCAAAAGTAAACATTTAATCACCATCATTTCAATTAGAGAAATTATTGCCCCTATTTTCTAGTTTTCATACCTAGTTTTTCTTCCTTTTGTATAAAGGCCTAGTTTGCAAAAGAGAATTTCAAGAGATCCTATTTTTCTAATTAATTCTTTTTTTTTTCTCTATATATTAGTTTAACCGTTTGGATGTTTTTATCCTTTTATCTTAGAGATATGGTTTAGTAGGATTACCCGACCTTCTACCCCTTGAAGGATTAAGTTAGATATCCTCCTTATGTTAAGGTTGTTTAGCCTTCAGTTCAATCATCTAGTTTTTTACGTTTCATTTCCGGAGCTTTACAAGTAACATAAAATGAAGACTAGACTGATCGGTTTGACCTCTATAGGAGATCGGTTAATCGATCCTTAATGGTCGGTCGACTTGTCCATGGTTAATCCGACATGTCTTGTTTCGTCAATTTGATAGATTTTGTAAGTATGTCTTTCCGAAATCTCGTTATTCTAGGATCCGGAGAGCCCAACTTGCATTAATAACTATATGACATTTCTATTGTCATTATCTTATATCTTTACGCGTTATGGTAGTTTAGGTTTTTTCTATGTGAAATGCGAGATCCGGGCATGAAATTATTTTTATACTATTTGATCATCCAAGTGTGGATTGAAAAATGCAAGAGCCGAGTTATTGATGCCTTTCATACTTTACAAAATGCAAGAGCCGAGAAGAATCGTCTCCCTCATAACATGACTATGAAATGATTGATTATAAACTCGTATCTATTTGTATTGTTGTGGCATTTCAGATTTTTGGACATCTTTATTAAATCATCTAATTGAATATTTCATTTTCTAAATGTTTGTAAATGGGTCAACCTCTCTCTATAATATATATATATCCCCCCCTGCTTCACTCCTCGTCGATCTACTCCCGATCGGCCGATTCCCGTACCCCAGCTAGGTGACCGACTTGCACCTATTAGTCGATCAACGTCTTTTTTTTTGTTTCTATCGTGTTCTCATCTATGATATTTTGTTCTTGTAAGTATGTCTTTCCGAAATCTCGTTATTCTAGGATCCGGAGAGCCCAACTTGCATTAATAACTATATGACATTTCTATTGTCATTATCTTATATCTTTACGCGTTATGGTAGTTTAGGTTTTTTCTATGTGAAATGCGAGATCCGGGCATGAAATTATTTTTATACTATTTGATCATCCAAGTGTGGATTGAAAAATGCAAGAGCCGAGTTATTGATGCCTTTCATACTTTACAAAATGCAAGAGCCGAGAAGAATCGTCTCCCTCATAACATGACTATGAAATGATTGATTATAAACTCGTATCTATTTGTATTGTTGTGGCATTTCAGATTTTTGGACATCTTTATTAAATCATCTAATTGAATATTTCATTTTCTAAATGTTTGTAAATGGGTCAACCTCTCTCTATAATATATATATATCCCCCCCTGCTTCACTCCTCGTCGATCTACTCCCGATCGGCCGATTCCCGTACCCCAGCTAGGTGACCGACTTGCACCTATTAGTCGATCAACGTCTTTTTTTTTGTTTCTATCGTGTTCTCATCTATGATATTTTGTTTTTGTATTTATATATTTGATTTTCAATGAAACAAATAACTAAATACTAGTGTAATACCTGCACCTTGTGCGAGTTTTGAAAATTAAGGGTTAGATTTATTATCATGTTAGTATATATATATACTAGTTTAATGCCCGCACCTTGTGCGGGATTGTCTAAATAAAGATTATATTTTCACAATCATGCATCATATTATATCAATTTATAGTAAAAATTATTTTTATTAATTAATATGACTAACATATGAGGATTATTTTTTTTTAAATAATTAAAATTCTATTACAAAAATTATTATTCGAGTATTATATTTATACCTTAATATATTATCACTTTTACCAAATGATATTTTGTCATTGTAACAAAGTTTGAGTAACCATAAAACATACCCAAAAATATCACTTTAAGCATACTCAACAATAAGAAATATACCACAAAAACAATAAACATATACTCAATAATTAGAAAAATACTATAGTTCATTATTTTGGTAACGAAAACAATGTCGCCCTTAAAAATTAAACATTCATGGACTTGAAAATTTCATCAAACTAGCTACATTAACCAAAAATGAAAAGTAAACATGTAAAAAAGATACTTAAACCAAAAGTAAACATTTAATCACCATCATTTCAATTAGAGAAATTATTGCCCCTATTTTCTAGTTTTCATACCTAGTTTTTCTTCCTTTTGTATAAAGGCCTAGTTTGCAAAAGAGAATTTCAAGAGATCCTATTTTTCTAATTAATTCTTTTTTTTTTCTCTATATATATTAGTTTAACCGTTTGGATGTTTTTATCCTTTTATCTTAGAGATATGGTTTAGTAGGATTACCCGACCTTCTACCCCTTGAAGGATTAAGTTAGATATCCTCCTTATGTTAAGGTTGTTTAGCCTTCAGTTCAATCATCTAGTTTTTTACGTTTCATTTCCGGAGCTTTACAAGTAACATAAAATGAAGACTAGACTGATCGGTTTGACCTCTATAGGAGATCGGTTAATCGATCCTTAATGGTCGGTCGACTTGTCCATGGTTAATCCGACATGTCTTGTTTCGTCAATTTGATAGATTTTGTAAGTATGTCTTTCCGAAATCTCGTTATTCTAGGATCCGGAGAGCCCAACTTGCATTAATAACTATATGACATTTCTATTGTCATTATCTTATATCTTTACGCGTTATGGTAGTTTAGGTTTTTTCTATGTGAAATGCGAGATCCGGGCATGAAATTATTTTTATACTATTTGATCATCCAAGTGTGGATTGAAAAATGCAAGAGCCGAGTTATTGATGCCTTTCATACTTTACAAAATGCAAGAGCCGAGAAGAATCGTCTCCCTCATAACATGACTATGAAATGATTGATTATAAACTCGTATCTATTTGTATTGTTGTGGCATTTCAGATTTTTGGACATCTTTATTAAATCATCTAATTGAATATTTCATTTTCTAAATGTTTGTAAATGGGTCAACCTCTCTCTATAATATATATATCCCCCCCTGCTTCACTCCTCGTCGATCTACTCCCGATCGGCCGATTCCCGTACCCCAGCTAGGTGACCGACTTGCACCTATTAGTCGATCAACGTCTTTTTTTTTGTTTCTATCGTGTTCTCATCTATGATATTTTGTTTTTGTATTTATATATTTGATTTTCAATGAAACAAATAACTAAATACTAGTGTAATACCTGCACCTTGTGCGAGTTTTGAAAATTAAGGGTTAGATTTATTATCATGTTAGTATATATATATACTAGTTTAATGCCCGCACCTTGTGCGGGATTGTCTAAATAAAGATTATATTTTCACAATCATGCATCATATTATATCAATTTATAGTAAAAATTATTTTTATTAATTAATATGACTAACATATGAGGATTATTTTTTTTTAAATAATTAAAATTCTATTACAAAAATTATTATTCGAGTATTATATTTATACCTTAATATATTATCACTTTTACTTATATTTAGATAGAGGAGCAAAATTTGATTTAGTTTTAAATTAAATAAATGTGTCAAATCTTGTTAGAATATTTGCCTTAGATTTTCTCAACAAATCGAGTTAAAATATATCAGTTTGCTAGTTTTGATTGGCAGATAGGTAGATTTATTTATTTTTAATTATTTATTATAATAAAATTGATGTGGCATGATGACTGTTTATAAATTTTAATAAAAAATTTTCTTATAAAATAATTAATGGCAAATCTGTAAATACGTTGTGGCAAATCTGTAAATAAATTGGAAAAAAGCTGATGTGGACGACCTTAGAGGTTGACACATGGACAAAATGGGTGCTGCTTTAGTAATATATATAGATATGAATGAATGAATTGATAAGTAATTATTTATGCCTTTTGATGATAAATTGACAAAACTTCACATAAAAAAATGTGGAGGTATAACTTTGATTAACAATTATAAAAATTTAAATTTTTTAAAAAAAATTTAGAAATCACTAGTTAAAATAATTTTTTGAAATTTTGAAAAACGTGACATTTACTCGATAAAAACTTTTTCTTTAATAGATATAATATTTTTTATGACCCGGCCCTTACTACAATTGGAACTTGAGACGGTACATTTGCTAATTAGTTATCATCTTTTAGTAAGTAATTTATTTAATAGAAATATTGTATCCCCTCTAAATGCTATTTTGGATTATAGACAAGTCCATATCTTTCTACCGTACAAAGTTCTTGGTATTAACAAGAATGTATAATCCTATCATCATCTTAGAGCATTCCCAACAGTTTTTCTAAACTCTTCTCCAAAATGGACAATTAAAAAGTAAATATTTACCCTTTATATTTTTATCAAATCCAACAAATTTCCTATCTTGGAGAATTCTCCATTTATTTGAAGAATGTCTTCAAATTTAGAGGATACTCCCACTTTTTCCCATCTTTCTCCAAAATGGAGAATGAAATGGAGAATCTATTGGGCCAAAAAATCTTTAAAATTCTTCAAGTACTCTAAAATGGAGATGCTCTTAGTGTTCATTTTCATGACTTTGAAAGTACGTTTCGGATCTAATAGAAAATTTATAAATTTACTCTAATGATCAATTGTTTTGGGTCAACACCAACTCCATATGGCCTCGGCACAAGCTACAACTCACCAACCACCTTACTGCAAACTACAACTCGCCTACAACCTTAGCGGCGTTAGCGCAACACCAAACGTCTACCCTACGGATACACGTGTGCAAAACACGCGGTCACGCCTAGTATATATAAAAGTTGTTCCTCTAAAATCATAATTTGAAAAGGAGTATTATGGGCACGACAATGGATTTCGTAAACGCACGACATTTACGAAATTCGTGACCGCCATAAAAGAAAAAAAAAATCCTCCCTGACATCACGGTTACGGAACCCCGTAACCGTGACAGTGTCAAGCTTTTTTTTGGTTAGAATTCACAAAGAAATTTATAACGGATCCGAAACCCGTAATCGTGACGGTTAAGGGTTACATAACCGTGATGATTTTCTTCATTATTTTTTTTGTTAGAATCACTAAGAAAATCATCGCGGTTACGGAACCCGTAACCGTAACGGTTACGGGTTCCGTAACCGTGAAAAATCTGTCACGAATTCGGAACCCATAACTGTAACGGTTACAGATTTCTTAACCGACGTGCATTTATAAATTCTATGGCCGTGTGTTTACCGCTACCGTTTGAAAAATATCCCACCAAATTCTCTCAAATTTATAAATCCCACTTTGCAAACTATCTTAAGAAGATTACGAGGCCCAAATGTTAGCTTGTTAATTGGTGGTTGGACTTGGACCCAATTTAACTTGTATGATTGCATCTGAAAGATTTGAAGACATGGGCCCAAATAAGTTATATACATATTGTACAATAGATATTGAGTTATATTAAAAATATACAATTTCTTTGTATTTACAATTTTGCATAAGCCTATTTTTTTTGTAAGTTTTTAATATAAAAAAACAATAAACAAGTCTAACATTTGTAATTTAAGTATTTTTAGACTGTTTTTTCATCTATTAACTCAAACGAATACTGAATATATATATTCATAAGTGGTAAAATTTATTACCATTTTGTATAATGTAAAGATTACATAAAAACTGAACAAAAAGATTGAAATAAATTGTTACATAAAAGTACCCACCTACAATTACAAAGAATGAAATGCAAAACAAAACAAAGATTGATTCACACTAGACAAATACAACTCCAATAACCAAATTGAATGTTTTTACATTATTGCAACACACTTAATGAAGAGAGCAATAAGCTGAAAGTACGAGGTTTGTGTTACCTTCCATGGAAGTTACCTATGTTGGAGAAAGCCGAAACTGTGCTCAATTGTACATCATCACTTGAAGAACTCTCTCCTACACTCTTCACATCAACAACACTCTCCGGTTCTTCAATCAATATGTTCTCCATGCTTATAGTCTCCAAAGGAATCAAGAGACTGCTCTTGTCCTCGGCCGCAGCCTCCGCGAGTTGCTGCGAAGTCGCCTCTTGGAGTTGTAAAGCGTACTCCAAGTTCCATAACACGTCGCCCATTGAAGGTCTATCGACACCATGCTCGGCCAAGCACTTCTCCGCGGCTTCTACAAACTTCTTCATCGATTCCGAGCTTATCTTTCCTTGGAGATTCGGGTCAATTATCTTCTCTATGTTTCCCTTTCGATAATTGTTCATCGCCCACTCGGCTAGATTCACTTGCTCTCTCGGCAAGGCCGGGTTTATAGCCGGCCTTGTGCATAGAACTTCTAAGAGAACTACTCCGAACGAGTACACGTCCGATTTCTCGGTTAGTTGTTGTCTTCGGAAATATTCCGGATCCAAATACCCGAAACTTCCTTTTACGGCCGTGCTCACATGGGTTTGTTCCATTAGGCATGCAGCCTTGGACAGACCGAAGTCTGATACCTTAGCTACGAAGTTCTCATCCAAAAGGATGTTCGTGGTTTTGACATCGCGGTGAATAATACAATGCGACGCGCCCGTGTGGAGGTAATGTAAGCCTCTAGCCGCTCCAATACAAATCTCCAACCTTTGCTTCCATGAGAGAGGGGTTTGAAGCTTGGAACTATATAAATGCTCTCTTAGAACACCGTTCTCCATGTACTCGTACACAAGGATCATCTCGTTCCCTTCGTCACAATACCCGATCAACGAGACGAGGTGACGGTGTCGGAGTTGTGAGAGCAATTGGAGCTCGGTTTGGAACTCATTGATCCCTTGCTCGGATTGCGGATTCCCTCTTTTGATGGCTAGCTTGGTTCCATCATCTTGAGTGCCAAGATAGACCTTTCCGAAACCGCCAACTCCGATCACCGCCTTCTCGTCGAAGCTATTAGTGGCTTGTTGCAATTCATTGAAGGTGAAGAACTTACCAACTCCATTGTTGGATGAAAAGAATGTACTTATGCTATTCCTACTCTTCCTCGAGCCGAACATGCTCGATTTCCTCGACGCGCTCTTGTTCGAAAGGAAGGATTTTGTTGAAGCATTGAGAGGAAGTAGCCATGAGGAAAAACTATCTTTCCTCTCCCAATCATGAGGCCTCTTTTGCCATCTCACAAACATCGCTCCAACAAAGAGCAAAGCTGTGGCTCCCATGGCTAACCCAACTCCCGCTATGATCTTCATCTTATAAGTTTTAATATTTACTCCATTCACATCAAAAAATCCACTCAAGCTCCCGGCTGCATTGCTGATCTTGATCACCTCTAACCCATTGAGGATCGCGTTCGGTGTTCCGGCCGACGCTCCGGTTGTGGGTCCCACCTGGACTAAAACCGATCTGTTTGTGATCGACGTTGAGTTCACCATGAAATCCCTGTAGTATGCCGTTGTTAAACCGCCGGTGATCGTCGAGAGGTCGAGACCCGAAACTCCAATTAGCCCATTAAGATACACGTTGAATATGAGCTCATTCAATCCCTTGCTCACCACGTCACAAAAATGTAGCCTGACCAAGTAGTTAAAATTCGGATCAACCGGCATTCTCCATGTAAGATTGAAGTTCGCGTTGGCGGTTTGCGAATTCGCCATTTGATCCGCCGTTGCGTAAACCCAGCTCGGCGCAATCAACGGCGTAGCTCCTCCATCGGGGAAAACAACGAGACTCGGGCTGATCGATACGTTCGCCGCTGCTTCCGGTAATGGCATGAAGCTCTTATCGGTCTGCCATGTCCGAGAAAGAGTGTCGTTACTCGGGTTCACGAGTGGTCCCCCGACGTTTAGCCTGTACGAGATCTCGAACGCGTGGTTCGAGATCAACTGGTCGAATGTATCAAGTGGGGAAGATAGTAACATACCAGGAGCTGAAACTAACTCGATCGCGTTTATAAAGGCAATCGAGTTTTTCTTAGGGGAGAATTTGAGAGTGAGTTTACCGGAAGTGATATTCAAGAGGTATTCTTTTTGAATTGTGGTTGAAACGCCATTCATGGAGAAGTCATGAAGGAGGACGAAGCTATCCGTTTCGACTCGAAAGACGGCGTTGGTGAGATTGTAGGAAGAGTAAGGAACTGGATAGAAGTACAGACGAAGCCAATGAAGACCATTTTGCGAGATGGGGAATTGGTAGGTTGCTTGAGAAGGGAAGATTCTAGAAGAAAGTAATAATGGCCGGAAAGATGAAGAAATCGGAGAATCGGCGGTGTTTGAGAGGGTGGTTGTGGTGGCTTTAACGTCTTCATCAGTGTTTAAGAAGGTGGAGGATTGAGGATCTGAGATGAAAGTCCGACCGTCGCCGAGCTGAACGCTGCTTGATCCGCCGCAGTTGATCAAGAAATTGTCAAGAGGAGTAAATGAAGAAGACGATAAAGAAGAAGGGATTATGAGGAAGAAGACGAGTATAGTTTGTAGTATGATTTGGCCGGACATTTTGTGATTGGCGGTGGTGTTGTGGTGGCGATCATAGAATAGGGTGGCGGTTTGACATTTTTGGAAGGATCAAAAAATGGGGTTGAGAGAGATTTTGAAATGTTGGAGACTTATGAAGAATGATGCAAAATGATAGTTGTGGGAAGCAAGTAATTTGTGAAGACGTGCTTAATTATAATTAGTTTTACGTAATGTTTTTGAAAGAAAATTAATTGTTTGAAATGTTCTTTGGCCTGCTGTTGTTAGTGCCAACCCACTGTTGTTGTGTGTAGATTGATTTAAATATTAATAATTAGGTTGAATTAGCCGTTTTTTTAGTTTGATATTATTAATGTAGATAACTATAATGCATCCCACTACTACTTTGGTAGATATAAACATCAAGTATAAACATCAATGAGATTAAAGGATTAGCACTATACTTAGAGCTAGATGGTTTCGTTGGTATAGATGAAATATAATTGGTAATAAATCATGTCTAATACAAATAAGAATTTGACTACTTTATTAAACTATATCATATAATCGAATTAGAATAAAATATCACTAGTAAAATAAAATTGAATATCATGAAGCATCTCATAATAATGTTTGTCAAAACATTTTTAATGAATGACAAATGTAGAGAGTATTACTTAAAACAAGTATGGATGAATAATTTTTCCCTTCATAGTTTCCTTTATTTTTGGTCTATCCAAACAAAATGAAATTGTAATGATTTCGTTACTAAATGCACGACGTCGGATTTACTAATAAAAATCGACGTAAAATTGAAATGCACGTCATCGTTTGATTTTTCTTTTCTAGTTTTTGAAAACTTTTTTTGACGATAATGCGTAAACAGTGTTCCAAAATATGCCGTCTAGGACCCTCTAGACGTTGGACGACAGGTAGTCATCCCGTTTTTAGTCAAAACGGAATTGCCTAAACATTTTGAGGAGAAATCAGAGTAAGGACGGGGTCAAGACGAGGGTGGGACGGGTCAAGACAGGGCAGGCAAGACAGTGAAACACGTTTTAATCTTAAGTTTTACGTCTTCAGTTCCATCCGGCCGCCTAGACGCTAAACGACAGCTCTCTGTCCCGTCTCCGTCTTACGTATTCTGGAACATTGCTTGCAGTGAGACTACGCGTCACGTCGGCATTCTTAGAAAATCCATGAACTTTTTTTTTTTTTTAAATTTTTTTGACACTGACATGCAATAACAATGCGTATCCAACACTGAAGAGATCGAATTCCTCTCGGGAACACACGACGTATAAAAGGAGAATCGAGAACTCATTTAGCTGAAACATTAACATCAATTGAATTGTATTTAGCATAGTGCATAAATACACTCAAATTCTACCCAAAGAAACTAGTTTCAGGCAGTTAGGAATTGGGCTTTTGCTTGGGCTTTGGTCAAGCCCAATTCTTAACGTGCCATCCCCTTTACAGTTTATAACAAGCTTCCCGTATAATGGTATGTGAATTTAATAAAAATATTCAAATTGAAAAATGTCTAAGTTGCACTCATTGGGGGTTTGTATGAAAGTAGATCGCACTTCACCAATTTTACTTTTGTTTAGTTGTAGTAGTCAATATGTATGCATGCCCACGTACCAAATGGGTTGCATGTGCTTCATGCATGGGATAAATAACTTATTTGAGAAAATATTGATTGATGATGCAAGTGCATAAACACTTCTTACCCTTCTACGTGACCATAAACGTTATATTAGTATAAATCTCTTGTAATCATGATGTGTGTTATACACTTAGCTAGTTAATGTATAATTTGATAATTAAAATTATTATATTTATAACTAATAGAGTAGTAAAAGATCGCTTTCAATGTTACTTTTGTCTTGTTTAGGTAAGACTTTTAATTGTGGTAAGACTGTGCGGTCATCTAAGAGGTTGACACGTGTCTACAAATTTTTTTTTAAAAAAAATATATTCTGCATACTTTTAATTATAATGAACTAACATGCTATAAGTTATGCACTATTCTCTTATTAACTTTGAATTATTCTCGTATAATTCATGAACTGTTACTTTATATTATTCATGAATTAATTTTTTTTATAACTATTAACTATTCACATATAATTTATAAATTATTCCCTTAAAATATAAATTTTCACGATATACTATTAATGAACTACTCTATATACTACATTCAATTCATGAAGTAGTACTTCACGATAATCTATTCATGAACAAATATTATATCTCCAATGAACTACTCTTATAAATTTCATAAACTAATACTTTCAATACTTATTTTTTAATATATTATATCAAATTATTTATAAATTAATCGTTTATATGTTATGAACTATTCTATTATAATTCATGAACTATCATTTTATAAGGTATGCACTGTCCCTCTATAAGTTTTGCATTATCATTTTAATTCGTTGTTGGAAGGAATAAGGGGTGAAAAAATGGACATGTGTCACCTTCCTATGCTACCAAAGGCTTACCGTCTTACCGTTATGAACTATTTTATTATAACTCATGAACTATTCTTTTATAAGTTATGCACTCCCATTATAAGTTTTGCACCATTATTTTCATTCATTTCTTAAAAAAAAATGTGTATACGATAAGATGCAAGGAGATTAGTATATTTTAGATTCCATACTTATTAAAACGCAAACAAGTTTGAACCGAGCTTTTGACGAGTCGAGTTCGAATAACTCGGAATAGTGTTATTTTAGCTGAACTAGCAGAATTTTACCAGAACAAACCGAACAATGACTTGCTCAAGTTTGAATCATGTATAAAATCTGTTCATAATCGGCACGTTTAAAAAATGAACAAACTTTTAACGAGACGAACCCGAGTAACTTGTATTGATATTACAACCCTACCCACTGTGCGTTGAGGATTATAAAGCACCAACTGAGAGGCAAATTATGAGTAAAGTAAGAATGGTAAA
Source organism: Fagopyrum homotropicum (assembly GCA_033239125.1). Classification (NCBI taxonomy): domain Eukaryota; kingdom Viridiplantae; phylum Streptophyta; class Magnoliopsida; order Caryophyllales; family Polygonaceae; genus Fagopyrum; species Fagopyrum homotropicum. The sequence goes on along the minus strand of BSWB01000001.1, from coordinate 7,825,085 downwards.
CATTCGTAATTCATTGCATTGATCGTTTAATACATACACGTCTATAACATATAAACACCATAAATCGATCTTAATTAAGCTTTGGTACAAGTAAATCATAGCTAGATTTCCTAACCCAAAGTAGTCCGAATGATCTTCTTCTTAGCATCGACGATGTCGTTGTAACAGTTCTCTTTCTTGGACTCTAGATCCTTAACGGCTTTCGAAAACTCGTTAATTTGCCTTTCAATATCTTCAATCATAATCTTAACCTCGGGATCCTTAACCGCAACTTTAGCATTGACACGTAAGTTTTGTATCTTCTCTCTTAATCCATGAACCACGAGCCTCATCCCCTCCAAGTCCTTAACCGTGATTCGAGTCGTGGCTAATCCCATAAGCGCGTTGACCAATTCGCTCCTCCTCTTTAACTTAACCTCGTACTTCCCCCACATGTAATTCGCCCACCTCCTCGTCGCATCGGTTGGGTTCATGGCTGCAATCGCCGCCAAAGCCGCCAAAGGTGGAAGCACCGTTATCGGAGCGAGCACAGCCGACACAGCGGCGCAACCCACCAACCCCACGTAGACCGACACGAGAATCGCGGTCGTCACGTTCCGGTACACTTTACACTTATCAATCTTACGATGATCGATCTCTTCCTTCTTAGTCATGAGCTTCTCGTACAACTTCTTCTGCGCGTCGAGAGCGACTCCGAGCATCGCTCGGAGCTTCTCCATGATAGTGGCGTCATTGGTTGCCGCCATGAAGTCGTTTAGCGCTCTCTCTAGTAATATCTTACTACTACTCGTACTCGTTTTGTCCTTCTTGTAATCGTAAAGCTTGCTCTTCACACGGTCGAGTTGCCGGCTAACGCCGTTGCCGCCGTGCAACCATAAGTGTAGGGTGTTCAAGAAATCGAGCGTCGTGTGGCTGCAGTTGAAGTAGTCTAGCAACAACTCGAGTAGCTCGCGGCTGCCGTGGATTTCCTTCTTTGATCGGAGGAGAACACGGACCACGTCTTTGTTGGACTCACCGAGGCATTGGATGACGAAGACCAAAGAGTCCAAAGAGCCGCTCCCATGGTCGCGGTTCGACATAACCTTTCTGATCATATGGCTCGTGCGTTTTTCGAGGGCCGCATCCAGAGCCTCAAGCTCCTTTTCCTCGCGATCCATCGGTGTTGATCCTTCAAAGAATTGACCAAATCTAAATAAGTTTTATCAATCGGAAAAATGAATGAAATGAGTTTATAACAAAAGTATATATATATATATATATATATATATATATATATATATATATATATATATATATATATATATATATATATATATATATATATATATATATATATCGAGGTGCGTTCCAACGCATATACATTAATCATTATTGACCTTTCAATGCAACACTTGAAGATATAATATTACGGATAAACCCTACAAATATCAACTTGTAAACAAAAACTCATTCAAAATTTAAACATTATTAAAACTCATACAAATTTTTAAGTCATAACTAAGAACAAACCAATTCTTATTACATGTAATTTATCAAATTTTACGGAAAAAAAAACACCTCTTATCTGAGTTCCCACTGTATACAAATGATATTTAGCAAAGTTTGACAATTAACGATGAATTTAAGACATTTCTAAGATAAAGGGTGGTTTTGTATGAATAACAATGAGCTTTGTTCCCATTAAACATTACAATTGTTGAATTGAACAGAAGCGTTAATTTCGCAAAGTCATTGATCCGGCCTACTCTTTAGGCTATACAAAATCACCCCAAAATTTATCATATTTTACGTGAAGGAAATGATTTGGTGAAAACCCAAATCGTGTATAACTTAAAGAGAACGAAAGTAACGAGTGAAATTATGCAATTTACAATTAAGGGTGTTAATATCTTAAGTTTGGGAATCTTTCTTTTTGAGATTTATAAGAAATAAGGGGTTGGTTTTTTATATTAAGTTTGACCAAGTAGAGACAATTAAGGTAATGATACGGAGGGTGTTCATAACCATCGATAATGATAATATTGCAACTAACCTACAAAATATCGATATTAATAATCAAGGAATCCCTGATGCCCTTTGTGATCTCAAGGAGTCAATTTCGACTAAAGATATGAAACTTGTAGTGATTATTTGTTGGAACATGTGGATGACAAGAAATCATTTCGTTTTTAAAAAAACAAAATTCCCACAAAACATCAAAGCAACTGCAATTAACCAAATTGTAAGTTGAGACCTAGCAAATTCGAAGCAAAACAGGAATACCTTACCACCAAAATCACCAAGAAGAAAAAAGAAAAACCTAAAGTGAAAACGACCTAAGGAAGGATTTTATAAACTTAACTTTGATGCCTCACAAAAATCAACAAATAAGTGTTCTTATGGATTTATTATTCGGAACCAACATGCAATTCCTATTGCTCTAGGAAGCGGTAGTTGTAATGTTGAATCAGTGTTGGAAGCAGAAGCTCTTGCTTTGCGGTTTGACCTTCAAAAGGCTAAAGAGATTGGAATTACATCTATCGAGATTGAAGGGGATAACTTAACGCTTATCAATTCGATTAATCATATTTGGAAGCCACCATGGGAACTCGATATGATTATTAACGACATTTCAATTATTGTTTCTGGTTTCCAAAACTCCACCGCACAACATATCTTTAGGGAGATTAACACGGTTGCGGACAAGATTGCTTTGCACGGACACATTAAAGAGCTGGATGTAGATGCAATCCCAGAAGACGTTCAAGACCTCATCCGAAAGGATGCTTTAGGCCGATCGGTTTCTAGAAACTGATCCTCCTAAGTTGTTTACCGATGTATCAAAAAAAAAAGTTAAGGTAATGATACCCGTACGACATTACGGAGTAATTTGGGTTGATGACTCACTTGATGCGATGGACTACATTCAACGATATCATTTAAAGATTTAAGAGATTCAGTATCAATTTTGCAATGTTTAAAAGGTACGAGAGGACATTTTATCCTTTTGAAAATATTTTTTTAAAGGAGGGACACAGTGACATTTTTGTAATTTTTATGAAAAAAATTGTAACAATTATCATCTCAATTCATAATTTTATTTTAATTCGTTCAAAAATATACACTATGAGTTTTGATATTTTATGTAGTTAGTTCATATTATTTGTTAATATGGTAGTTATGTTTTTAAGCACTTTGTTTCTTGTACATATTTGAACTAATAAAATACAATGTTTGAACTAACAGTACACAATATTCAAACTAATGATACCCAAATTCTGAACTAATATTATAAAAGTTCATAATTTTATTGTTATGGTTATTAGAATTGAGTGGTAATTAGTTCAAACATTTTATATTATTGGTTCATGCATTATTTTGAGCTTATGAACAAAATTTACAAAAAAATGTATGAACTATTAATACAATATAATCTCAGCTAACCAAACAAATTAAATAAATTAACGAAGTCTACAAACATTTGAACAAAAAAAAAGTGCATGTTAGAAAAAGATGAAGAAAGGGAAGAGAAAAAAAGTGGAATAAAAAAAGTGGAATAAAAAAAGTTCAATATATTCTTTTTACGATTAATTCAAAAATATTTGAACAAAAATTTAAAAAAGTTTTGAACGAAAAAATGTTAAAAAATAAGAACTGTTAGAACAAAAGGTTTAAATTAATGGGAGAATTTGATATACTGGGCCTTTTTGAGAATATGATTTAGTAAATGTACCCATAATTTTTTACCACTTTCATTTGATGGTAGGTAAAAATAATTAACCCCTTTATTTTAAAAAAAAATGTTTGTTATTTGTAATGTAAGTGAATGTTTTAATTTTATTTATGAATTTGTTTTTTTATTTTTTTATTTTCTTTATTTTTTTTTATTTTTTTTATTTTCTTTATTTTTGTCTTTTTTATTTTTTTATTTTTTTATTTTTTTGGATGAATTTCACATACCAGAATTTTTATTATACCAGAATTTGACATACCAGAAACTTAACATACCAGAAACTTAACATACCAAAAACATAACAAATAAGAAACTTTACATACCAAAAATTTTACATTTTAGAAAGTTCTGGTATGAGTTTTCTAGTACTTTTCTGGTATGAATTTCATACCATAAAACTCATTCCAGAATTTTCTAGTATAAAAATTCATACCAGAAAACTCATACCAAAACTTTCTGGCACAAATTTTCATACCAGAAAATTGTGGTATGAGTTTTCTGGTATGAAATTCACACCAGAAAATTCACACCAGAAAATTCATACCAAAATTTACCGACAAAATCCATGGGCAACACAATTAGCTACAATATAATGACAACCCACATCATCTAATAGAAAGTTTAAAATATAAAGTTGTATATGCCAGTGACATCAAATAGGTTAAAAATATATCAGGACACCATTATAGTTGTTTAGAATCAGAAATCACTTAATAGAAAGTTTAAAATAAACAAATAACAGTGCATTTTTTTAGGAAAAAAGGAAGAAAAGTAGGGGAAGAGTTGCAGAGAAGGATCGACTGAATGAGAAGATCTCCCCCCGCCTTAGCTTTGTCCCAGCCCTTGCAACCACTATTAGATCCAGATCTAGTGGTATACCCCCTAGGGCTGTGCATACGGTCCAGACCGGACCGGACTGGACCGGATATTTCCGGTCCTGTCCGGACCGGTGGACCGTAAATTAAGAAAACCTTGGACCGTAGACCGGACCGGGAACGGACCGTAACGGTCCGGTCCAGACCGGTCCGGTTCCGGGTTGGACCGGTTTGTACATAAATTGTGCAATTTTGAACATTGTGGACCGGACCGGACTGGATTGGACCGGTTTGTACCTTAATTGTGCAATTTTGGTGAGGTTTTTTGGTCCAAAACCGGACCGGAATGGACCGGATTGGACCGAACTGGACCAGACCGGACCGGAAATGCGTAGTTTACGGTCCAACCCGGGTTACGATTTTATATGGTCCAAAAACCGGACCAGACCGTAACCTGGATTTTCAAAAAAACCTAGACCGTAGACCGGACCGGAACGGTCTATGGACCGTACCGTAAATTCCGGTCCGGTCCGGTTTTCCGGTCCGGTCTAATTTTGCACAGCCTTATACCCCCCGCCTTAGCTCCGTCCCAGCCCTTGCAACCACTATCGGATCCAGATCCAGTGGTATACCCCCCGCCTTAGCTCCGTCCCAGCCCTTGCAACCACTATCGGATCCAAATCTAGTGGTATACCCCCCGCCTTAGCTCCATCCCAGCCCTTGCAACCATTATCGGATCTAGATCGAATGGTTTACCCCCCGGCTTAGCTCCGTCCCAGCCCTTGCAACCACTATCGGATCCGACGACCGAGGTGCCTCCTCCCTCCTGGAGAGAAGATAGTCAACATCAGCCCGTACCTGATCGGGAAAGGCAATAATGGCAGCAAATGTGGCGCCCTTAGTTGAAGAGGGAAGATGTTGAGGGAACGAAAGCCGAACTTGGCTATTGACGAAGATCTACTTGTGAGCCGATGAACGAGAAAGAGCTGAGAAGGGAGATTTTGTTCTGCGTTGTTTGCAAGTTGCGGCTACCAGAGAGGGAAGAGGAGAGGAGAGGAGAGTAAGGAGAGTTAGGGTTGAACGGTTAAAAAAAAGGGGCCTAGTTACTTAATCAAAAATATAAAAAAATCCTAGTTACTAGTTATAAATTAAAAAAAAGTCTACTTACCTAATTAGCCCTAAGTTAATTGAAAAAAAAATATAAATCATTAAAACAAACAAGAACTAAAACAACAAAACAAATTTTAACTAAACCTTTGTAAAATTACAAAATTACCACCGCAATAGAACCTTTTTAAAAAAATTTTCAAAAGGGCAAAATTCCGCAAACATCATATAATTTCAAAAATATCACCGTGTTGCCCAGAAATCATTAAAGGGTGTGGATCAAATGCATCAACGGTGAAAAAATATTCCTATAAATCAATACTTGTAATTTTTCTCCATATCTGAATCGAATATATATATATATATATATATATATATATATATATATATATATAGAGTTTGGCTCCCATGTAAACAGCCCTTATAGTGTTCAATGAGAACGAATTATATTCGTTGGATTGTTATAATGGATGGATGTGATTAAGTGAGATTTTAAGGAAAAAAATATAAAAATAAAATTGAAACTGCATACTTGGAAGTAATAGGAGCGTGATACACACCAAACCATATCTACCACAATATTAAAATTCCCTAAAATAAAACCCCTAAATCTTTTACAGTTATTGCTTCCTCTTCTTCCGCCTAATCAAGATCGTGTGTTGTTCGTCCTCAAGCATACCATCGATGTTGTCTTCTTCTTCCGGTATCCGATGTCGTTGGTCAAGCCGGTGTTGTGTTCCCCCTCCATTCTACATTAGGTACTGTGTTCGCCGGTGTTGTGTTCTTCCTCCTAATCAACATTTCAGTGCCGATCGTCATTCCGATTAGTGTATTGTTCGACTCGCCGCTCCCCTCCGTCACTCGAGGTATTGTCGACGGCAATGAAATTTCTGGTTCATTGATTCCGATTAGGGTTTTGCGGATTAATGTAATATTCCCTAAAATAATACCCCTCAAATAAAACCCCTAAATGTTTTACAGTTTTCCGTGCCGTCTTCTTCATCGGGTATTCGGCGTTGTTGGTCTCGTCGGTGTTGTGCTCGACCTCCAATCTACATTCGGTGCTGTGTTCGCCGGTATTCGGTGCTGTGTGCGCCGGTATTCGGTGTTATGTGCGCCGGTATTCGGCGCACACAACGGCCTAATCACCATTTCAATGTCAATCGTCATTCAGATTAGGGTATTGTTCGTCTCGCCGCTCTCCTCCGTCACTCGAGGTATTGTCGATATCAATGTAATTTCCGGTGCATTGATTCCGATTATGGTTTTCTGATTTGTTTTTTTATTTTGAAATATGGTTGCCGAATTGGATTGGTTGTCCATTGTTGTTGAATGTTTGTTCATGCCCTGTCGAATGCGAGTTAGGCTGCAACCATTCAATACTTGTCTGTTCATAAATGATTGGTGTTAAGGGCTATGAGTTTTTTTTTCTGAACGCACTTGTGGATGCTTGGGCATCGTATCTGAACGCACTTGAGTGGTTTAGAGGCGAAAATTCACCAAAGATCTTTTTTGTGTGGGTTTAATGCACGGTAAAATGGAAATACAACTCGCTATTCGGTCCTTTTATTATTTATATTCGATAGCATACTACTTTTTTATTCGCTAATAGTTGTTTTGTTTCTGTGTGGAAGATAACGTTAAAAATTGTTACAGACTTGTACGCAACTACTTTCAATTGGTGACGAAGGGAGCGTTGAGTTCGAAGAAATGTACGACGTTTTCAACTACGAACTATACAAGTGCATAATATCAACTGATCACATGGAAGATTTCAGAAATCTTGACATGGTAAAACACAGTGTTGCCAGAAATACCGCGTATAGTTGCTAGAGGGGCATTGAAGACTGACAATGCTATGAATGATGAGGAATAGATGATTCAAGTTGTTATTTTGATATGTTGTTCCGGACAACTGTTTTGCTACACTATGTCAAAACTATATGCTACAGTTTCTTTCTCTTTTTGGATATTTGAATCACTTATGTAGGGACTAACGCGTTTGACACTCCTGTCTATATTAATGTCAAAGTTTTATGCTACAATGTCAAACTCTTTTGATATGTTGTTTCGGAAAACTCTTTTGCTACAGTGAGTATAACACAACAAACATTGGAAGACAATCTTTTTCTTGTATGCAAACACCGTTTACCATGCATAATATGATAGATTAGTAAGTGTATTCATTACCGAATATGAACGATATAATTTCAGAATATACATGATATAGTTAATGGATGCTTCATATATTAGGTGTTGTATGTTAAAGAGCACAACCTTTACACTTGAGGAAACATACGAAGACGATAGTTATCTTGTATGCAAACTCCGTTTACCATAGATAGTATGACGGATTAGAAAATGTACTTTTTACCGAATATGAACGATATATTTTATAGAATATACAAGATATAGTAACCGGATATATAATATTTTAGTGTGTCATATGTTAATGAACGCAACATGTACACTTGGGTAATGGAGTTTACACTTTTTTATTTGGTGTTTCAATACTATAAAATGTAATCGTATTACAAACAAGATTACCGAAAATAATATTTCTATATTAACGAATATAGTTATAAATATTTCTATATTACCGGAAATAATATTTCTATCAATGGTTCTTTTTTTGGAAATAATTTGTCTTCATAAAAACGGTGAGAATAACACAGCCAACATAGAAAGACGAACGTTATCTTGTATGCAAACACCGATAACCATACAAAAAAAATGATAGATTAGTAAGTGTTCTTCTTATTGAATATAAACGATATAAGTATGGAATATAAAGGATATAGTTGCCGAATATATTCGATATAAGTTCTGGATATTATACTGTTCGTGTACCGGATTCAGATGAACGAATTAAGTGCGTATGATCGAGTAAATATAACAAGTAACACCACAGTTGGTTATAGAATTCATTATAGTAGTTCACCGATTACGAAATATCACATTCATCTAAGACAAGTTTCACAACGTACATGATATAAAGAGTGAAACTCTTTGACAATTTCCGGTAGTGAGTACATTTTCCTTGAGAACGACTACACAATATGCGACGATGCAATAGAGTCCCGTCTTGTGTGCATACACGGGAAGATGACAAACGAACATCAAAACCAACCTTTTTAGCATACGCCTTATAAAAATCGATACCTTCCTCCGGTGTCTTGAAACACATTTCAATACATGGATGTATGGATTCATCGTATTGTGGAGTCCAATATTTTGTTTTCGCCGGTGATTGCGTCATGTCTATTGCATCGTTGTGCTCTTCATTTGCCGCTGCTTCATAAAAATCATCCATACTCTCCATGTTAGCATCAATGTCGAATCCATCAACATCCCAATCCCTTTTATTTCCGGAATCTGTAAAAAAATTCACTACATATTTATAATCTGATAATTGAAATATAGCTAACGATTACGAGTATGTTTAATGTTTGATGAGTGGGTAAACCATAACCGGTGCCATATCTGTTTTCGTAACCATGTTATAGAATGTATTCGGAAGTATAGTCACATATATTCGTTAATATGAAACCATAACCGGTGCCATATCTGTTTTCGTAACCATCGTTTGAAGAACAAAAACCGAGTGGTTGATATTTAGGTAAGACTGCTTCATAAAATTCATCCATACTCTCCATGTTAGCATCAATGCCGGATCCATCAACATCCCAATCTCTTTCACATGGGGAATCTGTAAAAAATTCAATAAATATTTATATTATGATAATTTAAATACGAGTTTGTTTAATAGTTGATATTTAGGTAAACCTTCACCGTCACCGAATCATATTCTATGGTATATTCAAATATATTCGTTAATATGAAACCAAATATCCGTTAACATATTACTTTAACTGTTTATGTTATTCCACGTTCAGTTACCTTCTTCCATTGATTCCTAATCTGTTGCTTGCCTGAATCCCCTACACAAATCAACCGAACAATTGAGGACATATATTGATGAAAAATGAAAAAATTGAGGACAAATCAACCGTTGTTTGTTGATGAGAATATTGTATACTGAAAAAGATACACTTACTGTTAACTATTCCGGCGAAAATATGTTTAGTTCTTCCGGCGACAATGAAGTGTATGGCGTTTCAGCAAAACGTATCATCCATATAATTGATATTGCTTTGATCGATTTTGTTGATATTAATTGGAAGATTTTGTATATTGTAATTCCCTAAAATAGTGGAAGAAGATCTCATTTATAACTTTTCTAAAATATTGTAATTGCCTTATTTTGGAGAGTGTATTACACATTCCAATGAGGAGAGTGTGCTGAATTTTTCATTGAATATTTATGTTAATTTTCAGCCTTTAGATTAATCAGATCAAGGGCTACTATTTGTTCTCATTGTACACTATAAGGGCTGTTTACATGGGAGTATGATTCTCTATATATATATATATATAAAACTCGAAATAACTCAAACAATTGAACTTGTTGAAGAGTAATTATCGCAAAATTGCTTTCTTTCTTTAAATTAAAAAATTGGGAATAGCTAATGTATGAAGGGTGTTGCAATACAACATTGGGAGTAATCTGACCGTTGATTCACTTGATTCAATGGGCTACACTCATTCATATCATTTAATGATTTAAGAGAGTTGTGGTAACAATTTTGTATTTTTTAGAAGGTACGAGGACATTGTATTCCTTTTGAAAATCTGTTTTTAAAAGGTTGACGCGGTGATATTTTTTTTCGTAATTTTCATGAGAAAACTGTAACAATTATCATCTTAGTTAATAGTTTTAGTTCAATTTGTTCAAAAGTATACACTTAGTTATGATATTTTTGTTGTTATTTCACGCATTATTTTGTTAATTTGGTAGTTATGTTTTTATGCACTTTGTTATTTGTTCATATTTGAAATAATAAAACACAATGTTTGAACTAACAATACACAATATTTAAACTAATGATAGACATATATCGAACAAATATAATAATAGTTCATATTTTTATAGTTATGGTTATTAAAAATCTAGTGTTCTTATTAGTTCAAACATTTTAAAACTTATGAATACATTTTATAAAAATGTATGAATTATTAGTACAATATATTTTGAACTAACAAAAACAAGTAATTTGAACGAAATAGTGCCCGTTAGAAATGGAAGAAGAAAGAGAAAAAAAAGTTCAAATTATTTATACTAATAATTACAAAAATATTAATCCAACATACTAATAGATCCACGATACCTTACTTAATAATCGATATAGGATAATTTAACCGACATACTAATAGACTAACGACCAACATAACATATATTAGTTTAATATGAATAAATATTATAATTGATTTTAGAAAAAAGGTCGATCAAGAAATGTATGATTTGTTTAATTATTAAACCTTCTATTTATATAAGTTCTCAAAATACGAATATTACTTGATAATCGATGTGAGAATGTGGAATAGTTTCGACCTACATACTAGTAGGTCATCCGACTCACATAACAAATATTAATACAATATGAATAAATATTATACTTGATCTTAGGTAAAAGACCAGAAACAATATGATTTATTTAATATGCAAACCTTTCATTTATACAAGTTCTCAAAATGCGATTTTTACTTGATAATCGGTATGAGATAGTTTAGACGGATATACCAGTATGTCAACGACCCCATAATAATTACTAATAATAAGTTATAAATAAATGTCATACTTGATCTGAGTCAACATGCAAAAAAAAATGTATGATTTATCTAATTTGCAAGTCAACGGGTGAAGAAAAAGTATGATTAGGAAAACAAAAAGGGGCGACTAGAGCTTAATAAAAACTCGACTTGAGAATGTTCACGTGATTAAATAAATCGAGTAAGAACAAATTTATAAGTTTGACGTTTAAAGTTTTAGCCCAGTTCTAGTCGAGTGGCACATGAACATGCAAAAGTTTAACTTGTTTGGTTTGAAAGATAATCCTAAATATGGCTAGAACATTCAATTTCAATAGCGTTATTATATGGCTCTGAGTGTAACTCGAAAAAAACTCGTTGAGGGCGTGTTTGGTAGGAGGTAGAGTTATTTTGAAGATTAATCTAGATTAAATTTAAAAGGGGTTAAATTTTATGTGGAATTTATTAAGGATTATTTGATGTAAAATAACATACGTCAAGTTGTTTGTTGAAAATTTATTAATGGGTTTGATTGATAAAGATTTATAAATTTGAGTGAAATTCTATTGATGATTGAAAATTAATATCCTTTAACGTTAAAGGAGATTAATTTTCAAGGTTAAGTTTGATAGTATGAGGTTATTTTTTAGCCATTTTTAATCTCAATTAATCTCTGATATAATTTTTTTCATAATTTTCATCTTTATCCAAACACTTACATAAATTAATCTCCTAAATTTTAATCTAAATTAACCTCTTTTAATCCTCAACCAAACACAACCTAAAACTCCTCCACTAATATAAGCAAGTTAAATATAAATACATTTTATATCTCGATTAAAATTTGTACTCAACTCAATCATATACAAATTAAAATAAATATATCATAATTTGGTTGGAGCGGCAAAAAAGCTCTTCTAAACTTGTAGGGTAAAGAATAGTTGTATTAATCTATATTTCTAGACTCTTCTAGCAGTGGAATATATATATATATATATATATATAAGCACTACACCAACCACGGTTTTAAACTAAGTCAACTGACTTTGACAAGTTGTTGTTAATTTGAGCACGTTTGTATTCGATTTTAATATAAACTAAGTCAAGTTTATATTCAATTTTAAACTAAAGTCAAGTGTAACTAGTTGCTGTTAAATTGCCATATTTTAAAATTAATTAGTTTTTAATTCCAATATTTTTAACAAATCGTATCAAATTATTAAAAAATATAGAGCTAAATTGTTGTACAATATATCCAACGATATTTTTAAGAAAGAATTAGGTAAAATAAGCTATTTTTTTTATACGCTTTTGTTTTGTAAACTCCTCCAATTTATACCATTTTAATTAACTTTACCACTATTATTCTATTAAGGGATATATTTATTTAATAAGTTTATGTTACGTGTACTCTTAATATAGTAATAGTGGTAAAATGTCTAGTTATTTATATATTATTATACGTGCTTCAAAATAATCAAATTTAATTTTAAGTGTGAGAGTGGTGGTCCTCCTCTAGATAAGAAAATTGGCTTCCATGCCCCTTTATCCACAGATTCCAAAATAAGGTGGATAATCTTTCAACACAAAGATCAAACAAGTAAGGAGAGATATGACCCCCTTGTCTGATGTATCTTTATAGAGTAAATTGATCAGTAAGTTTGATACACTCCCGAATCATCCTTCCCCATTCAGGAGGGAAGCCTGTCTCCGAGATCGTCTCTCCAATGAAGTCTCATCTGATCCCATCATACGCTTTTTCAAGATCTAGTTTTAGAAGCATCCATTGTTTCTCGACATTCTTTCTTCTCATGGAATGAATTACTTCTTCCATGAGGACAATATTATCTTGAATCAAACGACCCGGAATAAATCTACCTTGTGTAGGGGCCACAAGCTGATCAACAATACCCTACATACGTTGAACGAGCACCTTTGATATAATCTTGTATCTTACATTACACAAGGCGATGGGTGTGAACTACATTTTCAATACAATAAATGCATGTGATTCTAATTGAATAGTGATTTCATCGAGTAAATCACCTCAAGATAGTTTTAGGACTCGTTTGGAATTGTTAATAATCATTCCGAAAATAGTAATATACTGAATCAATAAAAAAATATAGGGATGGACACGGGGATGAGACGGAATTAAGGTCATTCTAGTCTCGTCCCAGCTATTATACATGAGACGGGCCTAGTTTTGTTAATCTACTAAAATGGAATATTAGTATTACTTTAACACAATAAAACAATTTCATTTTATTTTCTTACCTTTAACCATTTTCATTATTTTTTCAGCAGCCCTCTAACCAAACCAGCCCTTAGGATTTGCCCCTTCTTCAATAAACTTATAACAAATATCATCTTTTTATATTTTTAGTAAAAAAGAAAACTGAATTTTGTGAGGATACCTTATTCAAAGAATATACACGATACATTTAAACATACAAGTAAAATTATTGTATAAGAATCTACAAATATATTCTTATAAAACAATGTAAGAGCAAGGAAATTATTAATTAAAAGAAATTAGAGTAGGACAAACCCTAGATAAATTTAGGGTTGACTGTCGCTAACATCAAACAGGCTGAACATAGGAACATTCCTTGGCCCTGCATCTCAAATTAAGCTTCCTCCACAGTGCACACAAAGACGATGACACTGTTGCACGTCTTGTCGATCAAGGAGATCCACCGGTAAAACCGTTCATCCCGTTTCTTCTTGAGGAAAACGAGCATCTGAGTTCTTTTCAATCGACGGATATATATATATATATATATATATATATATATATATATATATATATATATATATATATATATATATATATATATATATATATATATATATATATATAGGGTTTGGTTCCTATGAGAACACCCCTAACGTGAGAATATAAGAACAATCGTACGCCGTTAGATGTGAGTATTAAGGGTTGAGATTTAGAGTAGATATCAAAAATAATAATAACTACAAATAATAATAATTAGGAATTCAACAATAACTACGAATAATTCACTCAACCAACAATAACTACGAATAATACAATAAACGATATGACACATTCGTAACAAAACTAATAATAATTACGAATCTGTTCTCATGTTCTCACGTTAGGGGTGTTCTCATAGGATCTATACTATATATATATATATATATATATATATATATATATATAGGGTCCAGTTTTGGTGAGGAGTACCCTTCCAGATAGGAATGAGGAGAGCCAGGGTGATGACACGTGGCATGCCACGTCACCTTTTAAAAAAGAGTCGTTGTTCATATTTTATCAATAAATGTTCATTTTTTTCCAACACTAACTGTTCATTTTTTAACATTAATTGTTCATTTTTTTTATATTTTTTTTAAAACATTTTTTGGATTTTTTTTACAAAAAATATACTATTCTTTCAAATCGTGTTAATAAAATATGATGCTCATTTTTTTACAAGTATGTATTCATTTTTTTTACAGTTATGATGTTTATAATATGATGCTCATTTTTTTTTTGAAAATTATACTTTTCTTTAAAATCGTGTTTATAATATTCAAAGATCGATTACATACAAAATTGTGAAATCAAAGAGAATACAAGACGATTCAGGTTTTGTTTCTTCGAATTTCTACTCTCACTGTTTAGATTTCTATTCTTAAGGTTTAAGTTTCATTATGATTGATGTTTGTGTTCGAAATCAAATTTGTTTGAATCATTTTTGTGTTTGATAAATTTAATTGAGAAAATACATGTATATACATATGTTGAGTTGGTCTAATAGCTCAAATTGAATAATCTATATGCTCCTTTTAGTGTGCACGCAAACTGTTCGGCAAAATGTCTTATAGAAAAATAGTTTATAATATTCACAAGAACAATGACATAAAAAGTATGAACACTGACGAATAAAAACATGAACATTGACGTATAAAAGTATGAACACCAATGACTCATCTATAACTTTGAAACATACATAACATATATGATCATCTTTTAACGTTTTGTGATGAGTTTTTTTTTAAAATTTTTGTGGTTATATACTATAAATGAACATCTATGCATTATAAAATGAACACAAAAAAATAAATGGAAAAGACACTTTGATGAATAAAAATACTATGAACACCGATGTATAAAAACATGAACAATGACAAATAAAAGTATGAACACCGATGACTATTTTGAACGTAAGGGTATTTTTTCAGATTTTTAGTCAATTTACAAAAATGCCATTAATGATGAGCGTGTGAGAGCCCTTGATTTATATTCATCCAATGGCTTACGGCCCTCCTAATTCCTATCTACAAGCTCTCTCCTCACTTGAACTAAAATATATATATATATATATATATATATATATATATATATATATATATATATATATATAGAGTATAGATCCTATGAGAACACCCTCTAACGTGAGAACATGAGAAAAAATTCGTAATTATTATTAGTTTCGTAACGAAGGTGTCATATCGTTTAATGTATTATTCGTAGTTATTGTTGGTTGAATGGATTATTCGTAGTTATTATTAATTATGATATCTACTCTAAATCTCAACCCTTAATACTCACCATCCAACGGTGTACGATTGTACGTTCTCATGTTAGGGGTGTTCTCATGGGAACCACACCATATATATATATATACACCAAATTGTATTAATTAATATGATTGATTTCCTACCAGAAAGCAGTTTTAATGATCTTTTTCTTAGCAGTGGTGATGTCCTTGTAGCACTCATCTTTCCTGGATTCTAGATCCTTAACGACTCTCGAAAACTCGTTAATCTTCTTCTCCATTTGATCAATCATGGTTCTAACCGCACCGTCCTTAACCACATCTTTAGCGTTGACGTTGACGGAGAAGTTTTCCATCTTCTCTCTCAAGGCATTAATGACGACTCTGATCTCCTCCAAGTCCGCCACGGAGATTCGACTAGTCGCTAATCCCATAAGCGCGTTGACCAGTTCGCTCCTCCTCTTCAACCTAACCTCGTACTTGTCCCACATGTAATTCGTCCACCTCCTCATAACCTCGGTTGGGTTCATGGACGCAATCGCGGCTAAAGCAGCCAAAGCCGGAATCATCAATGGCGGGGAGAGCACAGCTGACGCGGCGGCGCATGCCACCAGCCCCACGTAGACTGACGCAATTATTGCTGACGTCACTTTCCGGTACACCTTAAAGTGATTAGTTTTCCGACGATCTACCTCCTCCTTTACAATGAGCTTCTCGTACAGCCGCTTTTGCTCGTCGAGAGCGGCTTCGAGCTTGACCCGAAGCCGCGCCATGATAACCGTGTCGTCGGCTGCCACCAGGAAGTCGTTCATCACCCTGTCTAGTAATACCCTACTAGTTATCGTCTTGGTTTTATCCTTTTTGAAATCGACAAGCTTGCTCTTCACACGCTCGAGCTGGCGGCTAACGCCATTGCCACCGTGCAGCCACAAGTGTAGGGTGTTCAAGAAATCGAGCGTCGTGTGGCTGCAGCTGAAGTAGTCTATAAGCAACAAGCGTAGCTCGCGGCTGCCGTGGATGTCCTTCTTTGATTTGAGGAGAACCTGGACCACTTCTTTGTTAGATTCACCAAGGCACCGGATGATCAGGACCAACGAGTCCAGGGACCCAGTTCCCTCGTCGCGGTGCGACATAACCTTGTTGATTATATGGCTCGTGCGGGATTCGAGGGCGGCATCCAAGGCCCGGAGCTCCGGTTCCTCATGCTCCATCGGTCTAGCTATATAAGTTGGTGTTTTCACAGTCTCTTTGAAATTATGACGTGATTGGTAAATGAGTTTATAAGCAGTCTAGGAGCATTCGAAAGCTTGCCAATTAAGCTATTTGTTCAAATACAATATCGCGATTTCGAGGAAATTGCACATTGATATCGCAGAAGGAATGAAAGAAGAAAAATATACAAAACATTAACACGGTTAGGCCCGATAAAACTAGAAAGAAACTTCTATTTTGGCGAGAATGTAGAAGAAGCAAAACAATTTAGAATTTCAACATTTTTAAATAATACTTGATTATAATTGATTGGGGATAAAAAGCGGTATGCTTGAGTCAAGCCTTCAAGACCCATTCGTCTCTGTCTTAAAACAAAACTAGTGTTACTTTGTCTTGCAAATTTTATCTTAAAATTAGTTATTGTGTTCCATTATGTAATAGTTAAACATAGTTTTGTAACCAATATTACAATGTGATGTCATAATAGTTAAAAATATACTAATAACCATAACTATGAAATTTTATAATATTAGTTTAAAATTTAGGTATTATGTACAAGTAAATTAAATATTGTATAAAAAGATAACTACTAAATTGACTGAACAATACATCAATTAATTACAGAAACTATCAGAACTAATAATATAAAATTTTAAACGAATTGAAATAAAACTATGAACTAAGATAATAATTATTACAGTTTTTCTCATGAAAATTATAAAAATGTAATCACGTCCTTGTTTTTAAAATATATTTTCAAAAGAAAAAAATTGTCCCGTACCTTCTAAAAATTACAAAAATATAACTGCACCTCTCATAAATCATTAAATGATAAACAGTTTTACTGATTCAAAACATGTGTAATAATTTATTATTGTTTTTGGTGAAATCAAATTCTGGTATGAAAAAATTCTGGTATGAAAACTTTTTGGTATGAGAAATAAAAAAGAAAATAAAAAAGAAAAAAAAAATAAAATAATAATAAAAAAACAAATTTAGTAATTAAAATTTAAAACTTACACTTAAATAACAAATAACAAACATCAATTATCCTTTTTTTTAAACTAGAGGGGTTAATTATTTTTACCTACCATTAAATGAAAGTGGTAAAAAATTATGGGATACATTTACTAAACACAAAACTAAAAAAGGCCTAGTAGGCCAAATTCTTTCATAATTGAATGACTATAATAATGTTTCGTAAATATATCATTGGTTCATACATATACAAGATCATGGCATATTACTCAAAAATCGCTTACAAATCCTAAGAAAACATTCTAATTTGTATATAATCAGACTAAAAAAAAGCAATCTATCCCTAGATCATATATCTAAAACATCAAGTAGCTAAAAACACAACTGGTTATAAAATTCTGGTATGAAACATTATTAAATCGGAATCGCCAGCATTTTTCCTCACATCCGGATGAAACTCCTTCACCTGTTCAAAGATGAAACATATTCATTAAATAATAAGCCCTAAGAAAAATTGAGTGGGAAGAAGAGAGAACGGAGGTTCATACTTTGGCTTTGAAAGCTGTTTGAGTTGATATGCTGAGCAGTTGGGGTTTACCCCGAGGACAGATAAGGCGGAGGTGGTGGAGAGAGGGTCTTCCGAGTCTCTGCTTGTGCATTTCAGGAGAAAGAAATGATGCGAGGTGTTCCAGGGTGAATTGGCCATGGATGCGCACTAAAGAAGCTACAGTTGTGGCGGATTTGGGGATGTTGTCTTAACGTATCATCATCTGCAGATGAAAGGAGTAAGAAAAGATCTAGGCGACCCCATCGCAGAAGCTCGAGTCCAGACAAGAGGAAAAACAGGAGGTTGCTCCCTTGCTTTCTGGTGGTCACGAGGCGGCAAAAGTGAGGAGATAGAAGAAGGTGAGAGAAATGTAGCAAAAGAGAGGAGAGAGAGTAAGTGAAACCCTAATCCTCCGGAGTGTATTTGAACGGTAAATAAAAACGGGGTACATTAACCTAATACCAAAATGATATGGGCCTAATTACTAAACTAAAAACTCAAAACAAAATTCACCCATTATTATTGAGAATATTTAAGCTACTAAGGTAACTTTTTTTTCCTAAAAAACAAACAAAGGCTCCAAGCATTTTACAATTTTTAGGAAAAGATAAATTAGTAAATATGAGCCTAATTACTAAATAATGGAAGATATCTATTTGTATTTTCATGTACATATGTTTGCACTCTCTGGTGATTATGTTAGCAAAAATCTTACCAAAATTGGTTCAATATCGTCGCCATGGATGAACACAAATTGGATGAAAAACCGTTTGTTACGAAAATTTCAGAAAGGACGAACAGAAATCAATATGTTTCCCCTTTTTTTATACATGGACGTAGGAGGATTCGAACTCGAATATTGAGGCTAACATTTAAGGAGTCTAGCACCACGAACACTAGACCAACTGAGTATTAGTATTCTTCCCAAGTTCATTGCGTCTTGATTCTTTAAGATGGGTTTGCCTTCGGCCCTTCGTCTTTTTTATTCTTCTTGTTCAAATTCGAGTTTGTGCCTCAGAGTTAGATTGTTAGTGATGTTGTTTCAGACTTTCAATTTAAATTTTCAATTGATGAATTTATGAAATAGTATGTGTGTTTACTGAGCTCCGTTGATGAATTGTTGTCTGATGAACTTTGATTCTTGTACCGGAGAACACTACAATGTGATGCAGTCTTCAATTTGTTCAATAGTTTGTCTTTAATGTGTTTACCGACTTCGGATAATCGTAGACGTGACAAAAGCCTTAACCAAAGACTACATCATCTATTTGTTCAATATTTCGTCTTTCTGATTGTTGCCATGTAGTTTGATGTATTAGCCTACACAAAAGATTGTTAAAACTTTATTCATAATATGTAGCTATGCCGTTTGATGTCAAAACTCACTCAAATTAGCCCTAAATTTACAGATTTAGCACCATTTGGCTTTTAGGTCTGAGCTAATAGTGTATTACAGAATCTGAGACTCCGAGTAAACCCATTTATTTAGGTGTGGTTAAGATTCAGTGATGTTTGGTTATTCTCCTATGTTCTGTTGTATACTGTGTTTGAAAGATAGATTTGTGACAAATTTTGGTTCAGGAACTTTGATTTGTGATTAAGGGTCCGTTTGGTTTCAACTCCGCAAACCGGATCGGAATGGAAACGAATTTATTCCATATGTACATCCTTATTCGTGAAATTTTATGAAATCATTCCTTGGGGTTTAATGCAAAATGCACTTGGTTCCCCACATTTTGTTACCCTATGAGGTATCAAAAGTAATCAAACTCTACTCCAATTACTTCAAACCATAAGGAATGATTCCAAAAACTTTCATGAACAAGGTACACGCATGAACTAGATTCGTTTTCATTCCGTTTCCGATTCCGGAGTTAGAACCAAACGGGCCCTAAATGTAGTTCCTTGTTAAGGCCATTTGGAAACTAATGAGATTTTACTCATCTATGCATAAATGAAGATGTAATTAGAGTATGCAAAATCTGTCAACTAGAAGACGACATCACAGGTCTATAAGGTTAGTTAACTTAGTTTTCAGGCTTTTATGACCTTCAATTTGGTAACTGGTTTTTGCTAATGAGCAAGACTAGGGTATGTAATAAATTTATGATCTAGAAAGTTTGTCTTCTTATTTCATATGCTGCAACAGGTGTGTTCGGGCAGGCTTCTTCTTGCTATTGCTGTTCAGTGTTATGATATGATTTTGCTTTCTTTTGAGTTTAGCTTCAAGACGAAATACCTAAAAGTTGTTTTGGTTCATGTTTAGTTCTACGAAGTGTTAAAGCACACCATTTTGAAGAAATATTTATAGAACTTAACACAATTGAGTGGATAAGACTCTTTCAATACTATTAGTTCAGCACACAATTTTTTAAAAGCATTTGGCTTTTAGTTTATTTCTTACTGTAGTGTTTTACACTCTGTTTCCGTTTGTTTGGAACTCCAAATGGACTGTCATGTTGTATTGTTTGTATCTTTTGATCTGCAGACAGTTCCATCATGTACAACTTTATACCAGAATGCCTTTTCTTTTTAAGATTCTAGTTGCGCGCGTCGGGATTTTTTCCGGTAAATATATGCGGTGAATTTAATGGTTGTGTTTGTTGGGTATGTAGTATGTAGTTACGGTATGTTGCAGACCTTGTGCGTTGTGTCCGTTGAGTTTTTATGTTGCGTAACAATAGGTTGCGTAACAATAGAGAGCATGCAACATTGCGTTGTGTCCGTTGAGTTTTCATGTTGCGGAACAATAGAGAGCGTGCAACATTGGTGTTTACCGGGTATATAGTTATGGTATGCTTCCGATTGTTGGTTTTTTGTACGATGATGGAGACATTTTGGTTTGTTTTCGGTGTTATTTCTTGCTTCCGTATAATAGAGTACGTCTAATATGGGTGAAAAGAAATCGAAGGCGTAAAAAATTGTAAAACAATGGATTTAAATTACAGTTGCATTGTTATATGTCACACACACATGGAAAAAAAAAGTACTAGTGCATTCTACTATATTACTCGGTCATATGTTTAATTTTTCTAAAAGTTGAATTAACAACAGTGAGGACCCGACCTTGTAGCTTGCTCTCGTGAATCGGCTCCTGCAGTGAGACCCGACCTTGCAACTCGCTCTCGGGAATCGGCTCCTGATTGAAAATCGGAACTGCTGCGATTCTCGTGGCCGATTTCAGCAAATACAACCTTCGAGTGAAACACCATGAGACACTACAATTAAACCAAAAGAAGATTTGTTAAAAAAAAAACAAATGCTACAAAGAAAAGCGTAACTTGAAGAGGCTTAACGCATAGGTATAAATATTCAAACTCACAAATTATGGAGGTACATCATAGGTTCAGTCATATTTGCCTCCTCCAACTTGAGTTTCCCCAGAAGCAGTAAAGACAACTTTCTCTGAGTTAACTCCAATTGATATATGTAAGTTGTGTGGGGCTATTGCTATTGCTTTTGAGGTCGGAAGCTGATGATCAAAACGAATTCATAAGATTGGGTTGTAAAAGAGGATTGAGCTTTACCCAACTTGAGTTTCCCTGAATGTCATTTACCAACAGCAAGGTACTTATTTAGTTGATCTACAAGCCAATCAAATAGGCTTGCATAAAAATTTTCAAATGAATATGAATTAATTAGAGAAATAGGACCCCTTAAAATTATCTTTTGTAAACTAGACCTCTGTATAAAAGAAATAAAAAGTAGGTATGAAAACTAGAAAATAGGGGCAATAATTTCTTTAATTGAAATGACAGTGATTAGATGTTTGCTTTTAGTTTAAATATCTTTTTTACATGTTTACCTTTTATTTTTTTGTTAATGTAGCTAGTTTGATGAAATTTTCAACTCCATGAATGTTTAATTTTTTTGGGTGACATTGTTTTCGTTACCCAAATATGAATTGTAGTATTTTTTATCATTATTGGGTATATGTTTATTGTTTTTGTGGTATGTTTCTTATTGTTGAGTATGCTTAAAGTGATATTTTTGGGTAAGTTTTATGGTTATCCAAACTGTGTTACATTGACCAAATGTCATTTTGTAATGATATTTGGGTACAATATCGATTTGTGTAAATTTTGGTTATGACAAATTCAAATTGGGTATGCTTTTATACGTGTATTGGCTTTGTAGTATATTTCTTATTATTAAGTATATTGAAAGTGATATCGTGGGTATGTTTTATGGTTACCCAAAATGTGTTATAATGATCAAATGTCAAGCGAATTTTTGGGTAATGACCAAATGTCATTTGATATTGATGTTTGTGTACAATATCGAGTTTTGAAAATTTTGGGTTTGACAAATTTAAATTAGGTATAGGTTTTGTATTAAGTGATGTTTAAATTGGGTATAAATATAAAATATTATCCAATTTATGGATATTATTTTATTTTGATATTTGATTTATCGGGTATGTTGTTTTCGAGTATGTTTATGTACTTTGATAAATTAATTTTTGGGTATGATAGTGATATTTTTTTGGATAATCAAATTTTTCCTGGATAGAGGGCTGCATTTTTTTAGCTTCAAATTCCCTCCAAATGTCAATCAAAAGTGTCACGATCAGCACTCACATCAGCCATCACTCATTAGTCATCACTTTTGTCAAATTTTTGTCCTATTTATGAATTAGTCTAGTAAAGTAGGAGCCCTATTTCTTAATTTGTAATTGGTAGGCCCTAAATTTCAACTCTATAGTGTAGAAAAATTTTCTTTCAGGCATTTAATCGAACACCTAAAAATGCATGAATTGAGTAATCAATTTCTCGGTCTCTCTAAAACCTTTAAATTCCATAAAGAATTATATTATCATTATCAGTAAAACCTTGTGTGAGACCGTTTGAAGCAGGGACCGAAAACATTCACCGATCATATTTACGCAGCAGATTGGATTTCCCTTGCAGTCATGTCAAGTGGGAGATAATCGCACCTCCACACATGGCTTGTAGCATCTTTTTCGCCCTCCTGTGTTTGGTAAATGAATCATCAAACACATAATAAAACCCTAGGAATGAGATTTCGTAGCCAAAAAATTGGAAACGAAATCCAAAAAATAGAAAAGATGGATAAATCTTACCTTCTGCAAATTTAAATGAGAATTGAGGAATCGAAAATTGAAAGACGGAAGGAGGAGACGACCGAAGAAGAAAGAGCCGGAGAAGACCGAAGAAGAGGGGTAGAGATGCGAGTTTGACGGTGATGACAACCGTTCAAAAGAAAAACGCAAAGGAGGTGGTGAAGATATACCTTGCAGTGGTGGATAGGAAGAGATGGAGAAGCGAGAGAGGTAAGGGAAGAAAGGGGTGAGGACCGACTGAAGATATATGATAGCGGCCGGAAGCTGAAGAGACGACACGTAAGGTTTATAAAAGATGAATCGTCATTAAAGATAAAAAAAAGAGTAAAAAAGAAATATATTATTTTAAGACCGGAGTTAATAAGGGTATTTTAGAATATTGAGTATTCATAAGTACTCAAAATTTTAGAATTGTAAGGATTGAAGTAAAGGCATTCTGTTTTCGTTTGGAGTTTCAAACAAACGGAAACAGAATGTAAAACACTACCGTTAGAAATATTTAATGTAAATTATATTAAAATTATTATAATTATACTAGACATTTTATATTAATATTTAATATTTATAATAATTATATTTATAATAATTATATTTATAATATATATATTTTTTTTACCCAAGCTGACGGCCAGGCGGGCCTAGACTCTTGTCCGGATCCGGCCCGACGGACTTGACGGATTATGCCGACTTGGCTAGCCCATGAAATTTTGTTGGAGGAGTCGGGCTATCCCGCATGAAATTTTGTTGGAGTGATGAAAGGGAGAGGTTGATAGTGTTAGCCCGTGAATTTTTGTTTTTGAAACAAATTATGGAGTCGGATTATGCCGACTTGGTTATTGATAACATGATATTCAACTTGCATATGGCTCATCAACAAGGATAATCACATTGCACAAATGCAACGACATTATGGATTACTTGCATATTGACCGACTCTACTATCGCGTCATTGGTTACAAGGCGCGTATTTTGTTGGCTCTATTGGCTAGCTCCAACACTATTAAAACTCTCTTTTCTGGGTAACATTCCTTCTTAATTGAAATTAGTTGCAAAATGACGGGGATAATAAATATAGAGTTACTGGTATATTTAGTTAGTAAACTTGGTTTAGGCAAAAGATAGTCAAATAACAATGTGAATAGTTTTTGGTATAAAAATAAGCAAAAGTAATATTATATTGGATTGTAGTATAATTGAAATCTCCGATGAACCCTTATATAAGGTGGTTCTCCAACTGACGGGCATGATAGACAAGTAAACCGTTAAGGCAATAGCATGCGCTGGGATATTAAAGGAGTGCGGTGAGTAAAAGAAGATGAAAAAGCTTACGATCACCGTGCTAGGACAAGTGAAGGTAGGCGAGGTCATAAGGAGGCGAAGAAGGCAAATGATAATGGGGTTATTGAGCTTTTGTATGTCCGGATCAACCTAATGTCACCCCTTGAGCCCAATGGCTTTCCTTAATCAACCTAATGTCATTATATTTGCTTTAGTCTACTATTGTTACTCTTGTTGCTAATGTATTGTTTATTACTCTTATGCATCAATATTTCGGTTACTTTGTCATTATATTTGCTTTAGTCTATGATTACTACTCTTGTTGGCTAATGTTCTTCCCATCTTCTTCAATTCTTCAATCTTTTATTTTTAGAAGACATTTTTCATTCTCAAATTTCATCCACTCTCATTCTCCACAAAACTAATATATTATTTGAGAAATGTATTATCCTAGTATGGTCCATACCATCTTCCCTACTCAAAGGAGTTTAAGAGTGTAATTAAAAAAACATATGGTTTGAGTCCAAACGTAGTTACGTTCAAACGATAAGAAATGAAAACCAACTCCAAAGCTCCGGTCTTATGCCGACAAGTCTCATTTAAACACTCGGGGAAAAGTGTGGGTACAAAACTCCATCAACCATGCATGTCGAAACCGAAACATGTAAAGCTCTGATACCCTAAGTCAAGCTCTTATACCCAAAGTCCTCCAACTTAATCGCTTAAAGACCCAAATGCAAGTCCTCCGTCAACGTAAGAAGCCTCCATTATTTTTTTTACGACTAGAAACTCGTTCGTCATATAACCCATATCACGTGTCATATCCATCAACTTCGCCCTTTCACTTCTTCAATTTACCTTACTTCGGGACCTCAACCTTGTCTGTCCATAAAGGATGAGCATAAAACTCCGATTTTTTTTCCTGAGTAGCAAAAGTCTCTCTATTCCCGTCCTTTTTTTGTCTTCAAAGAAGGGGTAGAAGTCCGGTCTGAATCAACAGTCAAAATAAGTCATCTGCTCAACTAAGTTTGAAGTCAGAAATACACAGTTCGCCATATAAGGAAGGAAAACCAACTCCGAAACCCCGAACTCATTCCAATGAATCTTCTTTAGGTGGGGATAAGATTCCATCAAACACATCGTTACCGAGACTGCATTCATAGAACATGCAAATGTGTCAACGCAACAAAGTTGGAGAACCCGACATCCATCTTTGTGCTTGAACGTGCATATCTTCAATCACAACCTTCCTCTTTCGCCGTGATCCCTGCGATTGAACGTGACTATTTTTGTAACACCCCAAATCCGCGGGACTCGGGGCGCTACGGGTTGGGACCTCACAATGGGTCCCGACCCTTAGCCTGACAACAATTTCACTGGATCTTGCAACATGACACAAATAAAGGTCAAAACAAAATACATTTTATGCAATGCAATAAAACCCGAAATGATACAAACAAAAGACTTCAACCGAGGTACAACTCAAAGCAAACGCCAAACAAGCGGCACACAAAAAGTAATAACCGAAAGACAAAAACACAAGACAACTCTAACTCAAAACCCTTCCTAAAATGTACGGACCCCGGCTGCCCACCCTTCCGGATCTCTCGGAGCATGCCTAACCTGTAAGGCAAACTACAACATTCGGTATAAAACCGTTAGCTCACATTCGAAGCATTAGAATTAAAGGGAAAGGCACAAACACAATTAATTCAACATAGTCACACAACATACTCAAAGCACACAAATCCGGCTTATTATCTTTATTTATTAAGTCATATCCCGTTCTAGTTCAACTTCTTTTGTGACACGAGAATCCTCCGAAACTCGCCTCGGTCCCTTCTTCCGGCAATGGAATGGTCGGATGCCTCCGACCGTCTAACCAGTACGGGCCAGTCGCCGAGATCCCCCCCAGCTCTCACGGGGAGCCAGGCAGTGATGTCACCGCCCGTTATCATACACTTGGGCCAAATAATATAAAGGTCGGTAATCCTATTTCCGGTTTAGTTGTTATAAACAGTAAAATAATAAACACACACCACCCAACACACAATAATGCTAATACAAAGAATACGAGCTAAGTAAGTCCGGAGACTTACCTCGTCACCACACTCAACTCACAACACTCTCGCTTCCTTAGGGAGGAAGCCCATAACCTGCTCACAAGAAGATAACTATATCAATAACAACCCACTCACAATAGAAGTCTTAGACTTCTATACAAATGATCTACGCAAGATCATTTGACTCTCAATTCTAGGACCACATCCTAGAATCCCTCATGCTCACATCACACTCAACACTAGCTAGAAGTCCTTAGACTTCTAGACCCTATGATCTCGCAAGATCATAACCCATAACACATACTAGGATAAATATGCCTAGTCCAAACAAACTCAACGGTAACAACACCATGCTAGAATAAGTTAATCCTAAGCTCCAAAATCCACAAGATCACACTACCTCCAACCTTGAGCCTCATAAAGCTCACAAGATCAACCCCACACTCAACCTCTTACAACAATCCTCAAAACTCACCTAAGGTCCAAACCACTACTTGGTATTCTCACTAAGTTATGCTAGATCCAACCTAGCATGATACTACTACCAAACATAACTAGATTAAGGAAGAAGAATACTCACACGACGTCAAAAGACGGAAGTCGTTCAACGGATGTCGACTTGGACTCGTTAGGCCTTTATCGGGGCGCTTCCGGACCTAAAACCAAAGCTAAGCAAATTTAGCTCATATGCTAAATTTGAACGAATATAATATATATATATATATATATATATATATATATATATAATTCTAAGGAAAACTCGTTTTCAAAAGTCAACGTTAAAAACCCGGGATTAAATCTTTGAGCCATAACCGAGTTAATCCAACAAAGACATAATATACTGTGTATAAAAAATATAAGAATATCCCGTAATTAAAATCCAAGGTTAAAAGCCGCTAACACATTTTCCGGGGCAAATTATACCGTTTCAAAAATATGGGTAATAATCCGTAATTAATTCTTTGGGCCATAAAATGTAAATAAATTCTGCGGGGGTATAATTGATACATTCTAAAAATCTAGGCAAAAACTGCAAATACAAAGTAGTGGGTCACATTTGTAATTATACCAGAAGTTGAGGAGCCCAATTTTAAATAAGGAAACTAGGGTTTCACACCCGCTCAACATCATATGAAGGTGGCGGCATTGCAGAGAGGACACAAGGCTCATGGTGGTGGCATCGGCAGAGGTTAGCTCCGGCAGCCCTGGAAGCAAGGCGAGGCAGGGTACCTCACGGCGGAATTCGCCGGCGACGGAAGATGAGGTTCCGGGTGAGGCATAGACGACAAGTGCCAGAGGAGAAGGCTCGGGGAGGGTGCGAAATGTCTGCCCTGACCCTCCCGGTTCCGGCGGTGGCTCGACTACCTTGCTTCTAGTCGTAGAGGGTTTGTGGGAGGCTGATAAGTCACAGGCGGCAGCAGATTGGGCTTCCCCATATCTTCCCTGGTGGCTCGATGGGGGCTGAGCATGGAGGGTTGCGAGGGTCCTCCGGCGATCTTGTAGCGGTGGTGGTTGTCGGTGGTGAGGCTCAACAAAGGAGAGTTGGAAGGCTCCTATAATCTCCGGCGTTGGGTGAGGGATCCAAGTTGACAGTGAGGAGGGTTGTCATTGATTTGTTATAATAAGTGAGGAAGATGCAAGGTAGTGGAAGCTGAAGGTTGAGAAGAGACGACAGAGAGAAGAAGGAGATGGGAGTCCTTGTTGTTGTGCTTGAGGAGGCAAAGCATAGAGGGATGGAGAGGCTGGCAGGCTTGCGTGAAAGAGACCAAGGCCACGGAGGGGATACAATTGACGAGGGGTCACTGTGACAGGGCTGCAAGCGTTGGGCGCACGTCATTGGGACGAGACGCAGGTAGGGAAAAGTAGGAATAAATGAAAAGAGGATAAGAAAAAGAAATAAAAGGGTAGACCGATTACCACGTTCGGAACGAGATTTCCGAATCGGAAAGCTTTCCGACCTCTTTCCGAAAAATCAAATACGGGAAATATGTATACTTAAAATATATATATATATAAAACTCATAGCAATTAATTTTTTTTTGGTAAAACAAAACAAAACAACAACAACAACAACAACAAAAAATATCGAAAACGCACCCAATAAACGGGCCGTTACAATAGATCCCCCTAAAAACAAGTTTCGTCCCGAAACTTATACGTCGAACTTCTCGGTTCCTAAGGCCGAGGTAAGAATTCTCAACTAAGAAGGCTTCACCCTTCTAATCTACACACACAAACTACTCGAACTACCACCGCAAGATATATCATGCCATATAACACATTCCCGCACATGACAAAAACTACACATAACATCACACATGGACATAATGTAACCAAGGGAAGAATTAGGTCTAACCCGTAAATTCTATCAATGCTACTAGCTCAGCGTAAAACTCAACCAAAGATATTGTCCTACGTCTTCCAGTTAGTCTCATCGGTTCCCCGTTTACCACTAGATCATCAGGAAAGACAACGTGTCTCGAGTCATGTATATACTCTCTCGATTGATACACATGACACACCGGGTGAACACTCTCTACTCTTGGCGGCAACACCAACTTATAAGATACTTCTCCAACTCGTGCTAAGATCTCAAAAAGGTCGATATATCGGAACTCAACTTCCTTCTCGGTTCTTTCTCAATTCGACATTTCCATTATTTTCCTTTCGATTTCTCTAACAAAGAAGATCGAACTTCCAATTTACACTGTTGCTTTGGTTCTTGTCAAACCAAACTTTGATGTTATGTTTCCTAAATTCTTGCTGCAATTCCAAGTAACGAAGGAAGCACTTTACTCCATACTACTTCTATTAACCCGACACGTATGCTATTACTTTTACATTGCTCCGCAATACTCGATCAAGACCTTGTCTTGAAGAATCACTTGTACTCTTAAAACTCATAATACCTCAAGTTAAACCAAAACAATTGCACCAATGAATCCCCTCTTAACTCTCAGCAACTCTATTGTCAATTCTTCGTCTCATTCCATACTTCATTGTCATCCGGAGTGGGTTACCATATTTGTTGTTGTACAACTCCTCCCTTCACGGATCTGGTAAAGCTCGGCACATCTAAGAACACTTGTCACTTCTTTCACACCCTTCAGGGATTGCCGTCCCGAGACAACTTGTCATACAACTTCTCTCTTCTTTGAGAGTATACCAAAATATCTTATCAGGGCATTAATAATCCCATATGGAATCACTACCACTCTTAGTGACCATGATTTGCCCAGAATGTCGCATTTACAATATCCACATCTCAGATTCTCAATTTGTGACAAATAGAGCATAAATCCTTCTTATAAGAGACTACCGACCCTTGCAACTTGTCGAGTAGATCATCTATCCATGGTAAGGGATACTTGTTCTTTATTGTTATCTTGTTTGGCTCATGGTAATCGATGTACAAATGGAGATTACCGTCTCTATGTTCGCAAACTGGTGTTTTCCATAACAACTTCAAATCAAGAGTTTAAGATAATGTTTGATGTCTCTATGGCAGTGCATAGGTTCTAATGAACCCTTATCAACATGTCCTTGCAACTGGTCGTTCAGATGCTTCTTCGACTCACGTATTTATACAAGCGTCATTATATAGAGTGCCTTGGAGGTTAGAGTTGAGCCAAACTCAACCTTAGTGGAAAAATCCACATTCCGATGTATTGGAATCCATGGTATCTCAAGTTCCAACTTTTCTCTTCCTGTCACATATCGTAATAACCAACACAATCTTATCTTCTTCTCTTTTTTGACATCCCAACATATGGGAGGAGCTCTTCGTATTCTACATTGGCTTTCACCATAATCATCCTTCCATAGTAGGCGTATAAATTTATACTTCATTTTCTTATGTAACATCAAACCGACCGTATAGACCCTAACCGCAATCTTTCATTTACTTCTTGTACATCTTATAACGACCACAAACTTTGAAACTTCAGTCTTCTCTTACTCTTGTTGGTCACCTCATACATTTCTTGGTATTTATGAACAACTTCAAGACCGTACCAGTATGCCCTTAGGAAAAATTCCCCAACCACAACTCTGGAAGATCCACTCATGACTCCACCAAGCACTAACATCATAACCCTAAGCTTGCAGCGTTGCCCAATCCAGATTCCTCGTTTCACGTCATAGCCACTATGGCTTCGCCACACAAGTCACAAAAACCTTGACTATAGCTTGGCTCGCGAAAACATGACATCATCACTTTAGAACAAACATACCATACATCCCCTTATATACCCCCCCTTACGCATAATAACCATAGAAGACCCCCTTCCCTTTTTGTCCTTCTAGTTCCCTTTACCTTGATCCATGTCATTCCTCCGACAATCGCATGACCTAAGAAGGTCGCACCAGATCATTACAATCCCTCTCAATAAGGTACTTCACCATCACTTGTTGGAATCAGTAAATTGTTACTTGATTAAGATATTTGCACTTCCCTTGATATACCTCTTTATTGCCGACCTTCAACCACCACGAATATTCCAAGTTCTTGTTACTCCTCTTCATCTACACTTATTCATAGACAACCCACACATGCACGTTCTCGACTATCACCAATTAGCTTATAGCGGACCTTCTCTAAGTCCAACGCCTCACCATTCTTCCTACCTTCCATGTTACCATCCTCCGGAAGGCTACCCTCTCGGGGTACTATGCCTTAAACTTCACTTGCTCATATCACCCTTCACACACTCCGTTAACTCGTTATACGCTCCACGCTTCCTTCTTCTTCTTCTATAAGGTAACTATACCTTCTCGGCCTTGTTGTGTCGCATAACTCTTGTTCATAGGCTTACCCGTTCCTCCGGGACGTCTTTCAAGTGCATCTTAGGTCTTTCCATACATAACAACTTCTTGTTACGTCACTCATTTCCTCGGGATCACATCTACTCACACTTCTTTCCTTTTGGCATTTCTTAGCCTTATCATAATAACGGAAAACCGGTCAACTCTTCTAGGGGAATTTTCCCATGTGAAACTCCACCACGCCTTCTTCCCATAAGTCTCGTATGTTGACATTTCACTTATTGGTACCTCGTGAGCTTAACTTACGGTATCTTAAATCTTTAGAAATAGTTCAATCACTATTCTCATCTTGACTCCAATGCTTAGGAGTGCCTAAGAAAACTTCACATCTTAATGGGATATCACCTTTAACCTTGCTAGAATGTACTCATCTCGTCCTTGATTTGCCTCTTTAGTTGTCCACGCTTCTTCTCGAAAAACTTAAGTTCGTTCTCTCCCTTGGTCTCGTCGTCGTTTGATCATGGCCTCTTTAGAACCGCTTCTACACTTTAATGTTGCTCCCCTTTCTTGTATTGCTCCCATCTTGATCCCCCTTAAGTCATTTCGAGTTTTCTTTTACTTGGTTGCCCTTTGTTTACTTCATATTTACTCCTCCTCTTCGACATCCTATTAAAGGAGTACAAGAAATCCAAGGTGTTCGCCCGAACGTAGCTCTCAACTCGATACTTGAGCATATTCGTCCTCGTATGTACACTATCCTAAGTTAAACGATGTCGTCCAAGGATGATGATATCATACTATCATCTTAGATAAAAGGTCCCATAACTTCATATGCTACTATATATAATAAGAATATTTATACATAACTATATAAGTCCTAAGTTCATATCACTACCAACATAACACATCCAGCATTCCATCAACAATATAAGGTCCCAAAACATATAGCCATCCACATATATAACTATACACATATATCCAGTTCATCATGCAACATACAATTACAAAGATACACATCAATTCTATCATGCATAACTACCAACCTCATATTCATATCTATATATATATATATATACATATCAAAATCTAATAAACTAAGCTGCCGAGTTCTGCGGAAGGAGTGGTGGTCCGTACATTCTACCCCGACTCATGCATGTGATTTTGAAAACGAAAACTCAGAACCCGTAGGGTTCTATTTAGTCCTTATTCGGCCTTTAGAAGATTGCGAGTGCCATTGTTGTCAACCTAGGGCTCTGATACCACTTTTTGTAACACCCCAAATCCGCGGGACTCGGGGCGCTACGGGTTGGGACCTCACAATGGGTCCCGACCCTTAGCCTGACAACAATTTCACTGGATCTTGCAACATGGCACAAATAAAGGTAAAAACAAAATACATTTTATGCAATGCAATAAAACCCGAAACGATACAAACAAAAGACTTCAGCCGAGGTACAACTCAAACCAAACGCCAAACAAGCGGCACACAAAAAGTAATAACCGAAAGACAAAAACACAAGACAACTCTAACTCAAAACCCTTCCTAAAATGTACGGACCCCGGCTGCCCACCCTTCCGGATCTCTCGGAGCATGCCTAACTTGTAAGGCAAACTACAACATTCGGTATAAAACCGTTAGCTCACATTCGAAGCATTAGAATTAAAGGGAAAGGCACAAACACAATTAATTCAACATAGTCACACAACATACTCAAAGCACACAAATCCGGTTTATTATCTTTATTTATTAAGTCATATCCCGTTCTAGTTCAACTTCTTTTGTGACACGAGAATCCTCCAAAACTCGACTCGGTCCCTTCTTCCGGCAATGGAACGGTCGGATGCCTCCGACCGTCTAACCAGCACGGGTCAGCCGCCGAGATCCCCCCAGCTCTCACGGGGAGCCAGGCAGTGATGTCACCGCCCGTTATCATACACTTGGGCCAAATAATATAAAGGTCGGTAATCCTATTTCCAGTTTAGTTGTTATAAACAGTAAAATAATAAACACACACCACCCAACACACAATAATGCTAATACAAAGAATACGAGCTAAGTAAGTCCGGAGACTTACCTCGTCACCACACTCAACTCACAACACTCTCGCTTCCTTAGGGAGGAAGCCCATAACCTGCTCACAAGAAGATAATTATATCAATAACAACCCACTCACAATAGAAGTCTTAGACTTCTATACAAATGATCTACGCAAGATCATTTGACTCTCAATTCTAGGACCGCATCCTAGAATCCCTCATGCTCACATCACACTCAACACTAGCTAGAAGTCCTTAGACTTCTAGACCCTATGATCTCGCAAGATCATAACCCATAACACATACTAGGATAAATATGTCTAGCCCAAACAAACTCAACGGTAACAACACCATGCTAGATTAAGTTAATCCTAAGCTCCAAAATCCACAAGATCACACCACCCCCAACCTTGAGCCTCATAACGCTCACAAGATCAACCCCACACTCAACCTCTTACAACAATCCTCAAAACTCACCTAAGGTTCAAACCACTACTTGGTATTCTCACTAAGTTATGCTAGATCCAACCTAGCATGATACTACTACCAAACATAACTAGATTAAGGAAGAAGAATACTCACACGACGTCAAAAGACGGAAGTCGTTCAACGGATGTCGACTTGGACTCGTTAGGCCTTTATCGGGGCGCTTCCGGACCTAAAACTAAAGCTAAGCAAATTTAGCTCATATGCTAAATTTGAACGAATATAATATATATATATATATATATATATATATATATATATATATATATATATATATATATATATATATATATATATATATATAATTCTAAGGAAAACTCGTTTTCAAAAGTCAACGTTAAAAACCCGGGATTAAATCTTTGAGCCATAACCGAGTTAATCCAACAAAGACATAATATACTGTGTACAAAAAAATATAAGAATATCCCGTAATTAAAATCCAAGGTTAAAAGCCGCTAACACATTTTCCGGGGCAAATTATACCGTTTCAAAAATATGGGTAATAATCCGTAATTAATTCTTTGGGCCATAAAATGTAAATAAATTCTGCAGGGGTATAATTGATACATTCTAAAAATCTAGGCAAAAACTGCAAATACAAAGTAGTGGGTCACATTTGTAATTATACCAGAAGTTGAGGGGCCCGATTTTAAATAAGGAAACTAGGGTTTCACACCCGCTCAACATCATATGAAGGTGGCGGCATTGCAGAGAGGACACAAGGCTCATGGTGGTGGCATCGGCAGAGGTTGGCTCCGGCAGCCTTGGAAGCGAGGTGAGGCAGGGTACCTCACGGCGGAATTCGCCGGCGACGGAAGATGAGGTTCCGGGTGAGGCACAGACGACAAGTGCCAGAGGAGAAGGCTCGGGGAGGGTGCGAAATGTCTGACCTGACCCTCCCGGTTCCGGCGGTGGCTCGACTACCTTGCTTCTAGTCGTAGAGGGCTCGTGGGAGGCTGATAAGTCACAGGCGGCAGTAGATTGGGCTTCCCCAGATCTTCCCTGGTGGCTCGATGGGGGCTGAGCATGGAGGGTTGCGAGGGTCCTCCGGCGATCTTGTAGCGGTGGTGGTTGTCGGTGGTGAGGCTCAACAAAGGAGAGCTGGAAGGCTCCTATAATCTCCGGCGTTGGGTGAGGGATCCAAGTTGACAGTGAGGAGGGTTGTCACTGATTTGTTATAATAAGTGAGGAAGATGCAAGGCAGTGGAAGTTGAAGGCTGAGAAGAGACGACAGAGAGAAGAAGGAGATGGGAGTCCTTGTTGTTGTGCTTGAGGAGGCAAAGCATAGAGGGATGGAGAGGCTGGCAGGCTTGCGTGAAAGAGACCAAGGCCACAGAGGGGATACAATTGACGAGGGGTCACTCTGACAGGGCTGCAAGCGTTGGGCGCACGTCATTGGGACGAGACGCAGGTAGGGAAAAGTAGGAATAAATGAAAAGAGGATAAGAAAAAGAAATAAAAGGGTAGACCGATTACCACGTTCGGAACGAGATTTCCGAATCGGAAAGCTTTCCGACCTCTTTCCGAAAAATCAAATACGGGAAATATGTATACTTAAAATATATATATATATATATATATATATATATATATATATATATATATATATATATATATATATATATATATATATATATAAAACTCATAGCAATTAATTTTTTTTTGGTAAAACAAAACAAAACAACAACAAAAAAAAAATATCGAAAACGCACCCAATAAACGGGGCATTACAATTTTCGGACTGAATGAACCGAAAACATCGCAAAGTGAAATAATTTGATCTTCAATCACAACCTTTCTCCTCCGGCTCGATAGATAAGAAACAAAAACCAACTCTGAAGGTCCGATCTTATAACGACGAATCTTCTTTAAAGACTCGGGAGAAGTGTTGATATAAGATTCATCAACCATGTTAAAACCAAAACTGGTAGAGAACGCAGAGTTGGGCTTTAATACCTAAAGTCAGGCTCTAATATCCAAAGTCATCTAATTGTAGAAGTTGAAAATTATTTATGTAAGAAAATATTGTATATTATCAAATTGTGGATCTCCCATGATATCGTACTTTTTGGTTAAGTTTATTTTGGAATGGACTCGTTCTCGGGTTTGCTTGTAAAAGATTATCCACGAGCATCACCACCGTCACACAATCAAACATTTGGGTTTGGTTTCCACCCTTTACTTGAGGAGTTGTACATACGCGTATTTGAGTTTGGTTAATTTTATTCGTGATTTTATCTCCTATTTCAGCGAGGAAGCGGGGGGACGCTCGGTGGATCCTTGTTTTCAAACTTCCTCTTTGACTCTAGTGATTCAGATTCTCATCGCTTCTATAATGGAGGACGAGAACATGAAAAGGGAGAAGTTATTGGTTTTAACCGTGAAATTTTGTTTTTAAAACAGATTATGAAGTCGGAATATGCCGACTTGACAATTACAACTTTAAGCTCCTCTCATTCGATAGATAAGAAATGAAAACCATCTCCGAAGATCTGGTATTACGCCGACGAATCTTCTATAAAGATTCGGGGAGAAGTGTGGGTATAATACTCCATCAACCATGTCAAAATCAAAGCGTGTAGAGAAAACAAAGTCGGGCTTTGATACCCAAAGTCATCCAAATGTAAAACTTGAAAATATCGTATAGATTCAAGTTGGATTGTTCATCTTCCATTGTTTCATAATTATTGGTTAAATTTATTGGATCAAAAGATAGCAAGGGCATCAACCCAACAAAGTAAACAAGGTAATTTAATAGTATTTGCATAAGTTGAAAAACTTATCGTCAAATATACTAAATACAACTTATTGTGACACATGACACATAACCGCGATAGAGAATAATTCCATTTTGAAAAATCTTCATTCACTCCTCTCAACCAATTCAAAACACTCAATCTTACAAATCACTCTCCCGGTAATAAGAATTTTGAGCTACTTCCTAACTACGACAACCATAAAAAGTGATCGAGAATCACGTTTTTGCCTTGGAAAATGCTTTTATTTCGTTGACTCCTACGGTCGCTACCTTCAAACACAAGGATGGGTGTCGAGTGAAACTTCTCCGACTCAAAGGGAAATTTGATATGAGTTACGAGGGGTCTACGTTTTAGATTCTCATAGTCATGCGGTTGATGGAGTCATATCCCCATACTCGTCTACGGGTCTACTCGGTGGATCCCTTTTTCAACCTTCCTTTTTGCCTCTAGTGACTAATATTTTCATCGTCTCAATGATGGAGGATGAGAACATGAAGAAATACTATTGGAGCAATGAAAGGGAGAGGTTGTTGGTGTTACACGTGAAATTTTTGTTTTTGAAACAGATTATAGAGTCAAAATATGCCGACTTGCCTATATTGATAAGATAATATCCGATTTGCATATTGCTCGAGTGTCAACTAAAGACAAAAAAAAGTTCGACTTTGTCTTCTCTACAACTGTCGAAATCTGATACCTAAAACCAGGCTCTGATACCCAAAGTCATCCAACTGTAACACTTGAAAATATCTATAATATCGTATAGATTCAAGTTGGATTGTAGAACTGATACCCAAAGTCATCCAACTATAACACTTGAAAATATCTATAATATCGTATAGATTCAAGTTGGATTGTAGAACTTCCATAATTTCGTACTTACTGGTTAAGTTTATTTTAGATTAGATCGAGAATCACGTTTTTGCCTTTGTAAATGTTTTTAGTCCGTCACTCCTACCATTGTTACCTTTAACCGCAAGGACAAGTGTCGAGTGAACTTCTCCGACTGAAGGGTAAATTTGATATGAGATACGAGGAATCTACGTTTTAGATTTTCATAGTCATGCGGTTGATGGAGTCCTATCACTGTACTCGTTCACGGATCTACTTGTAGAAGATGATCTATGAGCATTGTCACCAACACGATTATACGTTCGGGTTTGGTTTCCAAACTTACTTAAGGAGCTGGACATACCCGCATTCGAATTTGTTAATGTCATTCGTGATCTTACATCCTATTTCAGTCAAGAATCGGTTTTCATCGTCTTTATGACGGAGAACGAGAATATGAAGAAATATTATTAGAGAATTGAAAGGGAGAGAGGTTGTTGGTATTGGTCGTAAAATTTTGTTTTTGAAACAGATTATTGAGTCGGAATATGCCAACTTGGCTATTGGTGAGATGATATCCGATTTGCATCTGTCTCGAGTGTCAACTAAATACAAAAAATAGCGACTCTATCTTCCCTACAAGTATCGGACTATGATACCAAAAGTTAGACTCTGATACCTAAATTCATCCAACTATAACACTTGAAAATATTTTTTGTATAAAAATATCGTATAAATTTAAATTGGATTGTGGAACTTCTATAGTTTCGTACTTATTGGTTAAGTTTATTTTGGAGTGGATCAATTGAAGAGACCAACGACGTCAATTCAACAAAGTAAAGAAGGTAACATGAATTTCGAGCTACTTCTTTACCCCGAAAAACATAATAAAAAGTGATAGAGAATCACGTTTTTGCCTTTGAAAATCCTTCAACCACAAGAATGGGTGTCGAGTGAAGTTTCTACGACTCAAGGAAAAGTTGATATAAGTTACGAGGGGTTTACGTTTTGGAATCTCATAGTCATGCGGTCGATGAAGTCCTATTATCGTACTCGTCCACAGATCTAATTGTACAAAATGATCCACGAACATCGTCACCGTCACACGATTAAAAGTTCGGGTTTGGTTTCCACCCCTTACTCGAGAAGTTAGACGAACCCGCATTCGAGTTTGGTAAATGTCATTCGTGTTCTTACTTCCTATTTCATCCAGAAAATGGCTAGGAGTTCGGTGGATCCACTTTTCTAACCTTCCACTTCGACTCCAGTGAGTAAGATTCTCATCGTCTCTATGATGGAGGACGAGAATATGAAAAAATATTATTAGAGAATTGAAAGGGAGAGCTTGTTGGTGTTAGCCGTGAAATTTTGTTTTTGAAACAATTATAGAGTCGTAATATGTCGTCTTGTCTATTGATGGGATGATATCTGATTTGCATGTGTCTCGAGTAAAAACTAAAAACAAAAAAGCTCGACTCTGTATTATCTACAACTGTCGGACTCTGATATCCAAAGTCATCCAACTGTAAACACGGCAGAGAATAATTCCATTTTGAAAAAACTTTTTCCTCTCGTCTCAGCCAATCAAAACACCGAATCTCACAAATCACGCTCCCGATAATATGGATTTTGAGCTACTTCCTTAATCGAAGAGTATAAAAAAGTGATTGAGAATCACGTTTTTGTCTTGAGAAATGCTTTAAGTTCGTTCACTGCTACCGTCGTTACCTTCAATCACAAGGATGGGTGTCGAGTGAAGTTTCTCCAATTCAAGGGGAAATTTGATATGAGCTACGAGGGGTCTACGTTTTAAATTCTCATAATCATGCGGTTGATGGAGTTCTATTCCCGTACTCGTCCACGGGTCTACTTGTAGAAAATGATCCACGAGGATCGTCACCGTCACACGATCATAGTTCGGGTTTGGTTTTCATCTCTTACTTGAGGAGTTAAACATACCAGCATTCGAGTTTGGTCAATATCATTCATGATCTTACCTCCTGTTTCAGCCAAGAAGTGGGTGAGAGCTTGGTAGATCCTCTTTTCCAATTTTCCGCTTTGGCTCTAGTGAATAAGATTCTCATCGTCTCTACGATAGAAGACGACAACATGAAAGAAATATTACTGAAGGATTGAAAGAGAGAGGTTGTGGTTTTAACCATAAAAAAAATTCTGAAACAGATAATGGAGTCGGATTATGCCGATTTGGCTATTGATTAGATGATATCTGATTTGCATCTGCCTCGATTTTCAATTAAAGACAAAAAATAAGCCCGACTCTGTCTTCTCTACAACTGTCGGACTCTGATACCCAAATTCAAGTTTTGATTCCCGAAGTTATCCAACTGTAACAATTGAAAATATTCTTTTTATGAAAATATCGTCTAGATTCAAGTTGGGTTGTGGAACTTCCATGGTTTCGTACTTGTTGGATAAGTTTATTTTGGATTAATTAAAGAAACCAAAGACGTAACCCAAACAAAGTAAAGAAGGTAACTCAATAGTAGTTGTATTAGTTGAAAAATCTTACCGACGAATATACAAAATACAACTGACTGTGACACATAACTCCGGTAGAGAATAATTCCATTTTGAAAAACCTTCGTGCTCTCATCTCAACCAATTCAAAACACTCAATTTTACAAATCACTCTCCCGGTAATATGAATTTTGAGATGCTTCCTTAACTAGAAGAGCATAAAGAAGTGATCGAGAATCACATTTTTGCCTTAGAAAATGTTATTAGTTCGTTCATCATCTCTCCTCTCACCCAATTCAAAACACGCAATCTCAAAAACCACTCTCCTGATAATATAAAGATTTTTCTGTTTGGTACCCCTGAGTTATTGGCTTTTCTGGATGGTGCCCAAACTTTTTTACGTTTCCGCTGGGTACCCCTAAGGTTTTGACTTTTCCGTTTCGTACCCTTATTTCCTATAATATATCAAAACTAACGTTCTTTTATTAAAATTAGGAGAAAAAAGAAAAAGGAAAGGTGATAGACACGTCGATCATTGCTTCGCACATTCAACAGAGAAGAAAGAAGTTGTCTTCGCACAACGGAGATTCAACAGAGAAGAAAGAAGTTGTCTTCGCACAACGGACAGGAGAAAGAAGGCTCCGTACAACGAATAGAGGACGAAGAAGGCGTGTTCGTCTGTTCGTTCTTAGAATAGAATCGTAACTTCACTCGAGAAAGGTAAGAACTCTAATCCTTAAATTTCTAATTGTGCATATTTGAATTGGTTTAGTATTTGTTAACCCTAATCCCTAAATCTCTAGTTGTACATATTTGTGGTCCCTATGCATCTAATTAGTCACCCCTGATTTAGGCATCTTCGATGGAGATAGATTTTGCAAATGCATTATAATTCTTGAAGAGTTGTTGCTATACTGTGCAATTATCTATTCAAAATTAGCAACAGTCCGATGGAGAGGGATTTTCTGGATTTTCTAGGTCTTGAATATAAGAAGATGTTAGTGTTCAAAAGGAGTTAGGCATCCTTGAGTTTCACTAGCTGTTTTTGTAAC
Organism: Fagopyrum homotropicum; assembly: GCA_033239125.1. NCBI lineage: Eukaryota > Viridiplantae > Streptophyta > Magnoliopsida > Caryophyllales > Polygonaceae > Fagopyrum > Fagopyrum homotropicum. The sequence goes on along the minus strand of BSWB01000001.1, from coordinate 7,783,711 downwards.
TAGTTGACGATATCTGATGCTTCTAGATTTAGTTTTGTGTTAGCCTTTTTAGTATTTGTTAGGATTAGCCCTAATTTATTATTTGTTAGGGATTAACATTTAGTTAGCCTTATCTACTACAGTAAGGATGAGAATTTGTTGAGTAAATTTGTGTTGTGAATGTAGTGCACTTTTCATGGATTCACGTCATGAGTCGGAGAGTTTATCAACACATCTAAGAATAACTTATCAATATTGTATAAACTGTCGAACACGAAAAAACCTGTTGTTTGGATCTCGCACTCAAAAATGAACCGGGTACGATGTATGTGAAATGTGATAATTGCGGCTTTTTTCGATTTGTAAATGAATCGAACTTAATGGTGAATGAGCAAGAGAAACATGGGACAAGAAGTAGCTATGAAAGAGACGCAGTTTTGGCAAATGTTGTGAGTTTACAAGATTTGAGAAATGAAAGGACTTAACGACACAAATTCAACGCGTCGTAAAAGTAGCAATTTTATTGTACTTTACTGTTGTAGTGATCGTGTTAAAAAATGTGATACCCAAAGTCGGGCTCTGATATCTAAAGTCATCCAATTTGACCAATTGTAGCACTTGAAAATATTTCTCGTCTGAAAATATCGTATAGATTCAAGTTGGGTTGTGAAACTCTATAAATTCGTACTGGTTAAATTTATTTTGGATTGGATCAATTGAAGAGATAAAAGGCGTCAATCCAACAAAGTAAAAAAAGGTAATTCAACCGTAGTTGTATTAGTTGAAAAATATTACCGACGAACATACTAAATACAACTGATTGTGATACATAACCGCAGTAGAGAATAATTCCATTTTGAAAAACCTCCGCCTCTCTTCTCAGCCAATTCAAAAGACTCAATCTCACTTACCCAAAGAGCATAAAAAAGTGATCGAGAATCACGTTTTTGCCTTAGAAAAATACTTTTAGTTCGTTCACTTTTACCGTCGCTACCTTCAAACACAAGGATGGTGTCGTGAGTAAAACTCCTCCGACTCAAAGGGAAATTTGATATGAATTACGAGGGTTTTATGTTTTAGATTTTCATAGGCATGTGATTGATGGAGTTCTATCTCCGTACTCGTCCACGGGTCTACTTGTAGAAGATGATCTACGAACATCGTCACCGTCCCACGATCAGACGTTCGGGTTTGGTTTCCACCCTTTACTTGATGATCTGGATATAACCGCATTCGAGTTTGATCAATTTCATTCGTAATCTTATCTTCTATTTCAGCCACGAAGCGGGTAGGAGCTCGGTGGATCCTGTTTTCCAACTTTCCGCTTTATCTCTCGAAATCCCATCGCTTCTATGATGGAGGACAAAAACATGAATAAATGTTATTGGAGGAGTGAAAGAGAGATGTTGGTGTTGTTAGCCTTTAAATTTTTGACTCTGATACCCAAATTTAGGCTCTGATACCCAAAGTCATCCAACTGTAGCACTTAAAAATATTCATTTTATGAAAAGATCGTATAAATTCAAGGTGAATTGTGGAACTTCATCGTTTCGTACTTATTGGTTAAGTTTATTTTAGATTGTATCAATTGAAGAGATCAAAGGTGTTAACCCAACAAAGTAAAGAAGGTAACTTAATAGTAGTTGTATTAGTTGAAAAACCTTACCGACAAATATATTAAATACAGCTGAGTGTGACACATAACCGTGACGGAGAATAATTCCATTTTGAAAAATCTTCGTCCTCTCATCTCAACCAATTCAAAACATTCAATCTCACAAATCACTCTCCAGGTAATATGGATTTTGAGTTATTTCCTTAACACAAAGAGTATAGAAAAGTGATTGAGAATCACGTTATTTGCTTTAGAAAATGTTTTTAATTCGTTCAGTACTATCGTCGCTACCTTTAGGGTGAAGCTTCTCCGACTTAAGGGAAAATTTGATATGAGCTACGAGTGGTCTACGTTTTAGATTCTCATAGTCATGTGGTTGATGGAGTCTTGTCCTTGTACTTGTCCACGAGTCTACTTTTACAAGACGATCAACGAGTATCGTCACCGTCACACGATCAGACGTTAGAGTTTGGTTTCCACCAATTAGTTGAGGGGTTGGATACACCCACATTTGAGTTTGGTCAATGTCATTCGTTATCTTACCTCCTATTTCAGACAGGAAGCGGGTGGGAACTCGGTGGATCTCTTTTCCAACCTTCCGCTTTAACTCTAGTAACTCATTCCTATCGCTTCCATGATGGACGACGAGAACATAAATAAATATTATTGGAGCAGTGAAAGGGAGAAATTGTTGGTGTTAGCCGTAAAACTTTGTTTTGAAATAGATTGTTGAGTCGGAATATGCCGACTTGGCCGTTGATAAGTTGATAACCGATTTACATCTGGCTCGAGTGTCCACTGAAGAGGAAAAATAACCAATATTGAAGGGTACGACAATTTATAACTATGTTGGACTTACTGAATTATATTATAGATGTTGGGTTTACACATTATTGGAAATTTTAACTTGATATCATAGAATATAAAGAAAAAATTTTTTACAAGCATTTGTTAATAAGATTCATAGTTATATTTTTTGATTAACCTCTTTCCCAACGATGATGAGAAGGTTAACCCGACGTCTATCTTTGTGCTTGAACGTGACTACCTTCGGACTAAATGAATCAAAAACCATAAAAAGTGAAATAATTTGATCTTTAATCACACCCTTAAGCTCCTCCGGTTTGATAGATAAGAAATGAAAACCAACTCCGAATATTCGGCCTTATGCCAACGAATCTTTTTAAATACCCGTGAAGAAGTGTGGATATAAGACTCCATCAACCAAGTCAAAATCAAAACTTGTAGAGAAGATAGAGTCGGATTTTAATACTCAAAGTCGGACTCTAATACCCAAAGTTATCCAACTATGACACTTGAAAACATTCCTTGTGTGAAAATATTATATAGATTCAAGTTGGATCATAGATCTTCCATGGTTTCGTACTTATTGGTTAACTTTAATTTGGATTGGATCAATTGAAGAGACTAAGGGCGTCAACTCAACAAAGTATAGAAGGTTCTATTAGTTGAAAAACCTTATCGACGAATATACTAAATACAACTTATTGTGACACATAACCGCGAGAGATAATAATTCCATTTTGAAAAACCTTCATCATCTCCTCTCAGTCAATTCAAAGCACCCAATCTCAAAAATCACTCTCTTGATAATATGAATTTTGAGCTAATTCTTTACCTCGAATACTATAAAAAAGTGATCGAGAATCACAATTTTGCCTTGTGAAATGCTTTTAGTTCGTTGACTCCTACCGTCGCTACCTTCAACCACAAGGATGGATGTCGGGTGAAGCTTCTCCGATTCAAGGGAAATTTGATATGATATACGAGGAATCTACGTTTTAGATTCTCATAATCATATGGTTGATGGAGTATTATCCTCGTCCACAGGTCACCCTGTAGAACATGATCCACGAGCATCGTCACCGTCACACGATCAAACGTTCGGGTTTGTTTTCCACCCTTACTTGAAGAGATGAATATACCCGCATTCGAGTTTGGTTAAATTAATTTGTAATCTTGCCTCTTATTTCAGTCAGGAAGCGGGTGGAAGCTCGGTGAATCCTCTTTTCCAACCTTTCGTTGTTTTGCCTTTAGTGACTCAAATTCTTAATCGTTTTTATGATGGAGGACGAGAAAATGAAGAAATATTATTGGACGAGTGAAAGAGAGAGAGGTTGTTGGTGTTATCCGTGAAATTTTGTTCTTCCAACTCCGACTTGCTATTGATGAGATGATATCCGATTTGCATCTGCCTCGAGCGTCCATTAAACAAAAAAAAAAAAACCAATATCGAAGGATAGAATAATTTCTTACCTGTCATGTTGGTCATATTGGGCTTATTGAATTATATATGTTGGTTTACTCTCTTGTGGAAATTTAAATTTTAACTCAATATTATAAGAATATGATGGAACAAAATTTTACAAGTATGTTAATATGGTTCATAGCTATATATTTTAATTAACCTCTTTCCCAACGATTCAAAGAAGGTTAACCCGATATCCATCTCTATTTTTGAACGTGACTACCTTCAAACTGGATTAATCGAAAACAGCGCAAAGTGAAATAATTTGATCTTTAATCACAACCTTTAGCTTCTCCGTTTTGATAAATAAGAAATACAAACCAACTACGAAGGGTCGGTCTTATGCCGACGAATCTTCTTTAAAGATTCGGGGAGAAGTGTGGGTATAAGATTCTATCAACCATGTCAAAATAAAAACTTGTAGAGAAGATAAAGTCGGGATCTGATACCCAAAGTCATCCAACTATAGCACTTGAAAATATTCCTTATACAGAAATATTGTATAGATTTAAGTTGGATTGTAGATCTTCCATAGTTTCGTACTTTTTGGTTAAGTTTATTTTGGAATGGATCAATTGAAGAGACTAAGGGCGTCAACCCAACAAAGTAAAGAAAGAAACTTGATAGTAGTTGTATTAGTTGAAAATATTTATCAACGAATATACTAAATACAGTTGACTATGACACATTATCGCGGCAGAGAATTATTCCATTTTGAAAAACCTTCATCCTCTCCGATTTGCATCTGGCTCGAGCGTCCACTGAAGATAAAAAAAAAAAACAATATCGAAGGTAGGACAATTTCTTGCCCAAAGCTTTTGGTTTTCCTCCCTCTTACTTAAGTTGAAGCATGAGGATCCGAATAGATAATTTGGTCATTAGAAAACCGAATTCATTCTTGCCCAAAGATTTTGTGAGATGGTCAGTAGGGTGGACATTAGAACAAATGTGACGAGTCAAAATAATAACTACAATGACGCGTAGATATCAAACAAATGGCAATCGATCTCTAACAATATCATCTATATAATAACTCTCAATTTTACGTAAATTCTCAACTCATTCATAAAATCTCACAAGTCACAATGCCATCGGTAAGTATACATTTCTTAAATTCGAAAATATAGAAGAAAGTTGATTCCTAGAACATACATCTTTAACACAATATTATGTTTTATGCGTAGAAATTGGCGGTGAACTTTGAGAATGAAGAGGATGGCCACAAAGAAATGCGAGCAACCATCCCACATGTTCGAGGTTCGTTATTGTAAGTAAGTTTGAGAAAGTCAAGTTATATTAACCTATCAAAGTCTCACGTTGTTTTATATCAGGCAGGACGAAGAATCTCAATAAGAATGTGTTTTATGATGCTTTGCCCACCTTATCGCTGTCTTGGATCAAACGTCACCTTTTTAAACGTGGGGATACCATCTGGAGCTGCACCGCAAGAAATTCGCACACCCCCTTCTGGAAGCACCTCCTCTCCATCAGGGATGACCTTCTGACCCTCTCTCTTGGCGCCTCAAGGGTTACTTCTCTCGCCTGCCCTAATGGCTCCTTCGCCAGGAGCAAAATCTATGATCTCTTCAGGCCAACCATCCCAGCTACCCTTCCCACCCCATTCAAAGCCATATGGCTACCCTCTAATACCCCCAAACACTCTTACATAGCCTGGCTTGCAGCCCATAACCGCCTCCCAACTCTATCTAGGATCAAGGAATGGAACTTGATTAATGATGACTCTTGCCGGCTTTGCAATATCGGCCCTGAAGATGGTAACCACCTCTGGAATCACTGCGGCTACAGCTCTACGGTCATGGCCATCATATCACACTGGACAAGGACCCCTTCCCCAGCGCCTTTCCTTGGCCGAATATGGCCCTGGATGACCTCTTGGTACAGGAAGTCCCCCGCACCTATGGATTGCATTAGGATTGCTGTGATTGTGGCCTTCATCTATCACATATGGTCCGTCCGGAACAACTTGATATACAACCAAGTTCCCACTAGCCCCTTCGACTGCGCTGGGATGATCATCCGAAATGTGAAGTCACATTTCACGCACACCTGAAAAGACAGGTCGCCTCTATCGCGGGACATGGCCTTCAATATGTGCATTCACCTCCAATGATCCTGTTGTCTACTGCTTGCCTCTCCCACCTGTCACAGGACCTTGTTTATTCTGATCACTGATACTGGCTTTGATTCTGCTTGCTTCACTTTCCTGTAATATACTCTTCCTCAATACAAATTAATTTTTCAAAAAAAAAAAGAATCTCAATAAGAACGAGCGTGAAAAGGACAAAATTATGAAGACGGGTAGAGGTGTCAAACGGGGTCGGGTTGAGTCACAACAAGTTCGGGCTGAAACGGGTCGGGCAAAAAAAAGCTTGGTTAATAACCAGATTGTTTCGGGTCGGGTCAAAAAAAAAAAGCTTGGTTAATAACCAGATTGTTTCGGATCTGGTCTACTTGGGTCGGGTATCGATTGTTCAGGTTATAACAAGTTATTCGGTAGCCTCGGTTCTCGTGTCATAACAGGTCGATTTAGCTCGGTTCTTGATAGCGGTGTCAAACGGGGCCGGCGGGCCAGGTCGGGTCGGCCACAATACGATCAGGTTCAAACGGGTCAGGTCAAAACAATCTCTCTCCTTTTAGCGGTTTTTTTTGGATCAGATCGGTTTGGATCGGGTATTAATTGTTCGGGTTCAAACGTGTCGGGTCAAAACAATCTCTCTTGTTTCGGGTCAGGTCGGTTTTAATCGGGTATTAATTGTTCAGGTTAATACCGATTTGGATCGTGTATCAATTAATTTGATTATGATCAATAACCCATCATATCGTCAGTTTAATTTTATATTAATCAACTATTATATTCTTAAACTAGTGGGAAACACATTATAAATTATTTGACACTTTATTAGAAAGTAACACTTTATTCGAATGTAACTATTCATCACTTTTCACCGAATCGGATAATAATTCGTGGATATTTGGTTGATCTGTTTGATCCACATTATAAAAAATGGTATGTGAAAACGACATTAGTCAGATTGGATAATTATCATAATTATTCGTAAATACTTGGATGATTTGTTTGATCGGAATGATTTTAGTCTGATCTGTTTGATTGAAAATGACTTTAACCAATTCTGGATATCCGACTGATCCATCTGATACATATATCTAATGTGACTAATCCATTTGACTCATATATGTTTTCCCCCTATTTTGTTTGTTATTAAGTGTAAAATAAAATATGTTATAGTCAATTAGTCACATAACTTAATCTAAATGAAAGTGAAAAATGTATAATTGATACAATATTTTTTAAGGAAACTTGTTTTTAACAATTTAACACATCTTTTCTCCAACAAGGTAAAAAAGTTAATACTTAGAAAACGTCATCATATATACTTATACAGTTATACTATACATTATGTAATGTGCATACTTTAATACTTGTATAGGAAATCAGAAATTAAAGTTGAAAAATATTTTTAATAAGTAATAGTAAACCATAAGTTAAAATCATCGTTACCTTACATTTATCATGTCGGAGTTGAAGAATGTCATTATAGACTTATAATTATAGTATGAATTGTAACACCCCAAGTTTTGGGAACTCGAAGTGCTACGGGCTAAGACCACACAATGGGTCCCGACCCTCAGAGTAGCAACAATAAACGGATCTTACAACAAGGCACAGACGAATGAAAACAAAACTCAATATAAAACCAAAGGTTTAAACCAAACAAAACGGAAAAGACTCGCAGCCGAGTTCAAAACAAAAGGGAAACAACAAAAGAAACATAAACCCGATCCCGTCCTATAATGTACGGGAACCCCGGCTGACCACACCGTCCGGATCACTCAACAGCATCCTGAACATGCGGAACATCTACAACGACGGTATAAACCGTTAGCTAACATTATAGGTATAAACAAGAGCGTAAAGGCACAAACACACATAAGGTAAAATAAACATATAGCATGCTTGCACTCAGCCGGTTATTATCTTTCATTAAGTTATTCAATACTAATTCAACTTATTTTGTCACACGAGAATCCTTTCAAAACTCGTCTCCGCTTCCGTCTACCAATAGGAATAGATCAGTACTATCCGTTACCTACGGTTCTGGGTTGCAAGAGCACATTCTAGTCTCCTGAAGAACTAGACAAGTGGTAACCGCCTAGTTATAATGCACTTGGGCCAGTTAAGGTTATAAAGGGTGAAACCTAGTCCGGTTATCCGTTATAACATGAATAAACAACACAAACAAGCCAATACAATCCAACTAATACGCGGAATGAAGCTAAGTAAGTCCAAGAGACTTACCTCACACGAAGGTAACTCAAAGCTCAAGAATAACAACTCAGGAATACTCAAGAGAGCTCAGTTTTCCTCAAGAAAGGAGCAAGGAAAGCCTGTACGAACAAGCAACACGGATCATGAACGAAACGGTTGCTAGAAGTCTATGACTTCTAGTCTCAAAGATCTCTAAGAGATCTACGCATGCTAAGGGTTCAACCCTAATCTTAGGGTACTCACAGGAGATCAACAACATCCAAAAGATGTAAGGAAAGGAACGAGGAAAGTAAGGAAGGAAGTAACTCACAAGAACGGAAGTTATTGCAAAGGAAACCGCAGGGGCGGCTGGACTGAGGCGCAGGGGCGGCTGAATTGAGGCGCAGGGGCGGCGGGGTGACAGAAAGCGTTGTCGGCTTTCTTCTTCGACAAAACTCGCAGCAAGGGCAACCAAAGCTCGAACCTTTGGCTACAACACGTCAAGACTCAACTCCAAAGAGCCTGAGAACAACGATACATCACAACGGGAAGCCAACAAAAATCAAGGTTCAAATTTGATTCTTGGAGATGAAGAAAAGGAGAGAAGAAGAAGAAAACGAAAGGAAGGAAGCATGTGCAGTACAAGAATGTAAGGAGGAACAAAGGATGAAGAACTTACACGTTCAACAGGGTCGCAGGAGGCAAGGGACGGCTGCAGCTCTCTAGGGTTTGAAGACAATAGCAAGAAACGGGAAAAAGGAGGAAAGGAGGGAATATATAGAGAAGGGTTAGAAGGGTAGAAGGAAGGGACGTCTAGGGTTAGGAGAATAGAAGGAAGACGGGCCAAAAGCCCAAGGAAGGAATAAAACAGGAGAAGACGAAGATAAAACAACCCGTAGACGGGATGGGCCTAGCCGCACCTGCGGCTGGGCCGTGCCGCGACCGCGGCAGCGAGATTGAGCCACGCATGCGGCTCCCCTTCACCGCGGGGGCGGTGAAGGCAAAAACCTAGGATCTAACATGAATTATGTACTATGTACTATGTAATATGTATATATAGACAATATAGTAAATAAAAAAAATTGTCTTTAAAATTTCTATTCTTAAAAATTATAGTATGGATATGTTAAAACCATTTTAGTTGTTTGGATAATTATGTGTAAATATTTGGGTGATTTGTTTGATCGAAATGATCTTTAACCATATCTGGATATCCGACTTATGAAATGGATTATGTAATATGTATCTAATATGTCATTATAAACTTATAATGTGTATTATGTCATTATAGACTTATCAGGTTACTTTGGACTATCGAGTTACTTTGGGATATCGGGTCACTTCGGGTCGAGTTACTTCAGATCATGTTATCGGGTCACTCGGTACGGGCCACTTCGGGGTATTGGGTTACTTCGGATCGGGTTATTCTGGCAATCGGATCATTCGGACCGGGTTACTTCAGGTTGAATCGATTTCTAGCGGGTCGGTTCCTGGTATTCCCCTTTTTCAAGGTCAATTCAGATTCGAGTTCGTTAGGTCAGTTTTACGACTAGGGTTAACTTTTAACAGCTCTAATGACGGAGACGGCATTGATCGGGACTCCATCCTAACGGCTCTACAAATAATGGGATATCGTGTTTCCCTTATCACTTATAATATTGAAGCCAATAAGATGTTGCCTGGATTTTAATTTTATATCCAGCAGTAAGGTGACGTTGCCTTTATTTTTATTTTTTTTGTTTTTTTTGGGTTCACTTATCTATATGCTATATTAAAGCCAAATCATTTTCTTCAATATGATTCATTATTAACTATAATATGTCACATGTCATTTTCTTAGAATTTTAATTTTATATATATATATATATATATATATATATATATATATATATATATATATATATATATATATATATATATATATATATATACACGTACGCGTACTAAACATATTTCAAATCATACTAATAGTATATATAGTTATATATATATATATGCATCTATACTATGTTAATGTGTTTTAATTTTATTAAAAAAATTTTAGAGCTTATTTATATTAAAATTTTATCTATCAAAGTATTTTTTTAATAAAAATGGTATATAGACAATAAATAATAGATATATTATTTCTATTTTTAGTCTTACCACAATCTTCAAAATGCTTTTAAGATACTCTTATCATTATTTTTTTTAAAAAATTATGGCTTTTAATTATAAAATAATTAGATAATTTATTATTCTAACTTTAACATAGTTCTTATATAAATTAGAAAATAATCACTAACTTAACGAATAGATAAATTATTATAATATAATTATTATATCTTCTTATTTTTAAGAAAATTATTTAAAACTACCTAAGCAAATTTTATAATTGAATTTTTAAAATATTTTCTATTTACCATTAATATTTATATTTTTAAAATTTATTTCTATTTTTATTTTAAATTTTTTATTTCACATTTATAAATAGTCTACTAACATCAACTTTAACTAAGATATGTAATATTGTCTAAATTAGTCTATTTTTATTGTTTATCTAAAATTATAATTAATAGTCTACTAACATTAACGTTAACTAAGATATGTAATCTCGTCTAAATTAGGCTATTTTTATTGTTCATCTAAAATTATAATAAATTTTATAATAAATTTGTAATTACTCTTTAGATTAATTAATTAAAACCATTATGTTACATTAATTTTTTTTATAAATTTTAAAAAATTATATATTCATTAAAATTCAAAATTATACCCGTACCTTGACACGGAAACTACACTAGTAGGCATATATTACGGTTGTGGGGTTCATCCATACTTATTATCTAAATGTCATAAATTTTAAAGTGTTATAACATAGGTTTTCTAATATTCGTTTCCCATTATTCGATAATACAACTTACAAACCTATAAATATACATAAATTTGTTATTGATCGGAACAACTAGTTCTTTATCACCTTCGACAATAAAAAAAAGATTCTTTATCACCAGTATTTTTAAATTTGAATGAATACAGGACGAACAATAGTACATTTAGTTACATAATTCAGTAAGTCTAACATAATAACATGACAATACCTATATCATATAGATTCAAGTTGGATTATGGATCTTCCATTCTTTCATACCTAAAATTTTAAAACTTTAGTTTATTTTGTATTGGATCTATTTGAAATTCGAGTTAATCTCGGTCAGATTATGTTCGCATTAATTTGTAGTTAGTTTTTGCCCAAACGAGAACTTAAACGTCATCAATTTGAAGGTGCACATAAAAAATATAAAGATCATTACCTTAACAAAGCTTATAGGAAAGAAAATGATCTTTTAAAAATAGACCCGTTGTTTGAAAGATCAATTTATTTGTTTGGTAAGAGATTATTGAGGTTATTTTAGACTAAATGGAAGAATTATATTTTAAGTCTACATAGCTTCTCAAGATTATAAACTAAGTGTTTAGGAGTCCAAGTGCTTGTTTGGTTGGGTGTAAAAAACCCAGTAAAGTAAATTAATCCATTAAATGGGATCCAATTAAGATGTTTGGTTGCAAATTCAAAAATGATAAACACATTAATTAATTTACTGGATATTTTCCAATTACTCACTCCTCCCTAGGTAACAAAACAATTAACGTGTTATTTTGATATCAAATCTCCCAATTACCCTTAAAATTTTCATCTCCCACCTAAATGGATTTGAGAATGAAGGTTATAATTGTCATTAACTAATAATGCCTATAAATTTAACACATTGCAAATTACTGGATATTTTTTTGCTATCAAACATATTTTCTCAATTCTCAGCAATTGTAATTCCCAGTAATTCAATTCTTAGGAAAGTCAATTCCCGGAAATTATAAATCCATTGTTTAACCAAACAAGCACCAAGTTAGGATAACAATCTCACCAACATTTAATAGTGTTCGAAAACTCATCCCAAAAAAAGGTGAAATGTGGACATGAGCAATGGGTGACAAGATGGGTTGGATATAGGTGGGTTCAGTGGCGGCCTTAGGGTGGGGCAGCTGCCCCACCCTCCAAAAAAAAATAAAAATTAAAAAATTAAAAAATTAATGCCCAAAACGACGTCGTTTTGAGGTAGTTAAAAAAAATTTCAAATTAGGGCAAAGGTACTGCTGCTGCGCTGCACACCCGTTCGCAATTTCACACTCCCGTCCCGAATTTGCTCCTGCGCTGCACAAGTGAAGAACACGTCCGACTCGCCAGCACAGCAGCTCCGGCTCGCACCGTCCGACTTGCACCGTCCCGTCTAACTGCCCATCCCGTCCGACTCGGCGACTCGCACCGTCGTTCGACTCGTTTGTCGTCGTTCCCACTTCCTGACTTCCCGACTCGGCGACTCCTCTGCCCTGGTTTCTTGGCTTCCCGGCTGCCCCACCCTCGGCCTCACCGGTTGATTCACGCAGTGGTGCCTGCCTCTGATAGCATGAATTATAGTCTATAGTTTGGGGTTTGTTTGGACGTTTTATCTTTCATAATCTGCATGTTTGTATGTGCATTATGTGATTTTACTATCATTTCGTCTACCTTTGCGAGAATCGAGGTCTACACCTAGTTTTGTTGTAATTGCAGGTGATTTGGTACGTTTTGCATCAAAAAGGAGCGAAAGGAGTCATGAGTCATTTGGAGCTACATCCAGGAAGCACAACCATGGATTAAAGATTCACTTTGGGCCAGTTTTGAGAGATTTCACATTCAGTTGTGACTCACCTCGGTTGACCAGAGATTCACCTCGACCGAGGTGATCCAGAGACGCCGACTCGACCGAGGCGAACACCTAGGACGCGGCGAGAATATTTTATTCATGGATGAGATCTTTTAAAATTGGAAAGTGATCTTATATTTTTGGGCTTGGCTCCTGGAAGGAAGGAGATATGCAGAATCATATATTTTACCTATTTTTATGGGAAAATATCTTTCTAAGATTTATTATCTTTGAGGGTTTATTTTCCTATAAAAAGGGTCGGATTTCCCATAATTCCGGCATCCGCTTAGAGCTGGACATCACGCTATACCATCGATCGAGGTTTTACGCAGCAGCAGCAGCATACTTCAGTTGGGAGTTTTGAAGAACCTTTTTGAAGGTTGAAGGAAGATAGAAGTCTATAGCTTTTATAGCTTTTTGGAGGATTTTGTAAGATTGTCTTCAATTCCCTCACTTGTTGTCTTGTCTTGTTGGATTGCTATCCAAGGAACGCTTTTGTTGTGATATTTGATTCAGTTATTGAAGTCTTTTCATTAAATTCTTCTTTGTTCAAATATTCACTTTCTTCCCATATATTTTAATACTTTCATAATGATGATGAGTGGCTAATTTCCTTGTGTGATTCTAGGGTGATTGGCTGAAGGTTGTGGGAAAAACAATGATAGAATAATCTTAGATTCCAGTAGGATCCTGAAAGTTCGAGTCTTAAACCTTAACCCTAAGCATCTCGTTCAGTCGATAAACATCTCGGCCGGGGTGGAAACTGGCTGATCGAGGTGACTTATCTGATCCATAACTGAGAGTTAAGTGTTAGAGTTTGCCAAATCCTATTCTTATTACACCTTTCCTGGTTCAAAGCAAGCTTAGGATGAGACTTACCCGGTAATTCCTTAGTTTGTATACCAACGATCATAAGTGTAGGTAATAAAGGTTTATCCTTTATTGGGGTTTGAGTGTGCTTCCATCCCATCTTTGTGAGTTAGCCTGAGACTTACCCGGTAAAGGTTGATTCTATTCCCTTAGATGGTGTGTTAGTTTGAGGTTATAGTTCTTTATCTTGATTCCTTGAGACTTACCCGGTAATAGGAGTTACGGTTTAGGATTAGTGTGTGGTGAGACTTACCCGGTGATCTACTCCACTTTAGTAACACCTTCCCCACGCAAAAATCTCAGCTTTGTCCGCTTATCTATAGATCTTGAGTTGGAACCACAACTAGATGCTTTAATCCCTAGAATTGCATGTTTGCTTTATTGACTTCTTATTCATCTTTGATTGTGTTAATCGCTCTTGTGGTTAGTATTGACATAAGCACACCGTATTGACTTTGTTTCACCGAGTCCCTGTGATCGACCCCTGGAATTTTCTTGCTTTTACTACGATTGACCCGTACACTGCGGGTTCGCATCCTTGTTTTAAGCTTAAGTCTAGGGTTATAAATTTAAAGCTTGCATACACCGTTTGGAGCGAACAAGTTTTTGGCGCCGTTGCCGGGGACTTGGTCTAGACCGAGCCGGTACGGTTTGCTCTTGGGGCGATTGCCCCGTTTCATCTAACCACTCTACTTGAGTGACTTTTGCAGGTTCTTTCTTAGGTATATGCGAAGAACCCGCGCTGGGAAGGAAATCGTTCCTTACGATCCCGAACCAGAAAAGACATACAAGCGACGCTTAAGAGAAGCGAAGATGGCCCAACAAGACGATCGTGATCTTGCGGCCCAATTGAAAGAGGCGCTAGAGCTGCTACGCCTCAGCAAGGAAGAACTCAGGCAAGAGAAAGAAGAGAATCGCACCAAGACTGCAGCAATCGAAGCTGAGATAGCAGTCATACGGGACCAGATTCTACTTCGACCGAGGGAAGATCCTCCTGCTGATCCTCGACCGATGCAAGATCCAGTACCTGACGCCCCGGCCGATGTACTTCCACCTCGGATGCCAGTCCGAGATGTTCTTCTTGCAGGAATCCCACAAACCCTAGGTCAAAGGATGGACCCTAATCAACAGCTGAGGCGTCCAGGATTGAACCTAGGAGATCCAGCAGATCATGACTACGAACTTCGACCGCAAGTTCTAGCCATGATTCGCCAATGCCAATTCGGAGGGCTAGAGAAAGAGTCGCCGCATCAACATCTTCAAAACTACGAGATCTTGATGGAAACCTTGCGACCTCCCAGAATTGAGAATAACAACTACAAGCTAAGACCTTTTTACTTTTCTTTAAAAGATAGAGCTCTTACTTGGTATCAATCTCTTCCTTCAGGAAAAATTAGCACATGGGAGGAGATGACTACGGAATTCTTGACCAAATTCTTTCCCCCCTCAAAGACTGCTGAAATGAGAGGGAAGATCAACGCTTTCATTATGAAGGACAAGGAGAGCTTGTCCAAATCTTGGGAGCGGTTCAAGGATATCCTCTTGTCAACTGAGATTGTCAACTGAGATTGTCAACTGAGCTTGTCCAAATCTTGGGAGCGGTTCAAGGACAAGGAGAGCTTGTCAACTGAGATTGCTAAGAATAACAAATTTCTTACTCCCTCCTCTGATATTCATCCACTGTTGGTGGAGCATTCCATCCACAAACTTTCTGATAATAAAGGTCCTTGGTACGCTGATATTGTGAATTATCTTGTTTGCCAGGAGATACCGCCCGGATTGACGTACTCTCAAAAGAAAAGATTCTTCAAGGAAGTACGACATTACTACTGGGACGAGCCGCTGCTATTCAAGCGCGGACCGGATGGGATGCTTCGAAGGTGCATTCCGGAGGATGAAGTTAATAGAGTCATAAGGCATTGTCATTCACTTCCTTGTGGGGGGCATGCTAGCACCGATAAAACATGCGCTAAGGTATTGCGTTCCGGTTTCTTTTGGCCTACATTATTTAAGGATGTGCAATCTTTTGTTGTCTCTTGTGATGCATGCCAAAGAACAGGGAACTTATCAAGGAGGAACGAGATGCCACTTAATAACATCCAAGAAGTGGAAATCTTTGATGTATGGGGGATTGACTTCATGGGACCTTTCCCATCCTCCGGAGAAAACCTCTACATTCTCCTTGCAGTTGATTACGTCTCTAGATGGGTTGAAGCCATTGCTTCTCCCACTAACGACGCCAAAGTGGTTGTGAAGTTCTTGAATAGAACTATCTTTCCACGATTTGGAACTCCACGCATCATCATTAGCGATGGAGGAACGCATTTCATCAACCGGAAGTTCAAAGCACTTCTATCGAAGTATGGGGTAACCCATAAGGTATCAACTGCTTACCACCCTCAAACTAGTGGACAGGTCGAGATCTCGAATAGAGAAATCAAGGCAATTTTGGAGAAGACCGTCTCTAGAACGAGGAAGGATTGGTCCATGAAGTTGGACGATGCTCTTTGGGCGTACAGGACCGCATTCAAGACTCCCATAGGTACCACTCCTTATCATTTGGTATATGGGAAGTCTTGCCATCTGCCTGTTGAATTGGAACACAAGGCATATTGGGCTATCAAATGGTTGAATTTCGATATCAAAGAGGCTGGTGAGAAGCGACTATTGGAACTTAACAAGTTAGAGGAGCTGCGTTTGAACGCTTATGAGAATGCCAAAATCTACAAGGAAAGGACGAAGAGATGGCATGACAAGCGTATCGTCCCAAAGGAGCTTAACGAAGGAGACTTAGTTCTACTCTTCAACTCCCGCCTCCGCCTTTTTCCAGGTAAGTTGAAATCTAGATGGACCGGGCCTTACGTTGTGAAACATGTTTTCCCTCATGGTGCAGTTGAGATATGGGGCGAAACTAGCGGAAGCTTCAAGGTCAACGGTCATAGACTTAAGAAATACCAACCGGAAACGCCGGTTGAGGAGGTTGCACCAATATACCTCATTTGAGACGCATCATGGTCCAGCTAGCGACCTTAAATCAAGCGCTTCTTGGGAGGCAACCCAAGGTATTGCTTTCTTTTCCCGTTTTCTAGTATAGCTTAGATAGTTTTTGTTTTTGTTTTGCTTTACTTTGTTTTTGGCGTTCTGGACAGACAACAGGGAATATCTAAAGAAGGAACGTAACTGGAAGGACGGAAGTTCGAGATTCTGAGAAGATAGAAGCACCTCGGTTACTGTCAGAGCACCTCGACCGAGTTGATTCTTGAGCAACCGAGGCGACTAGGGTTTCTGCAGAACCACCTCGGTCCGTACCACCTCGGTCCAGTCGAGACCATCTCGACCGAGGTGACAGCAGATCCAAGAACAGTATAAAAAGGGAAAAAATTTTATTTTTCACTTTTTACTTTACCCACCTCGACCGCGGTGACTTCCACTTCGCTCCCTCTCAGATCTTGCCTGTTTTCGAAGATTTCTGCTTCTAAACTGTGATTGAAGGGTAGAGGAACCGATTGCAACAACAGATCTGCAAAGAAATCGAGCGAATCGACCGAAACGAGGTAAAACAAGTCGAAACCCTAACTCGTTCGTTCGCTTTGATTTGGGCTTTGGTTGCCCCTGATTTTGCTGAGAAAGGATTTAAGTACCCCTTAGGAAGAAATTGTAGTGATTTTGGGGGGAAAAGAACTGAATTTCTGAGAATTGGAATCGTAACTGCTACGCCTCGGTCCGGTCGAACTGCATCTCGACCGAGGTGATTCTTGAGTCTTGTCAGCAACCGAGGTGGTCTGACATTGTTAAAGCGAAAATGAGTTCCGATCGCCGCCTAGCCCTGAGAGACAGATCCTCACCCTCCCCTTCTTCCTCTTCTTCCCGTCCTTACCGCCCGGTTATCCACGAGAGATGTCGGGCAGACTATGAGCGGATAGCTAGCCGTCCAGTTATCGCACCACGATTTCTGGACGTGTCGGCTTTTGATTGCCTAGGGTTAGATGCTGACCTTAGGAGGATGATTGCTACTGTCGGGCTGGATCAGTTTACTGAGATCCGAGCCCCAGCTTACTTGGAGCCGACCTTAGAGTTTGTTAGCTCCTTCTCCTTCCTCCCCACAGACCAGTCTGTGAAGTACCGGTTGATGAACCGGAACTTCATAGTTCCCTTAGAGGTTTGGAGAGAGATTTTTGGTTTCTCTGAGCCCACCGCCACTGATTTCCCCTCCCGATCCGTAGCTAGGGAGTTCTGGGGGCAGATTGCCCATATTACTGAGCATGCAGACAGATGGCGCCCTGGAGATTCCAGGGAGAAGGTCATCTTCCACCCAGCTTTCAGACTAGCCCACAGGATTTTCAGCGAGACACTTCTGGCGCGTACTGAGACGCCCTAGAAGATCAGACAGGGCGAGCTCTTCAGCCTCTACTGCATGGTTACAGGAGGTTTCCCAGACTTTGGCTTGCTCTTGGCAAAGGATTTGCACAGGATCAAGGCCAAGGGGAAGGGAGACATTTGCTGCGGAGGTCTAGTCACCCACATTGCTACTTATCACGGGATGGACCTCAGTGTTTGCACGATGGCGGCGGCTCCGAAGCCGCTGGGATTACAAGAGATGATCACACGGAGGATTCTGGTTCCCCGTGGTTTGACCACTCCATACGTCGCCATGCCTTGGGAGCGGACTGCACCACAGGGGATCCGCTGGTCTGCTCAGTTCACAGTCTTTGATCCGCATTATTGGCAGACAGCATGGGCTCTACTGATGGAGGATCAAAGAGAGGCAGCAGCTGCCCCTGCTGAGGAGGAGGAGGATGACGACGACGAGGAGACAGTGGATGAGAGAGATGGTGGAGTCCCGATGGATACAGGGACAGATACTGCAGGGACGAGCGCGCCACCGATTATAGACTTGGACGACGAGGAGGATACTGAGCCTGCACCTGCTGCACCTCCCGCTAGATCTGCTAGGCGTCGGACACGCCGCCATAGAGATTCTGAGGTTCATCGCCGGATCGACGACCTGACAGATCAGATGATAGACTCTTATGCTGCCCTTACTGTGGACATGCATGAGAGATTTGCTGCCCAAGACCGACACATTGACCGCTGGACTCATCAGATGTTAGAGGAGCAGCACTATCAGCGCAGGATGATGGAGCTCCAGTTCCAGCAGACTATGGGCTATCCGTTCGACCCGGCTCAGTATCCGTATGTGCCACCACCACCACCACCGGATCGAGACTATTGAGGAGCTGCAGGATTTTCTTTATTCTATTTTTATGCAGTTCAGCTTTTTATCCGGTGAGTACTCTTGTCTCTAGACTTTTTATTTGACTCACTGGGACAGTGTGTCCCAAGTATGGGGTGTTTGTACTTATCTGACTACGTGATGTATTTATTCGACTACCTTTTGATGTATGACACTTTATTTATCGGATATTTTCATATTTATGCTTCAGTTGCCTTTATATGATTATCTGATATTACATGCATACCTACAGGTTATTTGATTGAGAAAAACGTCGAAACCGAAAAAAAAATGGTTTTAAAAAATTTTTTTGACCTCGACCGGGGAGATTCTGGCCAAACGAGGCATTTCACCTCGGTTGAACCAAGAACACCTCGACCGAGGTGGGTTGCTGAGAGTTTTCGAAAACGATTTTTTGTGTTATTTATCTGGATATGATCTCAGTGAAGATCTTGTTTACTGACTGGTTTTGAATCCTTTATGTGTTTGAAAGGTTTTATAATATGTTTAAGTTGCTAAATGCTTTGTTTGAAATTATTGGCATGTTTAATACTTTGTTTTTATCCAAATTATGTTGAATTTGAAGGTTGACACCGCAGGTTAAGTTCTCTCACTTTTTTCTTGGAAAGACCAAGGCAATTCATTCTCTTCTTCTTCTTCTTCTTGATCATGCTTAGCCCCTCATATACATTTTGCCTCCCTTTACCTATCCGGGAATTTGGAAGCAAGCGAAGTGGAGTTAAAGTTAAGAAGTGGCTGGAAGTGAAAATGTTAGAAAGCAATAATAGGTTTGGGGAAGTCAATCATGAAGATGAGTAACTCGGCACCATTCACATAGCCGGGTGTTTGTGTCTTGCCAAAGTCGGATTGAGCGATATTCCTAACGGGTCATGGTATGTGCATCAAGGGTTTGATGCATCTCAAGAAATTGATGATTGCTAATCCCCCAGGCTTCGGTTATTGTGCACCTCTGTCCATGCATCCCAAAAAGTAAAGTAAAAAGAAAAAGTGTTAAATAAGCAAAGCTTATTGGTAGAAGATGTTGCAAGTCAAAGTGAAAGTGAAGTTCATCCTTTTCCCGGATTCTAGCACCACATTACCTTACACACATCCCTACCCTACACGTTTCTTCACCTTTTCTTTTGGGAAGCCCTTGAGACCTTGAGCTTGTTGATTGACTTAGCGGTTTAAATCGGATTATACATGATTAATTTTGATAACTATGATTTATTATGCATTCTATGATTTTATGCAAAGATGAACAACTTTCATATATTTATAAAATGTTTTGAGCATATTGAGTTTTTAATTCCAGGAAGTACTCTCTTAGAGTGATCTATGATAGTTGCACACCATAAAATGTTTTTGAAAGACTTTTTCATTGATTTTTATGACTTATAATCCATTCTATCTTGTCTTCTATATGCGGAACTTGCTTGGGGACAAGCAAGGGCTAAGTATGGGGTATTTTGATAGCATGAATTATAGTCTATAGTTTGGGGTTTGTTTGGACGTTTTATCTTTCATAATCTGCATGTTTGTATGTGCATTATGTGATTTTACTATCATTTCGTCTACCTTTGCGAGAATCGAGGTCTACACCTAGTTTTGTTGTAATTGCAGATGATTTGGTACGTTCTGCATCAAAAAGGAGCGAAAGGAGTCATGAGTCATTTGGAGCTACATCCAGGAAGCACAGCCATGGATTAAAGATTCACTTTGGGCTAGTTTTGAGAGATTTCACATTCAGTTGTGACTCACCTCGGTTGACCAGAGATTCACCTCGACCGAGGTGATCCAGAGACGCCGACTCGACCGAGGCGAACACCTAGGACGCGGCGAGAATATTTTATTCATGGATGAGATCTTTTAAAATTGGAAAGTGATCTTATATTTTTGGGCTTGGCTCCTGGAAGGAAGGAGATATGCAGAATCATATATTTTACCTATTTTTATGGGAAAATATCTTTCTAAGATTTATTATCTTTGAGGGTTTATTTTCCTATAAAAAGGGTCGGATTTCCCATAATTCTGGCATCCGCTTAGAGCTGGACATCACGCTATACCATCGATCGAGGTTTTACGCAGCAGCAGCAGCATACTCCAGTTGGGAGTTTTGAAGAACCTTTTTGAAGGTTGAAGGAAGATAGAAGTCTATAGCTTTTATAGCTTTTTGGAGGGTTTTGTAAGATTGTCTTCAATTCCCTCACTTGTTGTCTTGTCTTGTTGGATTGCTATCCAAGGAACGCTTTTGTTGTGATATTTGATTCAGTTATTGAAGTCTTTTCATTAAATTCTTCTTTGTTCAAATATTCACTTTCTTCCCATATATTTTAATACTTTCATAATAATGATGAGTGGCTAATTTCCTTGTGTGATTCTAGGGTGATTGGTTGAAGGTTGTGGGAAAAACAATGATAGAATAATCTTAGATTCCAGTAGGATCCTGAAAGTTCGAGTCTTTAACCTTAACCCTAAGCATCTCGTTCAGTCGATAAACATCTCGGCCGGGGTGGAAACTGGTTGATCGAGGTGACTTATCTGATCCATAACTGAGAGTTAAGTGTTAGAGTTTGCCAAATCCTATTCTTATTACACCTTTCCTGGTTCAAAGCAAGCTTAGGATGAGACTTACCCGGTAATTCCTTAGTTTGTATACCAACGATCATAAGTGTAGGTAATAAAGGTTTATCCTTTATTGGGGTTTGAGTGTGCTTCCATCCCATCTTTGTGAGTTAGCCTGAGACTTACCCGGTAAAGGTTGATTCTATTCCCTTAGATGGTGTGTTAGTTTGAGGTTATAGTTCTTTATCTTGATTCCTTGAGACTTACTCGGTAATAGGAGTTACAGTTTAGGATTAGTGTGTGGTGAGACTTACCCGGTGATCTACTCCACTTTAGTAACACCTTCCCCACGCAAAAATCTCAGCTTTGTCCGCTTATCTATAGATCTTGAGTTGGAACCACAACTAGATGCTTTAATCCCTAGAATTGCATGTTTGCTTTATTGACTTCTTATTCATCTTTGATTGTGTTAATCGCTCTTGTGGTTAGTATTGATATAAGCACACCGTATTGACTTTGTTTCACCGAGTCCCTGTGATCGACCCCTGGAATTTTCTTGCTTTTACTACGATTGACCCGTACACTGCGGGTTCGCATCCTTGTTTTAAGCTTAAGTCTAGGGTTATAAATTTAAAGCTTGCACACACCGTTTGGAGCGAACAGCCTCACCGGCCTCAGCTAGTCACTTCCCCAGCAGCATTCCTCTGTTCCACTTCCAGTCTTCCACTGTAAAGTCTGTAAGTAATCTTGATTTTCTGTAGGCAGTAGGTTTTAAGTTTGAGTTTTTAATTTGTTAATTTTTCATTCTCTTGAAATTGCTTAGTAACCTAATTAGACATTAATTAGATTTAATTTGTATGTTTGGAGTATGATTGATTGTGGCGATTTGTGGAATTTGTTGAATTTAAATGATGATTTATTGATTAGTTTTTTTCGTTTGGGTTTGAGTTTTGAATTGTATTTAATTGTAATTGTTTTGTTTAGGAAATGGATAAGTTTGTTATTCGGACGAAAAAACGACCTTTGTCGAGTATTGATTCAACCTCAATTCCTCAAGAACCTCGAAATGTTGATAATGTGAATAATGTCGATGATGTTGCTAGAGATGATGTTGCTAGTGGTGATGCTAGAGATGGTGTTGCTAGTGAGAATGTTCATATAAATGAAGTTGATGATGATTATGCTAGTGTTGATATGAGAGAAAAACGACCTCGAATGGAAAATATGAGTAATGAAGTAATTAGTGATCCGGGATTGCGCAAAGCTATGGATGAATATGACCCCTCATTTAGAGATGATGTGAGAAGAGAGTATGTGGTTAGAGGTCCTTGTCAACCTCTCTTACATGATTTTCCAAGGAAGAGTTTTGGAAAGACTTCGAGGAGTTTTGTGTCGAACTGGTTTAAGGATTATGAATGGCTAGAATACAGTGTTTCTAAAGATACTGCATTTTGTTTTTGGTGTTTTCTCTTTAGAGAGGAGACAAAGTACAGAAATTTGAATGATGCATTTGTGAAAGTAGGATTTTGTAATTGGAAGAAAGCTGCTCAAGCGTTTAGAGAACATGTGGGATCAGTTGGAAGTCCTCACAATGAAGCTCGAATCTTATTTAGCAATTTCAAAGATCAAAGACAAAGTTTGACAAGATGTGTATCTACTGTAAATGCAACTTTGGGTGCTCAATATCGTACTCGTTTGACCTTTACTTTGGATATTGTTAGATTTCTTCTTGCACAGGGTTTGCCATTTCGAGGTCATAGAGAGTCGACAAGCTCCAACAGTAGAGGAAATTTTATGGAGATGCATAGCTGGTGTAGTAAACGCATTGTTGAAGTTGGAAAGGTGGTGAATGAGAATGCACCAAAGAATGCTCAGCTCACTAGTCACCGCATTCAAGATGATCTTAAAACTGCGTGTGGGGCAATGACAAGAAAAACAATAGTCAGTGATCTTGGAGACAGAGTGTTTTCTCTTTTGATTGATGAGGCTCGTGATAGTTCGATCAAGGAACAAATGGCTATTGTTATTCGATATGTAAATGCTAAGGGCATTGTCATAGAGAGATTTCTCGGAGTTGTTCATGTTACTGACACTAGAGCTTGTTCTTTGAAAAAAGGAGTTGATGAATTTTTTGCTGAGCATGGATTATGTATCTCTAAATTAAGAGGTCAGGGATATGACGGGGCTTCTAATATGCGAGGAGAGATTAATGGATTGAAGGCTCTAATATTAGAAGAAAATTCATCTGCAAGGTACATTCATTGTTTTGCTCATCAACTTCAATTAGTGATTGCAGCAATTTGTAAAGATATTCGGCCTGTGGAGGAGTTCTTTGATTACTTGTCCCAAATCACGAACATGGTTGGAGCTTCTTGCAAAAGAAAAGATGAGTTTCGACAAATTCAACATGACAAGATGGTGGAGATGCTAGAAAAGGGAGAAATTTCAACCGGGAGAGGCTTGAATCAAGAATGTTCTTTGGCTAAGCCGGGCATCACTCGGTGGAGCTCACACTATACAACCATTATTCGTGTTCTGTCATTATGGTCTTCAACTATCCAAGTGCTTGAAAATATATACGAAGATGGAGGTGCAGACTCAAATCGCGGGTTGGCTCGTGGTTTAGTTGAAAAGATGGAGAGTTATCAGTTTGTTTTTATTGCTCACTTGATGAAGGAAGTGTTGAGCATGACAAATATTTTATCACAGTTTTTGCAAAGAAAAGACCAAGATATTCTAGAAGCTGTGAGATTGGTTCGTAGTTGCAAGAAGCAATTTCAAGACATGAGGAATGTGGATGGGATGAACTATTGGAAGATGTCAATGCATTTTGTGATAACAATAAAATTGGCATTTTCAACATGGATGATAATGTTCAAGGTCGCTTTGGTGCAAGACGTGTTGGAAATGTTTCCACAAACTATCACCACTTTCGAGTTGACATATTCTGTCGGGTAATTAATTATTACTTTGTAATATTTTAACTATGTTGATGTATATGAAATTATCACTAGTCTATAATGATACTGACGTCAAGTTAAATTCACAGGTTATTGATCAAATTGACCAAGAGATGGAGAACCGTTTTGGTGAATCAAACACTGAATTGCTCACATGTATTGGATGTTTTGATCCAAGAGATTCTTTCTCCAAATTCAGTAAGCCCCAACTTCTTCGACTTGCACAATTTTATCCTCAAGACTTTTCTGCTTGTGATCTACTTCTGCTTAAAGATCAACTGAGGACATGGATTTATGACATGAGAGAAGGAGAGAAATATTCTAAACTACAAAGTATTGGAGAAGTTGCTATGAAGATGGTTGAGGGAGGTATTGACACTGTTTTTCCTCTGGTATTTCGTCTTTTGGAGTTGATTTTAGTCTTACCAGTTGCGACAGCTACTCTTGAAAGAGCCTTCTTTGCGATGAAAATTGTCAAGTCTGAACTGCGTAACAAGATGACATATGATAATCTCACAGATTCTCTAGTTTGCTACATTGAGAAAGATGTCTTCATGAATGTTGATAATGAAGATATTCTTCAGTATTATCAGAATATGTCAACTCGCAAGATGAGTTTACAACCTTTGTTGTCAGATTGACAGTTTATTTGTAGCATTAACTATTTGTTTTTGGTAGACTTGTAGTCAAAACTGCGTAGTGGGATGACAGAATGACTTTGTTTTTATCGTTATTTTTGCCCCCCCCCCCTTCAGAAATCCTGCGGCCGCCACTGGGTGGGTTGCTCAACATCCGTCACCGGGGACAGATTTAGGGGTTTGCTCTAGCTACCCAAAAAATATAGGATAATTTTGGTAATTAGACCTTTTTGAAAAATTTGAGTAGTAACTAGGCTTTTTAATATTTCAATTAACTAAATATACACCCCAACCTTTTGTTTTTATTTTCAAACTCTACACACTCTTCTCTCAAGGGGTACATTTACTAAACACAAAACTAGAAAAAGCCTAAATTGTTCCAAAAATATATACATGTAAAAAATATTCAAAAAAACTTATCATGATATATTTATATCGTTATTATCATCTTTTTTAAATTATAATATCATATAATGTATAATAATTAGTTTATCTATATATATATATATATAATCATTAATTTAATATTAATAAAAAATATAAACACTAAAAAAAGTTTTAAAGAAGTGAACGGCCGTATAAGTTCTTTTTTAATTAATTTCGATTATTATCTAACATAAATTTAAGACCCTATAATTCTAATCCTGGACCCGTTTTTAACTTTCTACCCGTCACCCGTACCCATACCACACTCACCATCCATTTTAATATAAATAATTTTAAATTTTAATAATATATAAAATTTCATGGTCAAAATATTTGTGTACTTAAATAGTATAAGTTACGTAAAAATTTCAGATTTCCTAATCTTTTGTCTTTTTATTATACTTTATTACCATGTCACCGCTGCTCACCTTCAAGATCCGTAAATTTTAAGGATGGTTATACTTTTATTGCATATAAAATTTGGTTTGTAAAATTTTAAAAAAATTTCATAAAAACTTCTCATTTTTCGTAAATTGGAAATAATTTATTATTACTGTATTGTCGGTTTAAAGATATTGATTTTTCACTTTCGATTTATTTTTTGTTCTAATACATTGTAAGAGATTTTGGTTATATAATTGTTTAAAAATTAAGTTGAATATTAACTTTAAAATTTTTTAAAATTTTAGCCAGAAAAACCAACAAATGAAGCCTTTCACATCAAACTGAATGATAAAAACCAACACAAATCAAGCCAAAAATCATTGAATTAAGCTTGCGTGAAAGATGAACGATGGGTAGAGGAAGGTGAGAGGAATTCAAAAAGTATCTACGAAAACCATAATTTTGTACCTTAACGGCGCTTGAATAGTAGAATACTAGAATGAGTGTATTTAGGGCCCGTTTGGTTTTAACTTCGGAATCGAAAACAGAATGGAAACAAACCTATTTCATACGTATACACTTGGTCATGAAAGTTTTTGGAATCATTCCTTGGGGTTTGAAGTATATGAAATAGAATTTGATTACTTTTGATACCATATATGGAAACAAAATGTGGGGAAACAAATGCATTTTGCATGAATGATTTCATAAAATTTAATGAATAATGATATGCATATGAACTAAATTCGTTTTCATTTCGTTTTCGTTTCGGGGTTGAAACCACACGGACCCTTAAAGGCTTCTTGTAAATTGTAATTTATAGATAGGAAAATGGGTATTTGGATCCGATGGCTGCGGGTACCCGATACTTCGGAATGGGTTGTTAACATCTTCAATTGGGCCTTATTGGGCTGTACCGAGTTCCCTTATTGGGCCTTGCTGTGGTCCAAACACAAGTAGAATTTGAAAGTATTACTAGTAACAGAAAGGCAAGCAATATTTGGTGATTTCAATGTTGAAAGGATAATGTGAGTGGGTGAAGTTCTCAAACACAAATTCTATTGATACATTCAAACTTCAAAGATGCAACACAAAACATATATACTAAGCCAATAACACAAAACATAATACAACCAGAGACTGTTTGCAGCCAAATGTTGAAAAGTGAGACTTCTTGACTGTACTACAAATCAGCAAACAAGCATTAGCCAGGTCTGTTCATAGTTCATTCTTCTGCGGGTTATGTTTATTCAAAAGTCATAGCTTCAGCCTCGTGCCTCAACGAATCGAACAGAACGGTTGATAAATACCGTTCTCCTCCACTGGGGAAGACCACCTGCAGAAGTAGAAGACTGATCTCATGATACAATTAACAGAAAAGTCATGACAGTTGCAGCTGAACCATAAACAAGCAATTTACTGATGATAACCAAAAGTGCGTTTCTGAGTCGAGAATTGGCTGAATGGAATAATAGTCTACAGCATTGGACTCTATTAGGTTTTTAAAGCTTCCTAATGGTAACAGTTTCTCATCAGCCTCCATTTTTACCAAAACGCTCCGTCATCTTTGACAAATTTTCCTACATAATATGATTGCGGGTTTTCAAGGAGGAAAATCAGAGATACATACAACTATGAGCTTGCCAGCATTCTCTGGTCTTTTGGCCAGTTTTATAGCTGCGGCTGCTGCAGCTCCAGATGATATGCCCACCTGCAACATATGTAATTGAGTTACAGTTATCTCTACAATGACGGATAAACAGAAAACAGGCTTAGAGTTGAGTCATATGTCTGCAAAGAAACTCACCAAAAGACCTTCTTTTAGTGCAAGCTCTTTAGCCATCTCAATAGATTCATCGCTAGTTACCTGTAAATAAATTATCCCAGATTATTGTTACTACTGTTTCATCTCTGCTGACAGTAAGAAATGAGTTTATTCCTTATGTAACTTAATCTGATACAAACATATCCATGACATTGACCCAAAAACTTACCTCAATAACTTCATCAAGGAGACTGACATCCAATACCTTGGGAATCAGACCGGCACCTATTCCCTGGATCTTATGAGGGCCTTTAAAACGAACGGGAAATCATAGTCAGAAATTAAAAAGAACTGCTCATTTATACCGCCCATATAATTTACAAATCTGGGTGTCAATATTGCTTATTTTGAATCATTACAATACAAGAAAATCAGCAAAATCATATCAGTTCAACTCACCAGGAGATTTCCCATTCAAAACAGCACTTTCAGCAGGCTCAACACCATACAACTGTTCATCAGTAAAGAGTGACCCATAAGTTAATTTTTCAGCACTTCTCTCCCACATTTCTACTTTCAAAAGGCAATAGAACTTACCGCTATTGAAGGATTTCTCTCTTTAAGGTACCTCCCTGAACCAGTAACGGTACCCCCGGTCCCTATTCCAGATACTAGGATGTCAACCTTCCCTCCAGACCCATTCCAGATTTCTGGTCCAGTGGTTTCATAATGGATCTATGCCGAATAAATCAACCAGCAAATTAGTTGCTACTGAGAGAGCCTATTACATATATCATAGTTAAAAAGACTTACCTTTGGGTTTGCAGGGTTTTCAAACTGATTAAGAAGGTAACTGTTAGGTGTTTTCTCAATGACTTCATTTGCTTTCGCAAGCACTCCTGGCATCCCCTTAGCTTTGTCTGTGAGAATCAGTTCTGCCCCAAAAGCTAGAAGAATAATCCTCCTCTCGAGACTCATAGAATCGGGCATGACAAGAATTAGCTTATAACCCTTAGCTGCTGCCATGAATGCCAGCGCAATGCCCGTGTTACCACTGGTGTACTCAACAAGAACAGTCTGCATGCGTCAACATTCCAAGAGAATATATATCATTATACATTTGCTTACCACTTTTAAGCATATGTAGTGAAATTCAATCAATTCATATCCATAATGGAAAGGCTCAATCGAAGATATTGAACAAAACATTTGAACTGAAGATGCTGACAATATGTTCATATTTGCATAACGAAATCCAAGGATGTATCAGCTAATAGTGACCAAAAAGATCAATCTGTCCTGTTACCTTCCCGGGGGTGATTAGACCCTTCTCCTCGGCATCTTTGATCATGCTATACCCTATCCTGTGAGGCAAGTACAGAAATTCTAGTTCAAAAACACATCTTCTGCAATGGATGTCATGTTTTACAAGGCACTTTTGCAACCCAAGGAACGGAGAGGGAAAAAAAAGTATATATACCTATCCTTAACACTCGAGCAAGGCTGCATCATCTCTAGCTTGGCAGCTATACGCGCTCCACAACCTTCTACAACATGGTTCAGATAGACCATAGGGATTTTGCCTATAACCTATGCATTCAGAAAGAACAAGAAGCAAATATGAGCATGAAGTTTCTTTCTAATAATCAATCTTCCATAAAAGGACACCAACGATAAGAAAAAGTTCAAGTACATTACCCCAGTAACATCGTTGGCGATTGCACACTTGTCCTCCATGTTGGTTACTGCTTATAGATGGACCAAAAAGAAACTTCATTTTGTAGTATTTTGACAATGACATAAATGAAGACAGGACTTCCAAGAAGCAATGATTTTAGGACTTCACATCCAACAAAGAAATGAATGTGTAAACTGATATAGTAAATTCAACACTCTCTTCTCTAAGCATAAATTCGTGATATAGCTTCTCGAATCCACTTTCAAATAAACCATCCACACTACATCTGTGATATCAACATAACCATGAAACTCTTTATAAGGGAAAAGGTATTCAGAGAAACAAGTCAACAAATCAAATTTGTCACTACAAAAAGCCATTTATTCAACCTCCCATTTCCAACATATGTCAAATCAAGCATCCAAAAATCAACTCAGAGAGGTAGGTAACTGATCACAGCAAAAAACACATCGACAGATGTTACTAAAATTAGCAACAACCAAACAAATCAACTCACAAATTTCAGTCGAAGGGTATCAGCAGCTCAATACCAACATGAGGATGATGATGAAACAAGATAAGGTACGGAAACAGAAACCACTTAAATATTCCACTAAAAATACCTGGTGTACGGCAGGGTGTACAAGAAACTCTTCTGATCTGAAGCCCTGTATTTGGATTGGTCTGCTTCTTCTCTTGGTTGAATAAACTGTTACAAATATATAGAGATTGTAATTAGCACAATTGAAAGCGAATTTGGGGTGGAGTAAATAACTAAAACGCCGTCCTGTTATTCAGTCAACAGTCAAAAAGAAGGAAAATTCAAATGCAAATTGTGTTTTAAAAACTTTAAAATTGATATTGAAAGCCTGGATTGGATTATGTAGAATCTAAAATGAGGTCATTCATTACCAAACTCAACTAAACTAAATGATATGATTATATTTGTTGTTATTTATGGAAATTTAGAATAAGAGACAAATAAGGAAACCCATGTCGCTGCCATATAAGGTGAAGAAGTCGTGAGATGAATTGGTAAAACTAATTGAAAGCAACAGTATTTCCCAAAAGAAGAGTGTAATTGTCATCACGTTGGCCCCAGGCAATTTCGTGCTTGTGGATTAAGTTGACTTGGCACTTGGATTGCTAAACTCACCCAAAAACAGTAATTGAAGCAAACCCTATTGAAAGAAGTGCAGGTATATAGCTGCGGGGAAGTAATTAAGGAGAACAAACTAACAAAGAAAAGAGAGTGTGAAGAAACCTTGATTGTGTAAATCTGGGCTGGAAAAGATCAAATGTAGACACCCTTCTAAGTTCTGCATGACAAGTGACGGTGACCTTCAAAGAAGCAATTCAACAAACACCTAGTGGGCAAACAAAGAGATGCAGCCTGCTGATTCCACCAGGAAAAAGAAAGAAGAAATGCAGCCTTGAAAAGTCGACAAGTTTCCTCGCCTGCATGTATCCGTCAGATTAAGCTTGTGTAAGCTGCGATTTTGGGATTCATATACGTCATTCTAATGGTTGGCACTTAATGCGTCAGCCTGGCAAAAAAATTTTTTCGTTGTATCTACTATCTACTATATGCTATTATTTTTTATTTTTTATTTAATTTTTTTTATTTTTTTTTATTATTTTTTTAACGGCAACCAAAAACCTCTTCAAAAAAAACGCTCTGAAATGAGTTCCACGCCCACACCACCAGCAGCGCCTTCTGTCACAACTTCACCACCGATACCACCGGATAAACCACCAGACACCAAGTCGTATGCATCGGCTGTCGGAGGGAACGCTCAATCGACAGCACCTTTGAGCTGTGACGCACTCATAGAATCTAGGAGAATGAGAATCTCTTACCCTGAAGGAGCGAAAGGTTTAGCGGTGGCAGAAATTGATGAAGATGTCATTGAAGGTTTGTCACAAAAATGGAAGACAGCAGTCATTATCAAAGTGCTAGGGAGAAATGTGGCCTTTAGGTTGCTTGAACGACGATTGTATCAGTTATGGAGACCTGCTGGGGTGATGACGATTCTTGACTTGCCTAATGGATACTATGCAGTAAGATTTACTCATGAGGAAGACTTCTTGAAGGCCTTGACAGATGGCCCGTGGGAGATCTTCGGTCACTATATCACGGTGAGACCATGGACTATGGACTTCAACCCGTATAATGACCAATTACGTACTATTTTTGCTTGGGCTAGATTATCCGATCTTCCCATGCAATTGTACGACGAAGGTGTTCTATACGGCCTTGCTACAGCATTAGGTACCCCACTAAAAGTTGATCTCAATACTTTATATGCAACTAGAGGAAAATTTGCACGGGTATGCATCGAATTAGAGCTGGACAAACCACTGATTGGTACGATTCTCATCGGGGACAACCGGGTTCATGTCGTTTATGAAGGGCTCAATTCGATTTGTCATCGATGTGGTTTATATGGACATAGCGTCGAGAGATGCACACACAGTTCACATATGGAGAAACAAAACATGGAAGTTGACAATCAAGTTGAATCCCTTACTTCGGAAGTATCCAATGTTACTACTCCCACGGAACAAGTTGGCATGAGGAACCCTGATCCTGACTCATGCTTTCTTGGTTCATGGATGTCAGTAACAAGGAAAACAAGGAAAGGTAAAGGTCTCGTGGCTATTGCTAATACTGATGTCGGACAGAATGTTGAAACTAATCGTTTTCACATACTATCGGTCACCGGAGAGGATAGCGCCGGAGATGGCAACGACACCAGCAATAATAACAAGGAGGTTGCAAAGGGCTCTGAAACTGTAACACCCGCAGTTACCACACCCATCATTAAGAGTAATAAAGGCAATCATTCTAATTCCCTTCAGCCAGTAACGATTAATTCCCAAGTAAATCCTAGCACCAATCAAAAAAACCCCAAACGTCCAAAAATTGTGGGCCCGGATGATACTGTTAAGCCCATCGGTGGACAGCCCGGTCCAATATTCTGCCCATCAATGACTAACCAGGCAACCCCACATACTATACCTAATGTGACGGCAGAAAACTCTACTGTTTCACATTCGGCGGGTATGATTGTTCTACACAAGATTACTGAAGCTTCTAGCTCTGCAATCACTGGTTCACCGGCTATGGAGATTGATTTGTCGCCGGCACAAGATGTGGAAGATAAACCTCCCGATAAAAATGCAATCCAGATGGGTGCGGAACCATTTGTCAATCCAGTACAGTCACCTGGGTCCGTCGCACAGGATGGTTCCCAATGAATGTTCTCTTTTGGAACTGTAGGGGCGCGGGAAATAGACGGTTCCGTAAAGCTCTGAAATATATGATAAACCGTCACATAATCGATATCTTAGTTTTGCTAGAAACTAAAGTATCTGGAGATACGGCAGACGAGGTTTGCCGCAGAACAAAATTTTCGGATTTTGCTAGAGTTGAAGCAAGCGGCTTTGAGGGGGGAGTTTGGTTGTTGTGGAATTCCAGTGTGACTACAATAACCATCAAGCACAAAGCAGATCATTTTATTCAGGCTTGCGTACAGGTGGATTGTATACAGGCGGACTTATTTGCGGTTTACAACCCACCTATACCTAGAAGGCGTGTTGGATGCTGGGAGATGCTTCTTGACAAAATTTCCAACTGCTCAGGACCTGTAATGGTTGGGGGAGACTTCAACTATGTACTAAATCTTACTGAGGTTGGAGGTATATCTAACTCACTATCTATAGACTCGGGGACGTTTCAGAACTGGGTGGACAATACCCAACTTATTGATATGGGATTTAGTGGCCCTTCATTCACCTGGAATAGGGGTAAGACGGTTACAAACAGGATCTCAAAAAGACTCGATCGGGTGTTTATGAATGATGTTGCTAGACTACGCTGGGCTGAGGCAACCGTTCGTCACCTTCCAGCGCTTTCATCTGACCACAATCCATTACTGCTTCAACTCACTCCTAGTAGGCGCATTGATAAATCCCGCCGGCCCTTCCGTTTTGAAGCTGCGTGGGTCCTACATCCAGAGTACCAGACGGTTGTTACTGAAAACTGGAAAAATCACGAGAACAATCTCTGTCGGGCTCTATCGACCCTTAGGGCAAGATTATTAAGATGGAATGTTATCTCCTTCGGTAGGATTGAGGTAAAGAAACAGGAGATCTACAACAAAATTGAGACTATCCAACGCGAAATAGAAAGCAACCTGTCCCAAGGCCTTCTGGATCTTCATGCCAAACTTCAGTCTGAACTGGAAGACGTGCTGGATCAGGAAGAAATAATGTGGCAGCAAAAGTCAAGAGACTCCTTTTTAGTGGAAGGTGATAGAAACACTAAGTTCTTCCAGTTAAGCACAATGATCAGAAGGAGGTACAACAGGGTGGTTAGCATCAAGACTGATGATGGCTTATGGATATCTGATCCTTTGATGCTTCAGACTAATGCTCGAAATTACTTCAAACAACTTTTCACAGAAGATGGTGATGACTCACTGAGGTTAGGCAATTATTATTCTAACTTCCCCTCTATTACGCAGGATGAAATTACAAACCTTTGCAGGCCCTTCAATGAGGTGGATATCAAAAAATGTTTGTTCGACATGGCACCATGTAAAGCACCTGGCAGGGATGGTTTCAGTGCAGTGTTTATCAACAGTCTTGGGATATCGTAAGACCGGAACTGTTATCCTTCGTCTTGCAATTTTTTCAAACTGGATATCTTCCTCAACGTGCTAATGAGACACTGATTACACTGATTCCGAAAATTGGAACTCCAGAGCATATGGCTAACTTCCGCCCCATAGGACTATGCAACGTAAAATACAAACTGATTTCCAAACTGATAGTCTCGAGACTGCAGCCGCTCATGAACAAACTTGTGAGCCCATTCCAAAGTAGTTTCATACCGGGTTGTATGATAGAGGATAATGTGGTTATTGTTCAAGAGTTAATTCATTCTATTAAGAGAAAGAAGACGGGCAAGAAATGGATGGCGATCAAAATCGACTTGGAGAAAGCCTATGACAGACTTTCATGGAAATTTGTGGAGGAAACTTGTGATCTTATAGGCCTACCGTTCATTACGAAAAGATGGATCTCTTCATGTATTCGGTCGCAAGAAATGTCAGTGCTTTGGAATGGGGAAATGACCGAAGATTTTGTTCCGTCAAGGGGAGTGCGCCAAGGTGACCCTATCTCTCCCTATATTTTCGTCCTATGCCTTGAACGTCTTGGTCATGTAATTCAAAGTCTAGTGGATTGCAACAGCTGGGATCCGATAAGGATCAAAAGAGGGACTGTGGGTTTCTCACATGTATTTTTCGCGGATGATATTGTGTTGTTCGCTGAAGCCAACCTCGCAAACATTAACACTATTAAGGCATGTCTCAGTGACTTTTGTAAGGCTTCAGGCCTTAAAGTGAGTCTCAACAAGTCACAAATCTTAGTCTCCCCCAATGTTGATGAAGAGCTCAAGGACGTCATAAAAGAAAGCATCGGTTTCCCAGTGGTTGATGAGTTCGGAAAATATTTAGGGTTTGCAATAATCCACTCAAGAATGAAGAGGAGTGATTTTAACTTCATCCTGGACAAGACGAAAGCCAGATTATCTGCGTGGAAGGGTAAGGTAATGAGTTTTGCAGGAAGACTCACACTCATCAAATCCGTTCTCAACTCGTTCCCTTCATATATCATGAGGATAGTCAAACTACCAAGATCGGTATGCAATGAACTCGACAGGTTGTGTCGGTTATTCCTCTGGGGCGACACTGATAATAGTAAGAGATTACATTTGGTGGCTTGGAAGGACTTATGCAGACCATTCGATTTAGGTGGGCTGGGTATTCGTTCCACTGCTGAGAGGAATGCTTGTGCATTGGGGAAGTTTGCTTGGCGGTTCACACAGTATGGCGAGGCCCCCTGGGTTCGGCTCTTAAGTTCGAAGTACAGGATCCTGAATACCCATGATTTTATGTACCGTAATACTGCCAGGAAGGGATCCTACATATGGAAAGGAATGGTTTGAGCCAAGCAGCATGTGATGAGTTTCGGCATAAAATGGCGGATCTCTAGTGGGTCTCAGACTCAATTTTGGACTGATTGTTGGTGTGGTGATAGTCCTCTATTAAATGAGGCTCTCTCCCCCCCTTGTACTACAAATCTCAGTGACAATGTTCGGGCATATTGGATTGACGGGAATGGGTGGGACTGGAATCGCTTGGGGCCATTATTCTCTGCCAGCTCACTACTCAACATTGCTGGAGTGGTTATTAACGAAGCAACGCAGGATCAAGATTTCATCACCTGGACCCCCTCGGCTAATGGAATGTACACTGCTGCTTCTACATACCGAGTTATTATGGAAAATCATGAAATTGCTGATTCATTACGGCTCCTATTCGATCTCGTTTGGAAATTGGGAGTTCCCGAAAGAATCAGGTCATTCATTTGGCTTGCTGTTCATGGTAGGTTACTGACAAATGTTGAAAGGGTTAGAAGACACATGGCTTCCGATCCTTCTTGCCCCATGTGCGACGGAGATTCGGAATCGTTACTACATCTATTTCGAGATTGTCCTAATGTGTCAAGCATTTGGAATAATTTATTGAGCCCAGATTCTGCGGTTGATTTCTTCATTGATGATTTCCATGGTTGGCTGCTCTCCAACTTAAAAAGGGATGATACTATCACTGAGGGTATGCCTTGGAACGTGAGTTTTGCTGTTACCATCTGGCGACGTTGGAAATGGAGGAATGAGTTTATCTTTCAATCTGTCCCAATACCGATTAATCGGGTGGCTCAGATTTCTTTGTACACAAAAAATATAACACGTGCAAGAAACAAACTCATGAAAGTTGGGAACTCTAGAAGGCATACCATTGTTTTCATTCATTGGAGTGCACCTGCTGTCGGCTGGATTAAACTGAACTCGGATGGTTCCGTCCGAAGGGATAATGGATCAGCTACAGCGGGTGGATTATTCAGGGACACTCATGGTCAGTGGATTAGTGGCTTTGTCATGAATATTGGTGCATGCTCGGTACCAATGGCTGAATTGTGGGGTCTTTGTATGGGTCTTTATCAGGCCTGTGAGAAGGGTTACAGAAAGGTCATGGTTGAACTCGATTCTGAACTTGTCGTTAACCTAGTTCAACGCTCCATTCCGAAGTCCGAACTATCATCCGTTATTCAGTCTGGTATCCAGGTGCCAAGGCTTCTTGAGTAGGAACTGGAATGTCCAGATCCGTCACATTTATCGTGAAGCCAATACCGCTGCCGATCATTTGGCATCCATTGCTTCAACTTATCCGGTTGGATATTTTTATATTCAACATCCCCCAGTCTCTGTAATTCAATTCTTGAAAAACGATGCCCGCGGAGTAGCGACCCGCCGGGCTATCATTTGTTAGCTTTCAGTTTTTTATGCATTCCTACGGAGGCAAACCTTGCCGACGTAGACATTACCAAAAAAAAAAAAACTATATGCTATTTTTTTTTGTAAGAAAAATGATTTATTCATTATCTTTATCTTATGTTATCTCTTATATATGTCAAGGGAGACTCATTTCAATCTAAAATTTAATTTAACAATTATTTTCAAATTTAAAAAAATAATTTTTTTAAAGTCTGTAATTTCGATCTTATTTCTCCAATATTAAACCGCAATTCTCCTTTAGCAATCTCCATAAACAAGTTTCATCTTAAAATATGATCTTCCTATTCGACCCGTTAAAAAAAAAAAAACGCTGTATACATGAGTTTCATTTGCTAGGTTTGTACGATCATCTTATTCCATCCGCCTTATATTCATTTTACTTACTAATATCTTATTTTGTTAATTTTATTATTGTAACTCAATTTGTATTGGTTTTAATATTTCCGTCGTCTATATTTGTAATTTTTCAAATTTTGATCTAATTTGTGAAATTGGACGTACAAGTTCTAACCTTCTTGGCATTGTCATCTCGAACGACGAGTCAAATTTCATCCAAGGAATCGGAATAAGAAGCTTTTTAAACCGACTAAGCAAGGTGGTGATGCAATATAACCTTTTTTTCTACTTGACTACTAGTCAACATTTAGTTGATAATTAATCAATAATCAATTATACCCACCTTATACCACCGGAACCTGTCTTCCATTAAAAAAAGACGGATTATTCACATAAAGACCCACCCGTCAAGCAGGGACAAAAGTCGGACTTGGTGATTTGATAGGAGGGCGATTACTAGCGATTTCGGTTTCATGCAGGCGAGTTGCATCCTGCAATCCGAACTGAGGACTTTGGACTAAATGAACTTGTGTATTAACTTGTTAATACACAATACACAATTTCAATTACACAATATTAAATTATGTAAACAAAATCGGTCATTTTCTAATTACACAAATGAGTTTGGTTACACAAGCTCAAATCGAGTAACACAAGCTCAATCGAGTTACACAAACTCAATCGAGTTACACAAGCCCCATCGTATACAGATTTAGATATTTAGGACATTTTCTTTAATT
This sequence comes from Fagopyrum homotropicum, assembly GCA_033239125.1. NCBI lineage: Eukaryota > Viridiplantae > Streptophyta > Magnoliopsida > Caryophyllales > Polygonaceae > Fagopyrum > Fagopyrum homotropicum. The sequence continues at coordinate 7,745,815 of BSWB01000001.1, read as the reverse complement.
AAAAACTTAGGTCATATCCTATAATTATTCAAACTTCCAAAGTTTGGACAATTCTTGTAAATATAAATTTGAGCCGTTTTCTATAATTATTCTTTTAGAGTAAATTTATAATTTTCAGAAATGTGGATAAAAAACGTGATTACAAAATATAGGATGTGACCCACCTATTTCATTTCTAGTTGATTACCAATTAATTAACCCTGTTTAAAACAATAAGCGGAAAAGCGGAAAACGTAAATTTTTAAAACTTTATCTTACAACCATATTCACAACATATATACATATTAACATACGTCATAAACTCTGTTTAACCAAAAGACAATTGTTTTAAAACCATGCAAAACAATCCTAGGCGGTAGCATCTCATAACAGCCCACCTGATATGATCTCAAATCCAGGTGTTGGGTCCAACGTCCTTGCCTTGATCAGGCCGAGTCTGAGTAGCTGAAAAAATATATGTGGATATAACAACAATGAGCCACACGCTCAGTAAGGGTATACAAATCGCACTCTCCCAATATATATAAGTATCTAATATCCCGTCCCCAAAGGACACTCTATACCCTTCCTCACATTCCAAAGTCGATCAATGCATACATATCCACATTCACATATAATTCCACAACCATTCACATCACATTTCACATAAACATTCAAGCATGTTATCACACATCACATATAAGCATATCATCTCATATAAACATCTCATATCATCTCAACACATATAAATAATCATAACATAACATATAACATGCTAGACTCGATCGCATCGATGCATAGGTGATAATTAACTAACTAGCTCCAATTGATCGTACGATATATTTTCTCATTGCTTTCGTATTTCTTTTCTTTCTTTCTTTTTTTTTTCTTTCGGTTGGCCAACCCGATAGCGTCATAGGCCCCCTGTAGATCAGGTAGCGACCTCGGTCATCTTGTCCTAAGACCCCCTGTAGATCAGGTTGCGATCTTGGACTATTTTTCTTATCTTGAGGCCCCCTGTAGATCAGGTAGTGACCTCGTCCCCCGGAAACCCGTGCGGGACCCAGTTGGGCTAATTAATCAATTACCATCCTATATTATCACTTTCATATCATAACTCAAATTCATGCTTTCATCATATTCTTTCATCACATTCTTTCCACTATCATCTCATGTACCTCATGCATGCTTTCATAAAGAATATCAATTCATCATCATCGTCGTCTCACTCATATACATATAAGCATGCATACAACCATAACAAACAGATATATACACACAAGCATGCATAAAATCATGGCATATTAAATACATAACATATATTAAGCAAGTGTATATACACTTGCCTCGCAGGTAAGAACAATAAAACCTCGCAAACCAACTATTGAGTCCGTTTCCCACTCGGACTATCCTCCTTTCTCGTATTTGGATACGCTCACAAAGAAGTAAGCTATAATTAAACCGAACCCTTCAACAACACCTGTTGAGAATATCATATTCCTCGTATTAAACTTCTCGCTTCAAACACCAGTTAAATTCATTCCTTTGAATTTAATTAGCTTATAGCATTTTCTAGAATCCCAATTTAATTAATTAACCTTTAATTAATTAATTAAATTTCGCCAGAACAACGTTTTGCCCGCAGGCAATTTCTGAACCCACTTGTCATCAAATCTTAACAAACAAACAGCCCATAATCACTAGAATAATGTAACGAGTATAATGGAATTTCCAATTATCCATTTTGGCAAGCCTAAGGTCAATTTAGGCAAAATCGCAATACGAAAAACGAATAAATTCATAACTTATTCGTTACTAACCCGATTGACAATCCGAAAGAAGATTCGGAATCACAACGACGCAGGCTACGCTCGGACACCATCAAATTCACCGGAATTTGAGTGACGGAACCTCCCTAGTATCATATATGCTCGACTAGACCTTTCCTTGCTCGGAAATGTAGAAACTCGGTACCAAAATGAAGAGAATGAAGAGAGGAATCCAAAAACTCAAACGGATTTGAAATCGGATTAGAAACGGAGAGTAGATCTGAGTTTGAAGATTGAGAGAAATCAGAGCTTTTACGAGAAAACGTGAAAGGAAATGAATTAATAAATGTTATTTCTGCTATTTATAGCGAAGACGATAATTATCCTTTAGCGGAGTCGATAATTATCCTTTCACCGATCCGAAAGCGGTTTAAGCCCCTTTCTCCAAACTTCTCGAAATTGGAATAATAAATCTGGAATATTGTATGGATAATTATTCCGCAATTGTTTCGAAAAACGCGTATTCCTAAGTCGTCTTTCTTAGCCGCTAAGAAACGAAATAGCGACTCTTTTGGCCGTTTTGCCTTTCTATGTTTTTTCATATCTAGGACATGTCCGATGTCCTGATCATTTTTCTCAACTGCATTTTTATTAATTGAAGCTCCCAAATGCTCCAAATAACACCGGGTTTATATCATCTACGTATCGATCTCTTGTTAAGACGGTTTTAATTCCGTTAAACCCGTTTAACTTCCTAAAATTCCCGATTAGGCCATAATTGATTTTTGACTGTTACATAGGAGGTATTTTGTAATCATACAAAAAGATACTCAGGCCCGTTTAGGGTTTCTTGGGTGCCGGCACGGCGACATCGACACAACTCTCCCGGAGGACTTGGTGCACGACGGTAGACAACAACAACAATAGGCTCTTTGAGGGCTTCACATCCGAAGAGGCGGCATATTGGTAGTGAATTTGGGAAGAGCAAGCTTCCTCGCGATCTCTTCTCATCACATGACCACGAAGGCAACAAGTAGTAGGGTAAGAGGGAGAAATAACTAGATATAATTCAAGATTCCGTAACTACACTACATTGTTAATGTTGCATATCTTGTACAAGAAACCCAACTGACTATTTACAAGAAAAATATCTCAATGCAAGAAAATTTTTGTTATGGTTGATTTGCATTGAATGACATATAATTAGCATCTAATTCGATTGATTCTCATTATGACTTAACTTCTTCGATATAGATTATCTCTTAATCCTTCTTAATATAGATTGTGTTATTATAATTATAGATATTATATAGCAATACATAGAATAAGAGGGGCAAGTTCTGTAATAATAGAATTTAGCCTAACAAACTATCTGTTTGTATAAATACCCTTGTACACAGTTTATTCGAGAGATATAGAAAATATTCTTCTGTTACATTGTTTCACATGGTATCAGAGCTATGGCTGATATATGATTTTTCTCCATTTGAGATTTTGTTCATCTTCAAATACTCTTTTCACAAATATACATATTCTATTACACAGATCTGATTAATCGATCTTCCGATTAATCGATTTCATCTACTGCTCATGGCTACTCAAGTTGCATCAGGATCTGATGCTCCATCACTCGATCTCAATTTGAGTCGAAGCTCGACTGTGAATCTTAATGATCCACTTTATTTGTCACATTCTGACAATCCAGGAATGCAATTGGTCTCGATTTTGTTTAATGGATCTAATTTCATATCCTGGAGAAGAAGCATTCATATGGCTCTTGGTGCGAAACAGAAACTTGGTTTTGTGGATGGAACTTGCAAGAAACCAGCTATTGGTGAGGAAGAGCAGCTTACACGTTGGATTCGAGCTGATTTCATGATTCGATGTTGGATTTTGCATTCCATGAAATCAGATATTGCAGAGCTTTTTACTTATGCAGAATCTTCCAAGGAACTCTGGGATGATTTGGTTGAACGCTTTGAGGTATTGAATGCTCCCTTGATTTACCAAATACATAAGGATCTTTCCTCTTTAAAACAAGAAAACTATTCTGTTGCTGTTTATTATGGCAAATTGAAGAAGCTCTGGGATGAATTAGTGACTGTCGATTCAATCCCTTCATGCCTGTGTAAAGGAATTATTAATTGTTCCTGTGACATTCTTAAGAAAATTACAAAAAGGGAATCTAAGCTAAGGATTATGCAATTCCTTATGGGATTGACTGATCAGTATGAGCATATTCGCAGTCATATCCTGTCCTTAGAAACTTTACCTACCATGAATCGTGTCTTTCATATGGTAGTACAGGTTGAAAAACAAAAGGAAATTACCTGTCATAGCATACCTATTCATGATGCTTTAGCAGTTTCTAGATCTGCACCTTATCGACAGGCTGGAGGAAGTAGAAGGGATTTTAAGAAAGAAAAATTTGATAGACAGTGTACCTACTGCAAAGAGAGAGGTCATTTAAGAGAAGTTTGTTTTAAATTGACTGGAGTCCCTGATTGGTACAAAGAGTTTAAGGCCAAGGATGAAAAAGGTTCAGTTTCTCCTCATCTTGCTCGTTCAGCTAACAATGTGGATTCATCTGTCAAGGATAATCCCTTGGAATGCACAAAATCTCCTTCTCCTTCTATGGATCCTACTATGGTGAATGCTATCTACCAAGAGGTTCTTAAAATGATGATTGAGAAGCAACCTACTGCATCCACTAATTTTGCAGGTACTGATAATCATTTTGCACACAATGTCCATAGTACTTACACATGGATAATTGATTCTGGAGCTACTGATCATATTACTTTCTGCAAGGATTGTTTTTCTCATATTCAGGAGCTATCAGAACCTATCCTTATTGGCTTGCCTGATGGTTCAGTGAAAGAAGTATATTCTCGAGGGACTATCATCATATCTCCCACATTTACTCTGCATAATGTGCTTTATATGCCTCATTTCAAGCATAATTTGCTCTCTCTATATCTCGTGTGATTCATGATTTACACTTGGAGATCTCATTCAATGAAACTGGCTGTGTCTTTCAGGACCTTACTGATAAGAGTGTGGTTGCTACTGGCCATCGAGATGGTGGTCTCTACAAGCTGATTTTTCCCACACCAGTTCCTTTGGCATGTGCTACTTCTACTACTAATAAATTGTTTGTTTACATGAACTTATTTCATGCTTGTTTAGGACATATCTCCTTGTCTAAACTTCATCATGTTCATGGTTGTTCTACTTTTACAAATTCTAAATTGAATTGTCAGGCTTGTATCATGGCTAAACAAACTCGTTTGCCTTTTACCCCCAGTCTATCTCATGCTACTTTACCTTTTGCTCTAGTTCATGTTGATATTTGGGGTCCATATCACACCATCAATTTATGTGGAGCTAAGTATTTTCTCACTATTGTCGATGATTGTACTCGGTGTACTTGGACGTTTCTTATGGCCAACAAACAACAGATATTCAAGCTTCTCACCAATTTTTGTGCTTATGTTGTCACACAATTTCATACAAAAGTACAGGTTATTCGTTCTGATAATGGTGCAGAATTTTTACAACGTCCCCTTCAGGATTTTTTTCTTGCTTCAGGAATTATTCACCAGCGTTCTACCCCGTATGTGCCTCAACAGAATGCTCGTGTTGAACGAAAGCATCATCATCTTCTTGAAACAGCTCGTGCAATTCGAATTCATGCTGGCTTTCCCCTTGCTTTGTGGGGCGAATGTATTCTCACAGCTACGTATCTTATTAATCTGATGCCTACTCGAGTGTTGAATTGGCGCATTCCTTTTGAGTTGCTTCATCAGACCAAGGTTGACTATGCTCATCTTCGGGTCATAGGTTGTCTGTGCTTCAGTCTTAAGCATCACAAGGACAAACTTGATCCAGTTTCATCTCCTTGTGTTCTTGTTGGTTACCCTCCTGGACAGAAGGCTTATCGTCTCTTTCATCTTGAATCCCAGAAGCTCATCACCAGTAGACATGTAATCTTTTAGGAACATATCTTTCCTTTCAAGTCTCTGGCTCCTTCCATGCTCCCTGATGTACCTGCTTTACCATTGGTGTCTCCTGCTCCAGATAATGATACTTCTCCATCTTACTCCCCCGCACAATCTTCCATGCCAACCCCTACTGATCTCTCTATTCTTCCGGCCAATTCACCATCCACAGATTTTTCCCATCCTATCCCTGTTCCCTTTGCTCCCACTCCCACTTCTTCCCCTCTAACTATTTCTTCTCCTTCTCCTATAATTATTCCTCCTACTCGTCCTCAATCTTCTCGAGTCATTATCAAACCACCCTATTTACAAGATTATTCTTGTAATTCTTCCACTGTTCTTAAACACTTTGATCTTTCTACTCATCCTCTTGTATTTGTACATGCTCTCTCTACGGTTCTTACTTCTTTTGAACCTACTCATTACAACCAAGCCAAAGATTGTCCAGCTTGGGTTGATGCTATGACTAAGGAGATTTGTGCCCTTGAAGCTAATGATACATGGGAATTGCTTCAGCTCCCTCCAGGCAAAACAGCTATCGGGTCCAAATGGGTATATAAATTGAAGCATAGACCGGATGGTTCGATTGAAAGACACAAGGCCCGTCTAGTGGCTAAGGGTTACAACCAAATTAAGTATAAGGACTATAAGCATACGTTTTCTCCTGTTGCTAAGTTCACAACTATCTGGGTCATATTGGCAATGGCAGCTGCCAAAAATTTGGCCTCTTCATCAACTCGATATCAATAACGCTTTCCTACATGGATTTATTGATGAGGAGGTCTATATGCTTCCTCCTTTGGGGTATACTAAAGCACCACCTGGCTTCATTTGTCGTCTTAAGAGATCTCTTTACGGCCTGAAACAAGCAAGCCGCCAGTGGAACATTCAATTTACCAAACTTCTAACTAGTCTTGATTTTGTTCAATCTCGTCATGACTACTCTTTATTTACTAAGTCTTCTTCCACAGGTATCACTGTTGTACTTGTTTATGTTGATGATGTTCTCATAACTGGTGATGTCCCTTCAGAAATCACCTCTCTAAAGACTGCCCTTGATGCTGCTTTTACTATCAAGGACTTGGGCCTTGCTCGGTTTTTTATGGGAATGGAAATTGCTCCTACTTCCAGTGGCATTTTCATTAATCAGCACAAGTACATCTTGGATATTATTGTTGACTCCAAGTTATTTGATTGTAAGCCAACTTTATTTCCCATGCAACGTAACTTACATCTGACTCTTGACATGGGTGATCCTCTTCCGGATCCAGAAGCTTACAAACGTTTGATTGGACGATTATTATATCTTTCTCTAACACGTCCGGACATTGCTTTTACAGTTCAACAACTAAGTCAGTTTCTAGCTCACCCTCACACTCCACATATGCTTGCTGCTACTCACCTGCTTCGCTATCTTAAAGGGACCATGGATCTTGCTCTATTTTATCCCTCTCAATCTCATCTTACCCTTACTGCTTACAGTGATGCTGATTGGGGATCTTGCACATATTCCTGTCGTTCCATTACTGGGTATTGCTTATTTCTTGGCAAGTCTCTCGTTTCTTGGAAGACTAAGAAGCAAACGACAGTAGGCAAATCCTCTGCAGAAAGCAAATATAGGGCCATGTCTATGACAACTAGTGAGGTTATATGGCTTAATGGTTTGTTGCATGATTTATCCATCATTCTTCCTCAACCCTTTTCACTTCACTGTGATAATAAAGCTGCTCAGCACCTTGCAGCCAATCCCGTTTTTCATGAGCGAACAAAACATATTCGCATTGACTGTCATTTTGTTAGAGATGAGATTCAGCGTGGTTTTATCTCCACCGTGCATGTTCCCTCATCCTTGCAGTTGGCTGATATTTTCACCAAAGCTTTAGGTGAAACACAGCACAATTTTTTTGCTCGCAAGCTTGGACTGCTTTCATCCATTCCAGCTTGAAGGGGGGGGTATAGATATTATATAGCAATACATAGAATAAGAGGGGCAAGTTCTGTAATAATAGAAATTAGCCTAACAAACTATCTGTCTGTATAAATACCCTTGTACACAGTTTATTCGAGAGATATAGAAAATATTCTTCTGTTACATTGTTTCACAATAATTATGAGATTATGTGGATATTTTTGTTAACCAATAAGATTTAATGAGGTGGGAATACAATGAAAAATCCATCATTATATATTATAATATGATATTCATCTACTAAATTATATAAGCTTGGACATCCACTACATAATTAATTATGAATGGGAGCATTTTATCCATTTATCTCTTTATAAAAATCAATTCTAATTGAACTTACTTTCTCCCCTTCTATCCATAATCAAAGAAGCCAAAGGTTGAGAATTGGGAGGGAGCTTACTATTGAACCAAACTGAGTTCGATGCCTAATTTGAAGAAGCTCACATGCTAGGATCAATTCTGCCCGACGAATAGGGACGGAAACATACCTAAGTCCAGGAAGAAGGAACCAAAAGACGTCGCCGAAGTCCGGAAGCACGACGAATAGGGAGGAACTTTTGAAGGTGTCTTATTGATGGTCGCATTGCGCGAGAATGAAGACGAGAGGAAGGTGCTTAGGTTTAGAAAATGAAGGAGGAAGAGAAGATGAGGAGGAAATGATCTACAAGATTGAGAGATCTTGGATTTGCGTTGCAGTCGTTTGGGAAAGAAGAAGGATAAGAATTAAGGGCCCGTTTGGTTTCAACTTCGAAATCGGAAACGAATTGTTACCGAATCTAGTCCATACGTATACCCTTTTTCATGAAAGTTTTTGGAATCATTCTTTGTGGTTTGGAGTAATTGGAGTAGAGTTTGATTACTTTTGGAAACAAAATATGGGGTAGCAAGTTCATTTTGTAAATGATTCCAAAAAATTTAATGGATAAGTTTATATATATATATATATATATATATATATATATATATATATATATATATATATATATATATATATATATATATATATATATATATATATATATATATATATATGTATATATAAACTAAATTTGTTTTTATTCCGTTTCCGGAGTTGGAACCAAACGGGCCCAATGATGTTCGTGAATGGGTGAACCAACTTAGGTCCTAACGGGTTTATTTTGACCTGGTTTAAGTCATTATCAATTTTAACCTAGTTAAATCTTATTAGTAATTAATACTAATAGAATTATTAAAATTATATTTCACGCTCGCCATTCCAAGAACCGCCTTTAGTAACATTGGTTCCTAGCATGCGACGTCAATTCTTTTACAATAAAATGGAAACATCAATTGTTTTTTTTTTTTTTTGAAAGTAAGCTGCGTATTTATGTATTAATAAAGATCAATATCCGCAAGGTCGGTGATACTCTGCGGGAAATGATCAAACCATACAGAATTGTTTTCGTTAGCAAGGGAGAGTCTTGCGGTGTAGTGTGCTACAGCATTAGCCGATCTCCTAACATGGTTAAACGAAAAATGAGAAGTACTAGGGAGCTGAGAGATAACATGATTGCAAACAGTAGACAAATAGGAGATAATTGTGGTATCTTTACTCGCTAGTTGTTTGATGACGACGGAAGAGTCAGATTCAATCACCAAGTTGTGATGGAGGAAGTCTTTTGCTGAGAGGACAGCAAATTGGATTGCAAGTGCTTCAGCGAGGGAGGATGTGGCGTTTCCGGGGAAGCTCCTTGTTGCTACCATCAGTAGATGGCCGTCAGTGTTACGTAGTACAGCGCCCAAGCAGATCCGTCCGTGGAGTATGGCAGCATCCGAGTTTAGCTTGAGAGATCCAATAGGGGGCTTAGTCCATGACAAGGTGGACGGCACAGCAGGAGGGAGAGTATACCTGGGAGTTGGGGGTCTTCTCCTGTAGTCATCCACCAGTTGTAGGAAGCAGTCACGTATAAGGGCAGCCTGACCTGGATTAGTATCAAACAACATTTTATTACGGTATGTCCATGCTATCCAGCAGCGGGTAATGAAGTCTACAGCTCCAGTCTCTCCCAGGGCTTCATGAATCTCAACAATAACCGAAGCTGGGTCATCCATTGATGAAACCATGAAAGTCGAGAGTGATACAGACCTTTCCCAGATCGGTGAAGACTCCGCGCAGAGGATTAAGGCATGCCAGAATGTTTCATTTTCGTTTGAGCATCTTGAGCAGAGGGGTGACTGGATTGCGTGCTTTAGGTATAGTGTTGAAGCAACACTAAGATAACCATTACAAAGGCGCCAAGTGAAGTGTTGTACTTTTGGCGGCAGCTTGTAGCGCCAAATGGACGACCAGAAAGGTAGAGTGGTGATGGAGGAGACACCCAGTTTGCCGAGCCAGTAGGCAGATTTTACTGTGAAAGCTCCAGTTGTGGAGCACGCCCATAATAGCCGATCAGGCTTAGAAGACTCAAGCAAAGGGATGCACATGATTTGATCAATTGTGGGCTGTTGGAAGACTGTAGCAAGTGCAGCAGTATCCCATTCAAGAGAAAAGGAGTTAATAAACTCTGAAACCATTGTGCCATGTGCAGTCCCAGGAAGAACAAGCGGCTTTTGAAAGCCCTTGGCAGAAGGTATCCACCTCGCATCGGCTCTGATGGATCGACCATTTCCAACAAGCCAGCCTAAACCCTCCAGTAAGAGAGATTTTGCTCCCCATATGCTTCGCCAAGAGAAGCTAGGCCTCCAGCCCCTCTTGGAGTCATCAAAGGATGTATTCTTGAAATATTTAGCCTTCAGCACCTTGTGGACCAACAAGTCAGGGAGGGTAAGTAGCCTCCAGCCTTGTCGTGCAAGAAGCGCCTCATTGAATACACGTAAATCCCGGAAACCCATGCCTCCATGGTTCTTAGGCTTGCATAATCCTTCCCACGCTCTCCAATGAATGCGTCTTTTCGAGTCTGTTGTCCCCCACCAGAAACGTGCAAGCAGCGAATGGATCTCATCAATAAGGCAATCCGGGAGACGGAAGACCGACATAATGTACATCGGGATGCTTTGTAGAACCGACTTTATTAACACCTCTTTTGCTGCTTGAGAGAGAAGCTTTTCCTTCCACCCATTTGTTTTCTTCCAGATTCTGTCCTTTATGAAAGCAAAAACTGATTTTTTTGATCTACCAATAAGAGCAGGAAGGCCAAGATACTTTACGTGACGATCCACCTGTTTGACCCCCAAAGTGTTGGAGAGGAGAGCTTGTTGGTATCGGTCAATGTTTGAGCTGAAGGAGACCTCCGATTTTTGCAAATTTACAATCTGTCCTGATGCCCTTTCGTATTTACTGAGGATTTCAGTTATCTCAGAGCATTCTCTCAGAGTGGCTCTAGCAAACAGCAAGCTGTCGTCAGCGAAGAAAAGGTGTGTGATAGAAGGTGCTCCACGACAAACGGATGCCCCATGGATAGCCTTACTTGCCGAGGCATGCTCAATAATATTGGAGAGTCCCTCAGCTCCCAGAATAAAGAGGATTGGAGAAAGTGGATCGCCTTGTCGAAGGCCACGCGAAGGAGTAACATTACCATCAATAACCCCATTAATTTTGAAGGAGTACCTTGCACCACGTACACAACTCATAACTTTCGAAATCCACCCCTGTGCAAAGCCCATGCATGACATAATTGTAAATGTAAACTATATGTTAGATAAATTTAATTTGGGTAATATTTGTTTGTAAATGTTAGAATGTACATTTCAATTGAACTTTTTAACTTTTATGTTCATTTTAATTGAGAAACAACTCATGAATACATGTTTATTAGGTTACACGTAGAAGGCTCCGGGTACTCTCTCATCTGTAAAGGAAGAGTAGAAGGTTGGTACGAATCCACAACCGCATCATACATTAAATATAAGATCAAAGCTTGAATCAACTCAACTCAATATGAAGCCGAGTACAACCAATTTGCCAAGTAAGGAATAAAATGAACCGGGAAGCAATATGGGGATAAGATTTCACTAACCATAATGTTATTGAAATTAAAGGAATTGTGTCATTGATCCAAAGTGCAATTACTAATGATAAGATAGAAATATATATAATCCATAAATTGCTCGCTCAAGTACTGAAGCAGAGTATCAGGCATTTGCATTCACGGTAGTTGGATCCAACAACTTTTTTATGATCTTCGGCTTCGTTGTTTAGAGTTTCCTGTTTGTTGTGTGAAAATCTAGGTGCTACCTTTTCTAACGGTGAATCTTGCTTTAAGAAATCGGTCTTAGCACATAGAACTTAACTCTTTCTCAATCTCCGCTCCATACTTCAAGTTCGGGTTTCTCCTTGAGCTTGTTGGGGTATGCGGTGTAATAAAGAGTCACCTCATTTAAATTGATTAATTTATTTGATAGAATATGTAGAGTCCCTTGTAAAATCTTCATTTACTTTTCTGTATTTACTTTGATAGAATTTATAGAGTCATATGTGATACTACTAAACAAACTCAATGAGAATGTAAGAGAACACAACCATTACCCTTTATTCATAGTCTGGATATCATTTGATCTCTAGCAGCTCGTGCATCATCATATCATGATGATGGTCAATGGTTTGGAAATCAATGAATCATTCAATCATGAACTCATTGTGAGAATGAATATGAATTCCCCTTAGGGTTTCCGTCATCAGACGGCTCATATTAATAATGAACAGACTTTACATAATTATAATAGGCAACCCTCTATTTACAGTAATTACATATTCTATCATACCCCCGCAGTCGAAACTGGAGGAGGTAGTACAGTAAGACTGAATCTAAAATCTAGAAACAATTGTCTAGGCAACCCTTTTGTAAAAATATCTGCATATTAAGGTACGTGTAGAACTCGAACGTGACCGCGGGCAACCTTATCTCGGACGAAGTGAATATTAATCTCGATGTACTTGATTCGTTGGTGTTGAACCGGGTTGCTGGCAAGGTACGTTGCTGAGATGTTGTTAGTGTAGACCACAGTAGCTTTGGTAAGGGGGCAATGAAGCTCAAGCAGTAAATTGCGAGGCCATGAACATTCCGACACAACATTGGCAACTCCTCTGTATTTGGCTTCGACGCTAGATCTAGAAACCACATATTGGCGTTTGGTAGACCACGAGATTAAAGTATCGTTGAAGAAGACACAATAACCGGAGGTAGATCGGCGGGTATCAGGGCATCCAGCCCAGTCAGCATCTGTATAAGCAATAAGATATGACTTCGGAGAAAGAGAAATAGTGATACCTAAAGACAAGGTGCCCGAAATGTAGCGGATGATGCACTTGAGGGCAGCAAAGTGAGCTTCTCTGGTATCATGCATGAAAAGGCAAACTTGTTGTACTGCATAACTAATAACAGGGTGTGTGGCGCTCCAACTAAACTTCTGTATAGAGTCGGATCACTGATTGTTGGACCAGATGATGAGGCACTAAGCTTTACAGAGGGCTCGAGGGCTCAAGAGGTGTAGCACAACTAAACTTCTGTAGTGGGATGAGGTAGGGGTACACCTCCTCTTCCTCCAGTGGTGATAAGTTAGGGACCAGTTTCCGCTGTTGTTTCGCCTATGGCAGAGAACGAGTTTGAAGAGGCTGATCGTGTCTCCATGAGTAGATCCGAGTTTCAAGAATATATGTAACAAGTATATGAAGCGGTGATAGCGGGTAGATCCACACCGGATTTACCAACATCTGTGAGATCAACTGAAGCTTCTGGATCAGAGAAGAAGCAACGGATTGAATCAGTTAGTGGAGAAGCAAAGATGATGAACGGTGAACCAAGTCAGATACCAGGACAACCTAGTGATCCTTTGGCCATGAAGATGATTGGCAAGAAACTACAGTGTTTTAATTGCGTGGAAGTTGGGACACTGGCAAGCTGTGTGCCCAAAGGCGGCCATCATATGCTTTACAGGTTCCCTTCAAGAGTGAGATCATTCTAGGTGGACGACGAAGGTCGAGTTACCCTTCAGTTGCACAGGTTGCAAGGATAGGACGATTATGTTTCAATTGTGGCTATCCAGATCATTTGCGTTCTGTGTGCCCTTTGGCACTAATAGCTTGTTTCACTTGTGGTGAGCTAGGCCATCTGGCCCTTTCTGTCAGCACGGTGGTGTTTCTTCCCAGCAAGAACTTCCTCTTTCCGGTGCAGAAAGAGTGAAAGTGGAGGCTATAGTAATGACCTCAGTGATACCTGAGGAGCATGTATCTGACATTGAGTGATGATATGTAGTGGAGCTACGAGTGTTAGCTGTTATAGGTACCATTCTCGTTAATGGTTTACCTGGTGGAGTTTTTCTTGTTGTGAGTACTATGCACTTCATGTCTTTCGATGCATGCGTTAATGGTTGAATTTTGGTATATAGTAGAAGGTGGATTTTCCTTTATAGGATTACCTTTTTGGGTCTGAGATACCCGTGAGATGCGTGTTTGTTCCCTTATTTCAGGGACTCGTGTATGGTTGCAGACTTCTTTGTCATGTCGTAGGTGCATGAGGAAGTCATCATGTGTATGGATTGGAGGAATAGATATTATGCGGTGTTAGATATTATTAGTAAGGCTATTATAGTCTTTACTGAGATGGTAAATAGAGGTCTTCTGAGGTTAAGACCTTTAAAGAGACGGGTTTGTCATCAGGACTGTACGAGCAGCAAGCTGATAGCACAGGGTTGTGACACCTTCTAGTGTTATACCATAAAGGAGCGAGATAGTCCAACAATTGAAGGTATTCCAGTTGTTTATGAGTTTATAGACGTGTTACTGAACCGTCTAGTTGCCACCTCAGCGGAGTGTTGACATTGTTATCGAGTTGAAGTATGATACAAGATTGAATGGGAAAGCCACACTATATGGTGCTTGTTGAGATATTATATTGATAACTTGAAAAGTTTACTGAAACGGGTTTACCCTAGTGGGTTCCATGTTCCGTATTGACGACCTGATGAGTTAGCTTTAAGAAGCAATTGTGTTTTCAGGATTCCTTTGTGCTCAAGATATCCCTAGTCATGGATAAGAGAGCAGCATGTGTATGAGATAGCATCCCATACCCATTATGGACACTACGAGTTTGTAGTGATGTCATTTGGATTGACGAATGTTTTAGTAGTTTTTATGGAGTTGATGAATAGTATCTTCATCGACTTCCTTGATTAGTTGGTGGTGGACTTCATGGATGACATGTCGGTATATTCTCATAGCAGAGAATAGTAGACCGATCGTCTGAGGACCGTTCTGCAGATTTCGAGAGATAGAGGGTTGTATGCTACGCTCTCTAAGTCTAAGTTGAGATGCCAGTGGTATCCTTTTTAGGCCATGTTGTCTCCGCCAGTGGCATCATGGTTGACCTTGTGAGAATTAAGTATGTTGTAACATGGGAGACACTGATGAACATTAAGGAATACGTAGTTTTCTCGGCTCAACCGATTGCTACCAATGCTTTGAGGAAGGATTTTATATGATTACGTATTCATTTGTGAGTCTTTTGAGAAGACCACCATAACTACGTGATGAAAGCAGTGTGTCTATGTTCTGAAGAGTTGAGGAGACATTTGACCTCTGCTTCCATTCTGTTGTAGTTAGAAGATTTTTGGGATCCCGTGATTTACGGTGATACATCCCAGCTAAGTCTGAGATGTGTATTACTACAGAGGAGTAGGGTTATTGATATGTGTGTTTACAGCTGAGAACGTATGATGAGAACTACACGACTCATGATTTAGAGTTAGTAGTGGTAGTTCAAGCCTGTAAGTTCTGAAGACCGTACCGGTGTGATCTTCATGTCAGATTTCTATGGTTCATAGAAATCTAAAGTATATTTTATGCAACAGGGGTTGAATAACCGCCAGTGTTAAGAGCTTAAGTTGATCAAGACTTTGACTTGAAGATTCCATATCATTCAGAGAAGTTGAATGTTGTCGCCGATAACTTGAATGGAAAGACGCTCCAAGAGAAGATGATTGTGAGACTGATAGTTCAACCTCAGCTTCAGAGAGATCTAGCTTGGCTAGAGTTGGACAATCAGTTCCTTAATGAGGATACCCAGTTATACCTCAGAGGTTCTACCTGGTCTGTTGGATGAGGTCCAACAGAAGCAGGAGACCTACCCGGCCTTGACAAGGTTTAGAGAAAGGATGTCTCGTACTGAGGCACCATAGTTCTCCATGGGAGTAAATGGATTGATGAAGAGTCATGACCACTTTTGTGTACCTGCTAATGCAGATGGAGACAGAGAATATTACGGTTTACCCACTATACGCCTTATTCAGTACATTCAGGTACGAGTAAGATGTATAACGAGATGGATGTTTTTACTTTGAGATTTTAGGCAGCAGATTCAGACTGCTTTGGGGACGAGTCTGTACCTCATGACTACACTTCACCCCCTAACAGATGGTCAGTTAGAGAGGATCATCTAGATCTTAAAGGTCTATTATAAGTTGTAAGTTGAATGGGAAACGTGGATGGTTATATTACCTTCCATTAATGAGTTTATTATATAACAATGAAGGACGTGCATCTTTCTAGGATGGTCCTATGAGGCAATATATATAGACATAGATGTCGTATATCCTTATGCTAGAAGTGATCTAGCAGTAGTAGTGTTATAACACCTGACCAGATTCAGGATTTTATAGTTCAAGTAACGTTGATTGAAAGAAGAATGCTGGTTTTACAGAGTCGCCAGATATTATATGTAGACAAGAGGCGTTAACCTCTAAAGTTCAAGTGAGAGTTCATGTCCGGCTGGAGGTATCTCAGCTGTGAGACGTTAGTTGTGTATTATGGAAAGGGGAACTGAGTTTCCAATATGTCGATTACTTGAGATCTTGATCAGTTTTGTGAAGGCAACATGATGTTTAGCTTTCACTCTGAAGTTGGTGGATGTTCACCCAGTGTTCCTGTGTCTCAACTGAGGAAGTATATACCAGGTTGGAAACACTTTGTGAGTTATAATGATCTAGTGGTTAAGTTGAACCACATCGTTGTTGAGCATCTGATTACATTCTTGGAATAAGATATGAAACGCTTGCATTGGAAAGACATTCCCATATTGAGGATATTATGGTCGAGATGAAGACCTGAAGAGGCTATGTGAGAGACTGAGGATAGTGTCCTGAGGAACTATCCAGAGTATATGTTGGGACAGACCCATTTGTGGGAGCACGAGTAGATCTTAGTACTATCTTGATGAATGTTGTGCTTATGTGCTTATATGCCTTGATGTGTTATTCCATGCTAGTTGTGATGTGATTTATGATCTTAGTAGATCTTGATGTGCTAGCGTGATGTATGTTATAGCTGGAGATGATTACTTCCTCCACGCTTCCTGACTATGATTATATTTATAGCTGGAGATGGTTCTTTCCTCCATGCTATTTGAGTGGGATTAGGATTCAGTTGGAGATGGTTCTTTCCTCCATGCTACCTTGATGGACATAGTTCAGTGGAGATGTGATTCCTCCATGCGATATATATGTTTATGGGTTGGCTAGAGACGTATTTCCTCTATGCATGTGATATGTTTTGGCTAGAGATGTGCTTCCTCTATGCCTTGTGATGTGGTATGGCGAGAGACGTGATTCCTCTACGCCTTTGGGTAGCGCTATGGCCCTTTTTCCTGGAGATGATGATTCCTCCATGTTTATACTTGAGGTTATAGATTGTTATAGGTTGTGATCTTTTGAACGGAGATGTGATACCTCCGATAGAAAGAGTGAGAGTTATACCTCGGCGTATGGGTCCGAGAGGATTTGGGAATTGTTCAAGTTTCGGGACGAAACTTTTTTTTAGGGGTGTGTGATGTAATAGCTAGGATTTCCGAATTTTAATTAATGTTGATTAACTTAATCGTTGATAGTAATTGACATATAACTTGCGAAGATTTTGCAAGTGATGAGTAAGAGTCCCACCGTTATGTTCCTGGCATAATTTTGGACGTTTGGGGAAATTTTTACTTTTTCCCCCGGGTAATTATTTTTACCCTCCGGTATTATTTGGAGCATTTGGGAGCTCCAATTAATAAAAATGCAGTTGAGAGAAATGATCAGTACATCGGATATGTCCTAGATATGAAATAACATGGAGAGGCAAAACGGCCAAAAGAGTCGCTATTTCGTTTCTTAACGGCTAAGAAAGACGGCTTAGGAATACACGTTTTCCGAGGCAGTTGTGGAATAATAATCCCTACAATATTCCAGATTTAATGTCCCAATCTCGAGAAGTTTGGAGAAAGAGGTTCGACCCGCCTTTTGATCGGTTAATGGATAATTATCGACTTTACTAAAGGATAATTATCGTCTTCACTATAAATAGCGGAAAATCCTTTATTAATTCATTTCCTTTCACGTTTTCTCGTAAAATCTCTGATTTCTCTCAACCTTCAAACTCAGATCTACTCTCCGTTTCTAATCCGATTTCAATTCCGTTTGAGTTTCTGGATTCCTCTCTTCATTCTCTTCATAACGGTACCGAGTTTCTGCATTTCCGAGTATATGGAGGGCTGGTCTAGCATATATGTCACCAGGACGGTTCCGTCGCTCAGATTCCGGTGAATTTGATGTTGTCCATGCGTAGCCTGCGTCGCTGTGTTTCCGAATCTTCTTTCAGATCGTCAATCGGGTTAGTAACGAATAAGTTATGAATTTATTCGTTTTCCGTACTGCGATTTGGCCTAAATTGACTTTAGGCTTGTCAAAATGGATAATTAGAAATTCCATTATGGTCGTTATATTATTCTGGTGATTATGGATAGTTTGTTTGATGAAATCTGATGACAGGGGGTTTAGAAATTGCCTGCGGGCAAAACGTTATTCTGGCAAAATCTAATTAATTAATTAAAGGTTAATTAATTAAATTAGGATTAAAATTGAGATTAAGGAATGTTGATTAGATACTACCTTGAAATTTGAGGAATTGTGAGTTATGTTGAGATATTGAGGTTTAGTTGGTTGTGAGGCTCATAGATTGAGTATCATCCTTATGGATCCCTTTGGGTCTAGGTGTGACCCCTTTGATGAATAGAGGTTGATATATCTCTTTATGCCTTGTTTATAGGCCGTGTTGTCCCTCCAGTGTAGAGGTGATCGTGGTTGTGATTGTACGAGGTTGAGGTAAGTCCGTAGGACTTACTTAGCTACCATCCCTATATTGGGTGTTTGCATGAGTGGTGTGTGCTTTATATGTTTGCTATGATAGCATGAGTTGTCGTTTTTATCGACCTATGTTCTATTGACTGCCCCACTGCGTGGCTGTGATAACCTTTCCCTTTCATCCCGCCGTGGAGTCTGGGAGGTTCTCTGATGTCGGGCCAGACTGGTTTACAGGAAGGGCGCAATCCACTCCCATAGGGTACACGGATTGTGTGACCGATACTCGTACAGTTGGACATTGAACTCAGAGGCGGGGATGTATCGGTCCTCGTGTCACATACTTTCATCTATCTATATATATACGGTTTATGTGTGAATGGTTATTATATAAAGATAATAAATGGGTAAATGTGTGATATCATGCTGATGTGTTTATCTTTCATGATTGTGATTGTGCTTATGCATTACCTCATATATGTATGGTTAGCTAACGGTTTCATACCGTGTTGTAGATATTTACAGGTTAGGCGCTACTGGGTGATCTGGCAGGGTGACAGGCCGAGGACTCTCGTACATTAGGTGGTTGGTTTGGGGTTGTTGTGTTTCCCCTCCTGCGTGAGGATGATCTTTTGTACCTCCTATGTGAGGATGTCGTTTTATATACTCGGCTATGTTATTGTTTACTTTGGGTCGTACAGTTTATACTGTTTTATGTATTTGTTTTATATCTGTCAGTGCCATGTTGTAAGGTCCAGTGAACTTGTTGTCAAGTTAGGGTCAGGATCCATTGTGAGATCCTAGCCCAATGTGACATCTCGAGTCCCGCGGATTCGGGGTGTTACAGAGTTGGTATCAGAGCCCAGGTTGACAACAATGGCACTTGCTACCTGCAACGAGGTTTGATAGGTAAAATAAACAGAGCCCACATGGGATCTGACATTTTTAAAGGTTTTGGTTTTAATTGTGGTTTTGGGATAGAATGTACGAGAAGTCGTCACCTCTGCCATGGATCTCTGCAGCGTAGATATGTATATATATCTGTGTGTACTATGGATTATGTGGATGTATTATATACATATCGATACCTATGGCATATATATAGCCTTATAAGATTAGGTGCGTATATCCTACAGATGACTCAGACTAGAGTAGTATCTGTAGTGGGATGAGGTAGGGGTACACCTCCTCTTCCTCCAGTGGTGATAAGTTAGGGACCAGTTTCCGCTGTTGTTTCGCCTATGGCAGAGAACGAGTTTGAAGAGGCTGATCGTGTCTCCATGAGTAGATCCGAGTTTCAAGAATATATGTAACAAGTATATGAAGCGGTGATAGCGGGTAGATCCACACCGGA
This sequence comes from Fagopyrum homotropicum, assembly GCA_033239125.1. Classification (NCBI taxonomy): domain Eukaryota; kingdom Viridiplantae; phylum Streptophyta; class Magnoliopsida; order Caryophyllales; family Polygonaceae; genus Fagopyrum; species Fagopyrum homotropicum. The sequence goes on along the minus strand of BSWB01000001.1, from coordinate 7,725,679 downwards.
TTTACCAACATCTGTGAGATCAACTGAAGCTTCTGGATCAGAGAAGAAGCAACGGATTGAATCAGTTAGTGGAGAAGCAAAGATGATGAACGGTGAACCAAGTCAGATACCAGGACAACCTAGTGATCCTTTGGCCATGAAGATGATTGGCAAGAAACTACAGTGTTTTAATTGCGTGGAAGTTGGGACACTGGCAAGCTGTGTGCCCAAAGGCGGCCATCATATGCTTTACAGGTTCCCTTCAAGAGTGAGATCATTCTAGGTGGACGACGAAGGTCGAGTTACCCTTCAGTTGCACAGGTTGCAAGGATAGGACGATTATGTTTCAATTGTGGCTATCCAGATCATTTGCGTTCTGTGTGCCCTTTGGCACTAATAGCTTGTTTCACTTGTGGTGAGCTAGGCCATCTGGCCCTTTCTGTCAGCACGGTGGTGTTTCTTCCCAGCAAGAACTTCCTCTTTCCGGTGCAGAAAGAGTGAAAGTGGAGGCTATAGTAATGACCTCAGTGATACCTGAGGAGCATGTATCTGACATTGAGTGATGATATGTAGTGGAGCTACGAGTGTTAGCTGTTATAGGTACCATTCTCGTTAATGGTTTACCTGGTGGAGTTTTTCTTGTTGTGAGTACTATGCACTTCATGTCTTTCGATGCATGCGTTAATGGTTGAATTTTGGTATATAGTAGAAGGTGGATTTTCCTTTATAGGATTACCTTTTTGGGTCTGAGATACCCGTGAGATGCGTGTTTGTTCCCTTATTTCAGGGACTCGTGTATGGTTGCAGACTTCTTTGTCATGTCGTAGGTGCATGAGGAAGTCATCATGTGTATGGATTGGAGGAATAGATATTATGCGGTGTTAGATATTATTAGTAAGGCTATTATAGTCTTTACTGAGATGGTAAATAGAGGTCTTCTGAGGTTAAGACCTTTAAAGAGACGGGTTTGTCATCAGGACTGTACGAGCAGCAAGCTGATAGCACAGGGTTGTGACACCTTCTAGTGTTATACCATAAAGGAGCGAGATAGTCCAACAATTGAAGGTATTCCAGTTGTTTATGAGTTTATAGACGTGTTACTGAACCGTCTAGTTGCCACCTCAGCGGAGTGTTGACATTGTTATCGAGTTGAAGTATGATACAAGATTGAATGGGAAAGCCACACTATATGGTGCTTGTTGAGATATTATATTGATAACTTGAAAAGTTTACTGAAACGGGTTTACCCTAGTGGGTTCCATGTTCCGTATTGACGACCTGATGAGTTAGCTTTAAGAAGCAATTGTGTTTTCAGGATTCCTTTGTGCTCAAGATATCCCTAGTCATGGATAAGAGAGCAGCATGTGTATGAGATAGCATCCCATACCCATTATGGACACTACGAGTTTGTAGTGATGTCATTTGGATTGACGAATGTTTTAGTAGTTTTTATGGAGTTGATGAATAGTATCTTCATCGACTTCCTTGATTAGTTGGTGGTGGACTTCATGGATGACATGTCGGTATATTCTCATAGCAGAGAATAGTAGACCGATCGTCTGAGGACCGTTCTGCAGATTTCGAGAGATAGAGGGTTGTATGCTACGCTCTCTAAGTCTAAGTTGAGATGCCAGTGGTATCCTTTTTAGGCCATGTTGTCTCCGCCAGTGGCATCATGGTTGACCTTGTGAGAATTAAGTATGTTGTAACATGGGAGACACTGATGAACATTAAGGAATACGTAGTTTTCTCGGCTCAACCGATTGCTACCAATGCTTTGAGGAAGGATTTTATATGATTACGTATTCATTTGTGAGTCTTTTGAGAAGACCACCATAACTACGTGATGAAAGCAGTGTGTCTATGTTCTGAAGAGTTGAGGAGACATTTGACCTCTGCTTCCATTCTGTTGTAGTTAGAAGATTTTTGGGATCCCGTGATTTACGGTGATACATCCCAGCTAAGTCTGAGATGTGTATTACTACAGAGGAGTAGGGTTATTGATATGTGTGTTTACAGCTGAGAACGTATGATGAGAACTACACGACTCATGATTTAGAGTTAGTAGTGGTAGTTCAAGCCTGTAAGTTCTGAAGACCGTACCGGTGTGATCTTCATGTCAGATTTCTATGGTTCATAGAAATCTAAAGTATATTTTATGCAACAGGGGTTGAATAACCGCCAGTGTTAAGAGCTTAAGTTGATCAAGACTTTGACTTGAAGATTCCATATCATTCAGAGAAGTTGAATGTTGTCGCCGATAACTTGAATGGAAAGACGCTCCAAGAGAAGATGATTGTGAGACTGATAGTTCAACCTCAGCTTCAGAGAGATCTAGCTTGGCTAGAGTTGGACAATCAGTTCCTTAATGAGGATACCCAGTTATACCTCAGAGGTTCTACCTGGTCTGTTGGATGAGGTCCAACAGAAGCAGGAGACCTACCCGGCCTTGACAAGGTTTAGAGAAAGGATGTCTCGTACTGAGGCACCATAGTTCTCCATGGGAGTAAATGGATTGATGAAGAGTCATGACCACTTTTGTGTACCTGCTAATGCAGATGGAGACAGAGAATATTACGGTTTACCCACTATACGCCTTATTCAGTACATTCAGGTACGAGTAAGATGTATAACGAGATGGATGTTTTTACTTTGAGATTTTAGGCAGCAGATTCAGACTGCTTTGGGGACGAGTCTGTACCTCATGACTACACTTCACCCCCTAACAGATGGTCAGTTAGAGAGGATCATCTAGATCTTAAAGGTCTATTATAAGTTGTAAGTTGAATGGGAAACGTGGATGGTTATATTACCTTCCATTAATGAGTTTATTATATAACAATGAAGGACGTGCATCTTTCTAGGATGGTCCTATGAGGCAATATATATAGACATAGATGTCGTATATCCTTATGCTAGAAGTGATCTAGCAGTAGTAGTGTTATAACACCTGACCAGATTCAGGATTTTATAGTTCAAGTAACGTTGATTGAAAGAAGAATGCTGGTTTTACAGAGTCGCCAGATATTATATGTAGACAAGAGGCGTTAACCTCTAAAGTTCAAGTGAGAGTTCATGTCCGGCTGGAGGTATCTCAGCTGTGAGACGTTAGTTGTGTATTATGGAAAGGGGAACTGAGTTTCCAATATGTCGATTACTTGAGATCTTGATCAGTTTTGTGAAGGCAACATGATGTTTAGCTTTCACTCTGAAGTTGGTGGATGTTCACCCAGTGTTCCTGTGTCTCAACTGAGGAAGTATATACCAGGTTGGAAACACTTTGTGAGTTATAATGATCTAGTGGTTAAGTTGAACCACATCGTTGTTGAGCATCTGATTACATTCTTGGAATAAGATATGAAACGCTTGCATTGGAAAGACATTCCCATATTGAGGATATTATGGTCGAGATGAAGACCTGAAGAGGCTATGTGAGAGACTGAGGATAGTGTCCTGAGGAACTATCCAGAGTATATGTTGGGACAGACCCATTTGTGGGAGCACGAGTAGATCTTAGTACTATCTTGATGAATGTTGTGCTTATGTGCTTATATGCCTTGATGTGTTATTCCATGCTAGTTGTGATGTGATTTATGATCTTAGTAGATCTTGATGTGCTAGCGTGATGTATGTTATAGCTGGAGATGATTACTTCCTCCACGCTTCCTGACTATGATTATATTTATAGCTGGAGATGGTTCTTTCCTCCATGCTATTTGAGTGGGATTAGGATTCAGTTGGAGATGGTTCTTTCCTCCATGCTACCTTGATGGACATAGTTCAGTGGAGATGTGATTCCTCCATGCGATATATATGTTTATGGGTTGGCTAGAGACGTATTTCCTCTATGCATGTGATATGTTTTGGCTAGAGATGTGCTTCCTCTATGCCTTGTGATGTGGTATGGCGAGAGACGTGATTCCTCTACGCCTTTGGGTAGCGCTATGGCCCTTTTTCCTGGAGATGATGATTCCTCCATGTTTATACTTGAGGTTATAGATTGTTATAGGTTGTGATCTTTTGAACGGAGATGTGATACCTCCGATAGAAAGAGTGAGAGTTATACCTCGGCGTATGGGTCCGAGAGGATTTGGGAATTGTTCAAGTTTCGGGACGAAACTTTTTTTTAGGGGTGTGTGATGTAATAGCTAGGATTTCCGAATTTTAATTAATGTTGATTAACTTAATCGTTGATAGTAATTGACATATAACTTGCGAAGATTTTGCAAGTGATGAGTAAGAGTCCCACCGTTATGTTCCTGGCATAATTTTGGACGTTTGGGGAAATTTTTACTTTTTCCCCCGGGTAATTATTTTTACCCTCCGGTATTATTTGGAGCATTTGGGAGCTCCAATTAATAAAAATGCAGTTGAGAGAAATGATCAGTACATCGGATATGTCCTAGATATGAAATAACATGGAGAGGCAAAACGGCCAAAAGAGTCGCTATTTCGTTTCTTAACGGCTAAGAAAGACGGCTTAGGAATACACGTTTTCCGAGGCAGTTGTGGAATAATAATCCCTACAATATTCCAGATTTAATGTCCCAATCTCGAGAAGTTTGGAGAAAGAGGTTCGACCCGCCTTTTGATCGGTTAATGGATAATTATCGACTTTACTAAAGGATAATTATCGTCTTCACTATAAATAGCGGAAAATCCTTTATTAATTCATTTCCTTTCACGTTTTCTCGTAAAATCTCTGATTTCTCTCAACCTTCAAACTCAGATCTACTCTCCGTTTCTAATCCGATTTCAATTCCGTTTGAGTTTCTGGATTCCTCTCTTCATTCTCTTCATAACGGTACCGAGTTTCTGCATTTCCGAGTATATGGAGGGCTGGTCTAGCATATATGTCACCAGGACGGTTCCGTCGCTCAGATTCCGGTGAATTTGATGTTGTCCATGCGTAGCCTGCGTCGCTGTGTTTCCGAATCTTCTTTCAGATCGTCAATCGGGTTAGTAACGAATAAGTTATGAATTTATTCGTTTTCCGTACTGCGATTTGGCCTAAATTGACTTTAGGCTTGTCAAAATGGATAATTAGAAATTCCATTATGGTCGTTATATTATTCTGGTGATTATGGATAGTTTGTTTGATGAAATCTGATGACAGGGGGTTTAGAAATTGCCTGCGGGCAAAACGTTATTCTGGCAAAATCTAATTAATTAATTAAAGGTTAATTAATTAAATTAGGATTAAAATTGAGATTAAGGAATGTTGATTAGATACTACCTTGAAATTTGAGGAATTGTGAGTTATGTTGAGATATTGAGGTTTAGTTGGTTGTGAGGCTCATAGATTGAGTATCATCCTTATGGATCCCTTTGGGTCTAGGTGTGACCCCTTTGATGAATAGAGGTTGATATATCTCTTTATGCCTTGTTTATAGGCCGTGTTGTCCCTCCAGTGTAGAGGTGATCGTGGTTGTGATTGTACGAGGTTGAGGTAAGTCCGTAGGACTTACTTAGCTACCATCCCTATATTGGGTGTTTGCATGAGTGGTGTGTGCTTTATATGTTTGCTATGATAGCATGAGTTGTCGTTTTTATCGACCTATGTTCTATTGACTGCCCCACTGCGTGGCTGTGATAACCTTTCCCTTTCATCCCGCCGTGGAGTCTGGGAGGTTCTCTGATGTCGGGCCAGACTGGTTTACAGGAAGGGCGCAATCCACTCCCATAGGGTACACGGATTGTGTGACCGATACTCGTACAGTTGGACATTGAACTCAGAGGCGGGGATGTATCGGTCCTCGTGTCACATACTTTCATCTATCTATATATATACGGTTTATGTGTGAATGGTTATTATATAAAGATAATAAATGGGTAAATGTGTGATATCATGCTGATGTGTTTATCTTTCATGATTGTGATTGTGCTTATGCATTACCTCATATATGTATGGTTAGCTAACGGTTTCATACCGTGTTGTAGATATTTACAGGTTAGGCGCTACTGGGTGATCTGGCAGGGTGACAGGCCGAGGACTCTCGTACATTAGGTGGTTGGTTTGGGGTTGTTGTGTTTCCCCTCCTGCGTGAGGATGATCTTTTGTACCTCCTATGTGAGGATGTCGTTTTATATACTCGGCTATGTTATTGTTTACTTTGGGTCGTACAGTTTATACTGTTTTATGTATTTGTTTTATATCTGTCAGTGCCATGTTGTAAGGTCCAGTGAACTTGTTGTCAAGTTAGGGTCAGGATCCATTGTGAGATCCTAGCCCAATGTGACATCTCGAGTCCCGCGGATTCGGGGTGTTACAGTTTCGGCGGCCTATTGAGCCGTCATGCGGGTTTCCTCGAGTAGTAGCTGAGAGCAAGCCTTGGTGAAGCTTGGAAGGGGATCGGTCTGTTGAATAAAACTTGCCGCGGCATTGTACTCAACGAGCAATCCCGAAATAAGTTGAAGAACAAGGCGGGTTTCAGGAACCGGAGATCCAACTCCTTTGAGTTGATCGGCTAGGGACTTGAGTTGAAGACAATAAGCATTAACTGAAGCAAATCCGGATAACTTACAGTTCGAGAACTCATGTTCGAGATAGACGGCACGTGTGTTTTTGTTATCTTGAAAGATATCCTTGACTCGATTCCATGCCTGAAGCGCACTATCGTCAAAGTCAAGAATTTGTAACAGAATATCTCTTGAGACCGTACTGTAGATCCATTGAAGAACCGCAGCGTCGACTTGAAGCCATAAAGAATTATCAATATCCGTTGGTCGGGGAACCTTTTCATCGATGTGATTGAGAACGTTGTGTGCTTTTGCAGTAACGCGAAAGAGGGTAACCCAGGACGCATACGGAGTATCATGATCAAGGACGAGGGCAATGTTATTCTTGATGTTGGAGATTCCGAGGGCGGAATGGAAGGAAGATTTCCGTTCTGCAGCCATCGAGAAATGTCGGGAAGGGGAAAGCAAGAAAAATCGGTGGTGACCGTATGGTTAGGGAGAATCGGTGTTCCGATATTTTTAAAAAAATATCGGAACACTACTACAAAATAAATTGAATATTTGATTATCTCCTCTTTTTCACCTTTTTTAAATGAATAAAAAAACTACGTTTTATAACAGTTCTTTTTGCAAAACACTATTTTAAAAAAAAAATCAAAATGTATTTCATTAAATTAAACCACTTATTTATTTAATTATTTATTTATAAGATTTATAAAAATAAAAAAAAATACTTCAATTATTTTAAAATGTATTTAATTAAATAATAAAATAAGAATAATAAGGTGAAGATAGTGAATATTGACCAAAAAATTACCGAAAAATAATATAATTGGTTTCAGTTCGATGAATATGGTGGTTTGATTTCTAAAAGAATTCTAAATAAAATTGTTAAAGAGAAAAAAAAAATGTTTTCAAGATGTATTTTCCTAAAAAAAAAAACCCTAATTTTAATGGAAAATAAATAGTGCAAATTACTTTACATAAATCGGTTCGATTCCACCCCTATCATTCAATGATGCAATGTACATACATACTAGCCAAAGTGGGCATATAGATTTGACACAATTGGAAAGAAAATATACGATATTGGATAAAATATTTAGATGTCCCGATTGATTGGATATAAAATAATTTGAAAACTTATTAATAACAAAAAATAATTACCATTATTACAACATCCTTATTTACATGTTGACCTCTTCTATAAAATAAGTCTCAACCTTACGTAAATTCTCAAATTATTCATAAAATCTCACAATGGCATCGGTAGGTATACGTTTCTTCAATTCAAAGATTTGAAAGATATATAAGAACACACAAGTATTTTTACACAATGTTATGCTTTATGTGTAGAAATTGGTGTTGGCGGTAAACTTTGCGAATGAAGAGGATCGCCGGAGAGCAGCACGAGCAGCCACCCCATATGTTCGAGGTTCGTTATTGTATGTGTGTTTCAGAAACTCAAGTTATATTTATTTGCGTATTGAAATATCACATTTTTTTTTTATCATGCAGGACGAATAAACTCAGTAAGCGTGGCAAAGGACGAAATTAGGATGACCGGAGACGACATCGATCGGGACGCAATCCTAGCGGCTCTACGAAGAATGGGATATCGTTTAGTTATTACGGATAATATTGAAGAGAATAAGTTGTTACCTGGGTTTTAATTTTACTCATAATTTTCTTTATCTTGGTTCTCTTATAAATGTATGTTATGCTCGGTGGACTACTTGTACGTGTTTGGACTTTGACACATACTCATTATGTAAATAATATAAAATAAAGTGTTATAGTTACAATATTTCGGAATGTGTCGTGACCCTATCTATTCATTTTTTCCATTCTTTTAAGAAAAAAAGTTCCGCATCTCTCCGGCCTCGGGGAGGGCGATCGTCCCGGTGAACTGATCGTACCCCAAACCGACACAGGCGAACTTTTATCGCCTTTACTCACGAAGAAAATGAAATCTTATCGTTAGGATTGGGAGATCGCGATATCCAATATAGATGTTATAATATTCAGTGTCCCATTATATAACGAAGCAAGTTACAAGATCTATAATTATATATAAAACTATTATTGATCGGAACAACCATATATTTATCACGTTTGACAAAAAAAAACGATTCTTTATCACTAGAAATTTTATACTTGAATGAATAAAGGAAGAACCATAGCACAATTAGATGTAATTTGTACTAAGTTTTGTTTATTTTGGACGGGATCTATTTGAAATTCAGAGTTAAAAACTATCAAGACCAACACCTTAACAAAGAGTATTAATGAAAGGTATGATTGTTACTCTTGTTGGTTTATTTTAGTCATTTTGTTACACAGTAAGCAAACATTGTTTGCATCGTCATGGTTTGGAAATCAATGGATCATCCAATCTTGAACACATGAAAACAAAGGTTTTTCTGCCACAACAACATCTTTAGCAGCCTGAACTAAAGTTTAATGTTAGACCAAGTGCTTATTGCCTAATGCTTAGAGCATTTCCAATAAGGAAACAAAGAAGCTTGACAGCAAGAGTGTTGGAGATACTAAGGTATCTTAGTCGAAAGATGGGGACACTTTGAGCCTAGTACTCGCCGGGTTTATGTGTTGGGCTTGGGCCTAACGCGCATGTGCGCTCATATACACACGACCCCCGCTCTACCGGTCCGTCTGTATCGGACTTTGACATGGGAGCGCACATGCGCATTAGGCCCAAGCTCAGAACATAAACCCGGTGAGATTTCATCCTAAAGTCAATTGACAATAGGAGGAGTAGCCCACCGACCTTATATACTAGGCTCGGAGTATCCCAATCTTTCAATGTGGGACCTATTATCTCCAACAAAGAGCCATGGTGTTGTTCAATGTTTTAGCACTTTTATTTATAAAGTGAAGAGATCAACATTGCTGGATTTGTAAATGACCTTAGGGAAATCGCTCTTGCTTGAAGTAACTAAAATTAGGAACCCAAATCAGGCAGGATTTTGTGCTTCAGCGAACCTAGGTGCTTTTGTCATGGATAAATGCACCTTGCATGACCAATAGACCTTCACACTTGTTGGCCTCACTTCTTCCTTCTCAGGGCCCGTTTGGCTTTAACTCCGAAATCGAAATCGGAAACGCAATGGAAACGAATTTAGTTTATACGTATACCGTTGTACATAAAAGAATGGAAATAGATACATAGTTAGATATCCTTAATTATTGTTATTCTCTCAATTTTAACCTTAATCAATATTATTTTTGTAGAATGTACCCAAATAACGAAATTCTTTTAAGAAAAAAACATACAAGAAACCCAACGTTAGTTATTTATATAACCAAACGTTTAACTCTTTCTTTATGGTAAAATGACTAAGTAAGCATTTTACCACTATTACTCTATTAAGACTTAAGTACCCATAGGCCATTAGGCCATAACATAAATTTATTTACTAAATATATCCCTATTCAACTCGACTACTTTCATTTAAGGAGAATTATATATAGAATAAAATTAGAGGAATTTTACAAAACAAAAGCCTACAAAAAAAAAAAAAAAAAAAAAACCTATTTGACCCTTTTTTTTATAAAATTAATCATCCTTAATTATTATTAGGATACTATAATCAAAGAAACATACAATCACATGTTCCGGCACTACATATGACTTCTAATCTCACAGGAGATTATGGTTGTTATTCAACCCGAATCAGCCTAGTATTACCATGTTTAACTCATTTAAAATTGATCCGGTCTTAAATTATGATTGAGTTTCTAATGTGTTCATACTCTTACACGCGGAGCTTAAGTAGTTCGATCGACAACATCCCTATTGGAGATGGCTATCGGCTGAGAGCAAAGGTCAAGTAGAAGCTTTCCGGTAGTATTCGTGTATAAAATACAAAATTTAGGATTAATAAACGTAATTATATTGTAAACATTTAAAAAATAATAAATATAAAACTATAAATATGGATTTTTTAAAAAATGGCTATTGAAATAGTGACTGCAGATAGAGGATCAGGAGGGAAAAGTCAATGAACTGAAGAGGTAACTCTTATAGTTTTGTATGATCCAATTGTGTATTTTAATAATAAATTCCAAATTTTCTAAACACAATTTGTATTAAAATAAATTATTTCTGTTGCTTGAATATTTGTTGATGACTTGACATTGTAATGAACTGCTGCTATATATCATAACCTCATCAAAAAAACAAAGAGACTAATTTTAGGGCAAGAGGAATTCTTATATATCCCTGGCTGCACCAAATATGTCAACCGGGATAATAGGTTCGAGTCTGGTCGTTTCCGGCGTGAAGCAAGTTCGAGATGGACTTGGGTTAGGTCAAACTCAAACACACGTCCATCCGGTCAAGTCCTTAGGACGACACATGCAATTGAGTGAGGTAGATCAGATTCGAGTCGAGTTACTTGGCATTCAAGGAAAGAACGAATGGGCACGTTTTCGGATCAAATCAAGTGCAAGTCAAAGGTGTCATGCACTTGGATCGGGTCATATTTTGAGCGGTTATACGGAGCCCGGTTGACTTCTTTTCATTTTCTAATATTTTGTTGTAAAATATTGAATTAGTTTTTTCTTTCCTCACAAAATATATCTAATTTCTATTTTTTTTAACTATATTTATTCCACAGATGATAAGTGTGAAATCGCCAAAGATGTTACTGCGGTAAATTACCTGCGAGTCACTCTAGTTTAGTTGTTATTCTTTGGCGATCATACCCGTATTTACTCTCTATTGATTCACAGTACATATATTAATAGCTTATAGGTAATACTCCTATGGTGTATCTTAACAACGTCGTAGAGGGTTGCGAAGCACGTATAGCCGTCAAGCTAGAGACTATGCAACCTTGCTCTAGCGTGAAGGATAGGTATTTAAAATTTACCTTTTTTTATTTCTACTTTGTGACGATCTTTTGAAGTAAAATAAACACTATAACAGGATTGGGTTTGGTATTATTAAAGATGCCGAGGAGAAGGGCCGAATCACTCCCGGAAAGGTAAACTCATCGACAAAAACTTATTATCAATATGTTGACGAGTTTGTTATCATTATTATTCCAACTAAAAAACTAATATAAGTTAGAATTGATCAAATCGTGATTATATTTCTCATTTTCTTTTTATTATCGTGCTTTGAAATTTTCGTTGTGAATCCAATCAAACAAATCAAAATGTTTAACAAAGTATACGTCACATAACATGAGAGGTAAGCAAATATAAGTTAATTTTGAAAAGATACATAGGATAAAATAATTTAATAATTCTATATGATAAAAAATATTTTTATTGATTCCTTACAAAAAAAAACATATATTGATAATAAAATAATTTAATAATGGAGCGTAATAAAACAACAAAGCTCTTGATTTTATCACTTGTTCACTGTACACGTAAATTGTAATTTTGAAGGGGTGCAAACACGATCATCATTCCTTGATCATCCGTACAAGGTGTACGATCACACGTTACTAGCACACAATCGTGCACCCCTTTCATACAAGTAAACTGATGTTTCTCTCGGTTCATGATTGTGCGACCATGCATCCGTAATTGTTCTTTTATTTTGATGAATAATACAATGCGAACCATTTATAAACAATATATATAGCAAATGGTGAGTTGGGTAAGTAGACTTTTTTCGTCTAGTGTAGAATCAAGTAGATTATTCCGATTTACATGAAGCAAAGTAAGCCCTTCAATTAATTTAAAAAATTTTAATTCAAAACTCAATTTCAAACCCTCCCACCTATTATCAACTGGAATGATTGAATTTCGACTTTCTGAGCTCAACCTTTATATGAGAAATGAAATTTTATAAATCTCGTGTAACACGCGGGCACTCAGGACCATTAATGCATTGGTGATATATGCAGACTGTTCTTATGGTCGAGTGCAGTAACGGTAATATGGCCATTGCTGTTGCATCTACTGCAGCAACGAAAGGCTACAAGCTAAAGATCGCCATTAATGCTTCAATAAGTAAAGAAACGAAGACTATTCTTCGAGCTTTTGGGGCCGACCTAATCCGCACAGATATAGCGAAAGAGATGATCACACCAAATACATACTTCATCAACCAGCTTGAGATTAATCTTGCAAGCAAACAAGTAAGTTGACATTCCAGCATATCATCATTTAATTTGTTCGAAACAAAATAAACGAATTACACTTAGTTGTTCATTTGTTCGAAACAGATCCATCAGAATACTACTGGACCCGAAATCTGGAATGCTTCAAGAGGGAAGATTGACATTTTAGTATGTGGTATAGGAAGTGGGGGCACCATTAATGGGGTAGGTCTCTTCCTTAAGGCAAAGAATTCTGCTATTGAGGTTAGTTTCTTCGCTTTCATATACCAATTTTTTAAAGATAATATCGTGTCTAATAGGCTTACAAAATGGAGTTTCCTGTTAATTAACATAATTTAATATGTTACACATATATCTTTGCACAACCAAATATTTACTAGACTTTCTTAACTACAAAATACATTTTAACATACACTAATATTTACACGAATTATTTACATTAAAATACATTATCTACACGCAACCTTAAGCTTAACTACATAAAACATTTCTAAAAGGGTAAAATAACTAATTAGACATTTTATCACTATTACTCGCTTGAAATTACCCACAACATAAACTCATTTTAATTTAATTTTATTTATATAGGGGAATCGTATATAGGGTAAAATTATGAATGTTTTCATAAAAATATGGATTCAAAATGACAATGACCTCTTCACTATTCACTAATAAATAGGTATATGGTGTTGAACCTGTTGAAGGTGTAATTGTGAATGGAAAAGAAGGTGCAGGTGAGTATGAACTGCTTTTCTGCAAATGAAATATATACACTCTTTGATCATCAACAAACTCCCTTTTGTTTCACAGAAACTCACAAGATCCGGGAATTAGGTTATCATCCTAGGGTCTTGAATTACAATGTCATCAACGAAGTAATACTGGTAAGTTTTTGGAGTCAATTTCATGGAAGTAAAAGAAAAGAGATTGATTTCTTATAGGAGTTATACAGGTAAGGAGTGAGGAAGCGATTGAGATGGCTAGACAGCTGATGCGAAAAGAAGGTCTTCTGGTGAGCTTTTGATCGAGTTAACATCTATGATTCAAATCTATGCCTCTTTAATTTGTTGTATTCATGTGAAGCTTTAATTCACTTGCAGGTGGGAATATCATCTGGAGCTGCAGCTGTCGCTGCTATAAAACTAGCCAAAAAGCCCGAGAATGCCGGGAAGCTCATAGTTGTATGTCATCTCTCATTCATATTATGCTCGGCTGATATAACAATTCTAGTTTTTTAAAAATGCATGTAGCTAACCATGTATCTTAGGTTGCACTACAACTGTAAATCTTGTAATTTTGAAGTGTATCATGAGTGATCTCCTACTTGTGTACAGGCCGTCTTCCCCGGTGGAGGAGAACGCGATCTATCAACCGAAATGTTCGACCCATTCAGGGACATGTGAACATATACGTCGGGTATCCTGGGAATTTCAATAAGAAAAACCGCTTTGGCGAAATACATTTAACCCTAAATCGACTTGACGATGGGATCACGATCTAGTGTATGTGTGCATGTGTGTTGATTTTGTAAACATGAAATAATAGGTAATTTTGTAAACATAACAAAAATTTTATGGACTTACAATTTATGTATCCATTAAAATTTACTCTATTTTTTACTTTTACTAAAACATAACAAAAATTTTCTCATAATTAGTTTTAAAATTATTTGTTATCCATGATTTTTTAAATTAGGTCATATATCTAGATTTTGATATCTCACACCGGTTATCAAGTAAGCATAACACTTTGAGAACTTGTATGAATACAATTAGAAGATTTGAAAAATAAACAAATCATACATTTTTTGCCTTTTGAATAAGATCAAGTATAATATTTATTCATATTAGAATAATATTTGTATGTGGGTAGTTGACCTGTCCGTATGTGGATCGTTGACCTACCGTATGTGTGACTCGTTAACCTACTGGTATGTTGGTCCTTAACCATTATATTTGTAAGTTATATTTTAATAATATACAATTGTTTTTAACTTTTATTAACAAATATCCGTACAAAACACGAGATATAAACTAATCTACTTTTTTTTTGAAAGTTTACGTTTATAAGAATAAGGGAAAAATGTACATCAGGATCTACTTAGACCGATTAAGCATAAATGCAAAACAAACAAGATAAAGCATGAGAGAAGAGAGATATTAGGTTAAGTGTATCCCAAGAATCTTTCCCAAGATAAGGAGTCAGATGAGAGATCCTTCCAACGGTGAGATGCAATGTTCTTTGTAAGGAGGATGATGTTGTTAGCACAAATGATGGCAGATGTTGAGGTTTTGTTGAAGATAAGATTGTTCCTAACTTTTCAAGTGAAGTAGATGAAAACGGTGATGGTAGAGATCCGACCACTATTAATGAGATTGGGTTTGGTGGTGGTTTGAGAGCTAAGCCAGTTCCAAAGGTTGGAGTAGTAGGGAGGTGGTGAAGGGAGTCGGTCCATTTGGAGATGATTTCAAGGACAAGAGAGGTGTAGGAGCACTTGGTCCAGAGGTGGTGTTCGTCTTCAGGTTGGCTCAGGCAGAGTTTGCAAGTGTTGCCGGTGATGGGAAGCCATCTCGAAGCAATCTCTGAAGTTTGCAAAGAGTTAGGAGCTTTAGAAGCCCATCAAGCCCGGTGTTGAAGCTAGATTTTGGGACGCTAAGACCATTCTAGATGAGAGGGCACCAAGGGGTGGAGGTTCTTGGAGTTTTGAAGAGGTTATAGTTTTTGGGCATGGAGAAGGAGTTATCAGGGTTGATGATGCGGCTCAAGCGGGTAATAGGTGACATAGAGGCGAGGAGCTCATCTCTAATCTTGAGAATCGTATTCCAATGGTAACCAAAGCATGATTTGGAGGGCAGTTTCAAATGGAGAAGTGCTTGATAATTTTCTTTGAGATCCAAGAGGTCCGATGTTATCATTATGTGTGGCACTCTCAAAGATCAAATTGTAATGCTTGCTTTGTCCATGCAAGGAGCTTTTTGAATCCAAAACCTCCATCCTTAATCAGTTTGCAAACATTCTTCCAAGCAACCAAAGAACGATTACGGCATTCTTTTCCAGACCAAAGGAAGGAGTGAATGATGCACTTTTATTTATAGGGTTGGGCATGGGACAGGACGGGATTGAAGTGGTACCGCGTCTTGTCCCATAAATTATAAGCGGAACGGGATGGGACTAAGTCTTACAACTTTTTTTTTCGTCCCGCGTTGACTTTGTCCCACGTGAGATGGGCCGGCCTGATATCACAAGAATTATGCACTGCCTATATTCAACATTTGTATATGTTTTTTTTCTCACGTTTAAAGACACAAATAATAAAAAAAAAACTCGATACCGAATTACCGATTGAAGAGACCTACATTACAACAAGTATCATCAATATGAAAAATTAGAATATTAATTGAGAATATTCTAATTAATATTGTTGTATGCTAGCGGATATAAGTGTATAAGTGTATAACCGTATAAGACAACTAGTGTTTACTACTATTTTAGTATTTTAATACTTTTATACCGTAATTCTTATCAATATAAATTTATAATTTATATATATTATTTATCTATATAATATTTATAACAATACAAATATATTATATATATGTTTATGCGGGATGGAACAAGATTAACCGGGATGGGAACTTTATGTCTCACGTCCCGTCCCGTAAATTTTTCACAGGACGGGATACACATTTTTTTTTCAAATTTCGTCGGTATCGGGACGGAATGAACCGGGATTTATGTCCACCCCTACTTTCTTAGGTTTGTTTTATATTATTTTAACTGTCCGTTTGGTTGAAGCGGTGAAATGAAAACGGAATTAAATCAGATAAGGGTAAAGAAAGGAAATGACAATGATTGGATTACTTTTATGTGTTAAAATACATCTAAACAAATATAGTTTTTAATTAATTTAAAATTATTCGGTTATTGAAAATAATTCTTAGTGCTTCTAAACGTGAACTAAATATTTACTAAATTTATCATATTGTATAATAAAAAGACTTTGAATTGTCATTAAGTCAATATGGATATACGTAATTCTGACAATAGAAAAAATATGTACCTACCAAGGCATCCCTTTATATTTGTCCCATATGTGTCCATATTGTTGTTGAAAACTCTAAAAAAAAGTGTGGTGATGTAAATCAATTTTGACACAACCACTTAATAATGATTCCGTGCTATGAATGTAATGATATCCATACTAACTAGTTGTCTATGCTTCACCTAAATTATTAAATTTTTGTATATATGTATTACCACAAAAAGAACATTTTTGTAAATATATGGACCGGGTCCACCTCCCGCGAAAACCGAGATTGTTATTCGTACCACCTGCAACATGTTATTCATATCCCAACTACACACGCAATGCGTAACCGTAGCAAAAAGCTTATTTCGTTCAAAAATAAAGGAAAATGGCTACGACTACGCTTTACAGAAGCATAGCCATACTACGCATAAGTCGTGCGTAGTCGTAGAGCATATGTGTAGTAGTTATAACATGCATTTTGTAAACTGAACGAACCGAAGAGGTAACTCTTTTAGTTTTCTATGATCCAATTGTGTGTTTTTTTTTAATAAATTCATTTTTTTCTAAACACAATTTGCATTAAATTTTACATTGTACTGAACTGCGAGTGCTATAAATTGATCATCATTTCTCATCAAAAAAATCAAAGAAAATCCACAAACAGAAATTTTCTTGTATAGCCCAGGCGGTATCAAATATGTCAACCGGGGCATTAGGGTCAAGTCCGGTCATTTCAGGTAAGGCGGTCCAAACGATCCGGACTTGATTGGATCGGACTATTTTTTACTACTTGTGTTTTCGCAGTTCATGGACCGGATCAGACCAGACCGGATGGTTACGGTCCGGTCCAATACGGTCCGATCCGGAACTTTTTATTTTTTTTTGAATATATATTTTGTATGGATTAAATTCGCTCCGGTCCTTTGGACTGGACCGGACCAGACCAGACCGGATGCTCTTGCAGTTAAAAAATATTTAAAGTGTAAAATATCCGGTCCGGACCTAAACATTACGGTCCAGAACCAATGGATCGTAATATCTTAGACCGGACTGGATCGGACCGCATTTTTACAATTACGGCCCAGGACCGTACCGGTCTGGTTTTTCAGTCCGGTCTAATTGTGTGCAACCCTAATTTCAGGCTACAAGCAAGCTCGAGATGGGTTTGGGTCAGGCCAAGCACACATCCTCTCGGTCCATTCCTCGCGACGGGTCATGCAATTGAGTATGGCAGGTCGGGTTCCGGTTGGGTTACTTGGCATTCAAGGAAGAAAAGAATGGGTTCGTTTTGGCCCGTTTGGGTTACATGCGGTAAACTCCAATCGAGTTTGGGTCGAATCAAGTCAAAGGCTCCATGCACTTGGATCGGGTCATATTTTGGGCAGTTATACGGAGCCTGGTTGACTTCTTTTTATTTTTTTAATGATATGTTATAAAAAAAAAACTAATCAATTTTTCCTTTTCTCACCAAAATCCATCCAAATCCGACATTTATAGTTGATGAAAAAATATCTAATTTTATTTGAAAATTTCCCTATTTTACAGAGGGTAAGTGTGAAATTGCTAAGGATGTTACTGAGGTAATTTACCTACCAATTTCTTTAGTTTAGTTGTTATTCTTTGGCGATCCTAACCATCTATTAATTCATAATGCATATATGAATAGCTTATAGGTAATACCCCTATGGTGTATCTTAACCACGTCGTAGAAGGCTGCGGAGCGCGTGTAGCCGCCAAGCTAGAGTTGATGCAACATTGTTCAAATAGGTAATGAAAGTTGAAAGATTTTGGTCAAATACACTTTTTTCTATTTTCATTAGATTTATGTACTCACTTAATTTTTACAACTTTCATTAAATTGAAGTTGAAAGATAATTGAGTTTAGTTAGCGGTACATTTACTACACATATTTATACTATGAACTTAGTTATTAGAGATAAGTTTTAAAAAAAGGCTTAATTAGTTAATTTGGTCATCAAAATTTATTTATAGTATAATAATCTAAATAAATAGTGGGAATAGGATCACAACTTGGGGTAGAATATAGATTATTCTAAAATATCTTCTTGTATTGATATTCTAACTATTATTTTCTAATAAAAATTTTAAACTAATCATTTATCCTTTGTGAGGGGTTTTTGAACTAAGCATTATGCATTTTTTTTTTTTGATGAAAACTAAGCATTATGCATTTGCCATCACAGGATTGGATATGGTATTATCAAAAAAGCAGAGGAGACGAACAAGCTCAATCTCGAGAAGGTAAATGATCGGCAAACATAATTTTTTATGATCGGACTTTTATATACTAGTGTAATTCCCGTACCTTGCACAGATAGTTGATATAATTTTTTAAAAACTTATAAACTTCAACATATGTAACAAAAATATTTTGATTTTAATTTCTATGTTTTTTTTATTAATTTTTTTTATAAATTAAATTTCAAATCTAAAAATGGTTTGGCTGAATATGAAGATTGATAACTGAATCCTAAATAGTTTAGGATTAACAATTAAAATCCAAAATAATAAAAATATTTAGTTAAATAAAATTCTCAAATTTAATTATTTTCAAAAAAAATTAGTTAAATAAAAATGTTTAATTATCAAATAATTCTTTAACAAAATTTTAATGATAATTCTAATTATCTATTTAAAAAGGAATGAATTATTCACTTTTTAAAAATAATTTTTTGGGCTTAGAGATATGTGGTTGCGACATGTGACAAAAGAGGGCTTGTAACACCCCAAATTCTCAGAACTCGGGACATTATTGGTTAGGACCTCACAATGGGTTCTGACCTCAGTTTGACAACAATTTTACTAGGATCTTGCAACAATACACAAATAAGAAAAACCGAAATTCATAAAATAGTATTTTAAAGATATGTGCAACAACGTCTAACAACCTATAGTACTTAAACAACAAAAAGACTAATTGTCTTAACAAGAAGAAAGAAACAAAAGACAAACACCCAACCCCACTCTAAGGAGTACGGAGACCCGGCTGACCACTACTTCCGGATCACTCAGTTGCTGCTCTAACATGTGGTGAATCTAAAAACACAACAAAACAACCATTAACTAGCTATCTAAACATTAAATAAATAATAATAGCACACACACACATCATAGAAAAAGTAAACACTCATCATGCTTTCAAACAATTCATTTATTATCTTTACTTAGGTGATTCACGCTTACTAATGATACTTATTTTGTGACACGAGGGATTCCCAAACCTCGCCTCCGCCCCCGTGTAACCATCAGGAATGGATCCGATGCATCTCACCTTGTACCTGTATGGTCAGGGTATAGAGAACCTCCCAGTCTCCTGTCAGAGCTGGGCAGTGATGTCACGGCCCGTTATACATACACTTGGGCCTTAAAATATAATAATAACAGTCGTCCTATCAAGTTATTATTATAAACACACATCGCACACACACCACTATTATTATCCAACTAACATCCAAAAACTAGCTAAGTAAGTCGCAATGACTTACCTGAATCGAAACTTGATCCCCATCATCTCAACTCGGTCCGCAACTGTTGGGACTCAATTGCCTGTCATAAGGGCAAGTGAATCAAAATTCATCCCATATTTTCAGAACTCTATAACTTCTAAGATGTACAATCCTTGTCAAGGGACAAAAAAAATTTCTAAAAACCCTCCTAAGGTAAAATGACCATTTTACCCCTAGTCCCGAAACTCTCAAAGATCCTATAATATATGCTCAAACTTTCTTTGGGACTTAAGTTCATAAACTAACTCTTAGGAGTTAGTTTAGGTAGAACTTATAGATTACACACTTTTCTTAAATTTTAATGAAGTCACTAAGGTCCAACTTTAGCCTATGGTACGAGTTCCGAATAAAAAATTTAAAAAGTCTAACAAAAATCTCTAAGTCTTTTATGCTATGCACTCTATCCATAGCAGCCAAAATTTCCCAAAAATACATAATAATCACTTCTACACAAATTCTCAAAGTCGATTCCAAAACCAGAAATTCAGACTTAGCCAAAAACTGAGTATTTCTTAACTGCTCATCTACTCCAGTTTGGACCTTCATAGATCTAAATCCAACCGTTGGATCAACCCCAACTTTTGATACACCACACTATGCATGACACTATATAACATACTAAAAACTGAACGGTGAATTATGTTTCTAAGATATCCAAACTTTAGCTCAAACATGACTACACAACACCAGATAATTCCAGCACTCAGCAATTTCAGCAACATCCAGAAAACTGTTTAAGGTCCCAACTTCGAAAGATCATAACTCCTAACCCACTTGCTGGATTCATCCCAAATTTTAATATGTTCTACCACAATATGCCAACTATATCATATCCAAAATTCAAGTCCAACAGAGATCAAAAGCCGAATCAAAACTATCTCACAAAACAACATCTCATGCTGTTTTTCTCAACACTCAACACTTTTATAAAAATTGTATGAGGAGTCAACGTTGAAACACCATAACTCTCAAACTGTAACATGGATTCCTATAAAATTTTGGTATTATGTATTATGCAATACCGACTATGACATATCCGAAAACCAACTAAAAATAATAAATCTAACTTACCCAAATATGGACCCGAAGTTGACTGTTTGTCACTTCCGAAAAATTCAGAAAACGCCTCAGCTCTTCAAGCTATCTTCCGAGGCTGTTAGGGAAGGTCTAAAGACCCCTATGGACACTCTCATCAGCACATACACAAGGAGGTTTGAGTCTCCAGTCTCACTAGCCGCTCGTTTGCTTTCTGGCTCCATTCACACGTCTTGAGTTTGGTCTCCCTAACCTTCCTTCGAGCTGCTCCCATTCTGACCCAAACACTCGACCCCCTCTCTGCAGCACGGACGAGACTTGATTAGCTGATGGTCAGAGTGGAAGGGAGACCTGATACGTGTGTCGGACTGCAAGAAAAACCCTTCCCAGACTCATGTAATCGAGGAGAGGAAGAGAGATAGATTAAGCGGTGATTTGGTTTATCTAAACAAGATGAGTAGAAGAGGGTCTGAATGTGTACTCACTACAGAATGGAAGGGATGGAGGGGACGTTCACTGAAGGGCGGTGTAACCGTCGAAGCAGGAAGCAAAGATGCACTCACTTGCGGCTATCCTAGGCGTTGTTGAACTTCTCATGTGCAGCGGGAGATCCTAGGGCAAGGTGTCGGCTGCTCGAGGAGTGTCGGCACTGAAGGCTGTGTAACCGTCGCTGCAGGTAGAAGGGCGTGAAGCGGGCTTGGATCCGGAGGCAAGCGGCTTGGCGTGGAGTCCGTCTGAAGGTATAAGGGAGTAGAGGATGGTGTTGTTGTCCAGTCGAAGACGCCTGCGGCTCACCGGCGTGGAGGCGAAGGCGAGCGGCTGCTAGCGGCGCTGGCTGCTGCGTGATGGGCTGCTGCGCTTTGAGGAGAGACGTGAAGAGAGAAGCGGCGCTTAGGGCAAGGAGACGCAGAAGAGGAGATGGGGATAGAAGACGTAACGGCCCAGTGGATTACTCGAAAACAGGCCCGGATGGTAAGGTTCAAGGCTGAAATTGGGCTTGTCAAACTCATGTCATGACTTTGTCAAAAGTTGTCACGACTTCGTCTTGGTTTCGTCACGACCTCGTCAAAACTCGTCTTGGCCTCGTCAAAAGACCTAGATATATATATATAACTAGGGTTTGGTGCATTTTTCATCATTTTATGTGGTGACCAACTTACATAAAATGATAAAATTAAAGCTAGACATAAAGTTATGTATCTTAAAGAGGTCAAGGTTCCAAATCTCGGTTTGACTCGGAATAATCGGAAATAAAAAAAATTTTCGGTTATTACAGGGCTCTCCTTTAATATATATATATATATAGAGTATAGATCATATGAGAACACCCCCTAACGTGAGAACATGATAACAAATTCGTAATTATTATCAGTTTTGTTACGAATGTGCCATACCGTTTAATGTATTATTCGTAGTTATTGTTGGTTGAGTGGATTATTCGTAGTTATTGTTGGATTCCTAATTATTATTATTCGTAATTATTATTATTTTTGATATCTACTCTAAATCTCAACCCTTAATACTCACATCCAACGATGTACGATTGTTCTCATGTTCTCACGTTAGGGGTGTTCTCATGGGAACCACACTCTATATATATATATATATATATATATATATATATATATAAAAGATGTGTGGCGCTGTATTAATTACTCTCTGATTTTTCTTAACACACTAATGATTCATTTTTAATTTATAATAGGCCAATGCTTACCATGAAAAGTGAAGTCTTGTTTTTAGTTCGTAAAAATGAATACCATAGTTAGAAATCAATAAAATGAATGACTAAGGAAAAGGGAACTAGTAGTATCAAAGATATGTACTAAATTTCTCATCTAAGTCCACAAAAGAAGGATTTAATAACCTTAATTCGATTATTTATTAATGATGTACCTCTCAAAGTCTTTAAATACAGAAGTATTTAGAAAAACAAATAAATCATATTTAGGAAAGTAAATAACATCATTGAGATATATCTAATCAAGAAGATCTTGATCTCGGATTTATCATGATCTTATCATGTCTCTTCAAGTCGATGGTGTGTGATGCACAACACCGAATTTGAACATGAGAAACTAAAAACGAATCGGACCTAAATCCGTCGTAAACAAATCCGTCAGTTGGTCGGTGGAACGTGTAAAGCAGGTGCACGAAGTTATGTGGTTTTTGGACGTCCATCTTGACTTGCTTTTGAATATATTTTATTCATTTGAGGCAATGAATCTTGATAGAAAGTTGTTGGGTTGACCTTTGTATTGTTTGACAATATGTTGTCGGTTTGTGTAGTGGTTCTAGTATGGGTCCGGTTGGTTGGAGGTTCTAGGATGCCTGTAGACTAACGTCTTAGGATGCCGGTACACTAATGTCCTAGGGCACCGGTGTAACACCTCAAGTTCTGATACCAAGAAGGAACTGAAAAGCTTAATTGATGATTTATGAACTAAGGTTCATAGGTCATCACTCTCATCATAGCTATTACCAATTTGACAAGTTAGATTTCTCTAGTTTTTATTCTAAACATTAAAATAATTGTAACAACGATCGTGGATGTGTAACGACACTGATTTACACATTATAACGAACATTAACTATTCTTTTTTCATATGCTTGCTAAAGATTATTAATTCTTTTTACCTATAACGATTGTGCAAACATAAATCTTTTAACTGTAATATAATTTCAAAAGCGATCGTGTTAACAATCATTATTGATTACATAATGTCAGAATGTGATACAAAAATTAATAATTGAGCCCTTAGTTGAATTGGTTGTATTTCCTAAATAAAAGATAGTGAATTTTTCTAACTTTATCTAATGAATCTCATTTATAAACGCTTACGGTATTCCTAAATCTTAAACGTTCAATATTTATTCATATGAATATTAAATGCTCTATATATATATATATATATATATATATATATAAATAAGCGCTTATCATGTGAACATGTAAACACCGAATATATGTGACTATACCACCGAATATATGTAACTATACCGCCGAGTATTTAGAGTCAAGTCCGGCGAATATTTCTTCCATTAATAACACAACTTTTTTTCCCTTTAATATCGCCTAATCTCAACCATCTATTTAACGATCTAACGGATACAATTTGTTCTCATTTTACATGGTAAGAGTTGTTTACATGAGAGTCAACCTCTCTCTCTATATATAGAGAGATATCCTGACTCATATATAAACAACTCTTACCACGTGAACATGTAAACACCGAATATATGTGACTATACCGCCGAATATATAGAATCAGGTCCGGCGAATATTTCCTTTTATTAATAACACGATTGTTTCCCCTTTAATATCTCTTAATCTCAGACATATATTTAACAATGTAACGGATACAATTTGTTCTCATCTCACATAGTAAGAGTTGTTTATATGGGAGACAACCCCTCTATACATATGCTTGAATGGGAAGAGAAAATGGCATAGATGTCTTTTTTTTTTTTTTTTTATTGAAAGAATTTGGCTAAATAGATAGATCCTTTTCTATTGCCATCAGGTTTGTGTAACCTTCAATTTTTATCACTTTCGTTAAATTCAACCTGGAAATTAAGGGATTTGATTAGGTTTCCATTCCCATTGTATTTATACAATGAGCTAGTAACTAGAGAAATATCAAGAAAGGCTTAACTAATTTAAATTTCTTTTTTCTCTTTGACCGAGTATGTGCAGAATGTTCTTGTCGTCGAGTGCAACTTCGATAACACGGCCATTGCCCTTGCATCTGCTGCAGCAGCTAAAGGTTACAAGCTAAAGATCGTCTTCGATGATTCAATGAGAAAGGAAACGAAGACTATTCTTCGAGCTTTTGGGGTTGAACTAATATTCCACACAGATACAGAAGCAGATATAGAAGCAGATATAAACAATCACCAAATTCATCTTGCAAGCACACAAGTAAGTGGGCATTCTAGTATATGGTCATTTTTCTTTAAAGCAAAGCCTCGTTCACTTATACAGTTGTTGATTTTGTGGAGAACAGATCAGTGGAGATACTGGACTTGAAATCTGGAATGCTTCAGGAGGGAAGGCTGACATTTTCGTAGCTAGTTTAGGAACTTGTGACACGATTTTTGGGGTAAGTTGCTTCCTTGAGCCCAAAAATTATGCTATTGAAGTTATTTTATCAGCATGGTAATCACTAATCACCTCTTCGCTAATGAATAGGTGTATGGTTTTGAATGTGCTAAGGTGGATGGTAAAGAACCCGGTAAGTTGAACTCATTTTCTGTAAATAAATAAATATATATACATATATATAGAGGGTCCGGTTCCGGTGAGCAGGACCCTTGCAGAGAGAATGAGGAGAGCCGGAGAGGTGCATGACAAGTGGTATGCCACGTCACCTTTTTTTTTTTTTTTTTTTTCCAGATTTTCTTTTTGTAAATAAAAATTGGTGTTCATATTTTTATAAGTATGTGTTCATTTTTAAAAGAGTCGTTGTTCATATTTTATCAATAAATGTTCTTTTTTTCCAACAATAACTTTTCATTTTTTTAACATTAATTGTTCATTTTTGTATTATTTTTAAAACATTTTTTTCAGATTTTTATTTTTGAAAATTATACTATTCTTTCAAATTGTGTTAATAAAGTATGATGTTCATTTTTTTACAAGTATATATTCATTTTTTTTTACAGTTATGGTGTTTATAATATGATGTTTATTTTTTTTTTTAAATTATACTTTTCTTTAAAATCGTGTTTATAATATTCAGAGATCGATTACATAAAAAATTGTGAAATCAAAGAGAATACAAGACGATTCAGATTTTGTTTCTTCGAATTTCTACTCTCACTATTTAGAATTTCATTCTTAACGTTTAGGTTTCATTATGATTGATGTTTGTCTTCGAAATCAAATTTGTTTGAATCATTTTGTGTTTGATAAGTTTGATTGAGAAATTACATGTATATACATATGTTGAGTTGGTCTAATAGCTCCAATTGAATGATCTATATGCTCTTTTTAGTGTGCACGCAAACTGTTCGACAAAATGTCTTATAGAAAAATAGTTTATAATATTTACATGAATAATTACATAAAAAGTATGAACACTGACGAATAAAAACATGAACAATGACGTATAAAAGTATGAACACCGATGACTTATCTATAATTTTGACACATACATAACATATTATGATCATCGTTTAACGTTTTGTGATGAGTTTTTTAGTTTTGTAGTTATATAGTGTAAATGAACATCTATGCATTATAAAACAAACACAAAAGAATAAATGGACATGACACTTTGATGAATAAAAATACTATGAACACCGATGTATAAAAACATGAACAATGACATATAAAAGTATGAACACCGATAACTATTTTGAATGTAAGGGTATTTTTTCAGATTTTAAGTTAATTTACAAAAATGCCATTAATGATGAGCGTGTGAGAGCCCTTGATTTAAATTCATCCAATGGCTTACAACCCTCCTAATTCCTATCTACGAGCTCTCTCCTCACTTGAACTAAAATCTATATATATATATATATATATATATATATATATATATATATATATATATATATATATATAAATCAGTTTATTATTTTTGTTAAATATTAGAATTTGTTTAAAATATTAAAAAAAAAAGGGCTTTCCTGCCTATAACTTTTGTTAAAATCTCATTGGTGAGTGACGGAAATTCTTTATTAGAACTAGAAAAGAACTGATTTCCATTTTTTGAGGCTACCCAAGACTTTTTATAATTGAAAATGGGATAAATGAAATGACGAGTTTATACGATAGGGCAATTTTTTGAAACTTATTGGAAAGTTACTGCAGCTTTCAAACAAAGGCAGTAAAAAAAAGAGTGATGTAAGATATAGATCAAACTAAATAAATTGTGCATAACATTAATCTTTTTCCTTGAAGATTATTGTTTAATTTTTTTAGTTATTGATGTAAGATAAGCTAAAAATGGAGAAAACAAATATATATATATATATATATATATATATTGACTCTAATGTAAAAAGTTCTTACCATGTAAAATGAGATTAAATTGTATTCGTTAGATCGTTAAATAAATGACTGAGATTAAGCGATATTAAAGGGGGAAAAATCGTGTGATTGGTGGAATAAATATTCGCCGGACCTAATTCATATTTCGGCGGTATATTCACATTTATATTCGGCGGTATAGTCACATATATTAGGTGTTTACATGTTCACATGGTAAGAACTGTTTATATTTCGGCGGGTATATTCACATGGTAGGGTGTGGTTCCCATGAGAACACCCCTAACGTATATACATGAGAACAATCGTACACCGTTAGATGGTGAGTATTAAGGGTTGAGATTTAGAGTAAATATCATAATTAATAATAACTACGAATAATAATAATTAGGAATCCAACAATAACTACGAATAATCCAATCAACTAACAATAACTACGAATAATAAATTAAACGATATGACACCTTCGTAACAAAACTAATAATAATTACGAGTTTGTTCTCATGATTACATGATAAGCCTGTTCTCATAGGATCTATATATATATATATATATATATATATATATATATATATATATATATATATATATATATATATATATATATATATATATATATATATATATATATATATATATATATACACAAAGGACTATTATTTACACAAAATTATGAAAACCCTAATACCCAGTAAATGAACGCGCATTCACGCCCTAAGGGGCTGAAAAACATCCCTCCCACTTCCCTGAAAACCCTAGCCGCAACACCTCTCACTCGACTGTCGATACCAAAATCAAAACCCAGCCCACATGTTTCAACTCAGTTTTGACCATCCTGGGTTCTCAAATCCATGGACAACCAAGACGTGTTGCCTTGAAGCAACTAGAAGTGGAAATAGTACAAGCTCCGAAGAAAAAAGCGTGGGTGTTTTGGCCACGAAAGAAGAAGCGATGGAGACGATCCAGATTTTGTTTCGGTCATATCCTGAAATTGAACCTGAGAGAAAGAGCTTTGAGATCTGCAAACGGATCTCGAAGGCCTCCAAAATGATACAGAAGGAAGGCACAAGGAGTTATGCTAAACAGCCTTCTCGTGGTGGAGCAGAAGGAGAACAATTCTCAATCGATGATGAAGGCAAGCAGTGTGGGAAATGGGGGCCAGAAGATAAACGTCATTTGCAAGGCTGATCGTTACCTCATAAATTCGACCAAAAAGGTACTCCAACAAACTCCAAGTTGATCGTTGTCTAGAACAGAGAATGCCTAGAATAGAGAATGAAACACAAACCTTCTATAGACTTGATCGTTGTCTTCTTTGGAATTGATCTTGCTGAGAGTTGTGTGAATGGCATTGGAACCATTTGCCTATCTAACAACTCCAAAGTTGAATTTCTGCTATCATCTTTCTTTACAAACACATTAAAAAAAAATCATGAGTGAACAAAAGAGGTCTTTTAAAGAAGATGTGTGCAAGATCAACAACCCTACACCCCTAAATAACGAAGAAAAGAAAAATGTTGAACAATCTCAAGATAAGAACAACAATAGTGAGTTCAAGAATAAAGGTAAAAGCAAATATGATTTTTGCTTGTTTACTGGCTTTTGGTGGCTGTTGTTTTGTCTTGTAAGCTCAGGCCATTCATGAACACAAAGAGGAAGGTGCCTAAATAAAGAATGGATTAAGGTATGCAATTTAGCGGAATGACTTTCTTGTTGTGGGATTCTGATTGGACTAAAATCAAGTCTTATGGCGTGACACTAATAGAAGCAAAGCTGGTCGGATGGCATGGTGCACTAGTTGATACATGTTTTAAGGAAAGTACAGAGTGAGAACATATTCAAGCAAGAAATGAGCACAAAGAAACATAGAAAGTATGCAGGGAGTTTAATCGGCAAGTAGATGCAGAAAAACTAAAGATTCTTCCGGGTGTATGAATAACTGTAATTGGGAGAACGGTGTCAAGCGTAATAGTGGGATGGTGAGTTTCTTCTACCAATAGCAACACAGGAATAACAATGTATTATATGAATTTTTCCTTTACGTCTCAAAGGAAAAATATCGAGCCATTTGGAACACGGAAAATTGCACCAGAAAATTTGGGATGCAATGAAAGAACAATTGAAGTCTATACATTTTCTCTGTAAAATGGACACCTGCAACTAAATGAAAACTTATTATGTCATGACTAATTGGTTTTGTTTGAACAAATATGATATTTGGATGTCTTTTGAGATAAAGAGGAAGCAAGGCAGACTAAAATGCCTCTTTTCCATCATTAACAATTCAGGAATGAGAAACGGTTTGTATGTTGCTCACAAAAGATATCTTTTGTTGATACAAATGAATTTCCCATGAAATTTGTTAGAAATAGAAATGCCAAGAATCAAATAATAACAAAACAGGAACATCTAATGAACAAATAAGGAAAATGATGTTATTGACATGAACACCTAATGAACAAACAGTGGAGAATGATGTCAATGACTCTTGTTCTGACTATTCTTTTCTGACTATTCTTAAAATAATGTTTTGAAAGCAGATTTTTATAGACGGAAATTACAAATCACATGGTGATCGAAATGTGCATTTGTTTCTTAATGTTTTACATTTTTAATCTTTTGCAAACTATCCTATCGGATGTTATAATCACGAGGGTAATGAAAAATTCACACAAGAACAACCATGAAATTAACCAACATTAATGCTATGAACAAGCAAGCAATAACTAACCTTAAAAAAAAAAAAGAAGCAAATACTTCCAAAATTTTGAAATCAAGTTCATCTTTCCAGAATCTTTGGGATGACTTTACTTTATTGAAGATGTTTCTCGAGTGTGGCCTAAACGATTGTCTTGGAAGATGTCGTAGTCACATGCCCCTGTTGATCGTGATGATCGTGGTTGTGTTCGAGGTCTCCGAAGATCCTCCATCTAGGTGGGGGCAACGTCGTGGGGTCCACATTTCCGCAGGAGGTATGACATCCCCTAAAAAAGGTTTCTACCATCCTGCTTCCCGGCGGCGAGACACAGCGCTTGTTCATCTAGCCCGTGTCCTCTCCATGTTTTGCCAGCCTCGAGTGTTCCGCGTCTTCTCCCAAGGTGTAGTTGCTCCGATTTTTTGGATCTTTCTCACATTTTCGGTTTTTGCTTGTGGTGATTGTTTTGTTTTCCTTTTGGTGTTTCTTTTTGCATGACGGTCTGTCCGTTTGCCGTTTTTCAGCCTCTCGATACACCAATTATCTTTGGTGTAATCGAGCATCTTACCTTCTTGATCAAAAATATATATATATATATATATATATATATATATATATATATATATATATATATATATATATATATAAAAGCTGAAAAAAAAAAAAAAAAGGTAGTCTTTGTTTGAAAGAAACTCACAGGATCCGATAAATGCTGAATAGGGACTCATCCTGGGGCCTTTGACTTCACTACCATGCTAGATATTATACAGGTAACGAGTGACGAAGCGATTGAGATGGCTAGACAGCTGGTTCGAAAAGAAGGTCTTCTGGTAAGTTGTTTAGTTAGACATGTATGGCTACCTCAAATTTATGCTTCTTTAAGTTGCTGTAGTCATAGGAGAGATAACAGTACGTACGTAATTCACTTGCAGGTGGGGATATCATCTGGAGCTGCAGCTGTCGCTGCTATAAAACTAGCCAAAAGGCCCGAGAATGCCGGGAAACTCATAGTTGTATGTCATCTATCATTTTCTCCAAAGTTCACCACTCATATAATATCCGAGCAGAACAAGATGAACTTGTATTCTCGGATGATATAACAACCCTAATAGTTTCTTATAAAAAGTGTTATGAGTGATCTCCTACTTGTGTACAGGCCTTCTTCTCCGGTGGAGGAGAACGCGATCTATCAACAGAAATGTTCGATCCATTCAGGGACTAGGAACCATTACATGCCAGCCAAGGATGATGTATGTGTGTACAAATACGCCGGGCATCCCCGGAAAATACAATAAAAAGTGTTAAAACCTACATCGACTCAGACGGTGAGATCACGATCTGGTCTATGTGTGTACGTCTTGATTTGTATTACAATCAAGAAGCTTATAAATCTACTCAACAATGGGATCACAATCTAGTATAGATTGTGTTGCTTTGCAAATAAAATTATGTCTCCTGCTCTCGGATTTATATTCCAGTAATAATGTTGTTGGCTGGCATTATATCTAATGGTTACTACTCTTGCGTTAATTTGGATTGAATCGTGTACGTCAAATCCTTTTTTTTTTTTTTATGTAAATGGCAATGGAATTCAAGTTCACGATGTGAGCCTCCCCGGAAAAGAAAACATTGTCATCAACAATTTGATACCGATAGCTTTACCACCAACTGTTCATGGCAAAATGATTAAGGTTGGTCAAGACACCTTTTATAATCATCCATTAGAAGTCTCATTTGATGAGAATTTGATAATCTTTATGTCTCGGTGGTCATGCGTGAAACTAAGCCTACAACTATCGAAATCAAGTCGAAAACGCTCTCCCCGAGCATGTCCAAGTCACGCCAACATCCGCTCACTCCGGTTAAGTTGTCGAGTTTACACACTCTCAGTAAAATACTTATAAATGAGTAATTATTTGGAATTAGAAAACCCATAAAAACTACTTTTACACGTATCTTCAAACTAGAGCTCCAACTTTCCAGTATATTGAAAGTCGAAATTTCAAGAGAAAGAGAGTGAAAATGACTCGACGTTAGAAAAACTACGGTACTTGTTATAAGCTTTGGACCGTGATCAAACATGGAGACATGAAAAATGGATATGCAAGACATACGAACACCGTACCTAATCCAAGCATATATGATGCAATACTTCATGGACATATTATATATAACAATATGTGGCATTCAAGACAAGAGTCAACAAGTCAAAGAGGCATCTCTCCTCTTGCCTTGACTGAAGCCAATATAGTGCAAGAGACTTTTTTCCACTCCATAAAGCCGGCCATGCATCTCATTTCATCCTTATTCATTTGGTTTGTTGTCCAAGTGAAGATAATAAGCTCCAAGATTTATTTTTGAATAAAGGTCAAATGTGACTAGTGATTGCTTTGAATTTTCTAGTTAGAAACTCTTTAATTTATTTATTGCATTTTCTTTTGATAAGTCTTTAATATTTCTAACACTTATTAGGGTTGAAAGGTTGATATTGTAGGCTATTTAAAGCCTTCATGCCACCACGTTCTAGGACAATTCAAGATCAATGAAGTGTGTTTAGTCTTTGTGCTTTCACACTTATTGTTTGCTCTAAAATAAAACCGAAAATCTGGGTGAGATGTTTAGTTTTCGACCCTTATAGGTGAGATGCTTAGAAGAGTTCTTGAAGTGAGAGTCTTCAAGAACGAAGGAGTTTTCAATCTCAAAGTGAGATTCCGAGGGAGATCGAGGAACTCGAGTTGAGGAAATCTAAGGTGAGAGGTCAAACGATCTTGCTCTTCATAAATCAATCTACCTTTATTTTCATCCCTTTTTCCACATTTTAAAAGCGTGTCAACCATCCATTTTTATACAAGAAAGGAGGAAGAATGCCGGTGGATCCTCATGTTCGAAAGAATTTGATCACATCAGTTCATTACCTTAAAAGGTTATACTTGACGGATTAGTATGTATGCACTCGAGTGCAAGATCTAGATACAAAGTTGTACGTTTTGGCAGTTGCGTGAGTTCAACGTTTATTAAATATATTGTAACCATAGGAAACTTTCAGATTCGTTTTCGGGGTTTAGGGTTAGTTGAGTTTTCGGCTCTAAGAAGGTAGAGGAGTTCATAGTCGTAAACCTTGACTTTAATTTTTCAATTGGTTTTCATACGTTTAATGAACACGTGACGAGGTAACGGAAGGGGATACCCCGATTGCACTATAGAGCCTTTTCTTGGATTTATGATAAATATGACTAAAAAAGAGTTTAATCACCGTACACGTGGCTCAAATTTACATGATATAACTTTCATCTATTATACATACTAAAACAGAGTACATGATTTGATGACGTGGCGCGCTGTGGAAGCAGCAATCAAATGGAGCTCCCACAATTTTTTGGTCAATAAATCTTTAGTTTTTAAGCCATAAAATCTTTTTTTTCTAAACAATTTTTTGGTCAATAAATCTTTATTTTTTAAGCCATAAAAAAAATTTTCTTAAACTAACACATTGCTATTCAAAATTATACGTAACTTTTTTTTGTTGGAGATTCTCCAAGATTTTATAGGCCAATAAATCTTTATTTTTTGTGGGAGGAAAGCTTTTTTTACTAACCTAACAAACTTCTATTCAAAATTGTACGTAATTTTTTTTTTTTTTTGAGATTTTCCAAGATTTTATAGGTTATAGTCAAATCTCCTTTTTATTTTTATTATATTTATGGGTCCTTGTGACCTACTAATTTGTGGGTCCTTAAAATCTATTGATTTGTGGGTTGTTTGTGACCTACTAATTTGTGGACCGTTGAACTATTAAATTCGTAATTCTTATTATATCAATATAATAAATATACATCTATATACTTTACTAAGACAAAAAACACTAATACTTTACTAAATAAATATACATCTATTTTTATTTTGTAAAATAAAAATTAAGACTTCATATTTTTATCGGATTAAATTTTTTTACTAAATCTCGAATTAAGCCAATAACTTTTTTTACTAAACCTTAATTATTTTGTAAAATAGGAATTTTGTTATCCCACATCGGTTATCAGAGAAGGATGACACTTTGACAACATGTATAAATAGACCTCAAATGTTTGAAGATTATACAAATCATACATTTTCGGATCTTTTGGTCAGAATCAAGTATAATACTTATTATACCGGATTAGCATTTGTATGTGGAGTGGATTGTTGTGACCTACTAATTCGTAGGTCCGTTTGATCTAATGATTTTTGGGTCGTTTTGATCTAATGATTTTTGGGTCATTTTGATCTAATGATTTTTGGATCGTTTTGACCTACAGATTTTTGGATCGTTTTGACCTATAGATTTTTGGGTCGATTTGACCTAATAATTTGTGGGTCGTTGTGATCCACTGACTTGTGGGTCGTTGTGACCCAATAATTTGTGGGTTGTTGTAACCCAATATGTTGTGGGTCGTTATGACCCACTGTTTTGTGTGTCGTTGTGACCCACTGATTTGTGTGTCATTGTGACCTATTGATTCGTGGGTCGTTGTGACCTACTGATTCATGGGTCGTTGTAACCTACTGATTCGTGGGTCGTTGTGACCTAATAATTTATGGGTCCTTGTGACCTACTAATTTGTGGGTCCTTAAAATCTACTGATTTGTGGATTGTTTGTGACCTACTAATTTGTGGACCGTTGAACTATTAAATTCGTAATTCTTATTTTATCAATATAATAAATATACATCTATATACTTACTAAAATAAAAAACACTAATTCTTGACGTGCCACCCCACGTTTTTTCTCTAATTAAACTTTTTATTAAATTACGAATTAAGCTAATAAATCCTTTTTTTACTAAACCATAATTAGCCTAAATCTTTTTTAGTTAGTTCCAATTTTAAAGTATTTTATTTGGATTACTAACTAATTCCGATTACAATAACATTTCATCTTCTTTTAATTATTAATTAATATTTAAAATTAAAAGATATTGTTCATAAGCCTATCTCATACCCGTAAGCTTAACTTCCTTCCTATCTATATACTTTACTAAAACAGAAGATACTAATGTTGATGTGGCTATCCACATTTTTATCGGATTAAATCTTTTACTAAATCACGAATTAAGCCAATCACTTTTTTTTACTAAACCTTAATTATTTTGTATAATATGAATTTTGTTATCCCACATCGGTTATCAGAGAAGAATGACACTTTGACAACATGTATAAATAGACCTACAAGGTTTGAAGATTATACAAATCATACATTTCTAGACCTTTTGAGTCGTTGTAACCTACTGATTTTTGGATCGTTGTAACCTACTGATTTATAGTTCGTCTTGACCTAATGATTTGTGGGTCGATTTGATCTAATAATTTGTGGGTCGTTGTGACCTATGAATTTGTGGGTCGTTGTGACCTATGAATTTGAGGGTAGTTGTGACCTATGAATTTGCGGGTCGTTGTGACCTATTGATTCGTAGGTTGTTGTGACCTATTGATTTGTGGGTAGTTGTGACCTACTGATTCGTGGGTCGTTGTGACCTACTGATTCGTGGGTCAGTGTAACCTACTGATTTGTGGTCGTTTGTGACCTACTGATTTGTGCATCGTTGAACTATTAAATTCGTAATTCTTATTTTATCAATATACTAAATATACATCAATATAATTTATTAAAATAAAAGACAATAATTCTAATGTGGCGCCCCACGTTTTTTCTCGGATTAAAATTTTTACTAAATCACGAATTAAGCTAATAAATCCTTTTTTTACTAAACCATAATTATTTTGTAAAATATAAATTTTGTTATCCCACATCGGTTATTAGAGAAATATGATAGTTTGACAACATTTATAAATAGACCTATAAGGTTTGAAGATTATACAAAGCATACATTTTTGGACCTTTTGATCAGAATCAAGTATAATACTTATTCATACCGGATTAGTATTTAAATGTGCATTGTTGTTACCTACTAATTCGTAGGTCATTTTAAACTAATGATTTGTGGGTCGTTTTAATCTAATACCTTGTGGGTCGTTGTGACCTATTGATGCTTGTGTCCTTGTGACCTAATGATTTGTCGGTCCTTGTGATCTAATGATTTGTGGGTCCTTGTGACCTATTAATTTGTGGGTTCTTGTAACCTATTAATTTGTGTGTCGTTTGTGACCTATTGATATATGGGTCGTTTGTGACCTACTGTAACAGTCAAAAATCAAATATGGCCTAATCGGGAATTTTAGGAAGTTGAACGGGTTTAACGGAATTAAAACCGTCTTAACAAGAGATCGATACCTAGATGATAAACCCGGTGTTATTTGGAGCATTTGGGAGCTTCAATTAATAAAAATGCAGTTGAGAAAAATGATCAAGACATCGGACATGTCCTAGATATGAAAAAACATAGAAAGGCAAAACGGTCAAAAGAGTCGCTATTTCGTTTCTTAACGGCTAAGAAAGACGGCTTAGGAATACGCGTTTCTCGAGACAATTGCGGAATAATTATCCATACAATATTCCAGATTTATTATTCCAATTTCGAGAAGTTTGGAGAAGGGGGCTTAAACCGCTTCCGGATCGGTAAAAGGATAATTATCGACTCCGCTAAAGGATAATTATCGTCTTCGCTATAAATAGCTGAAATATCGTTTATTAATTCATTTTCTTTCACGTTTCCTCGTAAAAGCTCTGATTTCTCTCAACCTTCAAACTCAGATCTACTCTTCGTTTCTAATTCGATTTCAAATCCGTTTGAGTTTTTGGATTCCTCTCTTCATTCTCTTCATTTTGGTACCGAGTTTCTGCATTTCCGAGCAAGGGGAGGTCTGGTCGAGCATATATGATACTAGGGAGGTTCCGTCGCTCAGATTCCGGTGAATTTGATGGTGTCCGAGCGTAGCCTGCGTCGTTGTGATTCCGAATCTTCTTTCGGATCGTCAATCGGGTTAGTAACGAATAAGTTATGAATTTATTCGTTTTTCGTATTGCGATTTGGCCTAAATTGACCTTAGGCTTGTCAAAATGGATAATTGGAAATTCCATTATACTCGTGACATTATTTTGGTGATTATGGGCTGTTTGTTTGTTAAGATTTGATGACAGGTGGGTTCAGAAATTGCCTGCGGGCAAAACGTTGTTCTGGCGAAATTTAATTAATTAATTAAAAGTTAATTAATTAAATTGGGATTCTAGAAAATGCTAAAAGCTAATTAAATTCGAAAGAATGAATTTAACTGGTGTTTGAAGCGAGAAATTTAATACGAGGAATATGATATTCTCAACAGGTGTTGTTGAAGGTTTCGGTCTAACTATAACGTAGTTGCTTTGTGAGCGTATCCAAGCCCGATAAAAGAGGATAGTCCGAGTGGGAAACGGACTCAGTAGTTGGTTTGCGAGGTTTTATTGTTCTTACCTGCGAGGTAAGTGTATATGAATTACACTTGCTTAATATATGTTATGTATTTAATATGTTATGATTTTATGCATGCTTGAGTGTATATATATGTTTGTTATGATTGTATGCATGCTTATATGTATATGAGTGAGACGATGATGATGACTTGATATTCCTTATGAAAGCATGCATGAGGTACATGAGATGATAATGGAAAGAATGTGATGAAAGAATATGATAAAAGCATGAAATTGAGTTATGATATGAAAGTGATAATATAGGATGGTAATTGATTAATTATCCCAACTGGGTCCCGCACGGGTTTCCGGGGGACGAGGTCGCTACCTGATCTACAAGGGGCCTCAGAGGTCGCTACCTGATCTACAGGGGGCCTCAAGAAAAGAAAAATAGTCAGGGGTCGCTACCTGATCTACAGGGAGCCTCAAGATAAGAAAAATAGTCCAAGATCGCAACCTGATCTACAGGGGGTCTTAGGACAAGATGGCCGAGGTCGCTACCTGATCTACAGGGGGCCTATGACGCTATCGGGTTGGCCAACCGAAAGAAAAAAAAAAGAAAGAAAGAAAAGAAATACGAAAGCATGAGAAAATATATCGTACGATCAATTGGGGCTAGTTAGTTAATTATCACCTATGCATCGATGCGATCGAGTCTAGCATGTTATATGTTATGTTATGATTATTTATATGTGATGAGATGATATGAGATGTTTATATGAGATGATATGTTTATATGTGATGTGTGATAACATGCTTGAATGTTTATGTGAAATGTGATGTGAATGGTTGTGGAATTATATGTGAATGTGGATATGTATGCATTGATCGACTTTGGAATGTGAGGAAGGGTATAGAGTGTACTTTGGGGACGGGATATTAGATACTTATATATATTGGGAGAGTGCGATTTGTATACCCTTACTGAGCGTGTGGCTCATTGTTGATATATCCACATATTTTTCAGCTACTCAGACTCGGCCTGATCAAGGCAAGGACATTGGACCCAACACCTGAATTTGAGATCATATCAGGTGGGCTGTTATGGGATGCTACCGCCTAGGATGTTTTGCGTGGTTTTTAAATAGCTGTGTTTTGTTAAACAGAGTTATGACGTATGTTAGTATGTATATATGTTGTGAATATGGTTGTAAGATAAAGTTTTTAAAATTTTACGTTTTCCGCTTTTCCGCTTATTGTTTTAAACAGGGTTAATTAACTGGTAATCAATTAGAAATGAAATAGGTGGGTCACATTTGGTTGGTATCAGAGCAGGGATATGATTCCTTGGCTTGGGTTGTGGGAAGTTTTCTGAAAAGCTTTTGAAAGTTTCTTTTTCTTTTAGACGGCGGAGCACAGCCAAAGGGTCGACTGAGTGTGTATATGCTCAGGGTAGAAATGATCAGGAGTACCCTATGGTGCCAGTTTAGCCACTATCACTACCACCATCGGATATGGCTGATATATCTGATTTAGTGATATATTTGAGAGAATTTATACTACCGATAGACAGAACAGTGTCTCAAGCAGGTATTATTCTAGTAAAGATGGACAAGAATTTCGAGAAGATTTGCCGCCAAGGGGCAAAGTCGTTTAAGGGGACTACTGATCCATTAGTAATGGATGAGTGATTGAGAAACAGTGCGATCCATTCTAGATGGAGTTATCTACGCTAATGAGAGACGTGTACAGTATGTTATATCCTTGTTTGAGGGAGCAACTAGAGATTGGTGAGACACGGTCCCTAATGGCCGTAGTATAGCACTTTTGTTGACATGGATGATTTGTTGAGAGAGTTTGATGTGATGTTAATTATATTAATGGATTGGTCATCCACTCATATAGCTTTGATTAATTGTTATACAAAGGATGTTACCATGGAGGTAGATGGGGTGAGAGAGGTGATTTTCACCGGTAAGAGGAATGTTATTCCTACTTGCCTCATATCTGCAGTAACAACTTTTAGATTACTTCGGGAAGGATGTCAGGATTATCTGGCTAGTGTGTCAGATTCTGCTATTGTTTGCCCCGGAGTATCTGAGCTGGACGTTGTCAGAGAATTTTCTTACGTTTTCCTTGATGATTTACCTAGTTTACCTCCGAGTAGAGAGGTAAACTTCGAGATTGAGACATTACCAGGTGCAACACCTATATCAATTGCTCCTTACAGGATGGCTCCGCTAGAGCTGAAGGAGTTAAGGAAACAGCTGAAGGAGTTACTCAAGAAAGGTTTTATACGTCCGAGTATTTCTCCTTGGGGCGCACCAGTGCTTTTTGTGAAGAAGGAATACGGTAGTTTATGAGTATGCATCGACTACCGTCAGTTGAACTAAATCACCATCAAGAACAAGTATCCCTTACCGAGGATAGAGTACTTGCTTGATCAGTTAAGGGGTGCTACAGTATTTTCAAAGATTGACCTTCGATCGGGATACTGGCAGTTGAGGATAGCAGAGAATTCAATACCGAAGACAGCTTTTCGTACTCCGTATGGACACTATGAGTTTACAGTAATGCCTTTTGGGCTGACGAATGCACCTGCAGCATTCATGGCTTTGATGAACTCGATCTTCCAACCTTATCTAGATCAGTTTGTCGTGGTCTTCATTGATGATATCTTGATATATTCCCGAGATGCAAATACTCATAGAGAACATTTGAGACATATCTTAGGGATTTTGAGGGAGAGACAGTTGTACGCGAAGTTCAGCAAGTGCGAGTTTTGGACAGATCAGATTACCTTTCTAGGGCATGTGATATCACGAGATGGTATACAACCTAATTCATCCAAGATCAAGGCTATTATAGAATGGGAAATTCCGAAGAGCATTATGGAGATTCGCAGCTTCTTAGGACTTGCGGGTTATTACATAAGGTTTGTAAAAAACTTCTCGATTATCGCGCGCTCATTGACTAACTTGCTAAAGAAGAATCAATAGTTTGTATGGGACAACAATTGTCAAGAGAGCTTTGAAGAACTTAAGAAAAGATTGACTACGTTCCCTATTCTGGCTGTACCCTCAGATAAGGGTAACTTTGTGGTTTGCACCGACGCATCTGGGAGTGGCTTAGGAGGAATTCTAATGTAGGAAGTGAAGGTAATAGCATATAAATCTAGACAGTTGAGACCTTATGAGTAGAACTATCCTACACACGACCTAGAGCTTTCTGCTATAGTTCATGCTCTTAAGATTTAGAGACACTATCTTTATGGTGATACATTTCCGGTGTTTACCGACCATAAAAGCCTGAAGTATATTCTCACTCAGAGGAATCTGAATCTGAGGCAGAGAAGATGGATGGAGTTACTCAAGGATTATGATTGCATTATAGAGTACCATCCAAGAAAGGCGAGTGTGGTAGTTGACGCTCTCAGCAGAAAGAGCAATGACCAAGGCGGTAAGGTCAACTACAAAGTTGAGCATCTATTAGCTCTCAGAGTTATGAGAGTAGAGATGGATGTAAGAGGATCTGAGTTGATAGCGAACATTCAGGTAAGACCGTTGATTCTTGATGAGATTTCAATTAGACAAGATGAGGATGATACACTGAAGAAGTTGAAAGCTAAAGTGGGAGATGCTACCACTACACACTTCCAGTTGTCTGATCAGGGAGTGTTATACAGAGGTGCACGGATATGCGTGCCAAACATTGAGGAGTTAAAGAAGAAGCTACTTGAAAAGGCACATTCCTCGAGGTATTCCATACATCCTGGGAGTACGGATATGTTTAATGACCTGAGGAAGATCTATTGGTGGCCCAGGATGAGACGAGAGGTAGCTGATTTTGTAGCTCGATGTCTAGTGTGTCAACAAGTGAAGGCTGAACACCAAGCACCGGCAAGAAAGTTACAATCATTATCAGTTTCTGAGTGGAAGTGGGAGCGGATTACAATGGATTTTGTTGTTGGACTTCCTAGGACTTTCAGAAAGAATGACACGGTATGGGTGATTGTAGACAGATTGACGAAATCTGCCCACTTCTTACCGATGAGACAAGATAACTCCTTGGATGAGCTGGCAGAGTTGTATGTGAGAGAGATTGTTCGACTGCACGGAGTCCCTGTATCGATTGTATCCGATAGAGATCCGAGGTTTACCTCGCATTTCTGGGGAAGTCTGCAAACTGCCTTAGGTACAAGATTGCATTTCAGTACGACATTTCATCCTCAGACAGACGGACAATCAGAGAGAACGATTCAGACCTTGGAGGAGATGTTGAGATCTTGTGTTTTGGAGCTTAAAGGTAACTGGGATTCTAACCTGCCATTGCTCGAATTTGCGTATAATAACAGTTTCCATTCAAGTATTGGTATGGCCCCTTACGAGGCCTTGTATGGAAGGAAGTGTCGCACACCTGTATGTTGGGATTTTGAGGGCATGCGACAGATAGAGGGTCCTGAACTTGTACAACAGACAATAGAGAAAGTACAAGTAGTAAAGCACTGCTTGAAGGCAGCACAAGATCGTCAGAAGAGCTACTTTGATCGCCATAGACGAGAGATGACATATGAGATAGGCGATAGAGTGTTTTTGAAGGTATCTCCTTGGAGGGGAGTTATGAGATTTGGTAGGCATGGGAAGTTAGCACCGAGATACATTGGTCCATATGAGATCTTAGAGAAGATCGGACCACTTGCGTATAGGTTGGCGTTACAACCAGAGTTATCAAGATTGCATGACGTCTTTCACGTATCGGTACTACGGAGGTATAGGTCAGATCCGAGTCATATCATTCCCGAACCTGAGATAGAAGTATCTGAGAACTTGTCCTACCCAGAAGAACCAGTTGAGGTTTTAGGCAGACAAGTTTGAAGATTGAGAAACAAGGAGATTCCGATGGTGAAGGTCAGATGGGGGACATCATTCAGCTCGAGAGGCTATATGGGAGACCGAGCGAGATATGAGAGCGAAATACCCCTATCTTTTTGAGTAAGAACCTCGAGAAATTGTGATCCGGTTGTGCATCCTTTTGATATATCTACGGGTTTGGTTCTACGTCATTTCTTAAATTTCGGGACGAAATTTCTTAAAGTGGGAGATATTTGTAACAGTCAAAAATCAAATATGGCCTAATCGGGAATTTTAGGAAGTTGAACGGGTTTAACGGAATTAAAACCGTCTTAACAAGAGATCGATACCTAGATGATAAACCCGGTGTTATTTGGAGCATTTGGGAGCTTCAATTAATAAAAATGCAGTTGAGAAAAATGATCAAGACATCGGACATGTCCTAGATATGAAAAAACATAGAAAGGCAAAACGGCCAAAAGAGTCGCTATTTCGTTTCTTAGCGGCTAAGAAAGACGGCTTAGGAATACGCGTTTCTCGAGACAATTGCGGAATAATTATCCATACAATATTCCAGATTTATTATTCCAATTTCGAGAAGTTTGGAGAAGGGGGCTTAAACCGCTTCCGGATCGGTAAAAGGATAATTATCGACTCCGCTAAAGGATAATTATCGTCTTCGCTATAAATAGCTGAAATATCGTTTATTAATTCATTTTCTTTCACGTTTCCTCGTAAAAGCTCTGATTTCTCTCAACCTTCAAACTCAGATCTACTCTTCGTTTCTAATCCGATTTCAAATCCGTTTGAGTTTTTGGATTCCTCTCTTCATTCTCTTCATTTTGGTACCGAGTTTCTGCATTTCCGAGCAAGGGGAGGTCTGGTCGAGCATATATGATACTAGGGAGGTTCCGTCGCTCAGATTCCGGTGAATTTGATGGTGTCCGAGCGTAGCCTGCGTCGTTGTGATTCCGAATCTTCTTTCGGATCGTCAATCGGGTTAGTAACGAATAAGTTATGAATTTATTCGTTTTTCGTATTGCGATTTGGCCTAAATTGACCTTAGGCTTGTCAAAATGGATAATTGGAAATTTCATTATACTCGTTACATTATTCTGGTGATTATGGGTTGTTTGTTTGTTAAGATTTGATGACAGGTGGGTTCAGAAATTGCCTGCGGGCAAAACGTTGTTCTGGCGAAATTTAATTAATTAATTAAAAGTTAATTAATTAAATTGGGATTCTAGAAAATGCTAAAAGCTAATTAAATTCAAAGGAATGAATTTAACTGGTGTTTGAAGCGAGAAATTTAATACGAGGAATATGATATTCTCAACAGGTGTTGTTGAAGGTTTCGGTCTAACTATAACGTAGTTGCTTTGTGAGTGTATCCAAGTACGATAAAAGAGGATAGTCCGAGTGGGAAACGGACTCAGTAGTTGGTTTGCGAGGTTTTATTGTTCTTACCTGCGAGGTAAGTGTATATGAATTACACTTGCTTAATATATGTTATGTATTTAATATGCTATGATTTTATGCATGCTTGAGTGTATATATATGTTTGTTATGATTGTATGCATGCTTATATGTATATGAGTGAGACGAAGATGATGACTTGATATTCCTTATGAAAGCATGCATGAGGTACATGAGATGATAATGGAAAGAATGTGATGAAAGAATATGATGAAAGCATGAAATTGAGTTATGATATGAAAGTGATAATATAGGATGGTAATTGATTAATTAGCCCAACTGGGTCCCGCACGGGTTTCCGGGGGACGAGGTCACTACCTGATCTACAGGGGGCCTCAGAGGTCGCTACCTGATCTACAGGGGGGCTCAAGAAAAGAAAAACAGCCAGGGGTCGCTACCTGATCTACAGGGGGCCTCAAGATAAGAAAAATAGTCCAAGATCGCAACCTGATCTACAGGGGGTCTTAGGACAAGATGGCCGAGGTCGCTACCTGATCTATAGGGGGCCTATGACGCTATCGGGTTGGCCAACCGAAAGAAAAAAAAAAGAAAGAAAGAAAAGAAATACGAAAGCATGAGAAAATATATCGTACGATCAATTGGGGCTAGTTAGTTAATTATCACCTATGCATCGATGCGATCGAGTCTAGCATGTTATATGTTATGTTATGATTATTTATATGTGATGAGATGATATGAGATGTTTATATGAGATGATATGTTTATATGTGATGTGTGATAACATACTTGAATGTTTATGTGAAATGTGATGTGAATGGTTGTGGAATTATATGTGAATGTGGATATGTATGCATTGATCGACTTTGGAATGTGAGGAAGGGTATAGAGTGTCCTTTGGGGACGGGATATTAGATACTTATATATATTGGGAGAGTGCGATTTGTATACCCTTACTGAGCGTGTGGCTCATTGTTGTTATATCCACATATTTTTCAGCTACTCAGACTCGGCCTGATCAAGGCAAGGACATTGGACCCAACACCTGAATTTGAGATCATATCAGGTGGGCTGTTATGGGATGCTACCGCCTAGGATGTTTTGCGTGGTTTTTAAACAGCTGTGTTTTGTTAAACAGAGTTATGACGTATGTTAGTATGTATATATGTTGTGAATATGGTTGTAAGATAAAGTTTTTAAAATTTTACGTTTTCCGCTTTTCCGCTTATTGTTTTAAACAGGGTTAATTAACTGGTAATCAACTAGAAATGAAATAGGTGGGTCACACCTACTGAGCTACTGATTTTTGAATCGTTGTGCCCTACTTATTTGTGGGTCGTTGTGACCTACTGATTTGTGAGTCGTTATGAGTTGTGATCTACTAATTTGTGGGGTCATTGTGATCTACTAATTTTCGTTGTGACCTACTGATTTGTGGGTCGTTTGTGACCTATTGATTTGTGGGTCGTTTGTGACCTACTAATTTGTGGACCGTTGAACTATTAAATTCGTAATTTTTATTTTATCAATATACTAATTATACATATATATTCTATATACT
Organism: Fagopyrum homotropicum; assembly: GCA_033239125.1. Classification (NCBI taxonomy): domain Eukaryota; kingdom Viridiplantae; phylum Streptophyta; class Magnoliopsida; order Caryophyllales; family Polygonaceae; genus Fagopyrum; species Fagopyrum homotropicum. Next base: position 7,680,685 of record BSWB01000001.1, on the reverse strand, counting down.
TTACTAAAACAAAAGACATTAATTCTGACGTGGCGCCCCCACGTTTTTTCTCGGATTAAACTTTTTACTAAATCACGAATTAAGCTAATAAATCTTTTTTTAATTAAACCATAGTTATTTTGTAAAATATGATTTTTGTTCTTCCACATCGATTATGAGAAAAGGATGACACTTCGAAAACATGTATAAATAGATGTAGAGTGTTTGAGGCTTATAAAATTCATACATTTATGAACCTTTTGGTTAGAATCAAATATAATACTTAATCATATCGGATTAGTATTTGTATGTAATCATTGTGACCTACTAATTTTTTGGTCGGTTTGACCTAATGATTTTTGGGTCGTTGTGACCTAATGATTTGTGGGTCGTTGTGCTCTTGTGGGTCCTTGTGATCTACTAATTTGTGGGTCCTTGTAACCTACTGATTTCTAGACCGTTGAACTATTAAATTCGTAATTCTTATTTTATCAATATACTAAATATACATCTATATTTTGCATATTTTACTAAAACATACGAAACTAATGCTGACGTGGCACTCCTATGTTTTTTCTCGGATTAAATTTTTTTACTAAATCACAAATTAAGCCAATTAATCTTTTTTTACTAATTGAATTCGTATCAGATTATGGTATTTTTAAATTATATGATTTTTTTTAAAAAAATTTTTATTTATTAAATAATAAATTAGATTTTAAAAAAAATTTATTAGTATAAAACTTATTAATGATCAACACATGAGTTACGTGGTCTCATTTACTATGTAACACTTGACGCGTTATTTATACGAGCTCATAACATATAACTAATAAAGTTAACAACATATAATATAGTAAAAAAAATGTAATATGATAAGCTATTTTATTAACAAACTCGCACAAGGTGCGGGATATACACTAGGGAGGATATATCACGTTGCACCTGGGTCTGGAGAGAGGTACTACTTGAGGGTTTTGCTGAATCATATTAAGGGTTCTACATGCTACGAGGAAATTCGGACAATCAACGGTACACTATATGCCACATTTAGGGAATCATGTTATGCTATGGGGTTGTTGGATGACGACCGGGAATACATTGACGGTATAAAAGAAGCAAGTTTTTGGAGAACTGCTGGTTATCTTCGAAATTTATTCATCATGTTGTATCTCTCAGGTATCATGTCGTCGCCTCATCTGGTTTGGGCCGAAGTATGGAAGTACTTATCTGATGATATTCTTGCACGACAGAGAAGGGTGTTGCGTAATAATGGTATGCTTTCTTTCATGTATATGAATTTAATTCGAGTTTTGCATTATTTTTTCAATTTGTTTAGTATATTTTGTACTAGGTAAGTAAACATGTTTAACTTGGTTTATTTGTACGTAGATTTGCAATTAGATGATGTTGTACTGCAAAATTACGCCTTGGTTGAGATAGAGAAACTTTTACAGAGGAACGACGGCAGTTTGAAAACGAATAAGTCTATGCCTTATCGTGACGAAGCCTTGATTATGGAGCAGCATAATAGACTAATTCAAGATGAACTAAACTATGATCGATCCCAGTTATCTTTGGAACATGACAGATTGGTTTCCAGTTTCACCGACGAGCAGAGGGGAGCGTATGATCAGATTATGTGTGTTGTGTCCGCTGATAAGGGGGGGTGTTTTTTCTTTATGGATACGGTGGAACAGGAAAGACTTTTATATGGAGATCCCTTTCGGCTGGTTTGAGGAGTAAAGGTGAGATCGTTCTAACAGTTGCTTCGAGTGGTAATGCACCTCTCTTGCTTCCAGGCGATAGAACCGCTCATTCGAGGTTTGGCATCCCAATAAATGTTGACGAAAGTTCAACATGCAGCATTCGTGCAGGTATAAACCTTATTATTTAATTATTAAAACTTCTTTTTTAATATATTGTTCATATTACACTGAACAATATATTAATATTTTAATCTTATATGTTTAGGTACGGATCTGGCTGAGTTAGTGTCAAAAACAAAGCTGATAATATGGGATGAAGCACCCATGGCTAACAAATGTTGTTTTGAAGTGCTCGATAATAGTTTAAGGGACGTCATGCGATCTTATAATCCAGACTGCTCACTTCTCCCGTTTGGTGGTAAGGTTGTCGTTTTTGGTGGTGATTTTAGACAAATATTGTTTGTTGTAAGTCATGGATGTAGACATGATATTGTCTTTGCTGCAACCAATGCGTCATATTTGTGGGATCACTGCACGGTGCTTAGATTAACTCAAAACATGAGGGTTATACGTGGAGTTACTGAATTAGAAGCTCGAAAGGCTAAGGAGTTTTCAGATTGGATATTGGGCATTGGAGATGGCACAGAAGGTGAAAGTGTTAATGGAGAAGCTCAGATTATCATCCCTGAAGATCTCCTACTTGCATCTACAGGTGACCCGATTGCAACTATTGTTGACCATGTATATCCTTTGAGTTACAATATTCAGGATCCACCGACCTACTTTCAAGAAAGAGTTATTCTCACCCCTACCAATGAGATTGTTGAGAAGGTTAATGACTATATTCTATCATTGATACCTGGAGACGTGACAGAGTACTTGAGTTCGGATAGTATATGTCCAAGCGAAGGTTCTCTTGATGATGGTTTCTACTCGAGCGAGTTCTTGAACTGCATTAAGTGTTCTGGGTTTCCGAACCATGTCTTGAGACTGAAAGTTGGAATTCCAATTATGGTGATGAGAAACATTGATCAGTCTGCAGAGTTGTGTAACGAAACCAGACTGATAGTTAGGAGACTTGGAAAACAAATCATCGAGGCAGAAATAATATCTGGGAACAATATAGGTCATAAGGTCTTCATTCCGCGAACAATTCTTACACCCACAGACTTGAAAATTCCTGTTAAATTTCGAAGGAGACAGTTCCCAGTTATGGTATGTTTTGCTATGACTATAAATAAAAGTCAAGGTCAGTCCCTTGCACAGGTTGAAATATATTTGCCTAGACCGGTCTTCAGTCACGGCCAATTATATATCGCTATCTCAAGAGTGACGAGCAGGGATGGATTAAGGATTATGATATGTGACCCTAAGGGCAAGGTTCAAGATACTACAACTAATGTTGTATTTGACGAAGTTTTTCGCAACATAATTTAAGGTACATTAGAATTTCTTCTTCATTTTATTTCGTTTTCAATCAATAATATCAAGCGATCATAAACCCGTCCTTGAGCTTACACTTATATAAAGTTTATCTTCTTCTCTTTTTCAGGATCGGACTGTCGCGCATGTGCTCGAGGTTTCACGTCAAAGGTTATCATCGTGATTTCTATTATATTAAATGTACACAATTTTAACTGTTTTTTGACATTATTAATATTGTGATTTTTATAATACAGAGATAGTGGACACTCCTGGCTTGGTATGCCCCGAACTGGGTCAACAACTATGTTGTTATTATTTTTCTTATATGCGTATACTATTTAACATAAACATTCGTAATCAAATCAACAAAATATAATAAGAAAAATAAATCTATAAAAAATTACTTATACGAAAAAAAAACTGTAAGAAATATATTTTCAAATACTCATGCACGGCACGGGCGCTAAACTAGTTGTATAAAAAGGAAAATATCTGTAATTTAATTAAACTATTGAATCTTACACCAAAAAAAAAAATGATCACATACACTAGTTTGGAAAAATAGTGTGGAACAATCTTCTTTAATGGCTAATTTATAAATCATTGGTAGATGTTTTTGGTGCGTTAAACTGTAATATTAGAATTTGAAATAGTATAACCATGTTGGCTTTAATTAGTCGAAATGATCAAATATAAGTGCTAGTTGACTAGTTTTTAGAAAATAATAAATTGCTGAAAGGTATTGATACCACTACATATAACATCTTTATAAATTCAAAACACCAAATGCTATTTTTACTGTTATTTTTTTAGTCAAATATTTATACACTATAGATCAATTCAACCAGCTTTGATAGTGATAAAGGTCTCTAATAATATGAAATTAAATGATATTTTTCAACAATTTATTCAACTTTGTTCATGATAAAAGTTATTGAACGACCTTATCCAACTTTTTATAATGAGAAAATTAATATTAAAACTCATGAATGTTATTGGATTTTATTTTTTTCTAGAATGATAAAAGAAGAGTAAATATTTTAAATAATGAATGAGTGAAATTTATTTTACGAGAATAAGTTGGCGGTGGAGGTTCAAGATAAATCGTTGTTTTAAATGATAAATCGTTGATTTAAATTCCTAAGTTGTTGCATGAAATTAGACATGATTCGGGCGGTCCGTCCGAAAAAATAGACGAGAATGAAAAGAGGAAGATGTCCGATCGGACTAAAAAAGTCTGCCCCGCCAAGCCCGCCCGCCGGATCCGAATACCATTTTAGGTCCGAATGGGCTGAAAAGCCCAACCCATCAACCCGGGTGAAAATAAAATAAAAAATATATATTATAAATATTATATAATTATAATATATTTAATATATTTTACATAAAATATTTTAATTTGAATTAGCCGTTTTAGTTATAACTAATTTAGAGCTAGTATGTGTAAGGATATTTATATAATATTTACATATTAAAATAAATAATATAATGAGTTCAATATTTTGTACGTAAAATTTAGTTGAATGTAATACTATTCAAGTAATGCCATATGATTCATTATATACCAATAATTGCTAAACATGATGATATCCTAACAATCTTATTTAGTCATCAAGTTTTAACATAAGTTTAAAAGAATGCACATTTCAAGAAAATATCAAATTCGTCTACGTTTCCCTTTAAATAAGTTCGTCATTTTGTTAGAAATTGAAAGAAATCAATTTAAAAAAAAAAACAATCAACACAATAATTGGTCATCGGTGCTTTAACATATTGTGATACATTATTACTTTATTAGTGTTACTTTGAATAATTACAACGACACTTTATAATGGGTGGTCACAAATGTAACTTATAAGGGGTTGTTGTACCGGGCCTTCAAGTGAGGTCTATATCCGGGTAAACGATTTTAATATTAAAAGGATTGAGTTAAATAAATTTTTTTTATAAATTTTTATTTTGGAATTTTTTTTAATTTTATCATATATATATATATATATATATATATATATATATATATATATATATATATATAATTTTTTTTCAAGATAAGAGAACTGAGTTTAATAGGTATATATTTACCAAATGAGTTTATGCTATGAATATTCTTAGTGCCCGTTTGGTTGAAGCGGTGGAATGGAAACGGAATAGAATCGGTTAAGGGTAAGGAAGGGAAATGAAATTGAAGGTATTACTTTCATGTGTTAAGAAGTCCTTAACCAAACATAGTTTTTGATTGATTCAGAATCATTCCGTTACCAGAAATGAGTTGAGTTTGAACATGTCAATGTTTGAGTTTGGCTTGAGTTCATTATTTTTTTTTTGTCCGGTTCGAGCTTGGCTTGAGTTCATTAATTTTTTCAACGAATCAAATATAAACACATTTTAGAACTCGTGTAAAATTTAGGCACGATTTTCATTTATAAATGAGTTGAGTTTGAACATGTCAATGTTTGGTAAAAGCTTAAGTCGTTCGGCTCCAATAACACTTCAGGGGCTTATATATACCAACCGAACTGCTCGGGTCCAACTCGAAAAAAACTTTGTTCATTCTCAATCACTTTAATGACCCAAATAAAACCACGTTTTAAAACTCGTTTAAAATTGACGTTCAGCTCAAAGTCACGTATTCGCTCATTTATAAACAAATGGAGCTTGATATTAGGACAACTGAACAAAAATGGGCTTCAAAGATTTTTTTTTTTTTTTTAGAAAGGAGAGGAGAGTCAGTGATCTCCGCAAACCTTATAACACCCTCCGGCTGGTCACACAATACATAAAATCCATGTCCGAAAGAAAAAACTAAAGTAGCAATAAAATCGGCAACACGATTATCTTTACGGTAAATGTGACGAACTTGGATAATTCAATCTCTTTGTATAAAGTCTGTACCAGGCTAGAGAGTGAACGACGACGAGGAAAATTTTTACCAATAAGAATAGTTTACCGTGCAACTTCCTTTAAAAAAGAAGAATATACCTCATTTAGCGGTGTATTTTTCTTGGCCCCGTATAATGAACAAATGAGCTTCCGCTGAGATTTTGAGGGTTCTAATTTTAAGAATATACCTCATTTTTTTAATTTTAATACAAATGTGCATTTACTGTACATTTTTTATTCTATTTTATACAAATGTGCTTTTTAAAAGCCATGAATATAAACCGAACCCTCGAGGTCAGCCGAAGCACATTTGTTCATTCTACCTGAACGCTGAAGCTCTCGTCTTTGGCGGCAAAATTGATCGCCATTGCCTTCAATTTCCACTACTTCCAAAATCTCTATTTCTCCTCACACGGCTTCTCATTCTGCATTGATGTTTGATTGAGTATTTCCTTCTCGATCCACTTGCGACCTCCGCTTCTGTGGCGGAATTTACACTCCTTTCCGACTACGGCTTCCGATCTTCTTCTTCATCATATCTTTCAGTTCGATTGATTTGATTGATCCGATTGAGTCCTATAATCAGAAGTATGAACTCTTTCGCTTTCTGATATCTTTGCCTTTTTATGTGTGTGCTTGAAATGATGGATTTATGAACAGTAGCAAGCAAATGAAAGACAATTATTAGTGGATTCGAAAAAGGCGGTTTCGCAAATTGTTTGTCCAATTTGTGGCTTTTGTATGACCTTTTACTGTTTTGCTTGTGAGATTCTGAATAATTCCCCTTAGGGTTCCGTCAACAGACGGCTCATATTAATAATAAACAACTTTACATAATTACAATAGGCAGCCCTCTATTTATCTCTAATTACATATTCTATCATACCCCCGCAGTCGAAACGGGAGGAGAAATAACAGTGAGACTGGATCTAAAGTCTAAAAATAGTTGTCTAGGGAGGCCTTTTGTAAAAATGTCTGCGTACTGAAAAGCCGAGGGACCCCGAGCAACCTTGTCTCGGACGAAATGAATGTCAATTTCAATGTGTTTAGTCCGCTGGTGTTGAACCGGATTGCTGGCAAGATAAGTAGCAGATATGTTGTCAGTATATACGATGGACGCCTTGGCAAGCGGGAAATGAAGTTCAAGTAACAGATTGCGGAGCCATGAACATTTAGAAACTACGTTGGCAACTCCTCTATATTCTGCTTCGGCACTAGAACGGGAAACGACGGATTGTCTTTTTGCAGACCATGAGATCAGTGTGTCATTGAAGAAGACACAGTAACCTGATGTAGATCGCCGTGTATCAGGACATCCGGCCCAGTCAGCATCTGTATAGGCAATGAGATCTGATTTCGGTGAGGGAGAAATGTTGATGCCTAGTGAAGACGTGCCTGATATGTAACGAATGATGCGTTTAAGCGCAGTAAAATGTGGTTCCCGCGGATCATGCATGAATAAGCAAATTTGCTGGACCGCAAAACTGATGTCAGGCCTGGTAAAGGTAAGATATTGAAGCGCCCCTGCTAAGCTCCGATATAATGTTGGATCATTGACAGGTGGTCCAGAAGAAGCGCTGAGCTTGATGGAGGGTTCAGCAGGTGTAGCTGCAGGCTTACAGTTTGTCATCTTTGCCCTTGCGACAATTTCTCGAGCATATTTATCCTGGGATAAAAAGAGACCTGAAGAAGAGCGCTGAACAGAGATGCCCAAGAAATAAGATAATTGACCTAGGTCTGACATAGCAAACTCCTTGCTGAGGGAAGAAGTGAGAGTCAGGCGGAGGTCGTCAGATGAGGCGGTCAGAATAATATCATCAACATACAAGAGAAGATAAGCACGGTGACTTCCCTGTTTATAGATGAATAAAGAGGAATCACACTTACTGCCGATAAATCCAATGCTGAGAAGAAATCCTGCAAACCGTTGATACCACGCCCGGGGTGCCTGTTTGAGACCATATAGTGATTTCTTCAAAAGACAGACATGAAAAGGGCGAGCGGAATCAACGAAACCTGGAGGTTGAAACATGTATACTGTCTCGTTGAGATGACCATGTAGAAAGGCATTCTTAACGTCCAGTTGGTGAATAGGCCAAGAACGCGAAACAGCAAGACTGAGAACTGTCCTGATAGTGGCAGGTTTGACAACTGGACTAAAAGTCTCATCACAATCTATTCCAACCTGCTGGGAACAACCATTAGCAACGAGTCGCGCTTTATAACGCTCAAGGGAACCATCAGATCGGAGCTTATGACGAAAAATCCACATACACCTCACAATGTTAGTCCGTGGAGGACGAGGAACAAGAACCCAAGTACCATTTCGTATAAGGGCTCGATATTCGTCGGTCATGGCTTCGGACCATTTCGGATCTTGGAGAGCCGACTTATGGGATGTGGGTATGGGAGATAGGCTGGGTGTGGTAACGGTATTGAGATCAAAAATTTGACGAGGTTTAAAAATACCGCTAATTGATCGAGTGGTAGGGCGATTTGATGGGTTTATATTTGGAGCTGGGTCGACATGGCTGGACGTTATATTTGATGTGGGAGCAGCTGGAACTGGAAGTGGGTTGTAATTTGGATCAACTGACAATGGGCCATGGCGAGGTGGGCCAGGAAGAGGTGGGCTGGCAACAGGCGGGCCAGAGGCGAGAGGTAAAGCTGGGGCGTGGGCCGGACTGGAGGAGCTGGAAGTGGCAGGCGTAGGCCTGGAGTAGGCTGCAGGAAAAGGTGGGGAAGTGGGCCGGACTGGAGGAGCTGGGCTGGGAAGGTCTGCAACAGATGGTGACATGGAGTCAGTAATCGACATTGCAGGATCATTCAACTGAGATGCATTCCGGTAGGCCGAATTATATGGTGAAAAATCCGGGTCTGAATCTAGGACCACCGAAGTGGGAGAAGATTTTGGAACGGACTTGGAAAAAGGAAAGACGGACTCATCAAAAGTAACATGCCTTGAAATGATAATGCGATTTGAACCTAAGTCTAGACATTTATATCCTCTATGATGTTTAGGATATCCAAGGAAGACACATGGGGTGGAGCGGTGATGAAATTTGTGAGCAATAGTTGCGCTTTGATTTGGGTAACAAAGACACCCAAAAACGCGGAGATGATCATACGAAGGTGTTGAATTATACAACACTTGAGTCGGAGATCGATTATGGATGGTGGTTGATGGAAGAATGTTTAAAAGGTAGCAAGACATATCAAGAGCATGAGACCAAAAAGAGACGGGAATAGATGCATGAAACATGATTGTACGCATCATGTTGTTGATGGTGCGAATAACGCGTTCGGCCTTGCCATTTTGTGGGGAGGTGTGAGGGCATGAGAACCGAAAATTGATGCCGTTGAGAGTGAAAAAAGAGTGAAATTGATGGTTGTTAAATTCACGTCCCATGTCACATTGGAAATTTTTGATAGATAAATTGAATTGTGTTTTGATGAACTTGTGAAATTGCACAAAATGATCATATACTTGAGATTTGAATTTGATGGGAAAAACCCAAAGAAAATGGGAGAAATCATCAAGAAATAATAAGTAGTATTTGAAACCCTCTCGACTTGGAATCGGGGAGGTCCAAAGATCACTGTGTATAATATCAAAAGGCGCAATTGTAGTAGTAACAGAACGTTCAAAGGGTAGTCTATGATGTTTTCCTAGTTGACAAGCATGACAAAGCGTAGACACACGGTCTTTATTAAATTGAAGAAAAGAAAATTTCCTAAGACTGTCTAGAACTGGCGTGCCAGGATGACCCAAACGAGCATGCCAGAGACTGGAAGACTGAGCTGAAAGAGCATGTGCCGACTCAGTATTGGTGGTAACCGGATAAAGATCCCCGGAGCTATTGCATCTCAGGCGAATGTTGCCCGTGTGTAGATCCTTCACAGAAAAACCAAATGGGTCAAATTCAACACTAGCATGGTTATCTGTGGTGAAACGACGGACGGAAACAAGGTTTTTGACTATTTGAGGAGCTATAAGAATGTTGGATAGGTTAAGTGGACGGGTAGGTGTACTAAGTTTGGCTTCTCCGAGACCTGTAGATGGTATCCGCATGCCATTTCCAACAATTATCGAATTTAATGAACCATTATATGAAATAGACGAGAGTTTACCTGAAGAATTGGTCATGTGAGCTGTAGCACCGGTGTCCATGTACCAGAGATTGTCAGCTGGATTTAATGTCATCGAGGAAAATGCCGTATCCAAAGATGTAGGCTGCTGTACATCAATATTATGGCACTGGGCCTGTCCAGGATAGGAGCCCAGAATGCCCTGCAGATGGGCCGGCTGGAGCAAAAGGCTGAGGCAAGCCTTGCCACTGCTGGGGCGCGTTCTGGGCTGCAGGCCAGAAGGGAGGAGTTGGGCCTGGCCCAGCTGCGATGGGCAGCCAACCATAGGGAGGCCTGAACACAAACCTAGACGCCGAAGGGGAGGATTGCTGCTGCGTGTTTCCAGACTGCCGGCTGCGACCCTTCCGACCACGGCCACGTTGGCGGGAGCTGGTGTCCGACTGGGCGTCTCCGGCGGAGGCTGGGTTGGTGTTGCGGTTTTTGGACGGAGCTCCACCGGAGGATGTATTTAACGCAGTAATATCCTTGTCCGCTGATGGTTGTTTAGCCATTCGAGTCTCTTCAAGAATGAGTTGTGACCTTGCCTTTTGAAACGTCGGTAAAGGATCCGATTGTTGAATATAACTGGCGGCAGCATTGTAGTCAGCAGGCAACCCAGATAGGAGTTGAAGAACTAACCTGTTTTCCGTAATTGGAGACTCAACACCTTTGAGTTGATCCGATAACGCCTTCATGTGTTGACAGTAGGCCGACATAGAAGCAAAAGCCGCTAATTTGCAGTTGGAGAATTCATGTTCTAGATAAACTGCACGTGTGTGCTTATTATCTTGAAAGATGTCTTGAATTCGACCCCATGCCTTAAGAGCGTTGTCGTCAGGATCAAGAATTTGAAGAAGAATGTCTTTGGACACGGTACTGTAGATCCATTGGAGAACCGTTGCGTCGACTTGATTCCAAAGAGCGTCATCAATGTCAACCGGACGAGGTATTTTGGCGTCAATGTGATCCAAGACGTTATGTGCCTTGGCGGTGACGCGAAAAAGGGTAACCCAGGAAGCATATGGCGTGTCATGATCGAGAACAAGAGCGATGTTGTTCTTGATGTTGGAGATGCCAAGGGCGGAATGAAACGTTTGCTTCTTCTCCGTAGTCATAGTACGTGGTGGAGGAAGGGGAAAGAAAGCAACGGCGGTAGATGATGGCACCGGCGAAAGAAGAAGATTGCGGAAGCGGAAAAAAAAAATTAGGGAGCGTATCGCTCTGATACCATGTGAGATTCTGAATAATTCCCCTTAGGGTTTCCGTCAACAGACGGCTCATATTAATAATAAACAACTTTACATAATTACAATAGGCAGCCCTCTATTTATCTCTAATTACATATTCTATCATTGCTTTTCCTGTTACTGAAAGAAAAATTTGCTTGCTCTTTGAACTTATTCTAATGATCAATAATGCTCTATTTGTGGTGCTCTACCATGTTTACATAGTCTTGATCTCTTTATGACCTTTAATTGCGTAGCTATTCTTGATGCTAACTGTTGATAGGAAGAAACACTGTGAATTGAAGCGAGAAATATTGGAATTACTCCATGCTTTACTGTTTGATAAGTCGTCTAATTTTGGTACAAACACTGCCTAACTTTGAGAGTTTGCACAAATCTTGTTCCATGTATTAATTGCCTTCAAAGTATTATTCTTCTATGAATGGCCGTCAACATGGAAAAACTTCCTCCCTTTGTCATCATACAAGGAATCTATCATGTGTTAGCCCCACAAGTAGGCAAAAAATTCATAGATGGGACTGGAAGTCATCAGACAAAACAAATCTGAAAGTCCAAGTGGGGTTTAGAGAATCAAGCAAAATAAGCTATTAAATAACCTAGGGAAAAATGACCCAAACTATTCCATATATTGATATTAACTCAAAGTAATCACAGGAAATATATATCTACCAGAGAAATGATGAGTAACTGTTTTGATTCAAGTTTTGATACCCAAGATCTCTTAGATGTTGGAAGATTGAATTGCACAACAAGGGGGAGAAAAGGTAGATAATGTTAATGCTTATCTACCTTTCCATACTTGGATAAAGAAAAAGATCTTATTTTGCGATAACAGCAGTGTGGCTCTAGCCGTGGGGCTTTTCTACCTTTTCATAGTCTTCCACTCTTTACCATCCATAGTTTTGCGGTTGCTGTTGTTGATGTAAACTACTGATATGAAGATCACTGCTGAATTGAAGTGGGAAAGAACAATAATTCTCCCTGCTTTACTGTTTGATAAGTTGTCCAAGTTTGGTACAAAGACAGCTTAATTCGAGTTTCTGAACTCGATTAAACCCAACCTAATTTTGATGCAACTATCTGCGTTTTACCCCTTAGGTTTGTATCAAGGTAATGTAATCAATTATTTTGAGTTGTGTATAGTTTTCTCTCTTTGTAGGCATCATAACTATCATGCATCAGGAATTTGTTCATTTAGAATAAGAACAAATGTCTGGGAAATGTTCGTATTCATAATACAACCTGGAGATTATCCATGAATGTTCTCAAATTATATTCTTTATTTTGGGTCATAGTTTCATATTGTAATCTCAAAATAACAAAAAAGATGAATTTAGTTTCTGGCGATCATGAAGTCATGATCTAAAACAAGTCTCTTTCATGCTAGCTTTTGTGCGTTATTGTTTCAAAAATATATACATACCATGTTGTAGGATACTCTTATATTCATTTGAATGGCGCCATTCATGTTAATCCAATTTATGTATTTAATTTTCAATTCTTATTTCGCATTTGTCTTTTACATCGTTGTATTTTAATGGCAGGATACTCAATGTGCTGATCTCATAAATACTTGCAGAGTAAAGATGCCTGATGATCCAAATGAGATGATTATGGATCTAGAAGCTAGTGATATCCAGACCAGGAGAAGTGCATCTGTGGGACGACAAAGCAGTACCAGTTCATCCCGTTCATCCTTAAGGAAGCGTTCTTTTAGTTTATCCGGACGAATTCATACACACTTAAATGAGGATATGGAAAGTGAGACTGTCTCAGAAGCGGGAGATATTGGGGATCGTGCACTTAATAGCAGTAGACATAATGAAAGTAGCTGTCTTTTCTCTATGGATCTTGGTACTGAAAGTCGAGATGTTGTTCCAATTCCAGTTGATTTTTTGTTGCAATCTTCACTGCAGAACGTGGTATCGCCTGTTGCACCTCAACTCTCTGAAATGGTTTCTCCTCTGCCTACTGATAAGATGTTGCTTTCTGATGGAGGAAAACAGGTTAATTATTTCCATTTTCTTGGTTTGTTTGACATTTTTCTTTGATTAAAGATGAGCATATATAATTACTAAAATTATCATTCTAACTTTTCTTTGTTGTGTTTCTATCTTCAGGAAGACCTGAAACAAGTGCCTTCATGGCTGGAGTATGCTTCTTGCATGATCCATTTATCAGTTTTTGGGATACTTGGGGTACAACTCTATATCCTACCTGAATGGATTAAAGTATTTGAAAGTAGAAGTGTAGCCAGGTTTTGTACGCTGGAATAGGCACACTCATATGCATGATCAAATTCTAAAAAAATTTCCTTCATCTTTAGATGCACGAGCTATTGGAGCTTTCATTAATTGCTTTGATCGTTTTCATGTGCAATACTTGTTCAGGCTAACACTTTCTTTGATATTCGAGCAATCTACTTATTCTCAATCTTTGAATTTTATGATTGCCTTTTGGGCATATTTTAATTGCTTTTCTCATTTGGATGACATATTTACTGACCCTTACCTTGCAACTGTAGGTTATTACCAGGTATTTGCTACAGAAAATTTTCGGACCTGAGGAAATTGGCGCAACTCGTGATGGAAGTATTTTGTACCTGGACCTTCCTTCAAATATGGTAACGAGTAACAACTGCCTCTCCCTCTCCACTCCTGATGTATGCATGCTTGTACAACAATAAATTTAGTATCATCACCATGTGAAATGTCTGTTGTGATCAAGGTCCATAGAATTCCCATTTTATGTGCAAGAAAATCTGGTTCAGTTGTTCATGTCTAAAATCCCAAGTTTATTGTGTGCATATTAAGTAATAAAAAGGGTTGTTTGACTTATAAGCTATTTCTACGCAGTTCTGAGTATGGATTCTCTTACTAGCAGAGGTTGTAAAATCTTGGAAGTTGTGATAAAAAAAAAAAAAAAAAAAAAAGTTAGGAGTTGTATGATACTTGTTGGATTTTAGATGTGTAAAAAGCGGAATTTTATGAAACAATTTCCTAAACCACTAAACGAGGATCACATACTAGATTAGATAAGGGAAAATGAATAACTTTTGATAAAGGGAAAAGGAATTTTGAACAAAGTATGAGGGCTTATGAGAGAGTTATTGGTATGGAGGAAATATTGATCGACTTGCTCTTCATGTATAAGAAGATCGACTTGTGTATCTAATATTAGGGTTAGGATTTTAACTCTTAAAATTACCCTTATATATTAGGTTTATAATTTAATAATTAATATAAATAACCCCTTATTTATTATTAATTACCAACTCCATAATATATGTTTTGTACTCCTGCAAAAATATACCATTTTCCACCATATATTCATATAAGACAATTCTCTCGTTAATGGATCCAGTTCAGCCACTCGTTATGGTGTGACTACATTGGACCCGATAACATTAGCAATATGTTTATCATATAAACATACCGATCATGTTAACTTCTAGCAAAACGCCATGACCCCTAATATCATCGGATTATATATATCCCTATATTTAATGTCCTATCTCAGCATCAGTAATTGGACCTTGTATTAACGACACATTTCCTTCACTACCATTCATAATCTGTCAATACAAGTTTGTATATGATAATAGTCGGATGAAAGTTTCTTGGATTATAGTTAATGCAGTTATCAATGCCAAAATGCTCCTTCCAATCCTCACAAACAAAAGATGTTTGTCTTCTTAACAGATTGGTTCTTTCTTAATGGGCTGGTTTGGTGTTGTTTTCAAAGCCGACATAGCCCGCGCTTCTGATCAACTTGCCATTGGACTCTCGACCGGGTACTTGGGAAGTCTTACCACATTCAGTGGTTGGAACCAAAAAATGCTAGACCTCAGTGTCATGGGCCACTGGACCTTTGCAGTGCTAGGTTATTTGCTAGGTATTTCAGTCTCATGTCCAATAAGAAGACGCGTGTATACCGGCTTTCTGTAATCTCAACTTTTATTATTTATGTCTCCATGTAGGTTTATTTCTTTCTGCATATTCCATCATACTTGGTATCGAAACAGGTCAAGGTATCCGATGGCTATTCCAGAGGGTCAGAAAAATCTCAGATCCCGATACTCCTTGTCCTAAACGCAGTTTCCGGGTTGACACCTTCTGGCGTCACTTTGTAGTCATCATAGTCTTAGTATCAATATGGGTGCTGTTATGGGGTTTTAGTGTGATCATGGAGACAAGAAAGTTTGATGATGGAGGAAGCGAGGCCCAACTTTGGCTTGGCTGCCTCGTGGGCCCATTTGGTGTCTGGGTCAGGTGGTGGCTTGCTAGGCTCAACGGGCGAGGATTAGGGAAGGCAGGCTTGTTGAAATGGATTCCTTTTGGGACCTTAATTGCTAACGTGTCCGCTGCTTGTATGATGGCTGCTCTAGCAACAGTAAAGAAAGCGGTACTACGTCTTCCTTAACTCTTGTTCACTATCTGTTTTCTGGTTTCCTCTATAGGCTTCTTGGCTTACCCACTTACCCATGAAAGAATTTTCCATGTGATGCAGGTAAATACCGAGACTAGTGTTACAGTTACGAGCGGCATTCAGCTTGGCTTCTTGGGGTGCTTGAGCACAGTTTCAACTATGATGGCGGAGTTCAATGCAATGAGGGTTAGCAACCGTCCTTGGAGAGCGTATGTGTATGCATTCATCACCATTGCATTCTCATTTGGTTTGGGAACCTTGATATACTCTGTTCCGCTATGGGTGAAAGGCTATGAGTAGACAACTTTTATTAGAAGATAATATGTAATTTATACAATTAAGGGAATCAACATCCTTACAACTTCTGCCAACGTTCCCATGACACGTATATTCTTCACAGAAATTGGGAAATTTTCCACCTCATTGACGTACCTAGTTTGGGATCCCATGAGTCACATATACTGACAAGAAAGATGAAATTTCGTTCTTATAACTTTATGTTGTTAAGTTATTTTCATCAGAAGGATACAATGTATTCTCCACCATTCACTAACAATATCCATATAGAATTGGTCCAGTCTACTTGTGGTACAACAAAGTTGATTGCCATGCTCATCCATCATGGATGCTTGTTCGAGTTCAATTTTTGCCTAGACAGGCTTCAGCTTCGCTGCTTCTTCATCAATTGGTTTGATTTGCTTGATCGGAGTTTGATTTGTACAAACTCAAGATTTAGCAGTACTGTTCTGTAAGTGCTCTCCTTGTGGTTCTTTTCCTGTTGATGTTAACAGATGGTATGAAGATACACCCTTTATTATTACAAAGTTTTAAAATGTATTCAAGGGTGTATAGTGCTCTATTTTTCTTGTAACATTCAAATTCCTAAAATAACCTCGAGATTCAATCTCAAAGCTTCAAAATATGAATTTACAAGCAGGAGATACTGGTAAAAGCTGCAATTTCTCCATGGACAGTGCTACTCAAAGTGATCTAGATTTACCAATTTCGGAGGATTCTTTCGTGCAGTCTTTATTACAGAAGACGGATTGCCAACAGGTAATAGTGAAGTTACAAGGAGAGAAATTTCGTGGCTTTATCTTCTTCTTTTTTTAACATATTCTTATACCCTTTTGATTACAAATGAGCAGTTATCCCTGTAAGTTTTCTTGTGTTTTTATCTTTACTATTCAGAAAGACGTAAACCAGTTGCCCTCATGGTTGGAGTATGCTTCCTGCATGATCCATTTGTCAGTTTTTGGTATTCTTGGGGTACAACTCTCCTTTCCTTTCCGCATGAATTCAAGTATTTTCACATAGGAGTAGACATAATAAGTTGTAATATCTTGATTCTTGCCTTGCAACTGTCTAGGTTATCACAAGGTACTTGCTACAGAAACTATTTGGACCCGAAGGTATCGGTGCAACTCACGATGGAAGTGTTTTATATTTGGATCTTCCTTCTAATGTGGTAACATCCTTTTGATCTCACAAGCTTGTGTTATTACCAGTTTAGTACCATCATGGCATCACCATATATGTATAATCAATTGTAGTTAATGTCCATAGCATTCCTATATTCTGTGATATGGCATATTTTAGCATGAAAATTTCTTGCATTCTAGAAAGCACTCTTGGAAAACTCAGATCCTAAGAGGTTTGTCTTCTGTACAGATTGGTTGTTTCTTGATGGGTTGGATTGGTGTTGTTTTCAAGCCTGACATAGCCAACGTGTCCGATCAGCTTGCCCTTGGGCTCTCGACCGGTTTCTTGGGAAGTCTTACGACGTTCAGTGGTTGGAACCAGAAAATGCTGGACCTCAGTGTTAATGGCAACTGGGCCTTCGTATTTCTAGGCTTTTTGCTAGGTATAAAACTCAATGTTGATCATAGCAAGGTGACCCTCCAAGCTTCCCTAATGATAAATTTTGTGTAGGTTTGTTTCTAGCTGCCTATTCCATCATATTTGGTATCGAAACTGCTCAAGGTATCCAATGGCTTTCCCAAAGGATCAGGAGAAGCTCACTCCCCGAAACTCGTGATTCTAAACGAGGTTTTCGTATCAACACTTTGTGGCGTCACACAGTAGTTATCATAGTCCTACTATCAACATGGTGCACATTGTGGACTTTGAGCGCGACCATGTTCACAAAAGAGTTTCATGCACGCGATGCTCAACTTTGGCTAGGTTGCCTTGTGGGCCCACCTGGCGTGTGGGTCAGGTGGTGGCTTGCCCGGTTCAACGGGCGTGGATTAGGGCAGGCTAACCGATTGAATTGGCTTCCCTTTGGAACCTTATCTGCTAATGTATCTGCTGTTTGTATGATGGCTGCCCTAGCAACTCTTAAGAAAGTGGTACGTATCATAGAGTTAGAGGGATATTAGGTACAAGGTTATGGGTCGGAAACCGTAAGAAGAAATATAAAAAAGTCTGACAGATGATATGGACACGGACACGGGTTCCTGAGCCGTGTCATTGTCAGATCATTTATTTATTTATTTGGCTTAGAATTCATAAATAAAATTATCACGGATCCGGAACCCGTAGAAGTCACGGTTACGGGTTTTGAATCCGTGAAAAATATGTCATTTTTTAAAAAAATTCACAAAGAAAATAATCGGACCGGTACCGGTAATAATCACGGTTACGAGTTCCGGATCCGTGAATAACCTGTCACGGATTCGAAACCCGTAACCAGGTTCCAAATCCGTTGTTCGTTTCTGAATTACATCGTCCTGCGTTTACGACTTCCGGAGTTTATATGATTTAAGTGCCTGTATGATAGGAGTCTTTTTATGTATCCCTTGTGGTGCAGGTTAATGCCGAGAGCAGTGTGATGGTTGTGAATGGAATTCAGCTCGGCTTTGTGGGGAATTTGAGTACGGTTTCGACTATGATGGCCGAGTTCAATTCGATGAGAGAAAGTGACTATCCCTGGAGAGCCTATGCATACGCGTTCATTACCATTGTAGTCTCATTTGGGTTTGGGATTTTGATATACTCCGTTCCGGTATGGACCAATGGGTTATGGGTATGATTAGATCATAAATGCTAATAGATTGTTCAGCTAGAATATCTCTACTGCAGTTGAGGATTTCAGTTTCCATTCCTGCTTACCTTTCTGTGTGAACTCATTTTCTGTCTATATAAGGATATGCGAGAAAACATATCTTAGAGGATAAAGATGGTCTCTAGATTCTTCCATCTAGTAAAATGGGCCCCTTCTTCAAAGATAAAACGCTACCACTCACTACTCGAATACTCGGAGTACTCACTAGTTCAGGCAAATCGGATTTGACCATGTCGATCGTCCCTAGAGACTCCGGTGCCGGTGACGAACGCTCTTTCTCCGACGAAATCTTCGACCGTCACCACCAGCTCTTCCAACACTTCCGGGACCGTTTCAATTTCCCTTCCTTCCACGACGACCGCTTCTTCTTCCCCACACCTTTCTCTAGCTTCCCTTTTCCCTTCTCTACTTCTCGCTCGCTCCCCTACTCGGAGCTCTCAATCGAGACTGACGGTTCCCTGAATTCTCGATTGGAGTGCAAGGAGATTCCAGAGGCATACCTATTCGTCGCCGATCTCCCTCCCGGCGTCGAAAGAGACCAGGTCATCGTTCAGGTCGCAAGCAGCGACGGATCCCCGGCACTCCGGATCAGCGGCGATGGTGGAGGAGGTGGTTGGGGGAGGTTCAATTGGAAGATGAAGCTTCCGCCGAACGCCAATTTGGAACAATTGGGATCGTCGATTGAGAACGGCGTCCTCACTGTGGTGGTTCCCAAGGTCGGCATGTGGGGCGCACCACCACCTCTTCCGCCTCCGCAGTCGCGTAATGTGAGAGTCGTCGAGATAACCGGGTCTGATTGAATTGCAGAACAACTAGGTCTAAAATCCCCAAATGTTTGCGTCTCTGTGTTGTACTGTGGTGTGCTTTGTCAAGTGTGTCTATCTTTCACTAATGTCTAAGTCTATGTATTAAAACTTGTAATTTGGCTTTATAAATTGTATAATGATATCAAAAGATGGTGGTAATGGTGTGACGAATGGGTGAAGTGGTCACGGTAAGTGTATCTAATTTGAAGTAATTTGGACCAACAGTTTAAATCTTTTTACCAATTAAAGATGAATCTTTTTACCA
The DNA here is from genome assembly GCA_033239125.1 of Fagopyrum homotropicum. Taxonomy (NCBI): domain Eukaryota; kingdom Viridiplantae; phylum Streptophyta; class Magnoliopsida; order Caryophyllales; family Polygonaceae; genus Fagopyrum; species Fagopyrum homotropicum. The sequence goes on along the minus strand of BSWB01000001.1, from coordinate 7,660,751 downwards.
ATTAAAGACGTATTGTGACAATTTTTTAATTTTTAGAAAGTGTTGAGTTAAATTTGTTCTTTTAAAATTTGTTTTGAAAAAGGTTAGCTGTAATATTTTTGTAATTTTCACAAGATAGTGACAGTACTTTTTTCAATTCAAAACTTGAGTTTAATATGTCAAAATTTATATAAAATTGCTTTAATAGTTTCTATCAATAACTCATGCATTGTTTTATTAGTTATATTTTTATGTTTTTTTTAACTTGTACATGTTTAAATTAATAACAACACATTGTTTGAACTAACAAAACACAATGTTCGAATTAATGCTATCTAAATTTGAACTAATATTAGAAAAGTTTACATTTTCAATTTATAGTTATTAGCAGATTTTTATTACAATGTTTGTTGGTTCAAAATTTGTAAAAATGTATGAATCATTAGCACATTATAATTAAACTAAAAGAACAACAAAATTGTACGAAATGTTCAAAATTTTGACGAAAAAAGTGTATGTTAGAAAAAAAAATCAAAATTGTTGATAATATAATATTAGTTCAACCTAAGTGTTCTATTAATTCAAAATATTTTATATTATTAGTTCGTGCATTATTTTGAATTCATTAAAAAAAATTGATGAAACATTATTATAATAAAATTTGAACCGACAAAACGAAAAAAAATTGAACGAAATCTACAAAAATTTTGAACAAAAAAATTTTCATTTAAAAAGACAAAAAGTAACACGTCTCACAACAATGTTTAATAAGGTCGTACTGGATTACTAGGGACGTACCTGAATCTTGACTTGTTAACAATACATCTTGCATTTGTTGACGATCCAAAAAAATATGAAAAAATATATTTGTTGATAATCCATTTGAATTTACATTGTTTGACAATCCATTTTATATTTATTGACAATATATTTTATATTTGTTGTCGTTCTATTTTACATTTGCTATTTTAACAATTAAACTGCTATTGAAATTCTAGAAGAAAAAATTAAAAGAAAATACATTCATAATTTTTTACAAATATTTTTATTAATATAGTGATTAGAAATAAAAATATAAAAAGTTAATAATTATTTTTAAATCATCTAATTTTAGATCGGTTATTTTACCCAAAAAAAAAGGGTCAATTAGGAAACTGGACTATTTTGAGATTTACGTTTAGTAAATAGGCTTTTTATATTTTCCGTTTAGAAAGTGTACCCTATTTGATTTTTTTACTGCGAAACCTAAATCCTCCTCTCTGTTGAGTAGTACGCTGAACAAAAACCTTCAGCTTCTTTCACTTCTCCTTCATCTGCTACTCTTTCTCCCTCCTTAGATCCGATGTTATCTCCGGCTTCACCATTGCTAGCCCTGTCATCCCTCACTCGGATCTAGTTTTGCCCCTTTTCTTAGTTTCGCCGATAATTTAGAATTTTAGATTTTGCCCTTTTTCTTTCTTTATTGAAACAGGTTGCAATCAGAGCTCGTGTCTCTTATGATAAGAACTTCAACGAGTTTAGTTGCAATTTTGCAGGGAGGTGATGCTCGAAAAGCGGCTCATACGCCACCGCGTGGACCCTGCGATTGGTTCTGGGAACAAGTGGTTTCTCAAGGTGATCCGTCTAAGGTACCTATTTTTCTCGTATAGAAAAATACGATTATCGTGCTTTTGAATTTTTAGATGTGTGCTTATTATTAGCTTTATGTTTGAGTATTCAATTAGCTTCCACCTGTAATTGCTTCTCCAACGCATTACATCTTCCAAGCTGTTTGAAATGGAATCACTTTCCTGACTTGCACCCAACTTGAGATGCCACCATTGATGGGAATTGAGGTGAGATTGCTTCCTGCACATTTGAGCGTTTAATCAAATACAATAGTTTTAAGGGAAGTAATAATCAGCTTGTAATTTATTTTCATACTTGATTTGCTTATTATTTATCTTTGGAAATTCTATAGATGTCACAGAACTTTCAATCGCAATCTCTTGTATGTAGATTTATCTATGCTTCATTACCCACGGCGGTGAGTTACGACACCATCTCTAATCGCCATCTCCATCACCTAGTGCGGTGAAACACGATCCCTCTCGAAGCCATCTCCAATCGCCATCCACCACCACAGTTGCAACAACCCCTCTCGACGCCGATTGAAGCTTAGCCCTAATCCGGTGGGCTCTAGATGCCATTGTAGTTGCTAGATGCTTATTAATTTAACTGATGCAATATTAGTTTGGATTGTGGTTGTGAGTTTGCAGTAGAAATTATGGAAACAAGCTTGTATACCGTGTTTAGTTTGAATAATTGGTTGAATAGTGTCAATAGTGTCAATTTAACTGATGCCATATCAATTCTCTCTGGTAAAATTCCTTGTGGCCACTTCAACACCATGTTTAGTTTGAACCGTAGCTTGCAGAAGGATGCAGTTGTTACTAAAGCTATGGTTGTAGATGGATGGTGGATAAGCCTGCTTGTATACCTTGTAATTGGCCAACTCTCAGGTTAAGTTGTTGGAGGATGTCAAACGGGAAGTATCTTCTATATGGGACCCTACGACATTAGCCAGGTATGACATTTTCTCTTTGATACATTTTCTTTCGGGTTAAATTTATCCCTTAGTATAACATTTCTGGTATTAAATTTCTAGTATTAAAAATTCATACCAGAATCAAATTTATGGTATTAAATTTATGGTATAAAATTTCTGGTATAAAATTTCTGGTATGATAATTTATGCTATAAAATTTATGTTATTAAATTTCTGGTATGATAATTTCTGGTATGAACTTTTCGTATGATAATTTCTGGTATGAACTTTTTGTATGATAATTTCTGATATGAAATTTCTGGTATGAAAATTATGGTATGAAAATTTTGGTATGAAAATTCTAGTATGAAAATTTCTGGTATGAGAAATTCCGGTATGAGAAATTCAGTACAAAAAATAAAAAAGAAAATAGAAAAAATAAAAAATAATAATAAAAGGCAAGAAAAATAATAAAAGAAAACAAATTTAATAATTAAAAATTAAAACTTATACTAATATAACAAATAACAAACATCATTTATTCTTTCTTTCTAAATAGAAGGGTTAATAATTTTTATCTACTATTAAATGAAAGTGATAAAAAATATGGGGTATAGTTTCTTTAATAAAAATCAAAAGAGTCTAGTAGGCCAAATTCTCCAAAAAAAAATTCTAATTAAGCATGTTTTAATGTATTCACAAGTTTGCTATATCATACCCAATGTGAAAAATATATTACATATTGTCAAATATGTTTACGATGTATAATATTTATATTATAATGAATCTTAGATCTGTTCGGGTCAAACATAACTGCTCGTATTTCCGAATAAACGGACCAAATTGGACAAACTGAAGTAATCTTAAAACAAGTCCAATTCCAGTTTTTAATAACAGATAATTTATTAAAAAATGAACTATTCCAACATTTCTCGTTCTAAATATTATACATATATGAATTCTCACTTCTCACCAAAAAAAAGTATTATATGAATATGAGTTCAATATTCATTTTATTTCCTCTAGTAACCGAAGAGCCGGAGTTAATTAACGTTGAACTTGTATGTAATAATTGTCAATTAAAGTTATCTAATTTATTTATTTGGGTGCAGAATTAATTAGATCATGTAAAAAATATTTAATTTTGATTTCAATTGCGGAATTAATTAAATCTAATTTTAGTTTCGTATCGAAAATGCAGAATTAATTATATTTATTTGAAAGAATTGGTTGAAAGAAGCTCTTTTTTATCGGCTTTTGTTTTGTAAACCCTCTAACTTTTACTAAGGGTGGACATAGGACGGGACAGGACAGGATAGGGGGTTGACCCGCGTCCCGTCCCGCAAATGACTTGCGGGACGGGACGGGATTTATGAATTTTTTTCTTCGTCCCACGCGGGCCTTGTACCTAGTGGGACGGGACGGGACAAATCCCGCACAAATTATGCACCGATTATGTTCAATATGTGTGCTTGTTTTCTCTCATTTTTAAAGACCCAAATGATCGGGGGGAAAAAACTCGATACCTAATTATCGATTCATGACGCCTACATTAGTCAGTAGTTAATACATTGAAAACAAATTCAAGTTACATCAAAGTGTCTTGCCGATTCACATTCAAAAAATAACAACAAATAATTTACAGAAAATTACATTTATTTTACTATCGATTACAATTGTTGGAATTCACAAATATAAAAGCGATGAAACGAACTAGAGCAAGGGCAGTGATGGAACGGATCAGAGCAAGGCGGCGAACGGACTAAATCAAGGGAGAGCAGAACCTCTAGTATTTTAGATCCAACAAAATGAGTCGTAAAGAATGAGTGAATGACTAATAAAAATTTATCGAACTAATAATTTTGAAAATATAAAAATATTTTTAAAAATAATATTTTTTAAAAAATTATAATTTATGTATGATATTTATCTATATAATATATATAAAAATATAAAAATATTTTTTATATATATATGCGGGACGGGACGAGATTAACCATAATGGGAAGTCACCGTCTCGTGTCCCGTCCCGCAAGTTTTTCACAGGACGGGACGGGAAGGGGTACACATTTTTTTTTTCAAATCCCGCTGGGATCGGGACGGGACCGGAACGGGACGGGGTTAAGCGGGATTTAGGCCCACCCCTAACTTTTACCACTTTCATTAATGTTAAGTAAAAGTAATTGGTGAAAGTTTAACCCACTCTATAAAAAAAATTTAAAAAAATAGACATATATGGAGAGAAATTAATTACATGGTGAGGGTACAAAGATATTTCTTTGCCATTTTTTATCTCGTTTCTAGTAATGTGTTTCTGGTATGAGTTTCTAGTATAATTTTTTATATGAGTTTATAGTATGATTTCTAGTGTGAGTTTTTGGAATGGTTTATGGTATGCGTCTAGTATGGTTTCTGGTAAGAGTTTTTGGTATAGGTCTGATATGGTTTATGGTATAGGTCTGATATGGTTTATGGTATGAGTTTGATATGGGTTTCTGGTATGATTTGTTGATGTGTTTCTGATATAAATTTCTGGTATGGTTTCTGGTATGAGTTTCCAGTATGGTTTCTAGTATGAGTTTTTGATATGAGATTTTGGTATGAGTCGGGTATAATTTCTGGTATGAGTTTTTGGTTGAATTTTTGGTATGAGTTTCTTGTATGAGTTTTTAGAATGAGTTTGGTATGGTTTCTAGTATGAGTCCGGTGTGTCAAGTTTGGAGGTGACGTTGACATCGGAGACGTTAATGGCGGCATGACCGGTGCGGGTGAATCCGAACTTTTCGAAGAGGATCATGGAACAGGATTCGGAGGTGATCTGGAGCGTCTTGATCTCACCCGTAGAGGATGCTATAAAAAAAAAAGGGTGAGGATTAGGATCTGGATCTTTGCCATTTTCAGGTGTCGGTGGATTTGTGGAGGAGAAAAAGAAAGGGGAGATAGAACGAAAGAGGAGGAAGCAGGTGAAAGATTTTCAGGCGTCGGTGGATCTGCGTAGGAGGAAAAGAGAGGGGAGAAAGAGGAGGAAAGAGATATATATTTGTTTGATCTGGTCCATAGAATGTATGGAGGTTTCAGTGGGTGTCATTGAAAGTGAGAGGAGAGCTTTGAACCCTAAAAATATTTAGAGGTATATTACTAAATGTGTTTATGATATGAGTACTTTTAGTAGAGTAAATATGAAAAATACATAGTTAGTGAATTTGACCGAAAAATATTGGCTTAAACATTCCCTGAAAAACTGATTTTTCATAACTTTTTAGCAAAATAAAATTCCCCAAAAAATCTAAATGTATAAATGTAAGGAAAAAATGCATGGAATCCAAAAAAAAAAATCAGATTTTTTCCGTTGTGTTTTTTGGAATTTTTTAAATTTTGAAAAATAAAAAATTATATTAATGCATGACAAGTGAAAAGTCCTAAATTGTGTTATTAAGGCACTTAAAGGTTTGTGGAATTGTCATTGGGAGATCGAGATGATTATTTTCGTCTTCAAGACTATATCTTCGTTTTTTCAACGAAGTCTAGATCAAACATGTTTTCAGAGACATAAACTGTGGTGTTGACCGATTAACTTTTCTATGCATTTTCACCCCCAAAACTAGCTTCTGTGATATACAAAACTTTGCGTTTTCATCCGAAGTGATGCTTTAGGATGGACAATTAACCGTTTTCCATTATCAAAAATAAAATAAAGTTTAAAAGCCATAACAAATAACTTGTAGTAATTTATTGATGATAGACAATTGTATTAAAATCGGTTTATGAGACGATAATTTATATACGAGTTGTAATTTTTGAATTACTAGTCGAGATGCGCGTGCTTCGCACGCGCACCGTAAATTAAATCGAAAATTGCACTTCGTAGATGAAATCGGAAATCGATCATTTCGTAATAAGTCAGTACTAATAAAAAAAAGTTGGAGAAAAATAAAATAAAATACATACAAGAATAAAATGTAAGTAGATTTCGTTTCACTTTACGAGAATATTACATTGGTGAATAAACTAAATTACATGAGACTAAGAAAAAAAACTTGTAGAATAAAACTGAAGCATGACTTCGTTGTAAGCTAAAGAAATGTAATACATTAAGAGCAATTATTTCCAAGCGTCTTGCATCAAACATTAATCTTATGCACTATCCAAGAGGGAGAAGCCATATGGGATGTGTGCAAACTCCTGTCTCGCAGCGTATCCCTTATTTTACAATATTTCTCCATTAGCTTAAGGAAAGCATCTCACCACTGGAACGTTAGGGGCACAATCATCATACAATGCCATATTTTTGTAGGTCCACGCAATCTATACCAAAGGTTTAATGGATCTACAAACATCAGGGTATCAGTCTTACAGGAAAGGAAATGCATGGCTTGCATAAAGGAGTCGGTTCCCTCCCAAATTTCCTTGGCCGAGGCACATAAAATCATAGTGGGAGATCGAATCAAACTGATAGAATATGTAATTACTGTAAATAGAGGGTTGCCTATTGTAATTATGTAAAGTCAGATTATTATTAATATGAGCCGTCTGATGACGGAAACCCTAAGGGGAATTTTTTCAATCTCTCACATGGTATCAGACTCTTCCGATCCATAATTTTTACGCTTCCGCTTCATCTCTTCCCTTTCACGCCGGCTCCTGCCCTAGTGACGCCGTGCCGTCTTCCTCTTTTCACCAACCTGCAATGTCTATGGAGAAGAAACAAACGTTTCATTCCGCTCTTGGTATATCCAATATCAAGAACAATATTGCTCTTGTTCTTGACCACGACACACCATATGCTTCTTGGGTCACTCTCTTTCGCGTCACCGCCAAAGCACATAATGTCTTGGATCACATTGACGCCAAAGTTCCTCGCCCTGCTGATATTGATGATGCTCTGTGGAATCAAGTTGATGCAACGGTTCTCCAATGGATTTACAGCACAATCTCTAAAGATATCCTTCTTCAAATCCTCGATCCTGACGACACCGCTCTCAAGGCTTGGGGACGCATTCAAGATATTTTTCAGGACAATAAACACACGCGTGCAGTCTATCTGGAACATGAGTTTTCCAACTGCAAATTAGCGGCTTTCTCTTCCGTCTCGGCCTATTGTCAACACATGAAGGCGTTATCGGATCAACTCAAAGGTGTCGAGTCTCCTATCACCGACAATCGGTTAGTTCTTCAACTTCTTTCTGGTTTACCTGCTGAATACAATGCTACTGCAAGTTACATTCAGCAATCAGATCCGTTGCCGACTTTTCAAAAAGCCCGTTCGCAACTTATATTGGAAGAAACTCGAATGGCCAACCAAAATAATGCCGGTAAAGACTCCACTGCGCTACACAACTCTACTGGAAATGCGCCACCTCAGCATCGGACTGACTCCGCCAGCCAGACCGCCGCCAACCCGCCGGAGGGTTCGTCGCGCAACCGAGGACGTGGCCGGAAAGGGCGTGGCCGCTCCGGCGCTGGCGCACAGCAACCCCAGCCGCAAACTAGGTTTGCATTTCACCCTTCCGTGGGATGGCTGCCTATCTCTGTTGGGCCCTTTCCTGGCCAAGCCCAATGGCCCAACCCTCAACAGGCCCGTCCGCAGCAGTTTTCCAGCCAGCAGGCTTCTCCTTTTGGAATTTTGGGCCAGCATCCAGCCCAGTCCGCTGGACAGCACCAGGCTCATTTTACTGCTGATTCACCACAGCCCACGAACATTGATGAGGCTTTTTCTTCGATGACGTTAAATCCCGCAGATAATCTTTGGTATATGGACACGGGCGCTACATCTCACATAGGTAACCTCTCGTCCATTTCTTATAATGGTTCATTAAATTCGATAATTGTTGGAAATGGAATGCGGATACCATCTACAGGTCTTGGAGTTGCTACCATTCGCACCCCCACCCATCCCCTCCAGTTATCTAACATCCTGCTTGCTCCTAAAATTGTCAAAAACCTCGTTTCCGTTCGTCGTTTCACCATAGATAACCAAGCTAGTGTGGAATTTGACCCTTTTGGATTTTCTGTGAAGGATTTACAAACGGGAACAATCCGTGTGAGATGCAATAGCTCCGGGGATCTTTATCCAGTTACCACATCTTCGGCATCTGCCCATGCTCTTTCAGCTTAGTCCTCGAGTCTCTGGCATGCTCGTCTCGGTCACCCAGGCACGCCAGTTCTAGATAGTCTTAGGAAGTCTTCGTTTCTTTTTTTTAATAAAGAGCGTTCTCCAACGCTTTGTCATTCTTGTCAACTAGGGAAGCATCATAGGCTCCCGTTTGAACGTTCTGTCACTAGTACAACTGCACCTTTTGATATAATACACAGCGATCTTTGGACCTCCCCGATTCCTAGTCGGGAAGGTTACAAATATTACTTGTTATTTCTTGATGATTTCTCACACTTTCTTTGGGTTTTTCCAATCACATTCAAATCTCAAGTTTTCGATCTTTTTGTGAAATTCCACCAGTTTATCAAAACACAGTTCAACAAGCCTATTAAAAATTTTCAATGTGACATGGGGCGCGAGTTTAATAATCATCAATTTCACTCGTTCTTCACTCTTCACGGCATAAATTTTCGGTTTTCTTGCCCACATACTTCCCCACAAAATGGGAAAGCCGAACGTGTCATTCGAACCATTAACAACATGATGCGTTCCCTTTTGTTCCACGCCTCCATTCCCATACCTTTTTGGGCTCATGCTCTAGATATGTCATGTTATCTTCTTAACATACTTCCCTCCACCACAATCAAGAATCAAACACCAACCCAAGTGTTGTATCAATCAACACCATCCTACAATCATCTCCGCGTTTTTGGGTGCCTTTGTTACCCAAATCAAAGCGCCACCATTTCTCATAAATTCAAACCTCGATCCACACCTTGTGTCTTTTTAGGTTATCCGAAACATCATAGGGGTTTCAAATGTTTTGACATAAGATCTAATAAATTCTTCATTTCAAGACATGTGACGTTTGACGAGTCGGTTTTTCCGTTCTCTACTTCCACCCCATCCTCCACTTCGGTACTGGATTTGGATCCCGGCCTCACCCCGTATCACTCAGCTCAACAGCTAGCTTCTCAGGCGGATGATTTGTCTTCCCCAGCCCCGTCCACTGTTTCTGCAGATCCTACCCGGCCCAGCATTGCTGTTTCCAGCCCAGCCCAATCCCCTGTTTCTGCAGTCCTTCCCCGGCCCAGCACAGCTGTTTCCAGCCCAGTCTGCTCTCAGCCCATTCTCTCACCTGCTGAGTTATCCCCTCCCAGCCCAACACACTCCCGGCCCAATCCAGCAGCCGCTACTTCCCAGCCCAACACAATTCCTTCTGCTGCGTTACCAGGCTCTTTATCTGCCTCCTCACCGGACCAGTCAATTGCCACTTCCCAACCAGCAGTACCACTGCCACATCCCACACCGTCAATTCCACATTCCACCGACCATCCTCCACCTCTTATAAACCGGCCTGCAACCCGTTCTCTTAGTGGTATCTTCAAACCTCGTACCATTTTTGACCTTAATACCACTATAGCTCCCGACCTATCTCCTATCCCTACATCCCATAAATCGGCTCTCCAAGATCCAAAATGGTCCGCAGCAATGACCGACGAATATCGAGCCCTTATACGAAATGATACTTGGGTTCTTGTTCCTCGTCCTCCTCGGACTAATATTGTCAGATGTATGTGGATTTTTCGCCATAAATTAAGGTCGGATGGCTCCCTTGAACGATATAAAGCCCGCTTGGTTGCTAACGGTTGTTCCCAGCAGGTTGGAATTGATTGCGACGAGACTTTTAGCCCGGTTGTAAAACCGGCCACTATCCGCACTGTTCTCAGTCTCGTTGTGTCTCGCTCTTGGCCTATTCACCAGCTCGACGTAAAAAATGCCTTTCTCCATGGGCATCTTCAGGAGACAGTACACATGTTTCAACCACCTGGATTCGTTGATTCTACTCGCCCTTCCCATGTCTGCCTATTGAAAAAATCCCTATATGGCCTCAAACAGGCACCCAGGGCTTGGTATCAACGATTTGCGGGTTATCTGCTCAACATTGGTTTTATCAGCAGTAAGAGTGATTCTTCTTTGTTTATCTATCGGAATGGAACTCACCTTGCCTATCTGTTACTCTATGTTGATGATATTATCTTAACTGCCTCATCTGATGCCCTCCGCAATATTCTCATTGGTTATCTCAGTAAGAAATTTGCTATGACCGATCTAGGTCCTTTGTCATACTTTTTGGGCATCTCAGTTCAGCGCCTTCCTACAGGTCTATTTTTGTCTCAAGACAAGTATGCTCGGGAGATTGTTGCACGAGCCAAGATGACTGCCTGCAAGCCTGCAGCCACACCAGCTGAACCCACTGTCAGACTCAGTGCCTCCTCCGGACCCCCTGTCAATGATCCGACCCTCTATCGTAGCCTGGCAGGGGCACTTCAGTATCTTACATTTACTAGACCTGACATAAGTTTTGCGGTCCAACAGATATGTCTATTTATGCATGATCCGCGGGAGTCTCATTTTGCTGCTCTCAAGCGCATCATACGATATATTGCTGGCACTTCATCAATGGGTATCACAATATCTCCATCTCCGAAATCTGATCTTATTGCATAAACTGATGCTGATTGGGCCGGATGTCCTGATACAAGACGTTCCACTTCAGGTTATTGTGTTTTCTTCAATGACACTTTAATCTCTTGGTCTGCTAAACGGCAATCAGTAGTATCACGTTCCAGTGCAGAAGCCGAATATAGAGGAGTTGCCAATGTCGTTTCTGAGTGTTCCTGGCTCCGCAACCTCTTACTTGAGCTACATTGTCCTTTGAGCAAGGCCTCCGTTGTCTACACTGACAACATTTCTGCTACTTATCTTGCCAGCAACCCCGTTCAGCATCAACGAACGAAGCATATTGAGATAGACATCCACTTCGTCCGCGACAAGGTTGCCCGCGGTCACGTTCGAGTCCTTCACGTACCTTCGTCTTTTCAATATGCAGATATTTTTACAAAAGGGTTGCCTAGACAATTATTTTTAGATTTTAGATTTAGTCTTACTGTACTGCCTCCTCTAGTTTCGACTGCGGGGGTATGATAGAATATGTAATTACTGTAAATAGAGGGTTGCCTATTGTAATTATGTAAAGTCAGATTATTATTAATATGAGCCGTCTGATGACGGAAACCCTAAGGGGAATTTTCTCAATCTCTCACACAAACAACTCTTGACACCTCGAGCACAAGGTGTCCTTGATCCACAATTCGTTTAGTAAACAACTTGGTCTTAACAACAAGCATTCAAAATCAAAATCAAAATCATGATTAAGCATCTCTTTCTCCAACTGAGTAATCAGCTTCTTCTTTCTGCTTATGTCGACTTCTTAGATGGGTAATTGTTTTTAATAAAGATAAAGCATAATTAGGAAATTTACAATGAAATTAGAAAAACTTACATAGAAGGCAACAACCACACCAGTAGTGCAGCAGGCATCTTAATGGAAGCACTGAAGAATCCATGAAGATACGGGTCCATGTGGCATGAACCTAGAAACTACAAGAAAGATGAATCCAAAAAAACTTCAACAAAAATTACAGAAAAAAGAAACCCAAAAAGCGAGAAGAAGATATGAACATGTTCTTTCATCGAGATTAAGATGAACATATTTACCATCTTCAACAACCATCATATTCCCATCACCAAACAAATGAGAATACCCTTCATCAAACGAGATAATGGGTAGATTTCCAAGGCCATTTTCAACTGGAAAATACATTACAAGACCAATAGGGATGATATAAAGAAAAATTACCACATAAGGGATACAATAGTAGATCTTGAATGATTTTGAGTAAATGTTTCTGAACCCTGACAAAGAAGGGTACTCTGAAATAGAGGGGAAATTAAAGTATGTAAGCTAACACAAATTACAGTACACTCAAATATTTTATAAATCAAACCATTTTGTAGAATTAAGGAAATCAATCCATTTCAAAGAAAAGCAAAAAAACCTAGTGCTTAAAACTGTTCGAAAGAAAAATGAAACAACTTATTATGTAACTGAATCAGACAACTGACTATTTCAAAAAAAAATAAACAAAAACCTAATGTGTGAATTCCAGTTTAGTAAGATACAGAAAGAATGAGGACGACGAAAGAAATTGATTAACAGCTGCATCATAAGGGAGCTTCTTGCACATGTTTGCAACAGTCGCTAGTGCCACGCTCTGGACCATCAAGCAAAACGATTAGGAAACTATAATAAATAGCAAACATGGTTCTAGTAAGACAACCTTAAAGTTTAAAGACTGAATTGTTTATTATGTAAATGAATCAAACTAACTATTTCTAATAATACTGTTCGAAAGAAAAATAAATTGATTTTATCCACTAATTCACAATGTATATTGTTTGTTGATATTGCATTTGCTGCATTGCAACTGTTTGCTACATCATGAGGGGAAGTGACGAAGAAGCCAAAGAGGCAGCTGGTTTTTGAGGAAGTGACTTTGCCATCTCAACATTCAATGGCCGACCACGAACTCCATATTATTCAATGACAGAGCAACAATTGCTTCCTCGAGTTTCGAGTAGGTAATGTAGGCAAAATGTTTTGAATCAGTGATGGTACATTCAATCACTGTGCCATAACAAACAAACAGTTGCTTCAATAGTTCTGCAGTAAGAGTTGGGCTCAAATTGCTTACTTGAACTGTTTTCTTCAAGGCATCAGAATCTTTCTCAATATCTGAACCTACAAAATCAGACTTAAGAAATTCTTGACGAAGAAAATACATAAGTAGCATACAAAGAACAAGCGTAGAATCAATGGTGAATATGGCTCATACCAGAGTACACAAAAGAAAATTAAGCTTGTTTGGTCAAAAAAACTAAAATGAGCTATAATATTTTTAATAGCTTTAGCTCTAAAATGTGTAGATTTTTCCTGGGAAGAGAAAAAAAGCTCCCAAAAATGTCAAAGTTCATGTCAAACATAGTGAATACCTACTATAGGGATATATGCACTTATACATGTAAAAAAAGAGGACCAATACCAGATGAATCCTTACTCGATTGCGATAGGGCTTGCATTTGAGCAGCATGCGCCTCAAAGGCTTGGGCAGCCCTGATTGCTTGAGCAGCGGCCATGGCAGCTGCTGCCGGGGACATCGGCACCTGATTTACCGTCTCATTGTGGAAGAAGCACCCACTGCAGCGACCAACATATTTTGTGGGGGATGGTTCAACTTACAATCCGTTTTGAAGCATCGGCCATTGATATACTCTCGACAAACTTGTCCTAATGATGCACCAATTCCAGGAAAAATCACACCACCAGATGCACCAGCAACAAGTCCAGGTACCATCCCAAGTAATCCAGGTTGTGCCTGGAAGACGGAACCCGAGTAGTTGGGCATAAGCAAACGGTAATTACATTTCCAAAAAGAAGAAGAAGCTGATTACTCATCAATTGGAGAAAGAGACGATGAGATTTGAAGATTGGGGAAAATTTACCTTATCCAAATTGTTGACGATTGCCCTTTGTTGTCCAAAATCGTGGAAGAAGACGACATCTACGGGTCAAGAATCTGGAGAAGCCGGAGAGATTTACAGAGTGAGTAACCCTACTATTAAAGACGTTGAAAAATTAAAGGTTACCCAGCCATAAATCGGCGCCGCTTAAGGATTTTGAGAAGAGGTCGAGCTCACCGGAGTTTTGACAACAACAACTTATGCGAGCTCAGACGAGCGAAGGTTGACAGAGGTTCAGAAGGGCGATTGCGCACAGAAAACCAAAAAACAAAGCTGTAGTAGAACCCAAATTAAAGCAAATTAGATTCTACATCTCAAAGTAAAGTCAAACTCAAATTACAAAATTAGGGCTATGCTTGAAACATGAAAAAAATTGAGAAGAAAAGGTTGATTTAAGAGAAGAAGAAACCATACAATTTGAGTTTGGATTGAAACAGAGATCGGTCGTTCGGTAGGAGAAATATATTCAACTCGACTGTAGGATTTATAGACAAAGATTGAGCGCAGAAAGAGGAGAGAATCTGCAAAAGTAGAGAAGCTTAAGAGGGGCAAAGAGATGGAAGCATTAAACAGCTCAACAATGCAGAAATTCAACACGAAATTTTCAAGGTGCATTTCAGACAGACGAAGAGGAGAAGAAAACCGAACCTGGCGAAGATGAATCTGGCGGCGCATGTGAAGACGGACTCCGGTGGGTTGAGCAAGGCACAGAAGAGAAGAACAAAGAAGAGAGGAAGGGAGAGGAACGGTTGGAGCTCACGGATGAAGATGCATCCGTCAAGCAGAAGAGTGAAAAGAAGCGGCCATCGAAGCGGTGAATACGAATGAAAAACGACACCTGTTGACATTCCCAGGAAAAAGTGACACGTTGGGGTAGATGGATCAAACGTTTAAAATAAAGAAAGAAAAAAAAATACTTAAAGGGTATATCTGGAAACCGACTATTCATTCGGGATAGTCTCCCTTTTAGTATAGTATAGATATAGATTTGTTATTAAGAAGAATAAGTTCCTAAAGCATTTTTATATTGTTGAAATAAACTAGACTCCTTAGTTTTTTTAATTAAAATTAAAAGTAAAAGTAAAAATGTTGAAATAAACTATATATATATATATAATGCGTAAGATGGCGTATGGATATAAACTTGAAGCAGTGAGTTGGTAATTGAAAAAAAAGGAATGAAATTTATGGAATTAGGTGAGCAATTTTCGATAAAAACATGCCCAAATGTATTGTTTGGGTAACATTTATGTTTGTCCGTTGCTTGAACGGTAAATAAGTACCTCATTAATTAAATGTGATTAGATTATATTAGATGCCACTCAATATTCAGCAACTAGCTACCTACCAACAAATTTTTGGGCTCCGATCCGATCTACAGTCCAGACCGGACTATAATATCATGGATCGGACCTAATTTGATAATTAGGTCAAGGAACAGATCGAACCGTAATTTCCAATCCAGTCCAATTTCTCTGTCCAATCCGATTATTCAAAATCTTATTGTAAATCATTTCAACAACAAATACACGAGAGAATACAACCGTCTATATCTTAGAGAATATCTTCTTCGAATAATCTCTATGTGACGTTCACTTTGATTTGGCATCCGCTAACTTATTAATTATTGACACTTACAATGATGTTTACACATAAGATGTAGAGAATTTGACATGGTTGTCTATATCATATGACTTGTATACAATCGTTAGGCCACAATAACTATTCGTGGATGAAAAATGTCCATAAGGGGCAATTCAAATGTGCTTTGCAAATATAACTCCAATCTTTGATATGACAACTCATGCATATAGCTTCACTTCATGGAGGTATATATACGTCTACGTACTTGGCACATTATGAATCTTTATTGTTGATAAATGACTTGATTTGTCATGTAAATGAGATGAAAGGATGAGTTTTACAAATTCTAGAATGCACACCCGTAGGTATTCGAGTTGAACGGGCCGGACTTTGACATTAAGCTCAAGAGAAACTTTTCAGTGAGCCGACCTTGAGTACATAACATCTCTAATGTTATTTGATCATAACGAACCGGGTTTTAACATGTTCATGTTCAACTTGTTTATAAATAATTCTGAGCCCAAACTAAGCCCAAATTTTACTCATTTAGAAAGTGAGCGAGGTCAAACCGAACTTTTTTGCTGATAAATGACTTGATTTGTCATATAAATCAGATGAAAGGATGAGTATTATAAACTCTAGCGGTACGGAACATGATCGTTATTCGAGTTGAACGAGTCGAACTTTGACAAAGAGCTCAAGACGAGCTTTTTCCGAGTCGACCTCGAGTAGCATGATTCACATAACAACTCAAATGTTATTCGATCTGAACGAACCGAGTTTCAACATGTTAATCTCCAACTCGTTTATAAGTGAGTTCAAGCCCAATCAAGCCTACTTTTTTGCTCACTTTTTCAGTGGATAATGGTTGAGCTCAAACCGAACCTTTTCAGTGATGAATTCAAGTAATCCGACTCATGTAGCAACCGTAACCTACAAATCAAGGTATCAATGAGTTCGAGCCAAAACAAACCGTGCTAAAAACAAAGAGCTCAAGACGAGCTTTATTGATGATAAATGACTTGATTTGTCATATAAATCAGATGAAAGGATGAGTTTTATAAACTCTAGCGGTACGGAACATGATCGTTATTCGAGTTGAATGAATCGAACTTTGAAAAAGAGCTCAAGACGAGCTTTTTCCGAACCGACCTCGAGCAGATGATTCACATAACATCTCAAATGTTTTTCGCTCTGAACGAACTGAGTTTTAACATGTTAATCTCCAACTCGATTATAAATGAGTTCGAGCCCAACCAAGCCTACTTTTTTGCTCACTTTCTCGGTGACTGAGCTCAAACCGAACCTTTTCCGAGATGAATTCAAGTAACCCGACTCATGTAGCAACCCTAACCTACAAATCAAGGTATCAATGAGTTCAAGCCAAAACAAACCGTGCTAAAAACAATCATACTCAATTCATTAGAAAGTGAACAAGTTCAAAACGAACTTTTTCAACTCGAGTAACCAACTTACATAGCAACCATAACATACAAATCAAGGTATCTAGGATGGGTAAGCTAGAGTGCTATAGAAGAACAAGTACATAGACGACAAAATCGAGATGATTAGTTTGAAGAGGAAAAGGTTGGTTTTGTTGTGGTGTGGAGTGTGGAAGATTATGAACCAAGTAATCGATGACAGAGAAGAGATTGAAGGCCAGGCAAGAATGCAAAGATGCATGTGAAGCAAATTGTCGTGGAGTTAGAAAGATTTTGATTGGGTTATTTTGGTTGAATATATAGCAGAAGATTCCTAGCATCCAATTAATAAGCTTGGTAGAGTGTAGTGCAAAACTGCAGTGTACCTAAGCTAAGCTAAGCTATAAGCCTAAAGTATAAATCTAGAAACATAACAACTAATAACAAATCGTTATCTTGTCCTTGAAAAACTGAGTTGTTTCTGTCACATTTAAGTGTTGTTGCTGTTCATATCACAACTATGCACGACATCATCATATCTGCCCCACATGGATTCTAGTGCTCATCAATTACATAAGTTAGCCACATACAACATTAATTTCATTGACATAACTTATGGTATGTTCAATAATAACTAGCAACGAAGGGGCAATTATCTAAGTTGAGCTTGTACGATTAGTGATTATTAGGTTAGAGGGGAGAATATAACGACACAAATTTACGGACCAGGGTTCAATTCTAAGAATTAACCCATAAAATTTATGTATATACGATGCTCGTATGTTTTACAATACTAGTTTTTTTTGTACACTTATTAGTATATTTTTATTATAAAGTGTGTTACTGCAAAATTTATACTATTAGTTCATAAAGCGTGTTCTATTAGTTCAAATATTATGTAGTATTGGTCCATACTTTGCTGTAATTTTTGGGTGGTCATGTTTTTTTAAAAAAATATAGTAGTATATATTTTAAACTAGTATAAAATTTGTGTTTCATTAGTTCGCACATTGTATCGTATTAGTTTACAGTATGTTCTATTAACTCAATTCCTTACAAGTAAAAAGTGCATAAAACAAAACTAATAAAAAAACAAAACTCTAATTTTTATCTCTCTAATTAACTTATCATTATTACGCTATTAATTGTATATTTATGTAATAAGTTTATGTTATGGGTACTCTTAATAGAGTGATAGTGCTAAAAGGTCTAGTTATTCATTTTACCCACTAATAAATAGAGCAAAAAAATATATTAACCAATAACATAAAAATATTAGAAATGATATTGTGCAAATTTAGAACAAATTGAACAAAGGTTTAACTTAGGTTATGTTCGGTAAAATAAAAAAAAATTAATTAAAATTTTTTGGATAGCTTAAGTTTTTAAGGTAGTGATTGGAATAGATTATTTGAAAAGGTTTGTAAACTTTAAAAACCTAATGAAAAATTTTAATGGATTTTTGTAGAAGAAGATTTAATTGTGGGTAAAATTTTAGAATGTAATTACCAAAAGGGAGAGAAATTAAAAATTATACAATAATCTATCAAAAGCTATTCTCGTTCTTAAATCTCCCAAAAACCTCATCAAAAATATACTAACAATCTAATCTCTTTAAAAAGTTTATGATACCAAACATCAACAAACTTCCAAAATTACAAAGCTTTAGACAAATTTATTCAATAAACCCTACATAACACACTTTTAGGACCTTTGTCACTTTACGGGCAGTGTAAGGTTACGGCCATACCGGACTACCGAACTGTGGAGAAAATTTCATTGTGTTTATGTGTTGAATTCGTAGCTAACATACATGTACGCTCGAACGCCTTACGGTATATGTGTTCACCTGAATTTCAGGTGATATCAAAGGTGTTTGATCTAGCTTGGGTCTCGGCTAATCGAACTTCTTTGCCTTAAGTGATGGATCAACGATATTATTGACTATTGAGTGATCATCTTTGGTGGTGATATTCATATGACACAAGAGAAATGCGGATGTTGTAATATTTGATTTTGTAGTAACGGCCTAAGAAGCTGCATTAAAATGAGGAGAAGATAGAGACAAACATACAAATGGCCCTGTCACCAAACTTTATCCCATCATCTGATGCTGCCAAATACATTCACTCTTCTCTGTTTTTTGTGTGTGTTTATGAAGAATGATAAAGAAAGATGGCAACTTCTTACTGATTTTAGTCCCCACATTTTCAACTTAAAAGGCCTATTGAAAAGGAATAATCCAAAAAATATATTAAGGAAAATGAATAGTCATTTACATCTACCCTCCAACTATTCATAATTCACCAAATATTTTAACATTTTGGTTGTATTTCCGATAATATTCTAATCTATACATAAAAAATTGTGTGAATCTATGTTTTGAACATAATAAAGATAAATTAGCGTCGTTTTTAGGTACAAATTCACCCCAGTTTCGGAAAGTTAATGATATAATTGACAAACTCGCATGTATTGATTATGATTACTGTATAAATGGTGACCAAACTTAACCGTTTACCCTACAACATCAAAAAAAGGTTGCGGGGTAGAGTTTGCAAGTGTAAAAGATTGTGATATTTTCCGCAATTAAACAACTTTATCTTGTGAGTGATGCAATTTGCAAGCACATGAGCCAAAACTAGAGGAGTCTCCCATGCACAGCCTACCAAAACATAACAGAATGCTGAGCAATGATAGATTCATTGTTTGCCAAATGAATCCAAAGAGATGACAATCCATGTTTTCACACTAGACACAAGTTAAAAACATAAGAGAATGAAATCATTTCTTATATAATTATACTATATACTTTATAATATCATGAATATATATTACATACAATAACTGAAATACCATTCAAACCTATCCCTATTTGGATTGGGTAAAATCTGTACAACAAACTAGTCATCTTCTTCTATGACCATTACATGCAAATCCTCTTTTTCTTTTTTCTTTTTTAAGACTATTCATCTTCTAAATACTCTGCTCCAGTAGATCTTCTCTGTCTAGTCCCAGTTCCAAAAGGATCCTGTGAATGACGACGGCCCTTCTTGATGATCATCAAAAGGACTTCTCCCCATATCATAGTTCGACATAACAGATGAAATTTCAGGATTCATCTCACCAGATAAACATGTATCTTGTGACACACTAACAGTCACCCTCTCTGATTTCATCATCATCATCATCCCCTGTTTCTGCTCTGTTTCTGCTCCTCCTCCATTGCTCTTGATGATCGAACTTAACACGTCATTTTCATGAAAATCCCCAATTGGGTATTGTGATTCCCCCTTAAACATATTGATTTGAGGTTGATAAACAGAGTTTTGAGCTTGATTTGAAGTATAGTACCCTTGAGGAAGGTAAGTTGTGTTGAAGTCGTCAAGGAGTGAAGTTTGGTCATGTTGAATTGCATCTTGAGGATGTATGTTGTTGGAGAAGCAGGACACATGACGCAAACCTTGTTCAGTAGTTTGATCAGTGTACGGAGATGAGTCCAACAATGGCGGAAGAACACCAGATGAGCATAATTCGACAGAGTCCGATCGAATTAGTCCTGAGAATGGAACTTTCTTTCCACTTGAATTCTTATGAAAAGTTCTGCAGATCGCCCATTCATTCTGCAAATAAACACCCAAAAGTTCTTCATTTTCCATACATACAAAAGATCAAAACACACACCATATCAAAAAACAGGGGAATTTATTACCTTAGCAGAACTGGGAAGATTTTGAGGAGAGAATTTGCCTTCTAATCTGTATTCATGAATGACCCAATTTGATTTCTCACCTTTAGGAGCCCTACCCTTGTAGAAAACCAAGGTTTTCTTCATACCAACAAGTGCTTTCCCTTTGTAAATCTCTTTATCCTTCCCGGTTGCCTTCCAATACCCTGCTTCTGTTGCTCTGTTCGTTCTTAAACCAGTTGGGTACTTCTTATCCTTCAAGCAGAAGAAGTACCATTCATTTTCGCCCATTTTAGCTTTCACTGAATCAACAAAACCAAACAATAATAAGCAAACACAAAAAAGAAAACCCAAAACAAAAAAATAAGGGTTTCTTTTCTTACTTGGCAAATCCCAGGGCTCACACTTGTTCAAATCAACTTCTCCAATAGCTATAGCAGAAAAGCTCATATCAAGAACCTTATGAATCAAATAGTGTGAGATGAGCTCTTCATCTGTTGGATGAAATCTAAACCCAGGTGGTAAATCAATCTGTTCTTCCTCCCCACCAAACCCAGAAGAAATATTCCCTCTTTCCATTTCAATCGCAATACAAAACCCTCAAAATCGTAATCTGAGTTTATCTGCAGAGGAATACAACAAAAGCTCTTCAAATTTATAGAGGAGCGAAAAGATGGAGCTTAAAAGGAGGGGAAAAAGACGCTTTAGAGCTAACCTGCAAAATAATGAAGCCTTGCAAAGGATGTTATGAAGAATTTTTCAGAAATTGAAGCCAAATGCTCTGCCTAAATACTGGCTCTAGAACAGAGACGTGGGATGGAGGTAACAGAAGGGCAAAATTGTCTTTTTTCTTGCCTTTTTTTTTCTTTTATTTCAATTATTTCTGACCAAAGGCCAGCTCAGTCTAAAATATCATACTGTTCATTTTGATATTACAGAAAATTTGACTTTCAGGCACCTAATTGGCGCCCTAGCTACTAGTTTTTATAGAATTAAAAGAAAATATCTTTGAAAATGATCATATTAAAAAATAATATAGAATAACAATGATCAACTAGTTGGATGTTAAGTCAGTTACACATTGGATTTGAAAATATTGATGATGTAATGAGAAATGTCATCAAATTTTCAGGTTACTCTTCAACAACTGAATTCACAAAAATTTAATTAAAAAAAGAGAGTAAATATCAATTCAATTATTAAATTATTATTTTAGATACATATTTATTCAATTTTATCATATTTTTTTTAAAAAATAGATAAATATGTTAATAGGTTGGCAACATGAGGGTTAGATGAACCAAGGAAGAGTAAAAAAGCTCTAATCTTGTCATTGAAGCCTAATATTTTCATATTTTTTTTATATTTATTGTAAAGTGGTGAGGGTATATCTACTCATTTACCAATCAGAAATAGTCATAAAAATTGAGGGTAATTTTGAAAAATTTATTTTACGTAATAATTTTTTTAGAAATAATTTGATTTACTAGGTTTTTTCTAATTTTGTATTTAGTAAATGAGAATGTATAGAGTTTAAGAATAAATACAAAAGGTTGGGATATATTTACTTAGAGGGTGTATTCAATTAAGAGTTTATATGAATTTTTTGGACTTTAAAAGTCTATGGGTATTGAACATAGATTTTTAAAAGTCCATATAAATCTGTAGGTATTCAATTAGGATTTTAAATTTTTTCATAAAATTCCTATGGTATTTAAAAGTTTGTGGATTTTAAAAGAATCTATTATTTCATTGATTTTGTAGGATTCTTCATTACTTTTATACATACTTAAAATCCATAGAAATCTTCCCCTAACACCTAAGATTTCCACATAATCTGTATTGACTCTATATATAATTAAAATTTTCCTCAGAATTTGCAAATCCTATAATTATTAAGAATCTGTCAAAATCTTAAAAAGTTCGGATTGAATACACCCCCTTAATTAAACATTAAAAAGCCTACTCTAATTTTTCAAAAATACTTAGTTATTAAAATTGCCCATAATTTTAAGGTTTGATAAATTGTGGTGGAAATGTTGACATTAAAAGGCAGTTGGACTTTTGGTAAAAGAGTAGTACGGAGTAATATGTTGATTAATTCTAGTTGGATATTTTCACATATAAAAATAAAAACCGGTTCTAATTAGATGACACTTAGAAATAATATATATTATTTATGTATGTAGAGACGTATTTTTCAAGAATACTTCCAAATGCTTATACAAGAAGCAACTTTGAGAATTTTCCTCAACAAGATTCCATGTCAGCATTTACAATGGCATGCAAATCGTGTATTTTTGCTACAAACTATTAGATTAATTAAAAGTCTTAAAAATAACTTTAAAATGGAGTAATTTAAAAAAATATGAATGATATTACCTCCTTTATATCCTATTTTGATTCAAATATTATTTTTTTATTAAAATACAAAACATTATTTTATTCTATTGAAATCGACTCGACATGTTAGACTCGATATATTTGATTTATGGTTGTGGTTATGGGTGTGTGCATGATTGTAGTTAAAGTTATGGTTATGTTTATATAATAAAAAATCTATTGAACTATGACACCAAAATCCAAAAACTCATTAAACACACGTTCAAAAAGTGATGTTATAATCTAATCTAGAAAAACCAAAACCGATACGAAACACATCCCTAGTCTAATGTTAAACACTAACGAAAGTCATGAAACTCAATCAGTAGACACGAGACTTCAAGCAATATAAGGGTTTGTTTGTGGACACACAATTTAATAAATAATTAAATAAAACTATAAGCTCGTGTTTGGAAAAACAAAAGTCCTTAGAATTGAGGTAAGTATAAAATTGTCAAAAGTTTTTATTCACAAAGATTCTCTCTCTAAATATATATCTTATGAAAAATAAAAAAGATATAATCTTTGTGAAAATTAAAAAAAAAGATATAATCTTTGTGAATAAAAACTTTCTCCGATCAATAATCTAAAATATACATATTCAATGAGTTACTCTTCATATTGTCGATTGATTTTAAGGTGTAAACTCCATGTTTTGACGAGCTATTGGAAGCCTAGCTCGCAAACACTCGTCCCTCGTAAATTGCGCCAAACACAACCTAGGTGGTATACAATATAGGGATGGTGAATAGTGTGAAAGGGTGAAAATGGAGGATGTAAGTTTGGGGAAGTGGACAAAATTGACCAAATTATGTGACGAGAGAGAAATGGGAGATTGTAAGTTGTAACAGACAGAAACGGAAACCTTGCCTAAATATGGCTTTATAGCTTCATTTTCCACGTCCCATACATGATACAATGTATTCACACTTTTCAATAATTGTAGCAATCAACATGAAACTGCATTCTTAATCTCTAATAATTGTGTCCTTTCACCGCCGTTACGCCGTATAAGTTGCGCCTACTTTAGCGTAATGTGGTATCCACAACATGAATCGTCACCATAGATTTGCAATCCAAGATACTTCATTCATTCATTCATTAAAATCTAAATTTACAGAACATGGTATATAAAAAAATAATTGAAATTATAATATATATATATATATATATATATATATATATATATCACTGAAATATGTTTTCATTATTCAACAATATGGCTAGGGTTGTGCAAAATTGGACTGGACCGGAATATAGGGTCCGGTGTACGGTCCATATTTTTATGAAAACCCGGTTTACGGTCCGGGTTCAGGTCTGGTTTTGAACCGTAATCCGGGTTGGACCATAAACTGCAAATATCCGGTCCGGTCCGGGTCCGGTTTTTGACCGAATAACCTCACCAAAATTGCACAATTTAGGTACAAACCGGTGCGGTTCGGTCCAAATATTCAAAATTGCACAATTTAGGTACATACCGGTCCGGTTCGGTACAAATATTCAAAATTGCACAATTTAGGTACAAACCGGACCGGTCCGATCCTGATCCGGTCTATGGTTCAGGGTGTTATCAATTTACGGGTCCACAAGTTCGATCCAGTCTGGACCGTACGCACAACCCTAAATATGGCATGAAATATTTACTGAACGGGTGGTTTTATACATGCAACATGAACTTATATACTCCTTGCATTTTATAACATATATAAAACCAATTGTTATTTTGAAATAAATAGATAAAAATATCAAACTTAAAGATGACATTTTTGGATAATTAAACTTCCGTGTTATTCGAAAACCATAGATAGGAGGCTAGGCAAATAAATATGGAGTCTAATTAGAGGCCACTAGGAGCTACTATGTTAAGGTAGTAGTGATCACCGGTGTTTCTAATTAATAGAAAGAATTGCACAAATAAAGACATATTTATGTAATTTAACAATACTACTTATGTGTATATATATAATGGGTAATGAGTTTGTGTCAACGAGTAATTTGTTGGGTTCCTCGTGCATTATTAGACGATGTTTATAAACTCAAGTTCGTACGTCACTACGTGGTATAACTTTTAACCTGGTCAATTTTTGAAAAAGGAAAGCGGTTCGAACCATTAAACGGCGCGCCGTCTAGCGGTCAAGAATTCGAATATGTAAGTTCATTAACTTCCGATATTTATATTCTAATATGTAAAGTTATTATCGAGATATTCTATAAGGATATCCTAGTTTATTCATGGAGTTATTTAAAATGTAGGTTTTTATCGAAAATAAAGAAAGAAAGAAATATGATTAGAGCGAGGAAGTATACAAATTTGAATGGAAGTGGGAAGTACTAGTAGTTACGACTTACGAAGGAGAAATTTAGAATGTTGTGTGTTTTAGGTTTTGAATTGATATTGCGATACCAATTCTCACAAAGTGATAAGACATGTAAATATGTTATAGCTAGCTTCTCTATTGTTTTAGGTGAACTACCACGTACACAACGAATACGGCCCATGGTTAATGAACAACACTAGACTAAACCGGATTCACATTTTCTTGTTGGAATACATTTGCTATCTGAGCGAGCTAGGAGATTATCGGCTTATCGGGGTTGAAGCTGAAAGTGAGTTTATTTACAGTGTAGATGAAAAACTAAATTAATAGTTGTTTTATTGTTATCCGTGACTCTACAAACCTCTGTTCTTTCTAAGATTGCTATCCGATCTGTTGAGTTGTCCGAGTTTTAACATGCTCAAACCGATTCTAAATTGTAATCGAGGTTAAAAGTGTATTTATATACAACTTATTTAGTAAGTAAATAAGTTTGACCCGAGATTTTTTTGGTCTAGCAATATATTTATATTCATTAGTACATTACTTATTTATGTTAATAGGTAAATTTAAATATTTTAATATATGACGTACAAACAATTTAAGTCAATGAAATAAAACATATTTTTTTACTTATTCTTTACAAGTTTCGCAAAATTCGTATAAAACTAGGCCCCTTTTATAATAATTATAAAGATTAATTCAAAGGGTTATTTTGTAATTTCGATTTACACAATCCATACCCATGTTATTTACACAAGGTCGAAAATACTATTCTTGTAGCTAGTGAGTTTCGAACTCTGGATGACCCTCCCACCCTTTTATCAGACTAATTGGATTTGTCTATTTTATTGTTGTTTTTCTTAAATTTATACTTAAGCCCAAATGTTCATACACAATTTTTAACAACCAAAGTTAAAACACAATTTAAATTACACAATGTTAATACACGCTTACTATACAATTTTAAATTCTATAATTAAAAAAATCGGTCATTTCCTAATTACACAAGCTCAAAGGTTTGTTGTTTACACAGTTAAATGTTTGGGACATTTTGTGTAACTATAAACTTAGGTCATATCCTATAATTATTCAACTCAGGGTATTTGATGCACTTTCAAAAGTTTGGGTCATTCTTGGAAATACAAACTTAGTTAATTTTATGTAATTATCCAACCAGGGAAAATTTGTAAATTCTGAAAGTAAGGGGTATAAACATAAATATAAAGTATGTGTATCTTTTTGTAATCATCTCAAAAGATCATCAAGCTCGGGTTCGGCGACAAAGGTGGCAAGGCAGGCTTCTAGCGCGGGTTTCCAACAGTGGCGGAAGGCTTTTGTTCCCGGCAGGGAGTCTCCGACGATGACGGTAATGGCAGTGGCTGTCTCCTCCAATGGCTTTTCCGGCTCCAATCCCAAACGAACAGAGAGTGGGCTCGTGTATGCATTGACCTTCTTCTTCTCAACCAACAACTACTCGTTTTCGGTTCCAATCCCAAACGACAAGAAGATGGATCGTGTATACGATGGCCTTCCTCTCCGTCGATTAACACATAAGGAGATTCAGTGGCGAGGATCTGACGAAGGCTATGATGGTGGTATCTCGTTTCCTACATTTGGCGAACTGGTAGTGGATAGAAAAGGTGGCAACAGGGTGTTTCCAGGCACCCGAACTACTTCGTCGGATATAAAAATCCTAACTAACGACAAGGACAAACGCATAAGACAAGCAAACACGATTAACTGATTATTCATGTTGATTTTATAGGTTCTATTTCCAATTTATCTTTATTCCCTTTTATTAATTAATTTTAAAATTAAAAATTTATGAGATAAATAAAGATATATCAAGCTGACTTAGATTCCTCTCCTTAGTTCTTACAACATCGCGATTCTCGACTGAAAAATAGTATTTTATTTTGATTTTGATGGACACTATAAAAAAGCACGTGGAAAATGAATAGTAAGATGCCATAAGAAACGTGTGTGTCTACCAATTAGGCATCGAGGAAAGAGTCTACGTGCCTTTCTGCCAGACCGCCACCTTATTCTCTAACACAAAGATTCCGTACTGCTTACCTGCTGTAAATTGCAATTTTACCCAATCAACTCCTTACAGCTGTCAATATGACTTCTAACCACATCATCATTGTTTCTTTACTATTTATTGTCAAATAATTGCATGGAATTTCACTATTAAATTTAGGGAAATTCCAGATGGTACCCTCGTGGTTTGGGGTATTTCGGATTTTGCCCAACAATTTTTTCAAGTTCGGATGTTTTCCGGATTTTGTCCAAATTCATTAAAATTTTTTTTAAATTCCATTAAAAACATACAAAAGAAAATAAACTAAAATTAAATAATAAATTAAAATAGAAAAAATAATTTATTTATTTTAAAACTAAGGTAAAACAGTAACTTCTTTTTAAAAAAAATGTTTTATATTAATTTAAAAATTAATTAATTTGATAATTTTTAAAAAATTAGAAAATTAGTGTTTTATTTTATTTTAAAAAATAAATAAATAAGGATTCTTTTAAAAAATTAAAAAAAAAAATTACTGTTTAAAATAAAGTAAAAGGAAATTTATAAAATAGAAAACTGATTTATTTACTTTTATAATAAATTAAAACAGTAAATTTGTTTTTATTATTTAAAAGAACCTTTATTTTATTTATTTTTTAAATAAAGTATAACACTTATGTTTTTATATTTTGTTAAAAAAGTGCTAATTTAATTTCTTTATATTTAAAATAAAATAAAACAATGATTTTTTTGAATTTTTTAAAATAATGTAATTTATTTATTTTTTAATTAATATAAAATATTTTTTTAAAAAAAAGTTACTGTTTTACTTTAGGTTTAAAATAAATAAATTATTCTTTCTATTTTATTTTATTTTTTAATTTTAGTTTATTTTTTTTAATGTTTTTAATGAAATTTTAAAAAAAATAAATGAATTTGGGCAAAATTCGGAAAACAACCTAAACTTAAGGGTACCATTCGAATTTGAAAAAAGTGGTGGGCAAAATTCGGAATACCCCAAACCACGAGAGTAGCATCCGGAATTTCCCTTAAATTTAAGTTGATGGAAATATAGTTAATGAGAACACAATACATTGTAGTTAATGATAATTTAATTGTTGACAATATAATTTATGATGAATTCAATTGATGACAACATAATCGGTGATACAAAATAATTTGTGATATAAGACTATCTACATCCCCGATTTGAATTGTTAGATTTTACACTTTTACTTAAAATAATCTCCACATCCCTTATATTCTCCATGTGAAAAGAGTTAAAACAAAATTCACTCTGTTTAAATTTAAATCTGTTTGTGACATAGTACAAAAGGAATCAGGCCAACCTCTTTTACAAATTAACCAATCAAATTTTTTCTTTCTCTCTTTTCTTAAATTTTCTTTTAAAAAATCAAATCTTTCCTATCTCTTTCCTTCACTTTACTTATATGTAATTAAAAAAAATAAAAAAATTATATTATAGACGAAACATGAGATGCAAGAAAAGGATAAATAAACGGAGGATATACATGATTTAGTATACAAATAGAGTGTATAAATAGGATTATAAACGGAGTGGGATGTGGATAGTCTCATAGTTGTTGACGATACAATTGATGACAATATATGCGATACAATAGATGATAATAAAATCGAAGACAATCTATTTGATAATAATATTGTGATAACATCAGTGAAAAAATCCAAAAAAATCAAAAAAAAATTAAAAGGTAAAAAATTAAAAGATAAAAAGTTAGGTTTGAGATGCCATAAAATTATTATTATTATAATTATAACAATATTTATTATAATTTTAATTATTTTTCTAAATATGGTTTATCAAGTTTAAAATAAACATTAAATTCATTTTTATAATGATAATAATAATAATAAGTTAATAACAACATTTCTTATAATTTTATGAATGATTATTTTAATAATGGTGAAATATTATTTTGGGACATTAATCAGGGTTGAGAAAAATGGTGGGGCGTACTTGTACGGAGAAATCATTCATGACATATTCAAACAAATGATATAAATAATTTAGAATTAACGAAATTGTTGGTCTAAGTTGAATGTTAGAAGTGACATATAATATATATTTTATAATGTACGATATATTTGAAACAGACAAATAACATATGTATATAGATTGGTTTAATTGAATTATTATATGTAGCAATGAATTATTTGCAAGATACGGATATGAATGGTGTAGATCATGTGAACATATATTAATCCATCATTAACGTCACCCCAAAGGTCAGGAAACCCAATAATTCAAAATATCCAACCACATATATAAGCCTACTATCAATTACATTTTTTTAAATAATAAATATAAAATATACTCTCTTTCAAATTCCATCTCTCTTTGGTAAGTCAAGGATCGTGAAGTATATATAGTAATATCGATTTTAGAATTTAATTAGGTTGGGAGTTCATCTTGTTCTTGCATATGTTAAATTTCAAAAATTATTATTAACTGAAAGTAAATGAATATGACTTTTGTTTTTATTTTCTTTTATTATTTTGGCTTTTATTATTTTTTTTTATTTTCTAGTATGAATTTTATACAAGAATTTCGTATCAGAATTTTCTGGTATGAAATAATTTTCTAATATGAAATTTATACAAGAAGTAGCAAAGCAACATAAAACTAGCATTCTTAACCAAAACAAGACGAGATCAATCTTATTATCTGGTGATGTGAATGTTAAGATTGAACTTAAGGTGAACGGCATGAAACTCGCTTCACCAAATGCTAATAAGAGACGCTACAGATGCGGCAACAAGGAGATACTGAGCTTCAACGTGTGCAAAATGCTAGTGCAGGTCACCAAGATAAATTTACTCATAATTATAAGTTTACAAATTTTGTGTCATAGCAGCATGCTCAAGCCCCAAAGCAGAATTCTCACAAGTATAGGCGTCGATTCCTCCTCCGCTCATCCTAAGCCAGCCCCTAAAAAGAGGCTCACCCTCTTCGCTCTCCGTCTCGCCTCCCTCGAGAAGCCCACCACTGGCCTCGGCACCGACGACTTCATATGGGCAACCGTTGTTCTATTGGGAGGCTTCACCATCACCCTCGAGAAGACTGATTTCTAGTTCATTACCGTCATCTTGTTGATCGAAGCCACCCGCATCTACGGAAGGAGCCACGAGCTTGAATGGCAGTATCAAGCCATAGGGGACCGAGTGGTACCGTCATCTTGTTGATCGATGTTGAGCGAGAGGAGAAGGTGAAAGGGAGCACCGATCTGGTGTCGAGGGAGCAGCAACAATAGTCATTGACGATGGAGAGTAGGAGGCAGTTGAGAAGAGGAGGCTCCTGAAAGGGAGAATGAAGGAGTTGGTGAAGTTAGGGTACGAATTTGACGTAAAAAAGAGTATTGGATACATTTACTTAATCATAAAATGTAGTGAGCCTAGTTAATAGACCAATAATTAAAAATGGCCTAGTTATTTTTTTTTATTTAATAAAATGGCCTAATTTCTTAATTCACCCTTATAATTAGTTATTTTATAGTACGAAGTATAATTTTATTGGGTTATATAGTGGGTGTGAATATATGTACTCTCATACGTGTATATATAGCATACTAGTTTATTGGCCTACCTAATTTATACACGTATAATATCACTCAAAATACAAGCAAAGATGACTAATATCATATAATATTGGTAGAGTAATCATTTTATCATCAATTATTATTTCTTAGATTTATATGTTATTTTTGTGCTTAACTTATACACGTTATACGTATTCATCCCAATTTACCAAATCTTGAAGACGTATTGGGATCGGTCGTGCTTAGCATGTAGTGTTTGCAGTGTAATACGAGCCGAACGAGCCGAGCATCGGCATGCTCAAGTTCGGCTCGTTTATAAACGAGCCGAGCCCGAGCCGAGCCTAAAATTTATACGAGCTTTAAACGTGTTCAAGCTTGGCTCGTTTAGAAAGTGAACGAGCTCGAGCCGAGCTTTTGACGAGCCGAGCCTGAGCCGAATCCGAGTAGCTCGGCTAAAATAATGCTCTTATAGTGTTATTTTAGCCGAACGAGCCGAGCTTTACCCAAACGAGCCGAGCCCGAGCCGAGCCTAAAAATTATACGAGCTTTAAAATGTGCTCAAGCTTGGCTCGTTTAGAAAATGAACGAGCTCGAGCCGAGCCCGAGTAGCTTGTCTCATATTACAGCCCTATGTTTGCTACCATGGTTCAACTATCAAACACGCTCATTGTGTTTCAAATCATATAACACATTTAGGGTCCGTTTGGTTTTAACTCCAGAATCGGAAACGGAATGGAAACGAATCTAGTCCATACGTATACCCTTGTTAATGAAAGTTTTTGGAATCATTCCTTGTGGTTTGAAGTAATTGGACGAGAGTTTGATTACTTTTGATATCCTATATGGTAACAAAATGTGGGAAAACAAGTTCATTTTACATTGAACCACTATGAATGATTTCCTAAAATTTCATAAATAAGGATATACATATGAACTAAATTCGTTTCCATTCCGTTTCCGTTTTCGGAGTTGGAACCAAACGGACCCTTATATTGATAAAAAAATATTTTGGTTAGGGTATAATACGAGCAAACCCGTCCAACAAGGGTGTTATTCGGCCCAATAGCACAGGGTCTCCAGTTTTTTTGGAGCCAATAATATTTATTTTTAGTTATTCTATTAAATAAAAGAGCGCTTACCACGATGATTAAGCCACTATATTAGGTACAAATGGTCAAAAGTTCAAACCTTCATTCTACTTATTCTTTAATTTTTTTTAACTCCTCTTCTGCATTCTTTCACGTATTTTTATTAAAAAAAGTAATTTTAGTTTTTTTTTATTAAAACATATTTTTTTTTATTAAAACATATTTTTTATTAAAACATATTTTTTAAATTGATTAAAACATATTTTTTAACTCCTCTTCTGAATACGAGTCATTATACGTGACTCAAATGTTACTACAAAATATCACACACACAAAATCTTACTACAAAACCTAAAAATGACTCTTAAAAATAGGATGACGTATGTCTTGACACCTTGCGAAGCATAAACCCTAAATCCTCATGATTATTTATATAGAGTGCAATCCATACTCATGACATATCTTAAAGTTATCCAATAAAAATGAATGAATATTTCTCCTCCGGGATACCACATGTGGCCTCAGTGTATATATATAACTAGGGTAAATGCCCAAGGGATACAATTGTCCATATACAATTCATAATTCAGTAGAGATGAAAGTTCCAACGATCGATAATAAAGAATTTAGCAGATTTAGTATGTAGAGTCTGTCAATTACTTTTCCTATAGCCAATTGACTTTGGATTGGAACCCATTGTATTTATGTGTTGGATTTGGACCCAATGTGCATATGCGCACAGCCGTGTGATGGACCCCCACGACATATCTGACCCATCGAAATCTTTCAATAACTACCTATATCACCTAACATTCTGTCTCAATTGGAACTGGAGAGCGAATGCAAAAACCGGACCAAAAGTCACTAGAAAATAGGACCAAAGACGTCCTTCCAGAAGACATCAAACAAAGTGGATGTCAAACTCAACATGTTTGGTGGGTTCATGTTGCACCAGGTTCAAGCAGAGATAGATGGATGAAACATCGATACACACTCGTTCTCGTACGTACGGAGAGGGACATGGAGCTCAAAGAGGAGGCTTTGTAACCAACTTGTCTTAGCGACAACATTGGCCATACCCATGCGTTCAGTCTCAACATTGAAACATGAAATTATTGCTCACCTTGGATGACCTAGATACGATTTATCACCAAGAAAGACATGATACTTGAATGTAGAGTCGCGTGTATACTGAGCATCTATCCATGATATGTTGATGCCAAACCGCCGATACCCTTAATGTACCGAATGATCCGTTTTGTAGAAGATGCACTTGAGGGTCATGCATAAACAAGCATAACTATTATACGAGCATCTATCCATGATATGTTGGCCTTACTGTCATAAGGTGTCGTGATGGTTTTGTAGGGTGTCAACGTCAACCCTACATTAGAAACAATTTCCAAACCAAATGTCTATTAATCAAGGAACAATGTACCTTGTAAAGAAGTGGGATGCGAAGACCCGCCCCCTATGTAATGGGTCCAGGTGAAGTCCGATTGAAGAGAGGTTGTGAGGTAGTGTAGGAGCTCAATGGAGGACGCACAATAACGTATTTGTGCATGCAAATACAGCTTGATAAACAAAAAAGGGAATGGTCCTAATGACAACTCTCGAAGCCCATCCAAACTAAACATGTGACAAGCTTCTAATACCAAGCTGGGGGAACTTGTTTTTATGTCATATAGGGACTTACAAAGTAGATATACATCGGATGTGATGGATATGGCTTATTATGAGTTGGCGATGATGATGAGAATGAGGATGATATGGGTGGCGGTTTTTGAAAGATAAAAGGGGTGAATGTTCCAATGATTTTGATGGATCAGTAGATAAATAGATCAAAGTCGAACCTTACGAAACAACTTGAAGCACACTAGGGAAATTAAGGCTCTAACACACACAATAAAAAATGAACATAGAACCTTTCAACTACAATCTTACACAAGAAAAAAACGATGAAGGAGGCTTGTGAAAGATTAAGAGCACCAACTTGTCAGCTCAAGTGACACAACACAAAGTAATTCAAGTTATAAGGTCAAACGAGGTTTCACTCGATCTCTCCCCAAGGAAGAACAACATGAAACAATGTGCAAATAAATTGTAATTTTTATCGGATTAAACTGTCCAACAAAGGGTAAATTCACCTTAAATAGAATGGACAAGCTAAAAAGTCTATCTTTAAACATTCTCTAATCAGACCTAAAGAAGATAAACCTTAACTAAAAATTTGGGCTTAAAAATAACTTAAAAAGGTCCAACGACTTAAAAAATAACTCATAATTAAAGGTATTAATATAAGATCAAATAATATCCAAATCAACCACTTAATTCTTCCTTCTTTCTTCATGGATGTCCAACTCTCACTCGTCATGCACAAACTTTTCTCTCATGCCTAGGATTGATATCACTCAAATTAGCGATTTTTTCATCAGCATTCTATTCCATTCTTTACCTCTTTGAGTTATATAACATATCATATTCATCTATTTCCTTCATATTAATTAGTGTTTTTGAGATTTACATATTAGTTTATGTAATTGAGGCATTACAAGAATTTGCAGAGTACACATGATACATTTACAGTAGAACGACGTAATACACACTAAGGATTTCTCTACTGCTAAAGAAGTCAAGGTAAAAGACAAAATAGATTGAGATCCGAGAGTGAAGTGAAGAACATCGGGAAATGCGCAAAACCGCTCAACCACTCTTATGGTCGCTCACCACCTATTGATCGCTCGACCCTCAACCTCAACTTATACACAACACCTCGAAATGACCTTCCGTTGATGCAAGAAATTTCCTAGAGAAATCTTGGATCAAGTCAATAACTTTATGCGTATTATAGTTGTATAACAACCATGATTCATCTGAAATGATGCTTTAGTCTAGAACACTCGGACATAGGTAAGTGTAACCGCTTTTACTTTTAAAAAGGGAAGTGTTATATACACGACGTTCGATCTACCAACGTCAAATAAATTCGTAATCCGATAGCACCTAGTGGGCTCTAGCGCCAAGAGCCGATGCATTTTTTTTCATGAGGGGAAAAAAGACAAGAGTTTCAGTGTAAAGTTTTTTAAAATTTTTTGTGAAGCATGGGCTTCAGAGCATGTTAAAGAGACATCCATTGATACAAGCAAGTATTTTGGTGCTTCGACTCAACCGACACCCATTTTTTCCCTAAAAGTGAATAAATAAATAAACTTGGACGCCGCCTCTTGACACCGTCAATTTATGAATTTATTTAACGTTAGTAAAATAGAGATAATATATATGGCTTCTTTGTAAGGAAAAAAGAAAGTTACAAAACTAAGAGTCAAAAGACTGACCAAACAAAGATGAGAAGATAGTTGGGCCAACGAAATTGCTTTCATCGGTTGGAGGTTCAATTGTCAACATTCAGGTTGGGCCGCTACACAACATGTAGGCTCAAAAAGTGATTCATGAGTTTCTTGTCATCTCCTATCATAGTTCATACCAAAAATTAACTTAAACTCACTGCCATATAAGTAAAAAAATATAATAAATTATAAAATGTTGTG
Source organism: Fagopyrum homotropicum (assembly GCA_033239125.1). Classification (NCBI taxonomy): domain Eukaryota; kingdom Viridiplantae; phylum Streptophyta; class Magnoliopsida; order Caryophyllales; family Polygonaceae; genus Fagopyrum; species Fagopyrum homotropicum. Next base: position 7,625,097 of record BSWB01000001.1, on the reverse strand, counting down.
ATAAGAAACAAAATTTTTTACAAATTCACAGACACTTAGGGTCCGTTTGGTGATACCCTTGAATTATTTTGAAGGATGAAAATAATCTACCAATAATCTCAATGATCTCTTTGTAGTTGGGTACTTTTTTGGGCAAAATAATCTCCCAAAATAGTCTGGGCACAATAATCTATCTAATAACCCCATTTTTTTGACACGCCGAACGCACCCTTAAAGTTAGAAAGCATACCGTTTTTAATGGAAATTCGAGTCACCTAATTTTTGAAAACAAAGGATCGGATATACCTGAAAATATCTAAAATTTTGCATATTTATAATCACATAAAATAGCTTATTGCATATATATATATATATATATATATATATATATATATATATATATATATAATGAAGTAATAATATATGTTTTAAAATATTTATTTTGTATTATATGAGAAAATATGTTATAATGTATTATAAATTAACAATCTTTGTCATTTATAATCACATGTGGATGAACGTTACATTCAACCATTAGATAGGTAATTTATCGATAAGACTAGCAGATGGATGTTGGAAGTAAATCATCATTCTATTATCCGACTTACTATTGTCTTTATATACACTATTAAAGTTTGGCGGGATCTATATGATGATGGACCCAACTTCTTAGCCAATAATATTTATCTAAGTTCCAACAACTTTGCACGTGAAATTCCATTGTCGTTTTCCCACTTGGTTACTTTTTAACTAGCGAAAAAATACGCAACTTGCGTGCATAGTTCTGATTTTCACCTTGCAATTATAACTACGAGTATGGTGTGCGTAGTTAGAGCCGATCTCAATCTGAGAGGAGCTAATCAACTACGCATATTGAATGCATTATTACAGCGTATGGAAGTCTTTAATTTTTTTTTAAAAAAAAAATAACTACAACTACCCCTTTCATATATTTTTAATATAAAATAAGATCATAGTTAGAAAAATATTTACTATTTATAAAACCATACTCTTATAAATTATGCATCAGCTTCTAGCTCTAAATTTATCCAAAAGAAAACTAATTTTGAAACTCAATATAACCAAGGAAGTAAGGAATCTGCTTTTTAGAAAGGATATTGTATTATCTATTATCCATTGATTCCATTCACTTAGCTCATTTTAGGAAAATTACAAAAGATCACCCATATAAAGTGTGTTCATGGATTGTGTACTTCCATGAACTCAATGTGTTACTAGAACAACCTTATTTGCTAAATATTCATTTATCATTCTATATTTATATGCAAGATTAACTTCACATGGACGTTTTCACGAAAATTAATTTTGAAGTAACGGATGAAAAATTATAGTGTTGCATTTTACGGGTGATAATTTGTAAAATGTAAAAGTTTAGGGTGCGGTTTGGTAATTTCCCGAAAGTAGTCGCATCTCTGCAAATCTCTCTGTAACATCGTCTTCGACGGCGATTTAAATTCCAGAGGAAGAAAGTGGTTGGACTTAGAAAGCCCCTATTTCAACTCTCCTTCTCTCTTTTTCATCTTGTGATCCAATCTATAAGCTCATTCATCCTATCCTATTTATCCGAAACCCTCTAATTTTAGTTAAAAAAACCTCAATCTTTCTGTTTTTTCTCCCTATTTCAAGCTTCCCCGATCATTTCGATTCCTCTTCTTTGTCTTCCTCATTTCGCCATTTCCCTTCTTCGCCATTTCCTTCTTTCAAGCACTTTGCTTTTCTTCTGTTGGCAATTTGTGGAAAGCTTAATCCACAAGGGGTTTGCGACTTTGTGGGTTTTCTTCATTCTTCTTTCTAGGTTGTGTTTACTTCTCTTCATTTGCTTACAAGATTTCAATTCAATTCAATGGCTTGCTCTATTAAATCATTCGCACCCACCAAGTTCTTTGATCGAAATCGTCAATTAGGGTTTCCTCCCTCCATCAATTCTATTCAATTTGCGAATTCTCAGGTTTTCGCCCAACCCTTGATTTCCCCAAATCAAAATAGGCGTTCTTCTTCTAGATTTTCAATACTCAAATCCAGAAAGAAGTTCTGCGTAAATGTAAGTAAAAAGAACTTTGAATTTACTTGTCTGGAAATTATCTGCTCTTTTTTAAAGATCTCATGAATGTGATGTTTTTTGTTTGTTTGTGTTAGGCAATGTCTTATAATCTCAGCAAATCAATGAGATGGTGGGAGAAGGCCATAAAACCAAACATGATAGAGATCAAATCTGCACAAGAGCTTGTTGATACATTGAAGAATTGTGGTGATAGACTTGTTATCATTGATTTTTACTCTCCTTCATGTGGTGGCTGTAAAGCACTTCACCCCAAGGTAAACAAAATTTTCAAGTCCTCAAACCCTAATTTCATGAAAACCCTTTTTTGTAAATTTTATGGCATTTCAATAAACCAATCATCTTTTTTGGGAAATTTGATCAGATTAGTCAGCTTGCTGAATCAAACCCAGATGCAATTTTCCTGACAGTGAACCATGAAGATCTCAAGAAAATGTGTCATGCTCTGCACATTCATGTCCTGCCATTCTTTAGATTCTACAAGGGCTCAAAAGGACGTCTTTGTAGCTTTAGTTGCACTGTTTCAACTGTAAGAAACACATTATTGATTGTTTATCCAATTTTCATTTCAAAAGTTTTGATTGATAATGGGTTTTTTTGTTCTTGGTGAAAATACAGATTAAGAAGTTCAGAGAAGCATTGGCAAAATACAGTAATACAGACAAGCAATCCAGCCTGGCTGGTACATCAAAGGGTTTGGATGAATCCGAACTCATCGAGTTGGCATCCATTGGTGAGATTTCGATGATTCCGGAAAGGCAAGTACAATCATCCATTGAAAAGCAAGAGGAGATTGATAAGTTGTTCACAACAGCACTTCAAAATCCTACACAAATGAACATAACACAGAATATGTTGGAAGTCAAAGGTGATAATAATTCTATGCTAGTTGGTTAACTTAAGTGGATTGTACAAAATTAGGGTTTCATTCCTTGTTTTTTTTAGAGGGTGAAGTTCTTTTTTTTCTTTGAAAGTTCTTGGTGGTGTGAATATTTGTAAATATTTATGGTGTGGGTCTTATCTTGGTAAAAGGATGGGGGTCAGTGTTTTTTTATGAGCCCTTGTTATTTGTCTCGATTTGAAAATTGTGGTAAAATGAAGATGGTTTGTTTTGAGCTTCATGTCAATGATTGTGCTAAATTGTGTCACTTGTGTGTCATATATGACTCGAGAATGAGTCATATCATCAATCATTCTTCCCTCCCATATCCAAATGATTGTTCAGAATTTGATTTCTAACTAACAAAAGAAATAGATGATGTCGGTGTTCATGTGTAGTTTTTAGATAAGGTGCATGACATTATTACTGAATGGATATATAGATCCTGACTCATATGTATACAGCTCTTATCGTATGAACATGTAAACACTGAATACATGTCACTATAAATAATGTAAAAAGAAACCGTAGAAGGTTTTAAACAAGATAATTACAAAGTAATCACTAAGAAAAAGATAATTATATAAAATAACACATGTATAATCATACTACTCCTCAAGTTGGAGCATGAGGATCCCGAACGGTGAACTTGTGCATAAAGCGAAATTGTGTTTTATCCTACCCCTAAAGTTGGAGCAAGATCTGCGAAATTGTGGTTTACACTTTTACCCTACCCCTCAAGTTGAAGCATGAGGATCATGAATAGTCAACTTGTGCATAAGAAAGCGAAATTGTGTTTTTCCCAAAACCTTAGTGAGGATGTTCGCAAGTTGTACACTTTGAATATGTTGAGTACGAGCTAGCAAGCAGAAGATCGGTATCAAAATGGCAGTCGACCTTGATCAATGTGTTTCGTCCGATCATAGAAGACGTGAGTGGTTGCAAACTAGTGTATTGTTGGCTATCACAAATAACCAAATAAGTATAGTGAGAGAGACGCCGAGAAAGGGACTAATGAGGGGATCCATGGGAACTCACATGAACTGTGTCAAAGTGTGAACCGAGAAACAAAACTTGGGATGAGTAACAGTGATGTATATCAATCGAACAAGAAGTTGTCGGTAATGATCAGGTTGGTACAAGAGCAAAGCGATGGATTCGGCCTATTGGTTTGTTCAATCGAAAATTCACTTGGTTTAGAAGATAATGGACCAACTTTGTATAAGATATTGAGGCAATACTTTTCGTGACAAGAAGATGTCATCAATAATATTCACTCAATTTCATCTATTCATTTGATGATCTATATAACCCACCTATCTGATCCGATTCGATCATAAATTGATTTTATAATACAACAATCTTGGTTTTTGTTGGTCATGTTATTCACATGTTATAAAGAAAGAAAGAAAGGAGTGTGTTATGAGTGGACACTTTTGCCGTTAAATTGGATAGAGGAGTTATTGTAATGTAGTAGCTTGTTGCGTTGCCTATGGCATATGCAAACTAAATGCATATCCGTGATTCTCATAACCTTCATAATTATTCTGTATGATGCACATCCGCCACAAAATAGCCGACACCACATTTCATTCCTACATTACTTTTTGTCTTTCATTTTCTTTGGTCTTTGGAAAATTTGTCCTTTGTTTTCACAATTATGCTACAAAGTATAATATCATAATGAATGTAGAATTTTGTGGTAGGAAGTCGCATTTTTTGTGTACGTTGTGTGCTATTAAACGTTACAAGCATGCAGTCCGGCGAGCATTTTCGGATATCCGATCCGATCCGACAATCTTAAAAAGTCTGATTCAAATCCGATCTGAGAGTACTCAGATATCCGACAATGTTATCAGGATTGGATATGTGATACGATCTGAGTATTTATTTTTAGACTAGTTGGTCCGATCTGACTTTTTTCTTCCAAACCTCGATCCTGTATCCGAAAAATTATGCCCGGATCGGATCGGACTCAATCACTATTTGGCGGATATTTTCGGATTCGAATTTTTTCGGATCGAATCTTCGGATTAGCGGATAGGATATTTTTGCTCACCCTAATGCAAAGTCACTTTTCTTTACTTCACCTTCCTTTTGTAGTGGTTTGCCATATAAATGTCCGGTCTAGACCAAACCGGGTTCTGGATTGAACCGGACCCAAATAAATGAACCCCCTGTTTGGAAAAAGCTTAAACACCCATAAATAAGCTGATGTAAACCAACAGTAATAATGTTATACATAAACAAAATTTGGATCCATTCACCATTGTTATTTGTATTTGACGGGTTCAATGCGGATACAACTTTTTTACAATAACTCGTAACTCGTAAGTACTACTTTTAATCCAACATAAATGGTCGACTTGTTGCGTTGTCTGTAAATCGGCCTTGGGCCAGTGAGCCCAAACAGCATGCCAATTTTGGGCCTTGTAATTGGGCCTAGAATAATAAAGCCCATTTATAGTCTCTCATTTGGGCTTGTTGCAAAAAGCCCCCCGCGCTTCTTTGAATTTCAAAATTCAAACCATTCTGCTAGCGAGGAGTGCAGGCAGTCAACTCTTTAGGTACATTCAAGTTTTGACTTTAGAGGAACATAATAAATAATAAATATTTTTATAATTTTATTTCATTGCAAAATATATTTTTGAGTAAAATAAATAGTAAAAATTGGGTTTGATGAGCTGCTAAGGTTCTCCTAATCTAGAAATTGGGCCCACAACCATTGTCTTTTGTCACCGAAGATAAGTCATTTTTGGTAGAAACTTATGGAAGACAAATTGGTTTGCAATTGTTAGACGTAGCTTTAAAGGGGATTAGGTTAGTGCATGCACATGGACCTAATTAAGGTATTAATTTCGATGATTAGATGGTCTTAAATGACGGAAGAGATCTTACCAGCAACCCAGTTCAATACCAACGGACTAAGCAAATCGACATTTACTTCGTCCGCAATAAGGTCGTCTGTGGTCACGTTCGAGTTCTTCACGTCCCATCGGCTTTTCAGTACGCAGATATTTTTACAAAGGGTTTTCCCCGACAGTTATTTCTTGACTTTAGATCCAGTTTCACTGTTCAGCCTCCTCCGACAGGGATATGATAATTTATGTAATTTGTTTAAATATAGGGTGTGCTAATGTAATTATGTAAACTTCGGTTAGTATTAATATGAGTCGTCTGATTAACGAAAACCTAAGGAAAATTCATATTCATTCTCACACAATATACTATGATTATTAAGAATCAGTCAAACTCTTAAAAAATGTAGATCGAATACACTCCCCTAAGTAGATGAACTTTTATTATGAATGGGTTAAATATAGTTGAGATGACATTCCAAGTATGTGACATGGAAATAGAATAAGGTGAGTAAGTTAAGAGTACTTTAGTAGTGATGGCCCAATGTACGTTGTGAAGACAAATTATGGTTGAATTGGAATAAATAGCACATTATTATATGTGACCAACTTTTTAGTCACCAAGGAATGTTATTCTAAGACATAATACAGAGAGGATGAGGTAAGTAAAGTAAGATAATGGATAGATTAGGGTATACCTTTACACTAAAGAGTAGCCAACAATTAATTATTAAATCTTTTTTCATATAAATAAATAGATTAGGGTATATCTTCTTTTAGCAGCTTTAAGTATGCACGCCGCCCTTCTCCAAAAGTCATTGCCATCCAAGGATTAGCATACGAACCGTGAACTTATTACAGCCGAAACTAAAATTAAAATTTATTTGTAGTTCAATTTAATAGTTGATTGAATGAGCTTATTTTTTAATAAAATTAATGGGTGTACGAGAGAATAAAGTAAATACTAGTTGATATATTTATAAAATTACGTTAATAAGTTTACTTTATATCATTCAATAAGTTATCATAAGCACTGTAAGCTCCTTCTATGTAACTTATGAAATGAAAATAATGTAAACTACAATCAGTTATCATATGCTCTATAAGTTTGTGCTTCAAACGTCCACTTCCAACCTTCATCTTTTGTTTTATAAGTTTCATAGACTCATAGGCTTTTAAAATCGCACCTTCTAAACGGACCCTTAATATTTGCGGGTAGGTTTTTCATGCGAACTCGATAAGAGCGTATTTCACATGCATCCCATATCATCAATTTTAGTCAAAATTGTCCAATTTAGGGTGAGTCCTTTGAACACATACCGCATACGCCCCAACCTTTTTTTCTTGTTTCAAATTTGTAGGGTTTAGATTTCACGTTGATTTTATATGACGCATTTGAAATAATCTCATTTGATAAAAAAAAAAATTCATTTGATTAAATAACATGTTCTTCTCAATTAACAGTTTTGAATTCAACTTACATTCCAAACGTAGGATTCGTTATGATTCGCCAAATTTATAAAAGTATGTTCAAATTTTGAAAATTGAAATGAGTTTGGTTGTCGGAAATTTTGACATCTAGAAGGGTCTCAAATCGTGCAAAGTAGTGTAAATTTTATTTCAAAAAATGTGAGCTCCTGCGGAGTCTGCCCCTTATGCACGATGCACAATATACCTATGCGCTACACTTTTACCCATTTCCTAAATTACCCCTACCCTACATCAATTTTACAAGACCCTACTTAATCGCAAATTACATAAATTTCCTACTATGGTTTTGTTTTATAACCGAAATATATTGTACCCGTTCGATGACCCCAAATTAAGAGACTTATAAGACTTATTGAGCCTTACACTCACAGATTAGGAGAATTAAGAAAAATTAAAGGAATTATTAATTCATTCCCTTGTTGCACCGAACGGAGTTTGATAATACAATATTGAAAGATTATATTAAATTGGTAGACATAACTAAAAACCGTCTTGATAAATAACACACAAAACTAATAGGGAGAAGTACGGAGGAAAAGACAAGCAATTAGAGCGGAGAGAAGAGTGAGAACATGTCAATCAAAGAAAACACACGGGAATCACCAATTAAAGTGATTGTTGTTTTTTATTTTTTCGTTTATAAATTTATTGGAGTCAAATATATGGTTTATTTGCATGAATAACATATTTACGTTGTACTTTAATAGTAGACAACATGTTCCCCTCAAAAAAAAAATAGTAGACAACATGTTTTCATTGTCGTGCAAGAAATAATACCCTTATCTATTTTCTCCATCATTGCCTTCATGTTCGAACAACTACTAATTTCAGTCATCATTAAACTTCAACTTTATCTTATTGAATGATATCCTTATATTATTTTTATTTCATATGTTACTTGGAGGAAGCTTACGGATCTTATGATAACGTATCGAATGCTATATTTCAAATATAATCCTATAAGAATTAATATTAAAACTTTTTGAGTAATTTTACACGTAAATTAACTACAATAAGCTTTTTTTCCTTCTCTCCAACATCCATCAAGTTTATCAAAAGAAAGCAAGTTTGTTCGATCAACTACTAATTTCAACTATTAGTAAAATGCAACTTTAGCTACCAATAAGCTTCGACAACAATAAGTTCATGTTTTCTAAACGGACCCATAATATCAAATATAGAGTAACAAAAATGCTAGTAAACTAAATCGGTGAGTTACTTCTCATATTGTCAACTGATTTTAGATAAAAGCTCCGTTTGTTAGAGGTAAAAATTAAAGAGATTAAGATCTAGAAATTAAGAGGGAGAAATAATTAGGTTAATCTTGTTTGGTAAGATAATGAAGGAAATAAAAGAAATTAGATAATGAAAATTATGTAATCCTATTGAACTTACATTATAAGGATTATAAGAATTATTTTGCTAAAATATCATTTTTACTTCTCTTCTTTTTTCATCCACTTCGTATATAACTAAATTTAACTGATTTTTTTTTCATAATTTTAGTCACAATTATATTTATTTTACCAATACGCAATATACTAAAGTACCCAACAAAGTAGATGCGAAAGCAGAGACGAAGTTTGTAGCGGTTGCAGTTAAGCAGTTAAAGTTTCCTCTAAATAAATAAATGAATAGATGAAAGAAAGTTGCAAGTGTAAAAGTTATTTGTGGCATCGTAAGAGGTACGTATATGACACATGCACGAAAATGACCCTTTAAATATTTTATACTTGCTCTCATTTTATTTTATGATTCCATAGCTTGGGTTAATGCGCCCAATGCCATTTGGATTAACAAATTAAATGCTATTCAATGTCATGTGTAATCTCATTAGGACTCATATTTGACTTATTTGCTATTAATTTAGGCAGGTCACTTTGGAAACTCATTTTTTTAAATTTTCTCCAACTTGTTAAACTTATAGAAACATGTAAGTCGTGTCCTAGGTTTAGGAAGCTCAAGTTTATGAAAGTTTAATATTTTAGTAAGTTATGGGAAGAAAACTATAGAGAAAGTTTACTTAATATATCGTCGCACCTCTTCAATTCTCTCTTTTATTTTTAATATATCGTCGAATGAAGCAAAAGCACAAAAAGAAGCCTCGACATGCTCATTTCTTTCACCGTCCTCCCAATAGCGTAGTGTAGATAATTATGATTCCCGAGTTGCAACCTCGTCGTCGTCCGTCTCCAAGCCGCCGCCACCAGGAACAGGGTCACACCGGCTCCTCGGTTCGCCGTCTCTCTTCTTCGTCCAAGCCATCTCCGGAAGAACCCTCATCGGAGAAGAAGGTCAGCGCCATTACCGAGCCGCCTTCACCTTTGGTGTTTTGGAATGAAGTCGGGAACCAAAACCGACGCGGAAGGAAGCCATCGCATGAGTCACGCTAGTAGCCGCCATCGCTCGCCGCTAGCCACCCTCTCTGCATCACAGCTCTGACCGAAAGCCATCCGTTGCCTCGTGGGCGTTTTCGGTTTTACATTAGGGTCATGACCAAACATATGAGATGCGTAGTTGGAGCAGATCTCGATCCGGTTGAGAATGGCTAACTACGGACATAGGTGTGTAGCCGTAGTCCCCTTCCCCCGCCCACCCAAAAAAATACCCACATAGTTTCCATGTAGTTTACGAGGGGTGTAGGTGTGTAGCTGTAACTCCTAAGTGCCAATGTCGTATTTCTCATCATAGTTAAAATATTAAAATGGTCACATTTTTTAATTATTAACTTATATCTAAACGGTTCCCTAACAGAAGTATGATGATATGGGATGGGAGGATCCAATGTTGCGGCAATCAACATTCCTTGTGAATTACATACGAGTATGTGGCTCAAACCAATCATAGAAGTGATCGTCATGTCCCAAGTCGAAACCAAGTGATCATCCGTGAAAATCTCATACAAATGCTCGTCTTGGAATGGCCATTGATCAAACTGTGTGAACACCAACTCGTATTTCCTCTTTATTCATGATAACATCCATTTTAACATTTTTTAACCTCATTTGTATTCATCTCTTGAACATATAAGACTGATTTGCATACTTTATGTGGTAGTTTTCCATTACTTTGTTTTTTTGAAGATCTATTCGTGATTTTTTGAATTGCAAACATTCAAGTCATTTGAAGCACTAATGAAGCATATTTGGAGAATGTCTACTACTAGATAAGGTTCTCCATGAGGTTGAGGTGTTCTAGGTCCAAACTGATTCGATTTAGAGTTGAAAATTGAAGAAATGAAGAAGTGTTCGAAAAGTTCAAACAATCAAGTCAACCATTTATGTCGATCGGGTCGACAGATGTGCATGAGCACGTAACCACATGTTCTACACACTGCATTTTGCACCATGACGAGAATATTTACCAAGTTTAGTCGGTTCGACCATGGAGTTACCCGTAAGATGTTTGAAGGATTTATCCCTCTCTCTTTCAAATCTTCTCTTAGAGGAAGATTTAGTTAGAACGTATGTTTATAATCTTTTATATTAATGTTTCTTTCATAGATAGAGTTACTAAGATTAGTTTGAACCTTATAAATAAGATAATTCACTCAGGTTTAATATCCATTGTTTCTTCAGCTTTGACAACCTTCATAGGCCTAAACTACCCTCTTCAAATACCTCGATCCCTTATCCCGATCAGCTCAATCGACACACATTTTCACAAAATTAATAAAGAAGAAGTTATGTAACTTTTATGTAGCTAACTTCCTTCTACTTTAGGGGCTAGAGAGCTCGAATTTGCATGAGGATTATATAAAATCATTGATTTTATGTCATTTGATTGTGTGTCTTAACTTGTATGTTATGATAGTCCAATGGTCATGCGTCAAATACAAGATACGAGGCTTGCACATAGATGATCTTTGAGGCTATTTGTTCTTCAAGGTGTTATTTGGAATGTGCGAAAGTTGCATGACGGGAAAAATCCTTCCTGGAAGGGTTCAAACACTGGACGGTTCATGACGGGAAAATCCGCACTTTAGACGGTATTGAGGTTTCAATACTGTCTGGACGGTTTAAAATCCCAATTTCTAAAACCAAACCCTAAACCAATTTGTTTTTAGTATTACCGTGATTCCTCTCATTCTCGTTTTTTCTCTTGGCGACCACAAGGATACGATTGGCGATTGCAACACTCCAACAAGGATTGTGACTAGTAACCCTCTCTCCCTCCCTCTCATTATCTCTCTTACTCTTTGTCTTTATGTCCCTCACTTTGTGTTTCTCGCTCTTTGTCTCCAACTCTCAAGACTCGTAAGTGGTAACCTTACTATCTCGTACAACCGGCCATCTCAATCTTGACCGTCTAGGGTAAAATACATGAAAATGAATATGATTTGCATCATATGTAAAATGTACGTAACCTTGGGAGAAAATACATGAAAATAAGTCAAAAACGTCTTGGCCATCTAGAATCCATCTAGACGGCCGTCCAACCGTCTAGACTGTAGACGGTGCCTCTCTATTCTGTCTCCTTCTTGCGTCTTTTAAAGTGAACCTACACACAAGACTTCGTAGTTTTTTTAAACTAATTGACAACAGGAGAAGGAGTAACACTAGGACTTTTATGTTAGGTTTACGTAGTCTCATATTGTCGATGTGGGACATTTGACGTGTTAATTTATCTTTTATATCCGGCGGGTCTAATGCGTGGAAGATTTGTATGTCAAATTGAGCCTACATAGAAGTCTTCGACTTCCATCCTAATATCAATTCGTAATAGAGGAACTAGCCCTAAGACTTATATGTTAATATCATGTTATCGATGTAAGGCATTTCACGCATCAACCCTAATCATGAACTTGATGTGAAACCAAAATTACTCACGAAAATTGTATAATTTCGGTGGTAAATAAATATTTTCACCAGTATCTCTAAGAAAACGGTTAATAAAATATTTGTTTACCCATGCATTCATGTTTAAGAGATCTTTGATGATAAGAAGCATTAATGCTAAAGATACACATGAGGTTGAAGTTTGTACTGTGTGTACACAATCCAAGAAAGATATGCTCCGGATTGACTTGGGCATCGGGGGGATTTTACGTGCAACATGAAGTTTGTCAAATTTTGATATATACATAAATTTATTAGAATTTTATCTTAAATTAATTAGATAAAAAAATAAATAACAATCTTATTTATTATATGATTGTGTTGCAGGTTGTTTATTATCTATGTGAAAATATTTTACTTTTTCACATGACCTCGAGTGTAATTATTGGACATGAATGGATGAACTATCACTATTTATGTCAACGTTTTACAATCCCCGATAAGTCCGACAAATATAATGTGGGGTTTTTCATTGCATGTTTGTTCTTCGAAACTAATATATAAGGCGTTTAAGTTGAATTATCAATTATATCTAGAAGGTAGACCGAAAACTGTGTTCCGTTCTTAAAAAATATTTTTATATTTTCTTTTTAGTAGAAACTTTGCTTGAGGTGAAGCTTTTTATCCTTCAATTATAACATTTTTTTTAAAAAAATAATTGATACAAAGGTGTGTGAATTAAAAACTAAGGTTTTATAGAGCAAACAAATAATTGATAATTGTAACATTTTGTGTTGTATATAATTGCCATTTGTTATGGAATCTAAGCTGGAAACATAAAGGTATCACAACCCAAAATAAAAACATTAAAATTGTAACATTTGTGTTGCAACTATATAATATATTCCAGTATTGATCTCTATCAAGTCGTCTACGTAGCCAAACAGATCCTTGTTTCTTCTATTGTTGTTAACATTGTGGGATAGTCGAATGTGGTCCAAAGCTTACACAAATTTCTTCATTTGGACATACTTAGATCACAATCTCAAAGCTGCAGGATTAAATTATATTTTTATATATATGTACAAATGACTTAAGTAGTATACAACTGTACACGAGCTGATGGAGAGAAATGGTAATCGAATTGAGAACTCCAATTGCGAATACATGCAAAACTCTGCGTTTTCGCTTTAACGGCTACTGTTGCAGCAGAACGCAACTATGCAACCAACGTTGATAAATTGGTGGTGCCAACTCAACTTGACCGATTTACTTGACTCGTATGCACCGCCGGTTTTCTCAAACCAGGGGCTGTCCACTTTGACGGCGTCTACATTTTGGCTAAACCGGTTTTCGGTTCGGTTTCAGGTTCAAAGTTTCGTGTAGGATTTATAAAAATCTCGTTTGAAAGCGTTAAAAATCATTTCCGGTAACAGAAGAATGTCGAATCAATGAAAAAGTAAGTTTAATTAGATATCTTTTGACCCATAAAAATAATCTCATCATTTTCATTTCCTTTGTTTACCCTTATCCGATTTCATTCCGTTTCCATTTAACCGCTACAACCATTGACACTTAGTGCTACTTCCGATTCATCGTCGAAACCATTTCCATCCTACATTATCCCTTAGTTCAATGCATCAAGTTGTATGCTACTGATGACATCATATATTTATACGTGCCGATATATTTGTTCATACGTACCAACATATATATATTTATACGGAGTACAAAATAAGCATGAAAGGTACAAATTGTCTTTTGTATCACTGCATCTAAGTTCGTATCGATTCAAACTCATTTGTGATAATATAATGGCAGTTCGTATGCAAATTAGTTTTTGAATTGACCAATTGGCCGGTCCGGGTCAGTTAACATCAAAGACTAGGTCAGTCCGATACAGACGGACCGGTAGAGCGGGGGCGTCTGGATACGAGGGCACATGCGCATTAGCTCCAAACCTATCACATAAACTCGGTGAGGTTCTATCCTAAAATCAATTGACAATAGGAGGAGTAGCTCACCGACCTTATATACTAGACTCGGAGTTTCCCCATCTTTCGATGTGAGACCTTATTATTTTCAACAGATTAATTTTTCAATTGTTACTTAAATGGTTTATGCTATCGACCTTTTATGACTTTTTAGTTGTAATGAGCTTTGATTAGGTAGGTGTACGTATTTTAAGATTGGACATAAAAAAGGATCCATCAATATACGGTCTTTGTTTTATTAATGTTAGGGGTTACGTTCGGAACAGTAAAAAAATATATTGGACCAGCCATTAAATATTTTTATATTTAAATAATTTAAATTTAAATAGAACATGTAAAATTTAAGATTTTTATAAGAGTTAAATACAATTTTGTAAAAAATATAAACCAAAAACAAAAACATATAACTTGAACCGGTCCAACAAAAAATCCTATGTGGACCGGAGAGAGAACACCCGTTACTGTATCGTATTGTAAGGGTTACGTGGCATTAGGCGGGATTTGTTTTTTAAAAATAAAAATTATCTTAGCGTAAATACTAAAGACTAACGGCGTCTCTACCTTTAACGCCAAAGCGTGATGCAGAAACAAGAAGCAAGCAGAGGTCCACTGCTGCCGTGTTGATGTATATCACTGAACGCGCCTACAGACGTACGTTTGCAGGGCGACCACAACACATGCACTGCCGTCTTTGTAACTGACTAACGACGGTCTCCGTTTCGATTCCTTCTTCTTTTTCTTATTTATTTATACGTAACATTTAAATTCTTTACAAAATATAATAAAAAGATAAGTTCCATTTGGAGCAATATTATAAAATTTTCACAAAAATATTATATATATATATATATATATATAAAGTCTAAGACAAAAAGTAAACTAGTTTATCATAAATTTATGTCAAATCCAATAGATTCTACAAATACAAATTTATTTAAATTATTTTGTAACTTACTATTTGTAATGTCTTGTAAAATAATTAAACATATAAAAATGAAATATGAATTAAACACCTATGTAGTTTGATTTAAAAATACTATAAATAGACTTTCAAAAAAGTCTTTAATAGCAAATTTCCGTAACTTAAAAGAGGTTTATCACCTTTATTAAAGAAGTGTGCTGGCTGCTGAGAAACTTATTCCATAAAGTATTTTATTAAATATACGAAATTTACAAGAATAAAAATATTTGAAGATAAGGTGATAAGAGATGTCTGAGAGAAGTAGAGATGCAAATGTGTAACTAGTACTATTCATAAACACACTTTTTAATCTTACCAACGAAAAATTATGTAATTCGCATGGGTATATTTACATTTCACATTACGATTATGACTACGCTTATGGTGTGTGTAGTTGAAGCCGATAGAAGTCGATGAAATACGCATATTAAATCCATAATTGTAGTTTAAAAAAGTTTTAAAAATAAAAAATAGACACTCTCACATGCTTATAACTATAACTGCGCTCGTAGGATGAATAGTCGTAGTTCAAAAAAAAACAATTGAACTACAACTACACACCCCACCCCATATGCGTAGTTGTAGTTATTTATTTTGTCTTATAGTCGTTTGATAGCGTTTAATTTTTTAAATAGGAAAAAGTTAATTACAACCACACATTTTATATATGTTATTGATAGCCTTGAGATCGGCTTCAACTACGCACATCATAAGCGTAGACACAACCCTAAAACGAAATTCAAATTTACAGATATAAATTGCATAATTAGAGCATCTTCATCCCACACACTCAAAGTTTCTTCCCTAATTAATTTTTAAAAAATAAAAATTAATGTCAGAAGATGGTGTGGGAATAGAGGCAATAAGTGGAGAGAAGGTTCTTCTTCAAGAGATGAATTCTGCCAATTTCCTGCACAAAACACAGAAATCAAAGTAAGTTTTTGTTTTGTTTTTAATATTTTTCTCTTATTTTAATTGTTAGTTTTTTTTGTTATTTTTTTTATATTTTAAGTATTGCTATAAAATAGGGAAGTAGATGAGTTATTTAAAACTTTAATTCAAATATTAGATATAAAGTTTTAAGGTTTAAAATATATAGTAAAAATAATGAAATTAAAAATAAAAATTTTATATTTAGTTAGAAAATATTTTTATCTATCTATAGACATTAATATTGATTATATTTTAATTATATTTTAATAAATCTTTTTTTAGAATATTAATACTTTAAGTAGGGTGTAAGTTAATTTTCAATAATACTTGTCTTTTAATCTACATTGTTAATTAAAAAAAATAATATATAAATAAATAATAATAATATTAGTTATATCAATTGATGATGATAATAATAATTATAATAGTAATTATTATAATAATTATTATTATAATAATAATAATAATAATACATGCATACATACACATAAATAAAAAAATATAGGCTACATAAAGTAAGTAGGGTGTAAGTTAAGAAACTATTATGTAAATATGGGATGAAAAATTGAGTTTATTTAGATGAGGTGGAAGAGAGATAAAATTGTAAAAATGTATTAAGAAACTTAAAAATAGTTTCTGGGATGAAGATGCTTTTAGGATGGTAATTAAACAAATTGACCGGCTTAAGGAACTTATAACGTATGGATGAATTGGGTGGAGCGCCGTATTTATGGCAATAGACCGGCGGATTGCATATATGCGCAGAACCGGGGTTGTATAAACCGCTATCTGCAGCCTGCTGAAGCAATGTACGTTGGGTTTTGCATGGCCTCATCTGGTAACCCAAGTGGACCTACGTGTCCCTACCTGCTAGCTTTAACCTCTTTCTTTCAGATGGGACCCACCTTATTATTCTTTTCTTTTTTTATTTTTCTTATCTTACTAAATGTTTAAATTTTTCAAAATTGTCATTTGACGCAACATAATTATGAAGCAATTCACTTTAACCGTTCCTTTCGAACAAAAATCACTTTATCCGTTTTCAACATTTGAAAAGTTGGTGCACACTGTGTAGTTTTTTCTATCCAAGTATATTTGGTATTAGATTTGGGTCAAGTTTAGACTAAATTGTTGAAACGAATTTCGGTTTATTCAAATCGATGGTTTAGGTTTGTTGGTTTAGATTAACTGGTAAACCCTGGTTTAGGTTGAGATATATATAAACCTGGGTTTGTCGGTTAATCTAAACCGGAACACCTAATCCCCTGGTTTGAGTAAACCGAAGATTTTTTTGGACTTTTTAAAAGAAGAGAAAATTGTTCAAACAATACCCATATTTTAGGCCGACTAAACTTTAATACACCATCCTTTAAACTATCAGAACGGTACATCAACTATTGAGCCCGACCAAAGATTAGTATTTGAATTACTTTTCACACGTTAAGTTAAGATAACAACTTTACCCCTAGAACTTTCTCTTTTATTTTTTGTTGAATAAATATGTCGTGTAGGCATCATTGCAACTGTTTTAACCCTTTAAAGAGTTGTTAGCGGGCCCCACATGTGCAAGGGGTAGTAGTCGTTGCACATGTGGTTTTAACATTTTTTTTAACGTAAATGACTGTAAAAAAAACCTCACCCCTTTCTTATGAATACTTAACCCCTCTTCCATTTTATCCCACACCATATTCCTACATTCTCAACTCTCTCTACTACTCTCAATCTCGTATTTCGTCTTTCTCAAATTCATCTCTCAATCACGTAGCCTTAATCTCGTAATGACAAACCCGAGTGCCAACATTCCTTCTCAGTTCTTCCCTAGCATCCAAGAAAGCGAAACTCAAATGCCCGAAATGTCACAAGAGGTATTTCGACAAGTTCCTCAACCGAAAATGCTTACATCCGACATTTTTACGAAGCATTGCCCGAAGGTTGAGCCGGTGAACGAATAATGTCAAGTTTCATGCAACTATTGTCCAAATGTGTACAAGGGGAGAGTGAAGGGCGGCTACGAGATTTTGTAAAACCACATATAAAAATTTCATCCCAAAAGCTAGAGATATCACGAGGACAAACGTAATTGTCTCACGGGTTTTGCATCTCCTTCCTCTCAATATCCTTTATTTATGTATAACCATAGTGAATAAATTTTTGGATTAGCCGGTTTTTACATCTTTTTCGCAAAACCGTTTCCAAATTAGTTTCAACCTTCTTTTAATAATGCATCCGCTAACGCCCCGTCACCTTTTTTTAATGAGTGTACCATCGTACCATCAAGAACGAATAATTTCAAGTTTCACCCTTTTTTTAAACCAACTTCTCGCAAAACCGTTTCCAAATTAGTTTCTAAATTTTACGAACAAAAGTAAGAAAAAATTCTTTCGGTTTTGGCATCTTGTTCGCATCAAATTTCTATTTGTAGTGTTATTTGGAACAATCGTAAAAATATTTTTACATGAGCATTACTTTACATTTTATTGTTAAAGATATGTTTTTGTTTAAATATGTTATTTCATTTCGCCATTTCAACCAAAGACATGTTGCCACAAACATTGCAAACTTGATTAAAACGGTTTCAAAAAAGTTTATTTTACAAGGTCGAGTATTTTCATATTCTTTTGATAATGCATCCGCTACCACCGCCGCAAACCAATTGGTTGAGGCGTTACTCATCAAAGATGTGCATGTCATATTTTAAACTTATATGTTCAAGCTGGACTTAAGATTTTAGCGGTTATGATAACCCCATCACCGACGTTATTTATCATATTTGACACTTTTCAATTTGAGAAATAAATGGTGAACATTATGTTTATCTAATAATGCTCATTCAATTGCATTTTCAAAAGACATTGGAACTCATTGGAACTCTACTTACAAATGGTCAAGACCTTCGTTAAAAAGAGTTTTTACAAGTTTTTTTCCGCACAAAACGTTTTTTGGTCAATTCTTGATGATGAAAATGTTTGGCAAACTTGCATTGACATTTGTAATGTTTTAAAGTTTTTAGTGATGCAACTAATTTCATGAGTTACGTTTGCACCCCAACTTCTTGTAACTTTTTAAAAATAGGCGTAAACGTTTCCGAGGCTTTTCAAACCGGTACAACTTATCCAACCCTTATAAGTGTTATAAATGACTAAAATATCACAAGGAAGTTCCCTTGATTTATCTTATAACCACCGTTTTTTATCCTAAACTTAAACTTTATAGTGTTTCCGACTAGTTGATTGTTTATTATGATTGTTTGGATTTGGATTCAAACAGTTCTAACATTATTCATAATGTTCTTATTGAAATTTAAAATTTTGCTTTCTTCATTTCAACAAGTGCTACTCTTCTTTTACTGCACCTACTTCTACACCCTCCTCCTCCTTCTTTGCTTACAAACGCATAACAAATTTTAGTTAGAATGACAAAAAACCAAGACATTCATCATGTAGTGCGGAATTTGAAGATTATCTAATAGCGATTTTAAGTTTTGATGGTGAATCTTTTAAAACTTTGGATTGCTGGAAGAAATTAGCCCCGAAATATCTAAGGTTGATCAAAACTGTGCAACAACTCATGTCCATGCCCGCATCATCGGTTGCCGTGGTGCAAACATTTAGCCAAAGAGGGAATGTGCTCACATACTAGAGAACCCAATTGAAGCTCGAAAAGTTGAAGGCACAAGTTTGCATTCAAGATTAGACAAGGGCGGGAAGCGGAAACAACAAAATGTCTCGATGTATGACTCAAAATCAGATTCCGACTCTGATGATTTGGGCACGACTTCCCAGTCCGAGGTGGAAAGGTAAGGGAGTAATAAAACAACTCGGAGGTCCGATAAAAGGTAAGCAAATGTGAGAGAACTACTTGAGTTTTGATTCCTCTTAACCTCGAGAGGATATGTAGGCAACCGAAAAACCGGTTCAAGCCTCGCTTGTTGAATTAAAGTATCATTTGGTTACTTGGTTTTAACATGGGCTTTGTTATAGAAGTCTCGATCCAAACGGCCAATCAAACGGTTGTGTCAAAATCGGATGTATGACTCAAAACCGTAAACGGGTCAAAATGCGATGCACATCATTCATAATCGAGTGAGGAACCTTGTAGATGCTCATTGTATAGATTGGAATACTTTGAGCAAAACATGTTTAGGATAACTTCTTTACCCGCTTGAGACACTGATTTCTCCTTATATCCCTTCGATTTCTTTCGTATCGTGTCAATTAAACTATTGAAATCTCGACCTAATGTTATGAGTCTGTCTGCTTTTTCCATCTATATATTACATTAAAGCGAAAATCCTTGATGCCACGTGTCACTCACTCATACATTTAATGACATGTGTCATCTTCTCACGCATTCACAAATTAATAATTATTTATGTTCTTATAATATCTTTTTATATGACTAATTATATCCATCTCTTTTCTTATTAAATTATAATCTTTTCTATCATATAATTCATAATAAAATTTGACTAACTAAAAATGACAAATATCCTGTCATCGCCGGAGTTATGTTTTTTGCCGGAAAAATAAGACATAATATTTTTGGTAAACACGTTGATAGTTTATATCGCCTCTAATAATTTTCAAAGTTGTTATTATTTGAGAAGATTAAGGCCATCTCCAATAACAAAGGGTTATAATAGCCTTGGGGCTAAATTTTTAACCCTAGAAAATTTTTTAATATTTATTATTAGTTCAATCATCTCCAATAATACAAGGGCTAATTTAGCCCTTTATTAATTAAATATTATAAGTATTTACTTTTCTCTCTCATTCTCTCAAAAAAAGAGGAAACAAATGTGTCTAATATGGTGGTTCCACTTGAAGAGTTAAAGGGTGACCTTGAGGGTTATATTTAGCCATTTGCACCACCTTTTAGCCCTTTAACCCTATAACTTTTTTTTGTTAGAGACTATTTTACAATAAAGTAGGGATGAAGGGGGCATATAACCCCCCTTATTGAAGATGACCTAAGCTATTAAGGTAACTTATTTTTCAATAAAACAAACAAGACCCCAAACATTTTACAATTTTGAGGAAAAGATAAATTAGTAATTAAGAAAATCTTTAATATGCAACTAGTATAATACCCGCACCTTGTGCGGGTTTTGAAAAAAATGAGAAAGAATATTGTGAAATAGGTTTTTTTACGTACTTTTGTTTTGTATATTTCTCTAATCTAATCGACTTACCAACATTACTTTATTAAGGATAAATTTACTAATTGAGATTATACTATGAACATACTTAATAGAATAATAATATTATTATATATATATAACAACATTTTTGTTTTTTTCCGATTATGTAATGAGTTTAGCGATTTTTTCTTGGTAAATGGGTAATAATTTAATTTTACAATTTTTTTTGTATTTAACAACTCTTTTGTTTTTTTTTTGGATTATAATGCTTATTGGTGTATTAAAATTTTTATTTTAATTAATTATTTTTCGACTATAAATCTATTATTTAATTAGTTAATTTTATTTTTAATTATTAAAATTACAAAAGATTTATGTGATCTACAAGCTAAGAAACTTAACATAATTAAACAAAAATTTAATTAATATAACGCGGTCTATATCTACAAGCTAAAAATTTTTTAAAAAATTTAATTTAATTCAAAATTAACTTCAAATTCCGATAACTATTATCTAAAAATAACTTATTTGATGATGGGTGGAAGAAAATCAATAAATAAATAAAATTAACATAAAAAAAGGTGTACACGTTAATTTTTTTTTTTTAATAACTTGAAAATAGATCAGATACACGGGGTTACGGTTAAAAATCAAATCAAGGGATGAAACAATAGAAAAATGATTGTTAATTATACAATTTCAAAAAAAATTGTGGGAGCTCCATTTCGAAATACTACTCTCACAACACACCACGTAAACTGTCATGTATACTACTCTTGTAGTAGATATAGACTCGCCCATAACGTAAAATTTTTAGTTCCAAAAATATAAATTTTTTTCGACAAATTTGTAAAACATAAAAAGTTTTAAGGGAACCATGAAAAAAATCACATGGAACGTTCGAAAAATTTTTTTTGTTCGAATAAAAATCCTAACAGAAAATATAACTAAAATGGAAATGAAATCGAAACCAATTTAATTAAAATCCATAATAAAAAGATATAACAACAATGGAAATCAATTTACCGTCAAAATGGAAATCAATTTTGTTGATTAAATGGAAGTTTTTTATTTAAAAAACTATCAAAAAAATCCAATGAAATCATGTAAAAATTTATTATATATTTATAGGTATTCTTTCAAAAAAAACAACGTAAATTTTAATGGATTTTATCAAAAAATAATTGTTCGCTTAAAATCTAATGGAACATTTCGAAAATAAAATTCAATTCAAAATCAATTTAATTAAAACTCGCACATAACATAAAGTTGTAGTTTCAAAAAAATAAATTTTGTTCGACAAATTTGTAAAACATAAAAGTTCTAAGCGAACCATGGAAAAATCTGATGGAACGTTCGAAAAAAATCCGTCGAATAAAAATCCTAACCGAAAATATAATTAAAAGGGAAACCAACATCGCAATATCTTTTAATATATTTTTATAAATATTTATTTATTAAAAAAATGATTTGGTTGTTAAGGTGATTTGATTGTTAAAGCTAATTCGATTAGTTTTTTTATTATTATTAAAAATTAATTTGGTTTTTATAAAATTATTATTTTAATAATAAAAGATTTTATGGTTTAAAAAATAGTGTAAAAATAAAGATTTATTGGCTTTAATTGTGGGAGCTCAATTTCAAAAATCTTGCGTCCACAGCGCGCCACGTCATCAACCCGTTCTCTCTTTTAGTAAGTATAATAGATTTGGTTTCTATAAAATTATTATTTTAATAATAAAAGATTTTATGGTTTAAAAATTAGTGTAAAAAATAAAGATTTATTGGCTTTAATTGTGGGAGCTCAATTTCAAAAATCCTGCGTCCATAGCGCGCCACGTCATCAACCCGTGCTCTATTTTAGTAAGTATAATAGATTTGGTTTCTATAAAATTATTATTTTAATAATAAAAGATTTTATGGTTTAAAAGTTAGTGTAAAAAATAAAGATTTATTGGCTTTAATTGTGGGAGCTCAATTTCAAAAATCCTGCGTCCACAGCGCGTCACGTCATCAACCCGTGCTCTGTTTTAGTAAGTATAATAAATTTGGTTTCTATAAAATTATTATTTTAATAATAAAAGATTTAATGGTTTAAAAATTAGTGTAAAAAATAAAGATTTATTGGCTTTAATTGTGGGAGCTCAATTTCAAAAATCCTGCGTCCATAGCGCGCCACGTCATCAACCAGTGCTCTGTTTTAGTAAGTATAATAGATTTGGTTTCTATAAAATTATTATTTTAATAATAAAAGATTTTATGGTTTAAAATTTAGTGTATAAAATAAAGATTTATTGGCTTTAATTGTGGGAGCTCAATTTCAAAAATTCTGCATCCACAGCGCGCCACGTCATCAACCCGTGCTCTGTTTTAGTAAGTATAATAGATTACAAACTTAATGGAAGATATTTATTTGGTAAAATATATCAATTAAGCTTAAAAATAGAAAACCGGTTAAAAAAGGTAACCGTGATTGAGATTTCCCAATATCAAATATCCCCATTTTCGCATTCAAACCATTCTTCATCCTCAACATTTTCCATATCCAATCCTCTCGATTTCTCGTCTTCAACCCATTCTTCATCCCCAACATTCTCCTTCAACCGAGTATTCAACGGTCGTCTTCAACAGGTATAAGTTACCAATTGCTTCAAAGGATTATCAAAATCTCGAATTGACTATCTTCAGTCGCCATAGCAGGTATGATATCTTCGACGATTGTACTTAGGTTTTTGAAGAAAACCACTCTTTTGTACCCATAGTTATATGAAATTACTCTGGAACCCATGAATCGATTTGAATGCCTATTAAAGACTAATTATGTACATATGTTGTTGCGAAAATTTTATTGACTAACTATATATGTACAAAATATATAGTTTGTGTACATTGGATAGGGGTTTGATGATACACAAACATATTTTGTGTATACATATAACATGTTGTCGATTAGAATATGTATAGTAGAACAAAATATGTTGTAATACAAACTTTTGTTTGTGTTTGCATGTACATATGTTAGTAGTCTCTAGTTATTATGTAAATATGTTGCTGCAAAAATGTTAATGACTAACTATATATGCACATATGTTTGTAGTCTCCGCCGATTACATACGTATGTTGCTGCGAAAGTTTTACCAGGATTGATTTAATGTCGTCGTCATGGATGAACGTAAGTTGAATTAACAACCGTATGTTACGGAAATTTCGCAAAGGACGAACGAAAGAAGGATATTCTGATTTCCTTAATAAATGAAGAGAGAACGATATTTAGAGAAATATATTCTAATTTCCTTGATATTCTCTTTTTTATTTAAATGAATTTTTTTTATATAATCTGGAGAGGCCTATTTTGTTCACATTTTAAACTTTGGGTCCTTTGTATGCTTATGGTTATAAAACCTACCTACCACCATTTTACCCGTATTAGTTTGGGTTAAATATTGATAGTGGTATTATTTTGGGTTATTTTTTCTTATATAAATATTGAAGTATTTTCATTTTATTAAAATTTCAAATCTATTATCTTATGGTAGTTAAATGAACGATATATTATTAATAGTAATTTAGCCGACAGTGTAATTGCTCGTCCGTACGAAAAATCTAAATTTTTTTTACACCAACAATGATGTTTTTTTTGCACTATTCCACGATAAAATTGGTCTAATGCACAATCGCATTACGCATCAGTTTTGAGTCCAATAAGCTGTTACAATGCACGAGTAGTTTGTTATCCGATACTAACCGATTCCGTTCTATTTCTACCCTCAACCAAACGAGTCATAAAGTTAAAAAATGGTTCCGCTGTTTATAAGGTGGGTGTGAGCACTTTAGAAAACACCATAAGATACCATACAACAACAAAAGTAATAATATTCTTTTTACTAAAATAATATTAATTGAAATAAAATATATATCAAAATACCAGAAATAACAAAAAACCTTGAGCGTGAAGTTTAGAAACGCTTTCCAGCTTCGTTTAGCTGTCTATTTATACCGTTTCCTTCCCCTCCCCATTTCCCCAAATACAACTCACTCACACTTCCCCTTGTATTTGACTCGCTTTGAAACTCACATACAGAGGAAACCCCAAAACCACAAAATGAGCATTCTCTGCGTCCTTCTGCTAACCTTCCTCTCAGCTTCCATGGCCAATGGGCATGACGAAGGTTGGACGGATGCTCATGCAACCTTCTACGGCGGTGGAGACGCGTCCGGCACCATGGGTACTACTAATTAGTTAATTAAGTTTTTTTTTTTAATCTTCTATTTTAAAATTTTTAAATTATCGTCCCTAATTTCGGCTGAAAACAGGGGGAGCGTGTGGGTACGGCAACTTGTACAGCCAAGGGTACGGGACGAGCACGGCGGCTCTTAGCACTGCGCTGTTCAACAACGGTCTGAGCTGCGGTGCTTGTTTCGAGATCCGATGCGTCAACGACGGAAAATGGTGCCTCCCGGGAAGTAAGTCGATTATTGTGACGGCGACTAATTTCTGCCCACCGAACAACGCCCTGCCGAATAACGCCGGCGGTTGGTGCAACCCTCCCCTCCGACACTTCGACCTTGCTCAGCCTGTTTTCCAACAGATTGCTCAGTACCGTGCCGGAATTGTCCCCGTCTCCTTCCGCAGGTAAATTTAAATCTACTTTAATATTTTTGAATTTAAATTCGAAACCGTTGAATATGACTTTTCAAAAAGGTACTGAAAAAGAGTGGTAAAGAAAAGATTCTGATAATTTCAGTTGTGAGATAGTTGTGATTCTTTTTTACATTTTAAAATTTTGAGGCGGTGTGTAAATGGAAATGCCAATTTTGTCCTCGGAGAAACCCTAGTTTTTACTCATGTGTCTGTTCTGTATGTGGGTAATTAGGGTTGAGTGCAGCAAGAAGGGAGGAATAAGGTTCACAATCAACGGCCATTCTTACTTCAACCTGATTCTGATCACCAACGTGGGTGGGGCCGGAGATGTACACGCGGCGCAAATCAAGGGCTCAAGGACCACGTGGCAGTCGATGTCTCGCAACTGGGGCCAAAATTGGCAGAGTAACTCTTACCTCAACGGCCAAGCTCTCTCGTTTAAAATCACAGGCAGTGACGGACGTACTGTCACCGCCCTCAACGTGGCACCTCCTGGTTGGTCCTTCGGTCAAACATACACAGGTGGCCAGTTTTAGAGTATTAGGGGTAATTAGGTCTTTTAAAGTAGAATGTTTCTCGGTAATAGGGTGTCAGTAGCGGGTTTCAAGGGTATGGGGGCCTTATATTAAAACGGGTCCTTATTTCAGGGTCGGGTCAAGATATGAATTTGGGCCTGGGTTTATTAGGCCCAAATCATATACTTTTTTTTTATATTATTTTATATTGCGGGGGTTTTATTTCTGATTTTTTGTCCTAATGTTTTTAGAGGGCAGAAAATTAGGAGGGGATGAGGTATTTAAGGCAAGATACCCACCCAAGGCAAACTGTTTGTTTCCTTTAAGGGTCGTGTTTTAGGGCGTGTTTGGTTGTTTATGCAATAGATTATGAGTTTGCATGTGAAGCCAGAGTGTTAATCGTGGACGCGTGCAATTAATTATATTTAATATCTTTTCTTATTGTCCTAAAGGTCACGCAAATGAGTAGTTAGGCACATAAATTTAGTTTTCGAGAAGCAAACTATCATCGTAAACACACGTGGTTGGCAAAATCGGGTCTTCTGTTGATCTCTTGTCTTATTTTAAAATGAAATTTAGCAAAATAAGGATTAAAATATGGAACCATGTGTTGATAAAATACAAGTATGTATCGAAATTGGGGTCTTTTCGTTAAAAAATTGTTTTTATTAGGGTGTGTTTGGTTGGAGATTAAAGTAAGTTTATTTAGATTAAATTTGAATAAGTGTTTGGATGAAGGTGGACATGAAAAAAAAAAAAATTATAGGAGGATTAATTGGGATTAAAAAGGACAAAAAATAACCTTATACTACGAAGGTTAAAGGAGATTAATTTTCAAATACTCCCTCCGTTTCTCAATACTTGTCATTTGAACTATAAAATTTTGTTTCATAATATTTGACATTATAAGTCTTATTAATACTCAAACTTTCTATAAATATAATTCTAACTACCTTTTCATTTATTATTTGTATTTTCAAACAATATTCATCTTTTCCCATACAACTTTCTACATTTTATCATTATTTTTACACAATTTTTTAAAATTATTAAGCATCATTAAATATTATAATTTCTACTTTTAGATTTCTTAATATGTGTGTTTTTTACCCTAATGACATATATTGAGAAACGGAGGGAGTATCAATTAACATTCCACTCATGTCCCCTATTTAAGGTTGAAATAAGGGTAAATTTGTAAATCAATATCAATTAAACCTATTAAAAGATATTCAACCAAACAACTTCACGTAAATTATTTTATATCAAATAATCTCTAATAAATCCCATATAAAATTTAACCCCTTTTAAATTCTATTTATATTAATCTTCAGAATAACCTCCATCTCTTAACAAACACACCCTAAAATAGATTAAATTTATTTTCTTACAAAATCCTTTTTCTTTCTTGTCGAGTCTCCTATTTCTGCAAAATAAGGATTAAAATTCCTAAGATCAACAAAAGTAAGCTTTGGTTTCGTCAACATTGTTCTAAATCCGATCATGAGACCAATGCTTGCTTCACAGTCGTTGGTTATCTAAATATTATCAATCTAGTCTTATCACTAAATACTATATTGAAAGATGTATAAACCATAACATAAGAAGTGATTTTGTACAAAGTTTTAATAAGCCGTGATCTTATACACAAACAAGTTACAATTTGCATTTCACCAAATATGACATGTTTAATTTTGAAACATCATATTGTACTGTTACATTATGAAATCTTACATTGAAATAAGCCCTTAACACTCCAAAATACTCTCATTATCAGCCAAATTGGATTTATTCAAAAGTTCATGATTGTTTATTAATAAAATTGTGTCTAATGATAAAAGTTTCTTAAGGTTGTTGGAATATAAAAATATTAAAAAAATGGTAGTTTTGCAAGGTTTTGGGGAATTTAGAAAACTTATAAAATGGAAAATTTGTAGGATAAGATAACTTTTGATATAGGTGACATTACTGGGCCAATGCATCCCTTACTGGACCAACAATATATGATTATGACACTCAATTGCGTAATGGGCCTTAAGATGTTTCTGCCTTTGGTTTCGTAATGGGCCTTTGTTTTATGTGTTCACAAAGGTTGTCGAATGTAAACTCTAACTAGTTTAGTGCCCGCACCTTGTGTGTGCATTGTCTAAATAAATATTATATTTTCACTTTCATGCATCATATATTTGATATCAATTTATAGTAAAAATTATTTTTATTAATTAATATGACTAATATATGAGGATTAATTTTTTTAAAATAAATAAAAGAACTTTCTATTACAAGGATTATTATTCGAGTATTATATTTATACCTTAATATATTATCACTTTTACTTAGATTTAGATAGAGGAGCAAAATTTGATTTAGTTTTAAATTGAACAAATGTGTCAAATCTTGTTAGAAGATTTGCGTTAGATTTTCTCAACAAATCGAGTTACAATAGATGACTGTTTACAAATTCTAATAAAATTGACGTGGCACGATGACTGTTTACAAATTCTAATAAAAAATTTTTTAAAATAAATAAAAGAACTTTCTATTACAAGGATTATCAGTTTGTTAATTTTGATTGGTAGATAGCTAGATTTGTTTATTTTTAATTATATATTTTAATAAAATTGACGTGGCACGATGACTGTTTACAAATTCTAATAAATTTTTTTTTTATAAAATAATTAATGGAAAATCTGTAAATACGTTGTGGCAAATCTGTAAATAAATTGGAAAAAAGCTGACGTGGACGGCCTTAGAGGTTGACACGTGGACAAATGGGTGATGCTTTAGTAATATATATATATATATATATATATATATATATATATATATATATATATATATATATATATATATATATATATATATATATATATATATATATATATATATATATATATATATAGAGGATACTGTACGCTAAACTATGACCTAAAATGTCCGATTTATAAGAAAAATGCTAATTTTACTAGAAAGGGATACAAATGTCCAAACAAACATGCTAAAAATAGTCCGGATAAAAAAGATAAGAGAAAAAAGATACAATGGACCCTGTAGCGAATATTTGATCTAGGTTGAGTTGTTCATGAAGACATTTTTTTAACAACTTTTCGACACTTCAGTAAAAATGTAGTTCGGACCGGGAAACACACGAGTGCTACTTTCTAAGATAATTTGAATCTCTACAATTTTGTAGTTTACGTAAAAGTCCAAAACGGACGCAAAAATGATCTCAAAATGAGATTTTTATAACCTTGACGAAATTATTGACTTTGTTCCTCAACTTTTGTTCTCATCAATTTGGTCTTCATGGAAACCTTTTCGTTCACAAGGAGAATTTAGCTTGATGTAGACATACTTCTAACTTAGCTCCTTTCTCTATATTTTCTTGAAGACATGCATTGCAATAAAAAAAAAACACAAGTAGTCAACCAAAATCGTATAAGTAACGGATTCTACACAAACAATATCACAAAAGCCATAAAAATATAAACAATGAATTTTGATACGAATGGTCGTGGATAAACACTACAAAGAATATACATGCGCATATATATATATATATATATATATATATATATATATATATATAGAGAGAGAGAGTTTGGCTCACATGTAAACAGCCCTTATAGTGTTCAATGAGAACACACGTTAACCATAGGATTGCTTTGATCTAATGGTTTTAATTAAACCAAATTTTAGGGAATATTTTACTTCACTCTCCAATTAAAGAGGGTGCATTACACTCTCCATAATCATTATAATCAAATATGGTAGTTAGAGATTCTCTCCCTAATTGTTATTATCCTAATCTCCACATTTAAATCCAAATCTAGTTTTCAACGTGAATTCATATTGCACTTTTTTCATTTCTCAATTCATCATTCACCATAGTTGATATCAACAACATTTCTAAATCAATTCAATTATCATCTCCATTCTTCTAGTTAATATTGTACAAAAGTATTCGTCTGTGTTCATGAAAATATTCGTCAATATACTATTAAGAATTTATTCATACCAATATTAATCGTTCATGTCCAACAAATTTTAGTCGATTATTGATAATTGAAATTAATAGTTAGTGGTACATAAATTATTTATTTATATAGTGAAAAATATACGCTCATAATTTGAAGAGACCAATGTTTCAATCTTCGGACAATTCGTGAACATATACGTATACGAAGATATTCGACCATATTACTGAAAATATTCGTTAGTGTACTATTAAATATTCGTTAGTGTTACTAAATATATTCGTACATATGATATAATATATTCGTTGCAAAATTTAGTTAATCAATTGTTTCCAATAAGTTGTCGCACATACACGGACAAACCACCACAAATCGCCGGATAAAAGACATATAACCACCGAATATTTACAACATTTAGTGTCGAGTAAAAACTAAAGTACAATAATTCATGTATATGACAATGAAATAACAAATTTTGTTCATCAGATCAAAGAAGGTTTCAAGCACCACAAAAACATATTGAATCTTAATCTAAGCAAAATCAACGTACTTCTCATTTTGCTAAATACATTAACATACATCAACGAATAAAATCTCAATAAACAGTGAATACAAATTCAATAGCACATGCTTCTCTTGTACTGTTGAGGATGAGGGCAACCATGAATTCCGGTTGGTCTGCAATGATGACAAATTTGGAGTCGTACAAGAAGATTGTTGATGGTAACGATGTAATAT
The DNA here is from genome assembly GCA_033239125.1 of Fagopyrum homotropicum. Taxonomy (NCBI): domain Eukaryota; kingdom Viridiplantae; phylum Streptophyta; class Magnoliopsida; order Caryophyllales; family Polygonaceae; genus Fagopyrum; species Fagopyrum homotropicum. The sequence continues at coordinate 7,594,131 of BSWB01000001.1, read as the reverse complement.
CGACACGAGACTACGAGGATGAAGGAAAACGTGGCTTTTGAATAGTCTCGAGCGAAATTGATGGTGAGCGAGACGAAATTGGTCTCATAGACGGTTGAGTCGCGATGCACGAGACTGAAGGAATGTTGGAAGGGTACCTGAGGCATTCGAGGGAGAGCCATGGCGAGTTCAAGTCCGGATCTGCGAAGAAAATCGGCCGGCCAAATCTGGTATGGAGACAACGGTGGTGCCTTCATTGGACGAACGACAGCAACCCTAATCATCGTTGAATCGCCCTTGCTCGCCATTGGAGTCGTTTCACAAATAATCGGTTATTGAACGATGATGGAAGATGGAAGATTTGAATGAGAGAATCTAGGGCAATATAAGGTAACAAATCTTTTTATATATAATAATGGAGCAAATTAAGTGAAAATTGATTTTCACGTGCAGCCAATTCCCCACTCTCATTCTAAATTATTTTATTTTTATTTTTTTTCCCTATTTATTATGGTTAATCTTGACCATCTATTACTCTAATCTTACGGATTAGATTTGTTCTCATTGTACACTATAAGGGTTGTTTACATGGGAGTATGATTCTATATATATATATATATATATATATATATATATATATATATAGGGTGCGGTTCTCATGAGAACAAGCTTATCGTGTAATCATGAGAACAATCTTAGACAGTCGGATGTTGAGTATTAAGGGTCGAGATTTAAAGTAGTTATCATAATTAATAATAACTACGAATAATAATAATTAGGAATAATCCATTTAACCAACAATAACTACGAATAATCCACTCAACCAACAATAACTACGAATAATACATTAAACGATATAACACATTCGTAACAAAACTAATAATAATTACGAATCTGTTCTCATGATTACACTAATAATAATTACGAACTTGGTCGTGGCTACTTCAACCAAAAAAGGGTGATCCCCTATTCAAACCGAAAAAGTACCTTGCTTACGAAAAGTAGTTAGAGCTGGGAACTATGTGAGTTTGCTCTTTTTTCTTTTTTTTTTCCTTCACTTTCTAAGAGCGGTCTTTATGATCAAATAAGGGATCAGACTGCTCCTGGTCTTCGAACTAGTCATTAATGGTCGGCTTAATGAAATGAGTACCCATTTGTGATGCCTTTGCGAACACTTTCATTTTTAGCCTTTCATCTTCTCTTGAGAAGAGAAACTCGAACGGGTATAGCAGATGGTCCAACTGCATAACTTTTTCTTTTTTAGGCCAAGCGGCTAATAAGAAATGTAAAGAACGAGAATTGTTGAAACTAGCATATTGGAAGATGAATCGACCAAAATAACCATGAGCAGCGTACGATATTCTAAGTTTCCTCCCCTTGACCAAATTTGTAACCTTCATTAGCGGATTCATTTTATGTGGGTTCCCTGATCAAACTATATATATATATCTTTACAATTCTAATATACCCTTATTACTATTGTTTATTTTTTTCATGATTACACGATAAGTCTGTTCTCATGGAAACTGCACCTATATATATATATTCTTATAATTCTAAACGTTTGAGTTCATCATATGAATAGTCAATATCCAAATATACCCTTATTACTCTTGTTTTTTTTTTCATTATCAACTATAAGGAATCATGGGCTCCATGCTGTTTGTTTTGAAGCCTCTCTTATTGGACCTCTTGCATATACGCCAAATTTTTTGGGCTTATTAATACTAAACATAGTTATTATAATTTTATTACTATTAAACAGACACCAAGTGAGTAGCCATTTAGGGTTTCCATTTTTTTTACGGCGTATGCACTCACCTCTTACGGCATCATCCTTTCTTTGGTTAACGGTTACTCATTCTCTGAAGAACACGTGTTCTTCTTTGTGTCAAAATCCAAGGGTCACTCTTGTCACGTAAACATCGATGTGGATACTTCTAATCACATTCGATCCTCTATATATTTTCTACCATCTACCTCTCTTACTCCATAGTTAGTCTCTATCTTGTATCAAACAGTGAGGTCATTTTTTTCATCTTCTTCTTCTTCTTCTTCTTCTTCTTCCATTGCGCTTTCATGTTTCTTTTTTCCATTTTCCGTTTTCTGCTTCTTCTCCTCTTTGATTCTACATCCAGACACCTATGGGTTGGGAATTTGTCGGGCCATTTAACTGAATCGGTCCTTGCCGATCACTTTCTTCAATTTGGTGACCTCGAGAGCTTGGCGTTTCAGCCTAGGAGGAGCTATGCTTTTGTGAACTACAGGATGGATGAAGCTGCCATTGTAGACATGAAATCTCTCCAGGGTTTTAGTGTCGATGATGCTGCGCTTAGGATTGCATTTGCAATGGCGGTTAGTGTTTTTTATTCGCACAATTTGTGTATTGTTGTATTCTCAGCTTACTTGTGTACATTTTTTGGGTCTTGATAGATATATTGAATGCTTCTTCGTTGGTCTTTGAAATTGTGCTGAGGTTTGAAGCTACCCTAAAAACAAGTATTAAAAACCTTCAAATTTCACATTAGTGTATCAATTTCTCACTCCAAAGACCACTAGACCAATTAATATTTGTAGTATACTCTCTACTGTAACTGAACTAAACTGTTTCAGTAAAAAGGAAAATAAGGTGTCCAATTTTTCACCATGTTATATCACCACTTTTGAATTGCAGGATTCCTTTGTAGCTTAATCCAATAATAGAGGCACTTGATAATAACCAAAAAGGTAAAACCCTATGTAGTTTTAACTAGAACAAGTGACTTGAAGATGGTCCCATATTTATGAAGGAATTTTGTATTTTTCCACCAAAGAACATATTGGCAATGAGACTTAAATACACATTCTATGTGGAATAATTTATTTTACATATTCAGAGTGTGAGAATGAGATGAATTCCCATTAGGGTTTCCGTCATCAGATGGCTCATATTAATAATAAGCGGAGTTTACATAATTACAAAAGGGCACCCTATATTTATATATTTACATAAACTATCATACCCCCGCAGTCGAAACTGGAGGAGGTTGAACAGTGAGACTGAATCTAAAGTCTAAAAATAATTGTCGGGGAAGAGCCTTTGTAAAAATGTCGGCGTACTGAAAGGCCAAAGGTACGTGAAGAACTCTAACGTGACCATGGGCAACCTTGTCGCGGACGAAGTGGATGTCGATCTTAATGTGCTTGGTCCGTTGGTGTTGAACTGGGTTGCTGGCAAGGTAAGTAGTAGAGATGTTGTATGTGCATACAATAGATGCTTTGGCAAGCGGACAATGTAACTCGAGCAAGAGATTCCGCAACCAGGAACATTCTGACACGACATTGGCAACTCCTCTATATTATGCCTCTGCACTGAATTTAGAGACGATAGACTGCCTTTTGGCCGACCACGAGATGAGAGTGTCATTGAAGAGTACACAGTAACCTGAGGTGGAGCGACGTGTATCAGGGCAACCTGCCCAATCAGCATCTGTATAGGCAATAAGATCAGAATTTGGAGAGGAGGAGATGGTGATAGCTAAAGAAGACGTCCCAGATATGTATCGGATAATGCGCTTGAGAGCTGCAAAATGTGCTTCACTGTGGTCGTGCATAAAAAGGCACACTTGATGTACTGCAAAACCGATGACTGGCCGTGTGAAGGTGAGGTACTGCAGTGCCCCAGCTAGACTATGGTAAAGTGTCGGATCACTAATAGCAGGACTGGATGGGGCACTTAACTTGACAGATGTTTCAGCCGGGGTAATAGAAGGTTTGCAGTTAGACATCTTTGCTCTTTCAACAATTTCGTGAGCATATTTATCCCGACACAGGAATAAGCCAGAAGGTGTCCGACGAACAGAAATGCCCAAGAAATAGGATAGTGGGCCTAAGTCTTATAGGGCAAATTCCTTACTCAGAAGCTTGATCAGATGCTTGCGCAGGGCGTTAGAAGAAGCCGTGAGGACAATGTCATCGACATATAGAAGCAGATATGCAGTGTCAGATCCTTGATTATAAATAAAAAGGGAGGAGTCACTCTTACTACTAATAAACCCAATGCGATGGAGGAAGCCTGCAAAGCGTTGAAACCATGCCCGGGGAGCTTGCTTCAGATCATAGAAAGACTTCTGTAAAAGGCAAACATGATTGGGTTTGGAGGGGTCGCGAAAGCCTCATGGTTGAAATATATACACCGTTTCATTTACATGCCCGTGTAGGAAAGCATTCCGAACATCCAGCTGATGAATGGACTAAGAACGGGATACTGCAATGCTTAGAACCATACGGATGGTTGCTGGTTTAACAACAGGACTGAAGGTCTCATCATAGTCAATTCTAACCTGCTGAGAACAACCGTTAGCAACTAAATGAGCCTTGTACCGCTCCAGGGAACCTTCAGACCTGTACTTATGCTTAAAAATCCACATGCATCGCACAATGTTAGCATCCACAGGACGATGTATCAAGAATCACGTCTTATTCCGCATAAGGGCTCGATATTCATCAAGCATGACAGCGGTCCAAAACGGGTCTTGAAGAGCTACATTGTGGGATTTTGGAATGGGGGATAATGGGGCGGTCAAAACGGATAAGTAAAAAATCGGTTTGGGTTTAACAATGCCGGATTGACTACGGGTTTGAGGTCGTTTTGGTACGGGTTTAACCGTAGGTGAAGGAGCTGTTGTATTTAAGCTGGGGTCGGTTGGGTTTGAAATTGGAGAAAGAGGGTGTGAGATAGCATCAGACTAGGCCGGATGGGAGGATGGGCGAGCTGGTCCAGAAGAGGGGGAGCAGGCCGGTTGATGGAGGTAAGGTATTGGGCCGGGTAAGGGAGCAGGCCGGTCCAGAAGGAGTTGTGGCAAGTTCTGGTATGGACTGGGCCGAAGGAGAGGATGGGCCAGGGGATGGTAGCGGGGGCATGTTGCAGCTGAAGCTAGGGAAGGCCGATTATGGGCTAAAAAAAATAAGGGGATGAACCATCATCAACCGTAGGCTGTCTAATAGGTTCCGGGGAAACTCGGAAATGGGTAGCAAACGGAAAAATTGTTTCATCAAACGTCACATGACAGGAAATGATATTTTTATTCGTTGCTAAATTCAAACATTTGAATCCTCTATGGTATTTAGGATAACCTAGAAAAACGCATGGAGTGGTTCGATGGTGAAGTACTTTGTCGGAAATAGTTGCACTTTGGTTTGGATAACAATGGCAACCAAACCCGGATATGAGCGAGAGAAGGTTTAGAGAGGTATAATAATTGAGTGGGAGATTGACCATAAATGAAGGTGGAGGGAAGGATGTTTAGGAGATAACATGAAGTCTCCACGGCATGAGGCCAATAGGAGATTGAAAGACAATGCCATGATCAACGAAGAATTTGTGGAAGGTGGTGTTGTTAAACTCGCCGCCCATGTCACATTGAAAACTTTTGATGGGTAGACTAAATTGCGTTGTGACAAATTTGTGAAATTGAACAAAGAGGTCAAATACTTGGGACTTGAACTTGAGCGGAAAAATCCATAGAAAATGAGAAAAATCATCAAGAAAAAGTAAATAGTATTTAAAACCGTCTCGACTTGGGATAGGAGATGTCCACAAATCACTATGAATAATATCAAAGGAAGCATTAGAGCGAGTAGTAGAACGATCAAAAACTAATCTATGATGTTTTCCTAATTGACAAGTATGACAAAGAGAAGTCACAGGAGGCTTATTATACTTAATGAAGGAAGAACGACGAAGCAAATCTAAAACTGGATCTCTGGGATGTCCGAGACGGGCATGCCAAAGGCTGGAAGACTCGACTGAAAGAGCATGATGAGCACGAGAAGCGACACTTGTGACAGGATAGAGTTCCCCGGAACTATTACACCTCGGACGTGTGGTCCCCGTGTGTAGATCCTTCACAGAAAAACCAAAAGGGTCAAATTCTATGGAGTCATTGTTATCAGTTGTAAACCATCGAACAAACACTAAATTTTTGACAATTTTTGGGACAATAAGGATATTGGATAGGTGTAAAGGTTTTGTGGTGGTGGGGATAGTAGTATCTTCAATACCTGTAGAAGGAACACACATACCATTTCCAACAATTATCGAATTTAAAAAAACCATTATGTGAAAAAGACGAGAGAGAACCTAAATTATTTGTCATGTGGGAGGTTTCACCCGTGTCCATGTAATAGTAATTATCTGTCAGATTTAACGTCATGGAAGAGAAATTTTGATCCAAATCAGTCGGCTGAGCTGCTACTGTAAAATGGGCATGTGGCTGATATGGAGAAACTAGGCCGGGTCCAAGAATGGACTGCTGAGGCTGCACAGGAAAAGGGCATGAAGGACGTTGTGGGCCTGCTGCGTTTTGGTCCTGCTGCCAGAATGGGCCTGCTGCGTTGCTGGAGTGGGGAAGCAACACCCAACCGAAGTTAGGGTGCCAGACCGCACGAGAGGGAGCGCCGACCTGCTGCTGGCGTTGCTTGCCTCTCCGGCCTCGACCGCGGCGTTTGCTGGAGGAGTCCGACGCTGCAGGAGTGGAATCAGACCGGCATTGAGATGACGAGCCCGCCGGCGTGTGTGACGAGGAGCCGGAAGAGGCCTGTGAACGTGCATCAACGGTGAGGGCTGTGGTAGACGAACCGGAACCCGATTGAGCATTTAATCGAGTTTCCTCAAGAAGCAACTGAGACCGAGCCGTAGTGAAGCTGGGAAGCGGATCGCTTTGCTGAATAAAACTTGCCGCGACATTGTACTCAGTAGGTCATCCCGAAATAAGTTGAAGAACAAGACGAATGTCAGGAACCGTTGAGCCGACCCCTTTGAGTTGATCTGCTAATGATTTGAGTTGCAAACAGTAAGCGTTAATGGAGGCAAATCCAGATAACTTACAATTTGAGAACTCATGCTCGAGGTAGACGGCGCGGATATTCTTGTTATCCTGAAAGATGTCTTTGACTCGATTCCATGCTTGAAGCGCAGTATCGTCAAAGTCAAGGATTTGGAGAAGGATCTCGCGGGAGACGGTGCTGTAGATCCATTGCAAAACTGCTGCGTCAACTTAAAGCCATAACGAATTATCGATGTCTACAGGTCGTGGAACCTTTGCGTCGATGTGATCAAGAACATTGTGATTTCGCAGTAACGTGAAATAAGGTGACCCATGATGTATATGGAGTGTCATGATCAAGGAAGAGAGCAATGTTGTTTTTGATATTTGAGATTCCGAGGACAAAATTTAAAGGGGATTTCCGATCGGAGGCCATCGAGAAAATCGGTGAAGGGGAAGATAAGCGGAAGAGGGTTTAGAAGAACGAGAAGTCTGATACCATGTGAGAATGAGATGAATTCCCCTTAGGGTTTTCGTCATCAGACGGCTCATATTAATAATAAGCGGAGTTTACATAATTACAAAAGGTCACCCTATATTTACATATTTGCATAAACTATCACAGAGATGTGTTCAATGGTTGTACGAAGATGATGCATCTAGGAAAATCTATCACCACAAGCACAAGTTTGAAATTACATCCATGAAGGAACGAGAGGATACCTCAATCAACTCACTCGTACATTTAGCAGTGTTCTCTCATTATTTATCAAATATTAATCACCATTCGGCATATTCATCTACTACTTCTTTATGAGCAATATCAAACCGCCTCCTATAAGTACACACAAAATCTATAGAAGTACCAGTAAAATAAAGAATTATAGAGTCAACAATTAGCTAGATCCCTAATTGGCATCGACTTCACAAACAATACAAAAGGAACTTATCCTCTCTTAATTACCACTGTGATGCAATGAATCCAAAAAAGCAGCGCCAATCCCTTAAATTTCCACCCTAATTAGTATATATGATTCAACCTTCCAATATGAAAACATGATCTAATTAAAAAAACTGAATCTAGGTTGTAAAGGAACAAAAAAGTTTCTAATTCCATCAAATTGGACATCAATGTAGACACTATCTCCTCACTCATATTCAACCTCTCGTCTAAATCTTCTTCAATTAGCTAAACGATCAAACGTAAACTAAATCTTCCATATGTCATCAAAAAGAAGAAAAATGTTTAAAAGTTTGCACATTGAGAGAGAAACCTGATAAAGCCAAAGCCAAGACCAATCCGATCATAAGCGATCTTTGCCGACTCACACGCCGATTTTCTCTCTCTTTCAAATTCTGAAAGTCGACAGATCGCCGCCGCTCTTCCTCCGTCTCATCATCCGTCAAGCACCGCTTCGTACATCTCTCGTCCCCAAAGCGTCAACCGTCACTCTCACACCCCCTCCACAGTCCGAACCGTGTTCTAGTTTTTGCCAAATCCCCCGATGGGCTGGTCGTACCAAGGCCTATCACAAGGCCCATTTTCACAGTATTGGGCCTATTAACGGGCCCATATTATGGGATCACCATCAATTTTCTCCAATTTGATCGGGTTGTGTATTTGAACAAGATTGTAAGACCGGGTCGGTTTTAACAGTCCTTGGAAATAGGGTTGTAATATGAGACAAGCTACTCGGGCTTGGCTTGGGCTCGGCTCGTTAAAAGCTCGGCTCGAGCTCGTTCACTTTCTAAACGAGCAAGCTTGAGCACATTTTAAAGCTCGTATAAATTTTAGGCTCGGCTCATTTATAAGCGAGCCGAGCTTGAGCATGTCAATGCTCGGCTCGTTCGGGTAAAGCTTGGCTCGTTTAGCTAAAATAACACTATATGAGCATTATTTTAGCCGAGCTACTCGGGCTTGGCTCGTCAAAAGCTCGGCTCGAACTTGTTCACTTTCTAAACGAGCCAAGCTTGAGCACATTTTAATGCTCGTATAAATTTTAGGTTCGGGCTCGACTCGTTTTTAAACGAGCCGATGCTCGGCTCGTTCGGCTCGTATTACACCCCTACTTGGAAACAACTAGCCACTTTTTAAAAAATGTGATTTGCTTTTCCATTACATGTTCTTGTAAATGTTTCTCAGGTGCTCAATACATGGGGTCTGCAATGTACCATAACTATATACCCAGCAAGTCACATCTACCTAAACATATACCCCTAGATTTTAAATTCAATCCCAATTAGTCTTTACGCATGATCTGCAACGTACTAGAAATATATGCCCATCAAAAGCAAAACGTATCCATAAGCGAAAACAATGCAAAGGGTCTATACGTATCATAACTTGTGTTCCAAGCAAATATGCACTTACATCAATTGCGAATTAAAGTCGACGCGTGCGTAAGGCGCGCGAGTTGCATATATATAAATAAAAGTGAAACAAACTTAAAATCACATATCATATATGTACACAATAATAACAAAATATGTATGAACAAGAATTAACTGACATACCTTATATAACGTAACTCTTTATATCTTCTACAGCAATGATCATTTTCCACATCCATAATAACAAAATATGTATGAACAAGAAGAGTATGAGCCCTTGTTATATGGTATATGATGTCTTACATTACAACAAACCTATAGATATCCCTGATGAATTGTGAGAAGCTTGCCTCTCTATTGCAGTTAATCCTATTCTATTTGTCGAATCACTCGAACAATCACTAACAAATATAAACTTCTCAGCAAACAAGCTAAAATACAACAAATTAAAGGCTCCTACAGCCGTTACAATAAAATAGAAGTAATCTAATCTGTTCTTGTTCAGGTCCTGCCCACCTAACCAACCATCTCCTTCACCATTCTTCGTCAATCTGTATATAATGTTTACCAGAGCCGAGCTCAAGTAACTCGTCATCGATACACTAAGAAAGAACATACATCCAGCAATAGATCTCATAGTTTCAGGCATCTGTGTAGTGAAGAACTCTAAAATCGCCACAGCGGTAAAGGCTTCCACCATACCGGATAACGCGAGTTGCGGAACTAGATACCATATGCTAAGAGGCGAGATGAATGATCCTACCTTAAGTGCTGCGTTTCGTCGCCTTTGTTCGACGAATGCAGCTACTAGCATGGATGCTATTGATAGTATAATGCCTATTCTGATCCTTTGTTTTACTGAGAGTCTTGCTTCTTCATTTTTTCTTAGCTTTTGGAGTATGGGGATGACGGCGCGCTCATAGATTAGTATCCATAGTAAAAGTGCTAGCATTGATGTTAGGCCTATCCAGCCGGGAGGTATGGTGAATCGAGATCCGAGTTTTCGGTTCATTTGAATCGCTTGGAGTACTCCGAATGTGTTTTGTTGATCTATGGCTTCAAATGATAGAATGCTTGTGACCCAAACGGGTAGGATCCCTATCAATGACTTGAGTTGCTCTACTTGTTGTAAACTACAAAGGCGCCATGTTTTGGCCGGGAAGCCTTCGGGAGTTAGCTCACTCGGATGGCTAATCAACGCGGCTTTTTCGAAGAATCTTAGCCGGCTTGTTCTTGTGAGCTCTGAACCGGATGGGTCATATGTTGGATGAGCTTCTTGTAGCCTTCTTTTTCTACATGAAGCCACAATTACCTTAACCATATCTATAAATATACTTCCTTGTGGCTTGTTGTAGTTATACGTGTGGAAACCGATTAGGAGACCGGTTATTGAGATTACAAAGCAACAAGTAGGGATGGCAAACCCTAATACCCAACTCACATTGGTTTGGATGTAAACCACAACCGTCAGGGCAAGAAAGAGGGCGACTGTGAATGAGAAGTACCACCAATTGTAGAAACGTCTTAGTTCTACTCGTCCTTTCTCGGTTCTTTGGTTAAACTGGTCTGCCCCGAAGGCTATGTTGCACGGTCGTATACAACCTGATCCGATAGCTACGAGTCCGAGTGAAGTGAAGAGGATTCCGAGTTGCCATTTCTCCGGTTCAATGCAATTGGATCTATCATCACATTTTGGAGGCCTTATCTTAGAGATGGATGAAGTTAAGGTCATTCCTCCCATACCCTAATGCCAAAATAGCACATTTATCTTAGTATGATAACAAACATATTATAATAAGTCAATAAATCTAGGTATACTGATACGATGGGCCAAGGACCGAGCAAGAAAGGGGTGCAGGAGGCGGAGCTCCCCGCGGTACGAATTGTATGTATTTTGTATAAATAGATAGGTTTAGAGCTGCATTCTTTTATCCCACGAAAGTATATTGTAAACACTAGCTACATGTTCTGTGCAGCAAAACCACAAACTTTACTCTTCTCTCGCTATTCCATTGATTAACTTGTCGAAAATCACAACAAAACATGCATTAAGGGTAAGGCAATCTTAGCTTGTTGAAAGAAAGAGTAATGATATACCAAAAGAGAAGCTATGCAGCCGATGAGGAGCGTATAGAACCGGCCTACACAAGCATCGGACAACAAAGCACCGAGTATCGAAAGAATGTTGGAGGATCCAGACCATATACTGATCACATTCACCAACAATATACCTTCCATGTTGTATTTAGTCCTTAAGTAGAGTGTTATGTTTGCTATCAAGCTCATTGAAGCGAGTTTCTCGAACGTCTCGTTCACTTGACAAAGCACCAAGAAGAAGCAAACATCACAGAAATGTTTCGCAAATTCCATAAAAATGGCCAACTTGATATTCTATGTTGAACGCAACAATAAGTGTAAGATTAGGATGATTACCAAGAATATATTTGACAGCCCTCCATCCACCTTTTTCCTCGTCGTTGTTTGATTCAGTATCTTCTAAAAGAGGAGAATTGTTATCTTCTGAACATGAATCTTGAACCTCCTCAGAAACCATTGTATAACTTGTTAGTTTTATGTGTCGTAATCTGACATTTTCAGAGTATATACATTGCGTACCAATGCAAAATACCCAACAAAGGAAATCCCCCTAAACCCTAGAAATGTTAAGAATCAATCGATGTAAAAAGAGATTAGGGTTCACACCAAAAAAAGGGAGATTAGGGTTAGAAAGCAGTGAGAGAGAGATAATTAGGGTTTGAACAAGTATCGTGTAGGATTGATTTTCAAGAGATGCTGGAAATGGGAAGATTTCAATTATGTCTAATTGATCTCAAATTTCGGAAAAGGAAAGATGAAGAAGGTTATTTTGAAATGTGTGGATTGATTTAAGCTAATTCTTGTTTTCAACCACTAATTTGAGTTTGTATTAAACAATATTTTTCCCCGACTCATGGATGATACATTTTCCCACATACCATGTTCTATTTGATGATATATTCATATTCAATCAATCATATGTAGTACTATTGTGGTAGATTAACCTTTCCTTTTTTATTGTTGTCACCATTTGAGTGGACATATTATTCATTAATTTATTCTTTTCTAATTAAAATTAAAGGGGTAAGATTTGGGATATTTAACCAATCGAAAAAGCTAAAGGCACGACCCTCGTTTTAATAAACGTCAAAAACGAACTCATTCCGATGGTGCTTATCAAGCGCCATCGCTTCGCGAAAGCGCCCAAATATTGTCGTCAACGCTTAACGAATGCACTCGGATTTTTTTAAAAAAAATTATACATTTGAGCGCAGGCGCAAGGCGCTCACGCTACAAACCTAAATTAGGTTTAAAAAAAATTGAAGAAAAAAGATTGTGGAAAAAAAGAGGGTTTGAGCGCCGGCGCCTTCTAAAGGCGCTCAAAATTTTTTTTTAAAAAAAATAGCTCTATCGCTTTGTTTTTGCGTTAGATGTTAAACGTTGACGCCAACTGGATGCGCTCAAATTAAACGTCAACGCAAAGCGTTCACATTTAGTACTAAGTAAATTGAAAATTGTGTATATAACACGCCCCTTAACCAATTCAATATTTTTTATTTTAGTAAACAAAATACCAAATCTTATTCTCTTTCTTCCTCCTCTTCACGTTAATCGGGTGCTATTCTTCTTTACTTGTATCATCATTGCTTCCGCGTGAGACGAGGACGCCATCGCAGATATATTGTGAATGCTTTCTGGATCCAATTGTATCGTTATTGTTATGTTCGTCGGAGACGATACCTTTCTCCGCCATCCAAAGAAGATCGGATACCGCCGCAGACTTGGTACATTTTTTTTCACGTACCTGCTAATGGATGATACATTTTTTTTTTTTGAAAAATTACTTGTATTAGAATGAAGGATTTACAGAAGGGTCAGAAGCAAAAACATGAAGAGAGGGATGATTTCATAAGAAGGGGGTGAGAAACTATCCTTGATGCATGAATACCGAGCATCCTAGCCGTAGCAATCGAGTCAGTAGACCTGTCTTTCCAATGGTGGGTAAGGTGAAGCTTGGTAGCACGAATGATTTCATCAACACAATCAATGGCACAGGTAAAAGTGTTGTTGTAGATAAGATTATTTCGGGCCTTCCAAGAGTAATAGATGAAGCTAGTGATAGTGGCAATGCGGGTGCAGTCAAGAAGTTGCTTCCCTGGAGTACTGTCCGATCCAAGCCAGTCCCAAAGGTTGAGGAGATAAGGGGCAGGGTAGGGGGTATGAGTCCATCTTGAAATAATGTCGAGGGTGAGGAAGGTGTATGATCAGGTAGTCCAGAGGTGATTATCATCTTCATGTCCAGAGTTGTAAAGTTTGCAGGTGTCCGAGGAGATAATGTTCCACTGGAGAAGCTTGTTAAGGGTGGGGAGCTTCCTAATGTTGGCTAGCCAAGCAATGCAACGACATTTAGGGATGTTAAAGTTGCACCAGATGACTTTGCAAATAGGTACAGCGGGGGAAGTGTAGTAGCTCTAAAGAGGGAGTAGGCATTTTGGGGGAAAAGGTTCCGTTGGGATTTGTAATGAGGCTTATGCGACTAGAACTTGTAGGGGGGTTGCGTATGCCATCACGAAGGTTAATGATACACTTCCAGGTATAGTTGCTGCCACTATTGGATTGGATGCTCCAAATGGTGTGGCGTCTGAGAATGTTGCGTTTGATCCAAGATGTCCAGAGGTTATCATCGCCATTGTGAAGGTCAGAGATGAGGCGAGCGAGACAAGCTTTGTTTCTGGCACTAAGGTCGAACAAGCCGAGACCTCCCCAAGCCTTAGGAGTGCAGACATTGTTCCAGGCTACGAGGGCTCACTTGCTACTCCTTCCCAGACCAGAGAAAGGAGCGGATCAGAGATTGGATCTTGTTCAGGATTGAGGAGGGTATTTGGTATATCGTACTCCAGTGGTGGTTCATGGCAAAGAGAATCGAGGTGATCAGTTGAATCCTACCTGCATAGGAGAGTAGCCTTGCACTCCAGGATTGGATCCTTTTGGTAATCTTATGGATGAGAGAGATGTAGTCCGAGGTCTGAAGGCGCTTACTACCAACGGGGACACCAAGATAATGGAAAGGGAGTTGGCCTGGAGGGAGTCTGGTGGTGTTGTAAATTTGGTCTTTGACAGTGTTAGTAACACCACCAAGGAAGATAGATGACTTTGCAAGGTTGGTTTTAAGGCCAGAGAGTTCACCAAAGTGGTCCAAGGTATCCTTGAGTGTTAGGATGGAAAGGAAGTCGCCTCTAGTGAACAACATGAGATCATCAGCGAAGCAAAGGTGGGTTATACGGGGGTTATGACATTTGGGATGGGTGTTGAACTCAGGGTTGTAAGTGTTGGTGGTGATCATGGTTGAAAGGTATTCCATAGCGATGATGAAGAGGGGTGGGGAAAGAGGGCAACCTTGCCTTAGACCTCTAGATTCCTTGAAATAGCCTTCGAAGGAGCCATTGATGTTGATTGAATATGTAGCAGTGGTAATGCACTCCCGGATGAGGTGAATGGTATGGTGAGGGAAACCAAGTTTGTGAAGGCAGTGGAGGATAAATCCATGGTCTATGGAATCGAAGGCCTTGGTGATATCAATCTTGATGGTAGCACGCGGAGAGATATGCTTTCGGTTGTACTTGTTGAGAAGCTCCTGGCAGATCATGATGTTGTGTTTGATTGATCTATTCTTGATAAATGCACTCTGGTAGGGCCCGATGATGTTAGGGAGGACTGTGTTGATTCGGTTGGCTAGGATCTTGGCGATTGTTTTATAAGTGGTGTTGCAACATGAAATCGGTCTGTAGTCCGATGGTGAAGATGGATTGCCCTTCTTGGCTATAAGTGAGATAGAAGCATGATTGATTTGACGAAGCATTCTGCCGTTGATGAAGAAGTCATTGATGGCCTCATTGAAGTCGTCCTTGATGATATCCCAAGCTTTTTTGTAGAAGTAAGCGTTGTATCCGTCTGGTCCGGGAGCTTTGTTGTCGCCAATGCCGAAGAGGGCACTTTTGATCTCATTTGTGGAAACCTGCATAGAAAGAATGTCAAGGTTAGCAGGTTTAAGGGTTGGTAGCGGTATGTCAGGGAAGGATGAGGGTCTGGGGTGATTTGTAGGGTTAAGGATGGATGTGAAATGTTTAAGGAAGGCTGAGGCAATGGTCTTTGGGTCGTGAGAAGTAGCATTATTGGCGCCACTAATAGAAGTGATTTTGTTGCCATAACGCCTGACTTTAATGCTCTTGAAGAAGTAAGATTCTCACTGGTCACCGTACTTGATCCATTTGCTTTTGGAAAGTTGAGCCAAGGTTGTTCGAAGGGAGTCCAAGTTCTCGTTGAGTTTGGTAGTGGTTTCTCTTTCAAGCTTCTGGAGGTGGGTGTCATGGGTGTTCCTTTGGAGAGTGGATTGTGTCTCGGCCAAAATTTTCCTTTGATTCTGGATAGTTTTGTGAATCTCCTCCAACTTGGTGCTTGGGAATTTCTTTAACTTGGGTTTGAGGAGCTTTAATTTTCTTGTAAACTTGTACATGGGATTCCCATGAATATTGCTAGCCCAGATCTCAGCAACGCCAGGAAGGAAGTTGTCATGAGCAGCGCATGAGTTATTGAATCTGAACGGCAAGCTGTGCTTGATACCTCATGGATTAAGAGTGAGAAATGCTGGGGAATGGTCCGAGACGTAAGGAAGCCCAAAGTGGGCAGTAGAGTTAGGAAAAACTGAGTCCCAAGTTGGGTTTATGAGTATGCGGTCTAGTTTGCACCAAACCCTAGAGCCGACTGGCTTGTTGCTCCATGTATATTTGCATCCAGAGTAGTGGTGGTCAGATATAGTGTTTTGGTTGAGGCAAGAAGAAAGCTCATTGGAGGTTTGAGTGAGGGAGGGTGAGTAGTTGGTGGACTTCTCATCAGGGGTGAGAGTAACATTGAAGTCTCCCATCAGGGCCCAAGGGAGGTTATTGTTGAGAAGATTGATGGTTGAGATGCAATCCCAAAGGTCTTGGCGCTTATCTTGAGTATTATGGGCATAGACAAAAGTGCACTCAAGGCTGTATGAATGAGAAGGATGGTTTGGAGGTGATATTTGGCAATGGATAAGTTGATCTATGATGATGGTTTGAGTAAGGTGAAGACTATTAGGGTTCCACCATACCCAAAGGCGGTAATTGTGGGCATACGAGGAGTTGGATATGTGATTCCAAGAGGGTAGAAGATGTTTGGCAATGCGAAGTTCTTTGTTTGACTTTAATCTTGTTTCTATGATGGCTATAAGATCAATGTCATGCTTCTTGACAAGGTCTTGGATTGTCTTTTGCTTATTAGGGTGGCTTAGTCCCCTAATGTTCCAGGAGCACATCTTTAGATTCATTGGGATTAAGGGAAGGTCTCATGACAGCTCTTGTTGTTAGAGATAAGGGAGGTAGAGATAGTAGGGTTAGGTGGGTACGATTGAATGGTTGGGTTTGAAGGATTTGGGGGGTTAGAAGTTTGTCCCTGAGGCTGAGAGGGGTTAGAGGAGGTAGAGGGAGCATTGGTAGTGGTCAGGGCAATGTTATTGTGAGAAAGATTAGGGGGGATAGAGGATATGGAGAGGTCATTGGAAAGGGGTCATGTCATTGTTTTTCTGAGCATGGGTGGGTGATGTTGCTAGGGTTTGTATGGGGGGAGTGGGAGTAGCCGATGGTACTTTGGGAGAGGTAGCGATGGTGGTAGGTTGAGGTATTTTATGGGAGTCATCAAGGGTAGGGAGGAGGGGTGGGAAGGAGGAGACAAGTAGAGTGCGGTGGGTTTGAAAGTTAGGGCTTGCTCTTCCGGTGTGGTGCCGGTTTGAAGGAGCTTTGCCCAAACAGTTATGACCGAAAGCAAGGCACTTTGAGCAATGAGTCGGCATCCAGTCATAGGTGATCTTTTGAGAAATGGTGTTTCCATCAGGGCCTATGAGGTGCACATCTCGGAGGAGAGGTTTGGATGCTTTAATGTCGACTAGGATACGAGCAAAGCCTAATCTATCTTGGTGCGCTGAGCATGCATCGGTGAGGAGTGGAGTTCCGATTGCTGACCCGATCTTGGCAAGCATATGTTTGGACCAAAAACGATAGTCAAGATCGTGAAGAGTGACCTAGACCGGTATAGAGCTTAGGCTGGAGTAATCAAGGTTGAGGTCCTTATTCCAACGTTTTAGGATCATGGTTGTTGATCCAGTGATAACCCATGGACAACCAAGGAGAGTAGTGTTTAGGTCTTCCTCATTTTTGAAATGGAAGACGAATATTCCTTTGTCATTGCGTAGGACCTTTGGCTTGGATATGGAATTCCAGGAGGCAGAAATAAAAGCATTCATTCCTTGGAAGGTGATGGGTCGACCTATAGGGAAACCGACGAGGGAAAGATTCCATTTGTTGATTGTGTCTTGAATGTCCTCATGTGTGTAGTTAATGTTACCAAACTCGAGCCCAGGGACGAAGGAGAGAGGGACGTGGTCCCAACATTCATTTTTCGAGACAATCTCCTTGTAGGAGATCGAAACGTCGGCGCAGGAATCTGTTGGGCTGCCCATACCAGGAGTAAGTGATGGAAGATTTGCGTCATCAGATGACGGTGGCATGGGTGGTGCATTTGCATCACCCGACAACAGCAAGGGTGACACAGTTGGGTTAACCGTATCAAAAACAGGTAAAGGGGACGTAACCGCTGGGAGGGTTTGTTTAGGGGGGGAGGAAAGGAGTGGCGAGGTAGTATTCGGGTTGGGTTCTTTGGTAGCAGGAGGTGGTGAGCCTGGCAGTGGGGGGAAGAGTTCATAGGAGGACAGGGGTGGTGGGGGAATGGACTGGTTGTTGTTGGTTATCCTTCTGTTGTTGGACATGATGAGGTCCTCCAGTATAGGTTCAAACGGGCTCTCCGGCGAGGATGGAGTGATGGGTTGGTGGGAAGGCTTGGTTGGTTTTGTGATTTTGTTGTTGAGATCCGACAGCTTGACAGAGAGCTTCCGGAAACGCTTGGTGTTGGCCATGGGATGATGGAGGGTGGACTAGGGACTGGGAGGGTAGGGAGGGACGGCGCGTGGAGCGCGTTCTCCAGGGTAGGAAAAGGGTTTTTTTTAGGTGCTAATTTGTTTACTTCCGACCCAATTGTTGGATGATACATTTTTTTCACGTACAATGTTCAATATTTTTTATTTTGTGTTGACAATATTTCCCCTTACCTACTAATGAATGATACATTTTTTCACCTACAATGTTCTTTTTGATAATATTCATATTCAATCATATGTAGTACTATTGTTGTAGATTACAACCAAGATCCAAGATCCTTTGTAACTGTCTTTATCTCATTGGTCAGATTATTAACTAATTTATTATCCCTTAATTAAAACTCAAAGGACAAGATTTGGTATATTTAACCAATTCAATATCTTTTATTTTGGTAAATAAATATATCAAATTTTATTCTCTTCCTCCTCTTCACGTGAATCGGATCCTATTATTCTCTTCCTCCTCTTCACGTAAATGTAACGTTAATTTTTCAAATTATTTATGTGCGAACTTCGCTGCTTATGCCTATGAAAATTACGCGTACAGTAAAAGAAGCTTACATTTACGTTAGTTTACTCATAACAATTAGCCAATTAGTAGCTAATTAGGTTAGCTAATCTTCTCAATTTTTTGGATGTGAATATGTAATTAGATTATACATTCCATTGAATCATATTTCTTTTTGGTATAATCCTGAGTGTATCTACTAAAAAAATTCAATTTTTAAATACTATAAATTTAGTATAATATGCAATTGTTAAAGTTAAGAAAAATTCAATTTGATACTTATACTACTATAGTATAATACAATAAGTATAATACAATATGAAAACTTAATTGTACGTATATCTATAATATAATATGATTATGATACTCTAATTATGTTATGATATTTCACTGAAAATTGAATCACTGAAAATGAAAATATGTCGAACATTTCTATATTCTATTTCAATGAAAATGTCACCAATGAAAAGGCCTTACAAGTAATTAATTGAGCTTGTTATGGAATTGTGCTTAGATTTGGGTATTAGGTTGAAGTTTGGTTGAATTGAGCTTGTGAGAACATGTAGATATTAGAAAGAATGCTTAGTATGTCATGCAGCTATGATAAGTAAAAGAAATTGAAGTAGAAGCACTTTTGGGGGCTTGTAAACGTGTTGCAAATACACTTTCAGTTTACAAGCAACTTGTAACAACCCAAATCCGCGGGACTCGGGGCGCTACAGGTTGGGACCTCACAATGGGTCCCGACCCTTAGCCTGACAACAATTTCACCGGATCTTACAACAAGACACAAATAAAGGCAAAACCGAAATACATTTTTATGCAAATGACATGATCCCCAGAAACAAATAAAAGACAACTTCAGCCGAGTTCTCAACTTCAAAGACTCGAACATCAAAAACATAACAATATACAAGAAACAATACCCAAATACAACTCCAACCAAACCACTCCTAAAATGTACGGAACCCCGGCTGTCCACTTTTCCGGATCTCTCGACAGCATTCCTAACCTGCAAGACAATCTACAACAATCGGTATAAAACCGTTAGCTAATATTCAAGGCATTAGAATCAAGGTGAAAGACACAAACACAAGTCAATCATCATAAACACTCAAAACACTCCAAATTAAGCACACAAGTCCGGTTTATTATCTTATTATTATTAAGTCATATCCCGTTCTAATTCAACTTAGGTTGTGACACGAGGGTCACCGAAACTCGCCTCGGTCCCTACTTACCGGCATGGAATGGTACTGATGCATCTGACCGTCTACCAGCACGGGATAATCGCCAAGAACCTCCTAGCTCTCGCGGGAGCTAGGCAAGTTGTCACCGCCCGTTATCATACACTTGAGCCAAAATAATATAAAGGTCGGTAATCCTATTTCCAGTTTAGTTGTTATAAATAATAAAGAATAAACACACACCACCAAACACACATCAATGCTAATACAAGGAATACGAGCTAAGTAAGTCCGGAGACTTACCTCGTCACCACACTCAAACTCACAACACTCTCGCTTCCTTAGGGAGGAACCCGTAACCTGCTCACAAGAAGATAAATATATCAACAACAACTCATTCACAATAGAAGTCTTAGACTTCTATACAAATGATCTACGCAAGACCATTTGACTCTCAATTCTAGGACCGCATCCTAGAATCTCTCATGCTCACATCACACTCAACACAAGCTAGAAGTCCTAAGACTTCTCAACCCTCGGATCTCACAATATTATAACTCACAACGCAACAAGGATAAGTCAAACCTAAACTCCAAAATCCCACAAGATCCTACAACCCCAGCTCGAGCCTTAAAACGCTCACAAGATCAACTATATAACTTAAAGCCTTGTAACAACCTCACAAGATAACCATCACCTCAAGCTTAGAGTCAACAACAATCCATCAAACAATATCAAATCCTCGAAACTCACCTAAGGTTCAAATCCACTACTTGACATTAACTCTAAGTTATGCTAGATTCATCCTAGCATGATACTAAAACTTAACATAACTAGATCGAGGGGAAAGAATACTCACACGACGTCAAAAGACGGAAGTCGTTCAACGGATGTCGACTTGGACTCGTTAGGCCTTTATCGGGGCGCTTCCGAACCTAGCACCAAACTAAACAAATTTAGCTTATAAGCTAAATTTGAGCGGAATAATGAACATATATAATCTAAGGAAAATCCCACTTCTAAACCCCAAGTTAAAAACTGTAAATATAATATTCCGGGCAAATTGTATAACATCATAAACTCAAGGTAAAACTCGTTTTCAAAGCCAAGGTTAATACCCACAATAACATCTTTGCCATAAACCGAGATTAATCCAACAAAGGCATAATATGTAGTATATACAAATATAAGAATACCCCCTTAATTGAAACCCGAGTTTAAAATCGACAAATACATTTTTAGGGCAAAGATGAACAAATTCATAAACTTGGGTCATATTCTAAAAATGTAAATAAGGGTCAAAATCCATAATTTTTCTAGCAAAGGATATAAATGCAAGATTCCAAAATGTGGGTAAAATATGTAAATATATAAAGCTGGGTACATTCTGTAATAAAATATAAATTAAGGGCCCGATTTAAAAAAATACCCTAAAAGGGTTTCATCTCCTTTCTCAGAAGCGGGAAGGC
This sequence comes from Fagopyrum homotropicum, assembly GCA_033239125.1. Lineage (NCBI taxonomy): Eukaryota > Viridiplantae > Streptophyta > Magnoliopsida > Caryophyllales > Polygonaceae > Fagopyrum > Fagopyrum homotropicum. The sequence goes on along the minus strand of BSWB01000001.1, from coordinate 7,572,802 downwards.
CACGCCGCAAAAGCAGAGGGCTGGGGAAGTGAAGGAGCACGGCGGCAAGGGCAGAGGAGAGGCTGCACTGGCGGTGGCCATGGCTCTGGCAAGGCTCCAGTAGCGGCGAGGCAAGGTGGCGGAGCTGCGGGGCAAAACATGGCTCGACAGAGGAGCAGACAAAGGGGCGAGGCGAAGGAGGGGGTGGCAGGGCAATCGGCGGCTCGTGCAGGCATGGCACGGCGAGGGCGAGGGCTTCTCTGGCGGTAATGCAAGACCGGCTTCTCCGGCTCTTCCTGTGGCTCGACATAGGCTCCAGAAGAAGGCTGTAGAGAGCTGTAGATGGGGGTCCTGGTGCGACGGCAGCTAAGAGAAGAGACAATAGGCGGCGAGGCTAGCAGCGGTTTCGATTCCCGGTGGGTAGCGAGGGTGAGGCCGGGACCCTCTCAGGTGGTTTTGTCCTCTGTTGCTTCCGGTGTGGTGTGTCCTCTGTTGCTTCCGGTGTGGTGATGAAGGGATTAGTTAGGTGAGGAAAGAGATAGGATAGAGATGGAGTGTTGATTGAGATGCTGTGTGAAGAAAGAAGACAGAGGGGATGGGAAGGTGAGATAGAGATGGTATATCTCAGACTAGGGAGTATTGCATGTGAGACCAAGCAACAACAATACCAAAGGGCCGGAAATCCAAAGTAGGTAAGGAAGAAAGAAAGTAAAAAAAATAACAAAATATATCTATATATCTATATATATATATATATAGATAGTGACTCACATGTAAACAGCCCTTATAGTGTTCAATGAGAACGAATTATATCCGTTGGATCGTTATAATGGCTGACTGTGATTAAGCGAAAGTTTAATGGAAAAAAAATAAAAATAAAAATTTAAACCTTATTTTTGGAAGTAATAAGCGCGTGATAAACAAACCTCCCATAACTACCCAATATCAAAATTCCCTAAAATAAGATCCCTAAATCTTTTTAGGGTTATCTGTGTATTCCGCTTCTTTCTCCCGTGTTGTTCGTACTCAAGCATGTCATCGGTGCCGTCCTCTTCTTCCGGTATTTGCTGCCGTTTGTGGAGCAGGTGTTGTTTTCCCCCTCCATTCTACAGTAGGTATTGTGTTCGCCGGTGCCGTGTTCTTCCTCCTAATCAAAATTTCACCGTCGTATTCTTCTTCTACAGACATTCGATTTCGACTACTGTATTATTTGGCTCACCTTTCCCTGCCGTCACTCGAGGTAATGTTGATGTTGATGAACTTTTTGTTTCATTGATTCCGATTAGGTTTTTGTGGTTTAAAGTAACGAAACCCCTAAATTTGTTACAGTATCGTCGTCTTCTACTTCTTCTTCTGGTATTCGGCGCCATTGGACTCGTCGGTGAAAGTTTAATCAAACTCCCTTCTGTATTCGGTCCTGTGTGCGCCGGTATTCGGCGCCATTGGACTCGTCAGTGAAAGTTTAATCAAACTCCATTCTGTATTCGGTCATGTGTGCGCCGGTATTCGGCGTCATTGGACTCGTCGGTGAAAGTTTAATCAAAATCCATTCTGTATTCGGTCCTGTGTGCGCCGGTATTCGGCGCTCTGCCTCTTAATCTCTTTTTCATTGTCGATTGCTACACAAAATAGGGTATTCTTCGACTAGCCGCAACCCTCCGTCACACGAGGTATTGTTGATATCAAATTAATTTTCTGGTTCATTGATTCCGATTATGGTTTTCGGATTTTTGTTGTTGATTTTGAAGATTTGTTGGCGATTTTGGGTTGGTTGTCCATTTTTGTTGAATGTTCGTCATGCCTTGTCGAATGCGAGTTATGCTGCAGACAGTATACACTTGCCTGTTCATATATGATTGGTGTTAATGGCTATTGGTTTTTATATTCGGTACGAAACTAGACAAATTGCTAAAAGAAACTCTATTTCTTTCTAATTTTTGCTTATACTATAACTGATCATGGATGAATGTTGCCAATTGAATGACTATTATAAAGTACTTGATGAATCATAGTCGATGGAAGCAGTGACTACAAAACTAATGTGCAAATTCGTGTTGAGCAGTAATGAGACATTGACTATGCTTATGATATATTCATGAATATGATGAACTATATTCGTTATTGTTTGATTGTTGTGTTCAGAAAACATGAAGCTATCAGACAAGAAAGAACATATTAGAATTGGGAAAAGGAAGGCCGTTTCAGTTAAAGAATCGTCTGATGAGTCAGAAGATGAGATTATTGTGAGGAATTCAAGATCAAAAAGAAAACACGATAGACCTGCACTTTCGGATGGAAGCGATGATGACTTCGTAGATCTTGTTCCACATAGACAAGACCGTTTGGATATTTTAAGTGTTGTATGTTAAAGAGCACAACCTTTTAATCGCGTATGTAGGGATTAATGTGTTTGACACTCCTGTCTTTATTAATGTCAAATCTCTATGCTACAATGTCAATACTCTTTTGATATGTTGTTTCGGACAACACTTTTGCTACAATTAGTATAACACATCAAGCATTGGAAGACGATATTTATCTAGTACGCAAACATTGTTTACCATGCATAATATGATGGGTTATTAAGTGTACTCATTACCGAATATGAAAGATATAATTTCAGAATATAGATGGCATAGTTAATGAATACTTCATATATTAAGTGTTGTATGTTAAAGAGCACCGATAACCATACATAGGGAGACGAATTTTATCTTGTATGCAAACAACGATAACCATACAAAAATATGATAGATTAATAAGTGTTCTTTTCATCGAATATAAACGATATAAGTATGGAATATGAAGAATATAGTTGCCGAATATATTCGATATAAATTCTGGATATTGTAAAGTTAGTTAACCGGCTTCAGATAAACGAACTAAGTGCATTTGATCGAGGAAATATAACGAGTAACCGGCTTTGTTACCAAGCGGTACTAATTCAAGGAACTATCTAGAATAGTGGAAGAAGATTTTGTTATCCATATCAATTAATATCAATTAATTTGAAGATTTGTTATTTGTAACTACCTAAAATAGTGGAAGAAGATTTTATTGGGAATTATTAAAAATATAAAAAATTACCTTTATTGAGAGAGTGTATTACACATTCCAATCAAGAGAGTGGTTTGTATTTTTTATAGAATATTTAGGTAAAATTCCAGCCTTTGAATTAATCAGATCAAGGGCTACTATTCGTTCTCATTGAACACTATAAGGGTTGTTTACATGGGAGCCAAACTCTATATATATATATATATATATATATATATATATATATATATATATATATATGTATGAGTAGTATCCGGAAATTTAATTAAATCCGACCAAAATACCCGGAACGGGAAATTTTCCGTAAAATAATATACGGATATATATCTATAAAATATATATATTCATAAAAATATATATATTTTTTCCATATAGAAATAGAAAAAGGAAAAGAACTCGATCGAAACACTCGGATCGGGATTTTCAAATCAGAAAACTTTCCCGACTTTTCTGAAAATAATAACATGGATATACGTGAACGTACCCAATATATAAATACTTGGAAAGAATAATTTACGCCGTATAAATACTTTTAATAAAATGTTTAAGCTAATAAATAAAATATATATATATATATATCGATAGAAGTCAGAAAAAAAAAAAAGAATTAATTGGAGGAATAGGGTCTCATATTTATGCTCTTTGTGTATAGGACCCCAACTTTTTCATTCATATTTGCAGGCCAAAAAAAAAGGAAAAGGGTAAAGTGTTGGGTCAAATCATGCAGTATTTACTGTTGCACAGAGGTCACTTTATTACTCAATTAGAGCAGTCACATCATTTGTTAATTAAGTATGATATTACATATATACTATTCTCCAAAAAGAAAAGACTATGTATTTTGGGTATGTATTTCTATGTTAATTAGGTATGCACTTTATCCAAGTATTTATTTGGGTATGTATTTTGTGTATGTATCTCTTTGTTAATCGAGTAAGTATGATATTACATATATTCTATTACCCAAGTATGATATTTTTCGGGTATGTATCTATATGTTAATTGAGTATGTAGTTTACCCAACAGTGAAATGGGTATGTATTTATTTGTTGGGTATGATATTTTTGAGTATGTATTTCTACGTTAATTGGGTATGTATTTTACCCAAATAGGTAATTTAGTATGCTTTTTTGAGTATGTATTTATTTATTAATTGGGTATGTAGTTTATCCAAGTAATAATTGGATTCCGTATTTTTTTTTTGTTAAATGAGAAACTTTTTTGGGTATGTTTTTTGGGTATGTATATTGTTACCCAAGTATTTAGGTATTTCTACCTTATCCACTTTTTTTACATTTGAAGAAAATAAGAAGAGACATGAGTTTGCTTATAAATAGGAAAAAAGTATAGCTGAATTGATTGGGTTGTTAATTCCATCCAACATGTCCATCAACAATGTCACCCATCAAATCACATGAATACCCACTTTTTTTTACTTTTTCTGATTTTATAAACAATATAGGAGCCCATTTTCTAAACAAAGAATTGGGAGGCCCTCATTCTAAACTTAATAATGTAAAAGGCCTACATTGTTAATTCTTCCAAAAAAAAATCGCAAACGCGCCAAAATTTGGGGCGTTACACAACTACTGTCAACTACTTATAAACTATACCAGTTTTTATTGAGCTTGAATTGGTCAGCCATTAATCTTTGGAAAAAACAAGCAGAGTGATATGAAATGCTTATTGTTCCTACTACAATGTAAAGTTTAGGCTTGTCTTCTTCAATTAGATAGTTTTGGATACTTACCCTAGAATTTTTTTAAGCGAAGAAGCTTGTATTGGAACCATGATTTATCCCTTTGTTTTGTTTGTATTAATTGCATTTGAATAAAAAAGTTTGGCATGGTTGAGCCAGGATATAATTTTATGTTTGAACTTTTTATGGAAACAGGTAGGGTTGTGCAAAATCGGATCGGACCGAAAAACCGGACCGGAACACCACACCGGACCGGAATTAACGGTCCAACTTTTTTTTGAAAATCCGGGTTACGGTCCGGTCCGGTTTTGTACCGTATAAAACCGTAATCCGGGTTGGACCGTAAACTACGAATATCCGGTCCGGTCCAGTTCGGTATGATCCGGGCCGGTCCATTCCGGTCCGATTCAGGTCCGGTTTTGGACCGGAAAACCTTACCAAAATTACACAATTTAGGTACAAACCGGTCCGGCCCGAAATATTCAAAATTGCACAATTTAGGTACAAACCGGTCCAACCTGGAACCAGAACGGTCCGGACCCGATCTGGTCTACGATCTGAGGTCTTATCAATTTACGGTCCACCGGTCCGGACCGGACCGTATGCACAACCTTAAAAACAGGGGTTGTATTTCTTGATCATTGAAGCAAGGAAGAATAATATACGGCATTGTTACTCAACCACCCATCAATCCTCAAAAAAGCGCAAGCCGAGATAGACGCTCAAGTGATTCTCACGTGTGTGAGTTATTTTGTTGTTGATTTGAATGACAACGCTATTGTTACTACCTTTTTTTTTGGATCGGAAATATTCCGAACTTTTCCGTAATAATATACGGAAAATACGTAAATATTTGCTCGTAAAAATATAATTTACGATATAAAAATCATTCTCGGAGAATATTGATGATATAAAAATAATAAAAAAAATACGAAAAAATATTTATGTAAAACACACCTTGTTTTAGGGGCGTTTTAAATTAATTGATTTATAATTATGTATATGACTCTTGGAAAAGAAATTAGTTGGCTATGTGTTTTCCTAGTGACCTTATCCAACATTGACCTTAATTAACCATAATACAAGTTTGATCCTTTTGTTCCATTTGTTGATAGATAGTGTTTGTCATGGGAGTAGAAATAGATCATTTTTCTACGAAAGCGTTTTGATTTTATTTGACCAACTAAGATTGAACTTGGTTTGATAGAGACGTCTACATGTACCTCGAAACAAAGGGGTTAGACTTTTAACATTGTCTCATATCCGTTTCATAGCCGTTTCTCATATCTTATCACAAAATCATCTTTATTGACTTAAAATATAGTGTGATATATGTTTATTGGATTATATCCCGAAACCATCTTAATCGACTTATAACATTGTCTCATATCCATTTTTCGAATTTTAACTAATCCTTAAATTACCTTAATCAACTTACAAATATATAATTATGATAAATTTTAAAACGTCATATCCATGGAAGCCATGGAAGGCTTGGAAGCTAATCACTACGCCACATTGCAACTCGGGCGACGATGTTTTTTAGTTCCGTCACCTTAAGACATTTAGGCGGCAGATATTTTGTTCCTCAACACAATCAGGCGACGAATATTTTTTTTTTCCGTAGCCTAAACATACAGGTGACGGACATAATCTTGTCACCACAAATGTCCGTCACCAGAAATTCTTTAAGTTGCAAGAGTTGTTGTCTTAGGCGAGGGAGGTAAATACTTCCGTCACCTGAATGAAATAAGGCGACGAAAATGTTAATTCCGCCACCTCATTTGTGTTTTTCACTTCTTCTTGCCTTTCTTCCTTTCTTCTACCCTTAATTTTTTTTCAGATTGGAAGAATCTAATACAAATTAAGTGGTTGTCAAACCTCCTATACTCCATTGTTTTAGGTACGTAAGTATTTAAATTTTGGTTTTGTGTTTTTTTCTCTCTCTTCATGTTGGAATGTTTTGTTGGTGATTTGTTATTGGTTTTATGAGTGTTGGAATTTTGAGTTATGTGTTGGTGATTTGTGTTAATTGTGTTAATTGGTGATTTGTTTGAATAGTGTTGGAATTTTTGTATTGTTAGGATATGGAATGACCTTTAATAGAAAATGGATTTTTTGGTTAGAATATGAACTAAAGTAGAAATTAAGTTGTTTGTTGTGTTATGGAATTAGCTAGAAAATTGGATTGAATGGTTTATTTGGATATGAAATGAAATAGAAAATGTGTTGTTTGTTAGAGAATGTGTTGAATGGTTTATCTCATTTGCTATTTAGGAAAATGGATAAGAGTTGGATGCAATGTGGTTTTACTGATCGAAGATACCTTCAAGGGACTTTTGAATTTGTGAACTGGGTTAGAGAAATGTTGCCTGAGAAGACGCATTTTTTGTGTCCTTGCAAGAAATGTCGAAATAATGGACTTCCGGTTGACATCCATACCATGTATTTTCACTTGTCTACTAAAGGCATGTGGCCTCTATATACGGTGTGGGACAAACATTGTAAAGTTTCACTTGAATCGAGAATTGATGAACTCAGAAATCAGTTGCTCGATAAAATGACATCTTCCAACAGTGGTGTCAGTTCTTCTATGGATCTTGCTATGAACATTGTGCATGATCGTTTCTCTTATCATGATGGATATGATGCTGGTTTAGGTCAAGACAATAGTGATAGTGATGATCCTACTTTTGATGATGCTGTTGATGAGGATTATCAGAAATATGACAGACTTTTATTAGAGGCTCAAACTCCGTTATATCCTGGGAGCACAAAAACTGTTTTGGGTGTTGTTTTGAAAGCATTGAAAATAAAAGTAGAAAATGGATGGCCTGATAAGAGTATTCACGATCTTTGCAATTACATTAGTGGTTTGCTTCCTCCTGGACACAATTATCCCATTGATTTTGGAAGAATGAAAAAGCTTTGCAGGGATATTGGTTTGGGTTATCAGAGTATAGACGCTTGTGAGTATAACTACGTATTGTTTTACAAAGAGTATGCCCAATGTGATGAGTGTCCCATCTCTCACACTTCGAGATGGAGAGAGGATGACAACAGCGTTGCTAGGAAAGTACTTCGCTACTTTTCCTTGACTCCTAGATTGAAACGCTTATACATGTTTCCGTATACTTCAAAGCAAATGCGATGGCATGGAGAGAGGATGTCGGATCATGATTGGTTAAAGCACCCTGCAGATGGAGAGGCATGGAGAGATTCTGACAAAAACTTTCCTCATTTTTCTGATGATATCAAAAATGTGCATCTTGGGCTAGCAATAGATGGTTTCAACCCTTATGGAGCAATGGGAAGTTTTCACGGCACTTGGCCTGTTGTTTTTATGCCGTATAATTTGCCTCCATCAATGTGTATGAAGAAGGAGTTTAACATGCTAACTTTGTTGATCTCGGGTCCAAAGTCTCCCGGAAAGTGTCTTAGTGTGTTCCTAGAGCCGTTGATTGACGAACTTATGAAACTGTGGGAAACTGGAGTTTATACTTTTGACCGCTACGCACAATCTACTTTCACCATTAGAGTAGTTGTGTTATGGACCATTAGTGACTTTCCAGGTTTGGGTATGTTGGCAGGCTCAACTACTTGTGGCTATAAGGCGTGCCCAATCTGTTTGGATGATGTGGATGCAAAACATGAATGTGGAAGGATGGTATATGATGGTTATCGTAGATGGCTTCTAAATAATCACCCATGACGGTTTGCTAATCATACATTTAATGGAGAGTGTGAGTTCATACAAAGACCTCCTTCCCTATCCGGGGAGCAAATTCTTGCAAGGATCAACAATCACAAGTTTCCAACACTTAGCTTGCATGAAAACTTCAAGGTCCCGTATAATCCAAGGAACATTGTATGTTGGAGTAACAAGTGCATCTTTTGGAGATTGCCTTATTGTAGTTTTCTAAAGGTGAGACATGCTTTTGATGTCATGCACATTGAAAAGAACGTATTTGATAACGTCATTGGAACCATTCTTAGTATTGAAGGAAAGTCTAAAGATGGTCCAAAAGCTCGTGCCGCTTTAAGAAAAAGGGGAGTGCGACAAAGTCGGTGGGAGCGAAAAAATGGACAACTTCCTCATGCGCCATTCTTGGTGAGGCAAGAACGTTTAGAAGAGGTTTTTGAATGGTTTCATGATGTGAAGTATCATCATGGTTATGCTGGGAGTTTGAGGAATAAGGTTTCTGTACGTGATAGAAAATTTGATGGATTAAAGACGCACGATTGTCACGTAATGCTTCAACGTCTTCTTCCGATAGTTATTCGCGATTATTTACTGTTAAGTATTGTCAAGCCTTTGATTGCATTGTCCAAATGGTTTCATAAATTGTGTAGCAAAGAGTTGAAAAAGGAGGATGTTCGGTTAATGGAACATGAGATAGTCACTATCTTGTGTAGGATGGAGATGATTTTTCCTCCCCATTTCTTTACCATTATGGTTCACCTTATAGTTCACCTTCCAGAACAAGTGATGCTCACTGGTCCCGTGCATTTTACTTGGATGTTTCCCATTGAACGGTATATTAGTTATTTTATGTTTAATCTATTTTCTTATATACTTGGACATTTTGCCCTATTTAACTAACTAATTTTTTTTGTAGTCAACTTGGAACTTATAAGAAATAAGTTCGCAATAACCATTTTTCAGAAGGTTGTATTTCCGAGCATTATATTGATCAAGAATCAGTGATATACTGTACTTTATACTTGGGGATTGGTGAACATCGTCAAGAAACAACCAACATTAACACATCATCGCATTACGATATTTCTGTCGTTTCGGAGCTTGTGTGTCCAGATCGTTGTAGGTCTCGTGTTAGGTTACAAGAACACGAGATCTTTAAGGCTCACTGGCAAGTTTTGCTAGACATTGGATGATGATCATACTAAATTACTTAAGAATAGGGATTGTAGTTAATTAACTAGATTATGCTTAATTAAGGGTAACCAACACATAAGTACAAGATTTTGCCTCTTTCATGTTGTGCTCTTAAATTCTTTAATTTGTTCAAATATTAGTGTTATACTCTTTCATGTTGTGCTCTTCCACTGCCTGAATTTTTATCTTTAACCATCCGACATACTCATAATAATTTATGTAAGCACTACTGAATTTTGAGCTGATACTGAATACTCCTTCATGTTGTACTCTTCCATTGCCTGAATTTTTCTCTTCTTGAGCTGCTACTGAATTTTGATTTATTCTATTTGCACAAGTTATGGCTAGCATTTTTTGTGTATTTGAACTTAGTAGTATGAATGCTCATGCTTGTTTGGACTATTGCCTGAATGTTTATTACGATTGAGCTGCTACTGAATTTTAATTTCTCTTCCACTGCCTGAATGTTTATTATGCAATCTGATTTTTGGTGGTTGTTTATTATGCAATCTGATTTTGGTGGTTATTTAGTATGCAATCTGATTATTATGCAATCTGATTTTTGGTTCTCCATAATAGTTATTCTTAATTTGATTTTTATGCAATCTGATTTTTGGTTCTTTGTATATGTGTATCAATGAATTATGCAAACTTTGATTAACTTACTAATCTGATTTGGTAATAGTTATTCTTAATTCAGTTCTCACCGTTCACGATAGTTTCGGGCAAGTCCAAGCGCTTGCAGCGTGTGCCCTCCCCTTCTCCCTCGCCCTCTTCCTCTCCTTCTCCTTCTGCTACCCCTTCTTCTTCTTCTTGTTCTCCTTCTCCTTTTGTTTCTTCTTTCCGTCCTCCTCTTAATTCTAATAGGCCACCGCTAGCTCCGCCCTCCTTATACACCATGCTCCTCCACAGCCTCCTTCTCCTTTCAGAAACCGGTCTAGTTCCTCCCCTTCTCCACCGCCTCTTAGAAACCGATCTAGTTCCTCTCTTTCTCCTGGTTCTCCAACCCTAAACACCAACAACCCTTCTCCACCGCCTCCTCCTCCTCCTCCTCCTCTCAGAAACCACATAATCACCTCACCTTCTCTTCGATCTCTACCTGTTCCCCTATCCTGTAATACTTCCATTGTCCAATCCCTCTTTCCTCCACCTCTAGAACAATCTGAACCGATGATTAGCCCCATAAAAAACGACAGCCAAGACGGGAACCCTCTCCATGTTGTGCCACTGAGCATTCGGTGTAGAAATGCTAAGGATGGTGAGGAAAACGCTACACTAAATTGCTGCACTAAATCAATGCTTATGCTGAATTGTTTTACTGTTTTGTGCAGGTTTTACACAACCTAAATATCGAGTGGTTAGAAGTAACAAAACTTCTCAAATTGTGAATGCCGCGGGAGGAAAGATCACACTAGTGTGGTTTGATTTCCATAGTGGACCTCACACGAAGGAGAATTGTAGCTTGTTGTCACACGATATCGGGGCAGCTGTAAGATCAAGAGTTCCTATGCTTGCATCTTCTTTTCGTGTCTTACCCGAGCATTACAGGAATGTTGTTAAACATTACATGCTGGTGAGTCTTTTTTTTTTGTTCCTTTTTATAGTTTTTTTATTTGTCTCTTTTTTGTTGTATTAAAAATGTGGCGTTTATACTTAGCTTTTCTTTTATATTCTGCATTCTGCATGATTACTATATTATTTCTGAAACGGAGGTAAGCATGTGGAAATACATCAAAGAGAAGTCTCAAAAGAGATATTCTAATTGGAAACATAAGTGCCACAAGCACTTTCTGAAAAACGGGAATCCACTTCCACTTGAGTTTCTTGACCGCCCTGAGCAATGGAAATATTTGGTTAATCAAGAGTTTAAAGATGAAGTGAAACAAGTAAGCATATTAATATTTCAAATTCTATTTTTTCTTTGATAATTACTATGTGAATTGCTTACAACTGTAACTTTTGTTGCTGTTTTTCGAGGCTATGTGGAAGCAAAACCAAATAAACCGGACAAAAAATCCCTTTCTAATCAACCATCACGCGGTTCAAGAACCCTAACTTACACGGCGGAGGAGTTCGCGAAGAAAGGGCATCCGGCACCTTATTGTGCAGCTGCTATAGAAGTATATCGTAACAGCAAGTACGGGAGTAAAAAAACGGTGAGGTTTCTAACTTTCTCTTTACTGTTTTATAAAGAAAAAAAATCTGCAGCAACTTTCCTTTGTATTTATTTTCTGCAAAAAGAGAGTTTAGGACTTTCATGTATTTATTCCTGTATTGAGCTGTTTCTGAATTGGTTGGGCGGTTTACAGCTCTTGTTGAACTGTTTTTGAACTGGCTATTTACAACTCTTGTTCAAGACCCCTAACTTACATTAATGCATTTAACTACTATGTTGAGCTGTTTACATCTCTTGTTCACTATTGCTGCATTTATTCACTATATTGATATGTGGAAAATTCAGCTTGTACCTAAGTTGCTGCATTTATTCACTGTTTTTGTTCATTCTGTTTTTATGCAATCTTATAAATGGGCTGATGTTTTTGAACTATTTCTGAACTGGTTGGGCTGATGTTGCTGCATTATATTTATTCACTGTATTGATATGAGAATATAGTGACTGTTATAAGTTGAATAATATAGTGACTTATTATTTATATTTTGGTTTTCAGGATAAGTTGAAGAGGAAAGTTGAAGAAATAATTCAAGAACGAACAGAGGAGGACCCGGATAATGCAACCCCCTTTCCTTTGATGATCAACATGAATTGGTTGTATACGGTTTTGGAGAAAGGAAAGGGACTGAAATTAGAGGTAAGATTGCTGCTGTGATTTTTATGGGTTATTATTTCAATGCTTTTATTTTAGCTTCCATTTGAAATAGTTAATGTTATATCTTCCATTCACTGTTTTTATTGTAGCAAAGAAAGTCATGTCTTAGTTTTATTATTTTACTGTTTTTATTTTAGCTTCCATTTACCATTTTTCTAAAAAAAAAAAAGCACTCTCTCTTTACTGTTTTTCTTAACTTGTTTAATATTATTTTAAGAGTGACAGTTCGTATTGAAGGATTTGGAGGACAGTTGAGGCGGCCTTCAAAGATACGTGGAAAAGCCGATCTTTCTCAACAAAATGAGGAGAGGTTTCGAAATGCCGAAGATAGAGCTGAAAAGGCCGAGGCGACAACCGCTGAAGCCATAGAGAAAGCCAAGAAATTAGAGGAGGAGGTTCAAGCATTGCGGGCCATATTTCAAAGATATACCGCCGATCAACAACAAGCTCAAACTTCAGGTAGTATGTAGTGGATGTCAAGCAATTAGTATGCTCGAGCTATTTTTGAATTTTGTGGATGCAACAACAAGTATGTGTAGTTTTGCCGATTTTGAATTAGTTGGTTGTTTGGAATTTTGTGGATGTCAAGCAAGTATGTGTAGTTTTGTGGGTTTTGACAGATTTTGTTGATTGTGTGATTTGAACTTTGACATATTTTGTTGGTTGTGTAATTTCAGGTATTGGTATTTTTTAACATGTTTAGTGCACGTTTCAATTATTTTTTTCATGCCCAATCAAAATTAGGCGAGGGAAAGATTTAAAAACTTCCGTCGCGTAATTATTGGGGCGACGACCACAAAAGCAGTCATGTAAGCGAAAAATTTCGTCGCCTAAACAAAGTCCGTCGCCTAATAATTAGGCGACAAAGCTAGACAACCGCCGCCTACATGAATTCCGTCACTCCAATTCTTAGGCGACGACTCATTCTTTTTCGTCGCTATAGAGGGATTAGGCTACGAAATTTGTTCTTTCGTCACCTGAATACTAGGGGGACGGTTGTGTTGCGACGGAGTTCAGGCGACGGAATGCCCATCGGGAGACTCATGAGGCGACGGAAGGTATTATGGCGACGATTAGATTCCGTCACCCGAGTGTAAAATTGGCGTAGTGAACATGCAATAGTGAGGTTTATATAAAAAATCAGAAAATCTTACAACAAAAAGCCCTACAATTCATATTAACATTTGATTCAGCTCCCAAGGTATCTCTACATACACTGGCTACTCAAATTGGGGAAATCTATTCATACTCAAAGAAACAAAATAAAAACCAGTAACATAAGTTCTGGTATGATAACAAGTAAGAACCAAAAAGTATGAACCTTGGATGATACTATTTCAAAATATACACTTTACAACAAATCAAAAGCATATATTTACACAAGTTGAGATTCAATTTACTGCAGAAGATATACCGTTCAGTATCTCCATGAAGAAAAGTTATACTGAGAAAGAAAAGTGAAGGTCTCAACTGAGTTGAATACGATGATCTTAACGAAGCAACGGTCACACTCACACAGAAGAATATCCATTTTACTCTTAACACAGATTTTGAATATCATCTGTTGAAACTCACAACTTATTATCTAAGCAGCAGTTTGTATTTAGCAGCATCACTTTCAGAGATACACTGTTGAGAAGCTTTTTTTGATTTTGTAATTCTAATCAATAATTTAAAATCAGAATTATAAAAAACCAAATCAGTAACAAAATCCGAAATACAATTTAAATATATATTTTTTAAAATCGGTGATGTCATAATCCCAACTCCTAAAACTTCAACCCAGTAAAGATGTCGTCATCCCGAGTTTGACCCATACATGAATGAATGTCGTCATCCCGATTTAACCATGTATGAATGAATGTCGTCATCCCAGCGTCATCCCAGCTTCCATATCAACGCAACTCTCCACATATATATGTAAATCAAACCCCCTCTAACTCTCTAAGTATCACTCTCTAAAGCAGCCATGAAAATCAGCCGATGCCTCCTCATTCTCACTATTCTCCTCGTCCTTCTCTCACCCTTGACGAGCGCGGAGTGCACGGACGATGCCGACTCTGACACCAACCAGCAAGCGGCTCTGAAGCTCAAGATCATAGCAATCGCCGCAATACTGGCCGCAGGAGCCATTGGAATCTCGCTGCCGGTCGCCGGAAAGGAGATCCCGAGTCTAAGTCCGACGAGCGGACTGTTCACGGTGGTGAAGGCGTTTGCCGGAGGAGTTATTCTGTCCACTGGAGCAGTACACATTGCACCGGACGCATTCGAAAGTCTCACCAGTCCTTGCCTTAGCGATAAGCCTTGGGGAGAGTTCCCGTTCGCTGGACTGGTTATGGGACTGTCTATGGTCGGGACTATGATGATCGACGTATTTGCAGCCAGTTGTTACCAGAAGAATACTGTGACACATCAGATTTCCGAAGTCAATATCGATGATGCGGAGAAGAACGATTTGAGTTTGTCGCATCAACTCGTTCGATATCGAGTCATTGCTCAGGTGTGAATTTGTAAACCTAATAATACACCGTTTCAAACTGTTCATCTTAAAGTTCTCTTGCATTGTTATTTACAGGTTCTTGAGATTGGGATTCTGGTGCATTCCGTAATAATAGGGTTGGACATGGGTGCTTCTCAAAGCCCAAGCACGATTAAACCCTTGATTGCAGCCATTACTTTCCACCAATTCTTCGAAGGAATGGGTCTTGGTGGATGCATTACTCAGGTATAATTATAAACATATCACCGTTACACCTTTCTTGCTTGCTTGATGTAACTAACTGTATAAAACGTCCCAATGCAGGCTAAATTCAAAGCCAGATCGACGGTGTTCATGATTCTATGTTTTGCACTAACCACACCATTAGGAATTGTGATAGGCATTGGCATATCAAAGTTCTACGACGAAACGAGCCCTAAAGCTTTGATCGTAGAAGGAGTACTCAACTCTGCAGCTGCTGGCATCTTATTTTACATGGCGTTAGTCGACATTCTATCTGCAAATTTCATGAGCCCTAAGCTACAAGGAAGCAGAGGTCTCATGATTGCTGCTAGTGTTGCTTTGCTCCTAGGCTTTGCTTGCATGGCATTGCTTGCTATTTGGGCCTAAAATTACTTAGATGTGTTAATCTTCGATTGAGTTTTTTTTTTTTTTTTTTCCGAAACTATACATTAATTTTAATGGATCAATATTGAGTTTGTCTATTGGCTTTTGAAAGATTGTAGTTCTTAAATGATAAAACTTATACAAAATATACAATTTCTCAAATTGGCAATGGATGAAGTTTGAAATGTTTGAAACGGTAAAATATTTAATTAGTACTTTTTGATAGTTTATGTAAATATGTAAATATAGGGTTGCCTTTTGTAATTATGTAAACTACAGTTATTATTAATATGAGCCGTCTGATGACGGAAACCCGAAGGGGAATTCACATTCATTCTCACATGGTATCAGACTTCTCGTTCCAAAACTCCTCTTCCGCTTGCATCTAACCCTACGCCGTTTTCCCCTTCTCGATATTCCTCCATGGCTGCGGAACGGAAACCTTCTTTCCACTCCGCCCTCGGAATCTCCAACATCAAAAACAACATTGCCCTTGTCCTTGACCATGACACTCCGTATGCTTCCTGGGTTACCCTATTCCGTGTTACCGCAAAGGCGCACAATGTTCTCGATCACATCGATGAGAAGGTACCCAAACCAACGGATATTGAAGATTCGTTATGGCTTCAAGTTGACGCTGCCGTCCTTCAATGGATCTACAGTACGGTTTCCCGGGAGATCCTCTTGCAAATTCTTGACTCCGATGATACCGCTCATCAAGCATGGAATCGAGTCAAAGATATCTTTCAAGATAATAAAAACACCCGCGCAGTCTATCTCGAGCATGAGTTCTCCAACTGTAAGTTATCAGGCTTCTCTTCGATTAATGCTTACTGTCTTCAACTCAAGTCTTTGGCAGATCAACTCAAGGGTGTTGGCTCACCGGTTCCCGAAACCCGACTTGTGCTTCAATTGATTTCGGGTTTGCCTGCTGAGTATAATGCCGCCGCGAGTTTTATTCAGCAAACCGACCCCCTACCGAGTTTCACTAAGGCTCGATCTCAACTGCTCCTAGAGGAAACCCGCATGTCTGCTCAAACAGCCGCCGGCAACTCGCAGACCGCCCTCACTGCGGAATCTGGATCAAATAGCCGCACCCCTGGGACTGGTTCGAATCCTGGCTCTTCGTCGCACCAGCAGGCCGGCTCCTATGCACCGCCCAGATCCGGCTCCTCCCAAGCAGCGCCGGACACCACCCAGAACAGGCGCGGTCGAGGCCGGAAAGGAAAGCAAAGGTCGGCCGCTCCAGCTAGGGTTGCCTGGCATCCTCACTTCGGTTGGCTTCCACTCCCTCAGCCCAATCAGCAAGGCCCGGCTCCTCAGGGATGGCAACAGGCCCATTAAAGCCTCCATGCCCCTTTCCTCAGCAAAGTCTCCTTGGGCCTGGACCAGCTCAGCAAATGCAATAGGCCCATTACGCTGTGCAGCCCACAGGATTGGATCAATCCTTTGCTACCATGACATTAAATCCTACGGATAATTTTTGGTACATGGATACGGGCGCCACCTCACATATGACGAATAATTCAGGTTCACTCTCGTCTTTTTCACATAATGGTTTATTAAATTCGATAATTGTTGGGAATGGTATGCGTGTTCCTTCTACAGGTATTGGAGAGACTACTATCCCCATCACCACAAAACCGCTTCATCTTTCCAATGTCCTTATTGCCCCACAAATTGTCAAAAATTTAGTATCCGTTAGACGTTTCACAACCGATAACAATGCCTCAGTAGAATTTGACCCTTTTGGTTTTTCTGTGAAGGATCTACACACGGGGATCACTCGTCTGAGGTGTAATAGTTCCGGGGAACTCTATCCAGTTACTCGTCCTTCCACTCGCCATCACCACGCTCTTTCCGTCGAGTCTCCCAGTCTTTGGCATGCCCGTCTCGGTCATCCCGGTGGTCCAGTTTTAGATTTGCTTCGTCAATATTCTTTCATTAAATGTAATAAGTCCATTGTGACTCCTATTTGTCATGCTTGTCAATTAGGAAAACACCATAGATTAGCTTTTGATCGCTCTACAACTCGCTCTAATGCTCCCTTTGACATTATTCATAGTGATTTGTGGACCTCACCCATCCCGAGTCGGGACGATTTTAAGTACTATTTGCTCTTTCTTGATGACTTTTCTCATTTTTTATGGGTTTTTCCAATCAAGTTCAAGTCTCAAGTATTTGACATTTTTGTTCATTTTCACACATTTGTCAAAACACAATTTCTTTTACCCATCAAAAGTTTTCAATGTGATATGGGAGGCGAGTTCAACAACTCTACCTTCCACAAATTTTTCCTTGACCATGGCATTGTTTTCCGCTTCTCGTGTCCTCATACATCCCCTCAAAATGGGAAGGCTGAACGTGTCATTCAAACGATCAATAACATGATGCGTTCCTTGTTATTTCATGCATCTATTCCAGTCTCCTATTGGCCCCATGCATTGGAGATTTCTAGTTACCTTCTCAACATTCTTCCATCTACCTCCATTCAAAATCAATCCCCTACTCAAGTGTTATATCACACTACTCCTTCCCTAGATCATCTCCGAGTTTTCGGTTGCCTTTGTTATCCCAACCAAAGTGCCACTATATCCCACAAACTTCAACCTCGCACTTCACCGTGCGTCTTTTTGGGTTATCCTAAACACCATAGGGGATTCAAATGCTTAAATTTAGCAACCAATAAAATAATCATCTCTCGTCATGTAACATTCGATGAATCTATTTTTCCGTTTGCTACCCGTCAACGAGTCTCCCCGGATCTTGTTACACCTCCCCTCCTTGATGATGATCAATCTCCCTACTTCATGGCCCAAAACTGCGCACCTTCTGCAGCTCCTGTCGCCAGCCCACCAGTGCCGCCTGGCCCACCAATCCAACCCACCCAGTCCGGCATCCATTCTCCTCCCCCTCCCCTTTTCACTTCTGGGCCAGTTATTCCCTTACCCGGCCCATCGGCGCCCAGCCCATCCTCGCATGGCTCTTCCCCAACCAGCCCAGCAAGCCCCGTCCTCCAGCAATTCCGGCCTGCTGCTGTTGAACGTCCAGCCTCACCAATCCCACACCCTTCACACCCAACTTCCACCTTAGCCGACCAACCTTTAAATGAGCCGGCTCCGCCCCCTCCGCCTACACATTTACCGGATCGACCCCACACCCGTAGTCAATCCGGTATTGTAAAACCAAAACAGTTTTTTGACTTATCCGTCTCTACCGCAACCATATCCCCCATTCCCAAATCCCACAATGTAGCTCTTCAAGACCCGTGTTGGACCGCTGCCATGCTCGATGAATATCGAGCCCTTATGCGGAATAAGACGTGGGTCCTGATACCTCGTCCTACGGATGCTAATATTGTGCGATGCATGTGGATTTTTAAGAATAAGTACAGGTCTGACGGTTCTCTGGAGCGATACAAGGCTCGTTTAGTTGCTAACGGTTGCTCTCAGCAGTTTGGAATTGACTGTGATGGGACTTTTAGCCCTGTTGTCAAACCAGCGACCATCCGTATGGTTCTTAGCATTGCAGTATCCCGCTCTTGGTCCATTCATCAGCTGGATGTTCATAATGCTTTCCTCCACGGTCATTTGAACGAAACTGTGTATATGTTTCAACCGCCAGGCTTTCGCGACCCCTCCAAACCCAATCATGTTTGTCTTTTGCAAAAGTCTCTCTATGGCCTGAAGCAAACTCCCCGAGCATGGTTTCAACTCTTTGCAGGCTTTCTCCATCGCATTGGGTTTATTAGCAGTAAGAGCGACTCCTCCCTTTTTATTTATAATCAAGGATCTGACACTGTCTATCTGCTTCTATATGTTGATGACATTGTTCTTACGGCCTCTTCTGACACTCTGCGAAAGCATCTGATCCAGCTTCTGAGTACGGAATTTGCCCTGAAAGACTTAGGCCCCTATCATATTTTTTGGGCATCTCTGTTCGTCGTACATCCTCTGGATTATTCCTTTCCCAGGATAAATATGCTCGCGAAATTGTTGAAAGAGCAAAGATGTCCAATTGCAAACCCTCTGCTACTCCAGCTGAAACGTCTGTCAAGTTAAGTGCTTCATCCAGCCCTGCTATTAATGATCCGACACTTTACCGTAGTCTGGCTGGGGCACTGCAATACCTCACCTTCACACGGCCAGACATCAGTTTTGCAGTGCAGCAAGTGTGCCTTTTTATGCACGACCCCAGAGAAGCCCATTTTGCAGCTCTCAAGCGCATTATCCGATACATCTCTGGGACGTCTTCTTTAGGTATCACCATCTCCTCTTCTCCGAAGTCTGATCTTATTGCCTATACAGATGCTGATTGGGCAGGTTGCCCTGATACACGCCGCTCCACCTCAGGTTACTGTGTTTTCTTCAATGACACTCTAATCTCGTGGTCTGCCAAAAGACAATCTGTCGTCTCTAGATCCAGTGCAGAGGCAGAATATAGGGGAGTTGCCAATGTTGTGTCAGAATGTTCTTGGCTGCGGAACCTTTTGCTGGAGTTACATTGTCCGCTTACCAAGGCATCCATTGTATACACAGACAACATCTCTGCTACTTATCTTGCAAGCAACCCAGTTCAACACCAACGGACTAAGCACATTGAGATCGACATCCACTTCGTCCGCGACAAGGTTGCCCGTGGTCACGTTAGAGTACTTCACGTCCCTTCGGCTTTTCAGTACGCAGACATTTTTACAAAGGGTCTTCCCAGGCAATTATTTTTAGATTTTAGATTCAGTCTCACTGTTCAACCTCCTCCAATTTCGACTGCGGGAGTATGATAGTTTATGTAAATATGTAAATATAGGGTTGTCTTTTGTAATTATGTAAACTACAGTTATTATTAATATGAGCCGTCTGATGACGGAAACTCGAAGGGGAATTCACATTCATTCTCACACTTTTACCATTAGTCTATTACTCCATTAATGAACAACAATAAGCTTAAATTGCTGAAACATCACAACTTAAAATTTGGAAACAGCCATATGAAAATTTCTTAACACTTATACTTATCAACTGTTAAAAAAATAGTTCCCACATATTTCGTAACTTTACTCCAATAATTCTCTTCGTAACCGTAATAATTTTATACCAACCAAACCCCCGAGGCCCAAACCAAATAAATTTCATTTTAGACCCAATTCTTATTATTTCTCTTAAGAATTCGTGCACAATTGACTCAAGAAAGGTATAAAATGAACATGAAAAGTGAATTTATCCCCTTGACTGGATAATTCAGTTGATTAGAACCACTGCTGGTTTCAACTTTCCGGCCATTTTGCTTCAAAATTCAACATGACGCCAACAAGTAGTAGCAGTAGCAGCAAGGGAGGAGGAGGAGGAAGAAGAGGAAGAAACCGCACTTCCTCCCCACCAAGAGGTCAATCCACTGCCTTCGAAACTAGACCTTCGAAAATCTCACCCTCGTCTTCACTATCCGCTTCCTCTTCTTCTTCTACACTCATCACCGATGAATTCACCACCGCATTCGAAGGTCTGCAACTGGACGATCTCCCAATTGCACCCTCCCCATCTTCCGATGCAAACCCTAGGAGCTTTCCCTACAGCGTCAAGCAGCAGTGTTGGGAGAAGGCAGAGAAGGTTAATGGAAGAGATCCAGCTCGATGGAGGAGGGACCCAATTGGAAATTTAGTCTTCAGGAAACTTGTGGGTTGCCCTGGTTGTCTTTGCCATGATTATGACCATATTGTTCCTTACTCCAAGGTTCGACATTTCCTACTCCTTTTCTCTATTTGCTTGTTACGTGTTCATATTGGGAAGGAATTAGGGTTTGCTTTTGCTTTAAGTTATGTATGCTGTTCAATCTGATTTTCTTTGAACATTCTCATGTATGTGATTGGTTCTGAGTATCAAATTATCAAACAACGCCTTGGTTGATAGTCTCTTGACAGGGTATTGGGAGATTTTGAACAAGACAAAGATATCCTAATGTTCTGACCATTTCCATTTCAGTATCTAAAATTTGCTCATTACTATACCCTCTGGACTTTCAAAACTTGATAACTGAAGGACCAAGCACCCATATTTGCAGCACCTTGCTTGAGTTGATTTGTTAGGAACATAAAGAGTGGGAATTTGAATATATATTGTCTATTTACTAAATACTTGGAATACTTTGCACACCCAGTAAACTTATAGTGAAAGTGAATCTTGCTTGGCTAACCAATTTATTCAGATCGATAATTGAAATTTCAAATCAGTAGCCAATTTGTGAGTGTTAAGCTAACAGGATCTCATGAAACTTCTGGAGGTTGCATAATGAAAGATGATGCTCTTTCAGGACACTGAATATAGACATATATGATATATGTATATATTGAAGATGACTTCCTCTCAGTATGTTGAAGTTCCGGGTTCTTTCCTTCCAGTGTCTTGAAATTGCAAAAAAGTTGTTCTTTGCAAAAATGCTTTTGAAATTCTATGAAATTCACCCCCTAAGCGAGCATTGTGTTTGATCTGGTTATGGCGTAAAAGAGGGAATGAGGATACATTATGAAATAAACATTGAGAATACTTTGTGCTCTAGTTCATTTCTAATGTTGTGGTAATCTTGTATATGTCTAGCAAGTGGCAACCACTTCAGAAGGAAGAGCCCATTATAAAGTTGAATCCAGCCTAGGTAGCCAATTTGTCTACGTGAATGTTCGAATCAATAGTCTTTCGGCCATTGTTTATGCGGATAAAGTCTCTTGAAACTTTTTAAGGTTGCATCATAAAGGCATAAGAAGATACTAAACAAAAATTATGATATAGACTAGGAGGGTTTCATCCAGGCATCCCAAAGTTACCTTTATATTTTAAATGTTCAGTCTGACCTCTAAAACTTTGGACCTTAGGCAGTGACCTAAAGCAATTAGCTTATTAGAGCATCTTCAACCCATATACTGGGAGTTTATTCAACTATTTCTTAACATAAAAATAAAGATCAATGTCAGGATGGGTTAAAGAATCCAGGTCATGAGTGGAAAGAAGTTTCTTTGGGAAGAAATGAATTCTGCCAAGTTCCTGCCTAATTCACACAAATCAAAGAAATTGTTGATTTTTATTTTTGTTTTTGCCCAATTGTAGTGAAGTAAGCTTTGTTCTATTGGAGTTACGTAATTTAAAGAAATTTAAAAAACTTTTTTAAATTTTGGAATGGAGGAGAGAGTTTCTTTAAATAATTTTAAGGATAAAAAATTATTAAAAAAACAGATAAGAAATTTTCAAAAGATTTCTGGGATGAAGATGCTCTTAACCAAATCTTTGTTGTCCATTATCACCATCGAGTCTTGTACATAAAGAGCTTTAACACTTACCCAGACAACTTTTAACTCTTTGACAGTCAATGTGAATAACCCAAAAGTAGGATTTTATGTCAATTATAATTATATGCCTTAAACCATTATTTAATCCATCAGACACAAACCATAAGCAACCAGTAGCCGTGGTAAATTCAGTTGTGAATTATGAGGGAGGCTTGTTGTTGGTACTGTATAGAAGTATTACAGTATGTTTTTGGTGAGGAGGGAAGAGGAAGATATTAACTGGTTGGTCAAAAGGGAAAAGGGGGTGTGTAGGTCTAGAGGAAAGAAACCTGTTATCAGGTACTTCATTTGAATCCTATTTTGTGTTGGGGTGTTTGAATTGAAGCCAACTCAGTTTCCTCCATGTGTTCTTAAGGTGGTATTTTATTAACTTAGGGCAGGTTTTATGCAAAATGTAAGCAATGGAAGTATTAAACTAAACTTTTAATCTAATAAGGTGTACGTATCTAAGTCATTCAACATACGCGACTCAACTTTTGTGATTGTCATTCTTTCACTTAAATTGTTAGGGTTGGGACATAACTTTATCTCTTCCTAGCATTTGGTGCCTGTTTTTTTTTTTTTTGAGCAATCAATTGGTGCCTGTTAGATGTCAGTAGTTATGTAAAAGCGGGGCAAACATGCAGCCAAAGGGTGTTTTGAGTCCTTTTGATTCTGCTTAATTTTTTTTAACCAATTCATATGGCAAGATGATCATTATGCCTGAAAGGTTATTGATCAAGGTTTTAATGCTTTATATCGATATGCACAAAATTTGCAGGGTGGAAAAAGCACACTTGAGAATTGCCAAGTTTTACAGGTATTAATTATACACCATCTGTACTTGAGAACTGTATTCATTTTGTGGCATACAATTACATTTTTATCGTGATTTTGTATGCTAGACTGCATATATCTTGTGTTTGACTCCTAGTACCTAACTATTGAAATGATCCTGACAAAGGATCTTTTCTTAGCCATTTCTTTTGGAATATTTGGTATAAATAGTCCAAACTTTAGTTCATTTGACATCAATAAACTCACATAAGCTTTACATCAATAATCTGAACACTAGTAAGTAGTAATCACTAATCATATTAGACCCACCGTAAGTGGTAGCGATGTTCTTTGCAATATTATGACATATTTGGCCTCAAAATAAGCTCTGTGATGCAGATTTGTCACTAGGGTGCCAAAGATTATGGTGCTAGTTGTTGTCCGTGTAAACCTCTGAAGAATTTCAATAATTGGTGATTGATGACTTATAATATTACAATAGGGATTAGTACTGTAGAATGAATCTCAGATTTGGATTGTTTGTCAAAGTACCTATATTTCACCCATTATTTGTCCATCTTTGTCAAAAGTTCTGTTCTGTCCGCCCTTTACCCAGTTATATTTATCAATGGTATCCTGGTCAGTTCAATATGCTCCTTTCCTTGTCTTTCTGTGTTATGTTGAAAGCTTCAGAGAGGATAACGTGTTGGTCTTTATCTCTTTGCTCAGCATTCTCTTCAGCTACTAGGATGCCTGTTTCTGTGGCCTAAAGTTAGAAGCTAAAGCATTTGACATGCATCCTCAGTCTCTGATTTTTATACTGAAACACCTATTGATCATTAGCATGAATCTAAAACTGATTGCACCGACAATGCTTAACCGGGCGCTTTTTACCGTTCTCCTAGGCAACTGTGAATCGATCAAAGGGCAACCGAACTGATATCTCCAGAGCTGATCTCATCCGAAGGAGTTCTTACTGCAAAGTCTCAGGTATTCACTTGTCTACACATAAAAATGGCATACAACCTAAAAAAGTAGCCTTTTTCTGCACAATCATATACCAAATTACTGCTTTCAGTCCTCACTCCTCAAAGATGCAAAATATGAATGGTGTTTGAACAAATTATAGGTAGAGACATGGATCTTCTCGAGTTGTCTGCATATGGGAATGTTCGTCATGCACAGGATTCCCGCGGCTGCTCCATTCAATGAGTTCGCGTTCAAGTGAGACAGGAAGTGGCCTAGGTTAGGGACCAAGATTTTCCCACCTAAGTTGTAGTGTCTTTCAGGTATTTGTATCTACCAACAAGAGCCCTTTTTGGTAGTAATTATGATTGACCCTACAAGTTAAGCAAGTTGATTAGTGAGCCTGTAATTATGTCAACTGAATATTAAATCTTGGTATTATGTTGAATAATACAGTATGAATCATGATCTTAAATCTCATCATATTTAGAGGAAGCTGATGATTACACGCTTAAGATGGGTGCGACCTTGGATAAGACACAATTGTGCAACATTAAATTATGTAGTAGTTGATGTAAAATGTAGCATAACTATGTTCGGTTAAGTTAGCCCACAATTATAACCGGCAAGCCCACGCACATAAGCCTACGAGCTTTCGTCCTGAAATAAATTGACAATTGAAAGGAAATCTATTACCTTATATATTAGATTCACGTCCAACGTGTTATCGGTATGTATCGAAATACCATTTTTAGTGCAACATGTTATGTGTCTTAAATATCATGTGTTATCATAGAAGGTTGATATTTGAGGTTAGACATGAAAGTGTGATAACTTTTAGTGATGTAGAAAATAGTTTATATAAAGTAGTGGGTCAACTCATTGGGATCTAAGTCAAGTTCCACTAGGACTAAAAGTCAATGTTGTTGGCCACAAAACAACAAGAGGGTTGACACCTAACCTGTATGAGAGTGTATCTTTTGCTCCCTTTGATGTGGAAAGTGGAGGAGTTTTACATCCACTCTCAATTCTTTTCCCTACTTTTCACTTCCATTTACACATACTTTGTGCCCATTTTCTTCCACTAACATGAATCTCTTCTAAATTATGTTGCTTTAAAAACAAAGCTAGTCACTTATGATATGGTCAACTTTTGTGTGATTATTAATTGAATTGTTATAAATTAGATTGCTTTATTTTTTTGGTTCAAATTTCAATTTGTATAGTTCTTTCAATTTGTATAGTTCAAATTTCAATTTGTATGTGAGCTAAGGCTCCCATGTCCCGCCGACCCTCCGAAAAAGTAAGGTCATCCCGTCGTTCGCCCACCGGGACCAAGTTACTATTATTTCTTTTTCCTCCTTTGTGTTAAGCTTATCAAGTTTTCTTAATAAATGATTCGCTAGCCTAGCTAAGGCTAGTTTTCTTGCCTCTTTAAATCGTACTTCTAATAAGAATGCGGGAAGCCACCCAAACCCAAAGAGCTCGTACGCGATGTCCAGGGGCCCTGTCGAAATAAGATAGGGGGGATTTATGTAATCGGGAGTGCACTTTAGCTCTCTCTTTTTTTCAAACGATTATGTTTTGGTCATTTTCGTGTTCAATTTGTTTAGAATCAGGTAGTTTAAACGGTGTTTAAATTTAATTGAGTTTAAATGTGCTCACAACTCGAGCGATATATCAACCCCGATGATTAACTCGTTTAGTCATCGTTAGAGGTCTTTTTCGAGTCTAACATTATTATGATCATATATTGAGTTAAGTCTAAATTTTAATCAAATTTAATTATATCAATTAAATGAACAAGCTTGATATGAGGTTGACATAACAACCTTACCACCAAAGAGTAAGCTATTGAAATGTTAGGGTGGAGATTTTGGACAAAGATGACATTTTTATAATGAAAAACAACGTAAATAAACGAAATGCATCTAATAAGTAAAATTTTCATTTAAAATCACGAGTAAAAATAGCATTGACCAGCTATTACAAATAAGAAAAATAGACTAAGAGTAGAGTCTAGTTGTTTTGTGTGTTTTAAGAATGGTTGGTTAACACTAGTAACACATACATGGTATTGGAAGTTGACTTTTGACCTTGTTAACCTCTAACAATGTCAACGGCAATTCTCTTCATATTAATCAACAACTTCTTTTTCTCAAAAAAAAAAAAGGTTAATAACTTTTGTATAGTATATTACTTTTGTATAATATTTATGACGAGAAATTCACCTTTTTCGATGATTATGTTTGAACTTATAACCTAATTGACAGAAGTCATGAATCGGCAAAATAAATTACGCCACCACTATATTACCAATTATTTACAGAAAATTATTATTAGCTGAAGACTGGCTGTTCTTGTGTACGAGTTAGGTACGTTGACATTTTACTAGTATAATATTCGTCCCTTGCACGAAATTTGTAAAAGTTGAATGGATATATTTAATCATCGTAAATAATTTTTCAAAATCAATAAAAAAAAAATTGAACATCCGTAATGTAAAATAAGGAATAAAAGCATATAAAAACCGAAAGTTTATAATGAAATCACATCAAACTGTATAAATTAAAGAATTTAACAATAATTAAAATTGCATGGTCTATAATATATATAGAAATTTGTTTGTAATAACTTAATTATTACAACTAAAGAACCTGAAATATAAATATAAAAAAACATGTAATTCAAAAATATTAAATAATAAAACTAACTAATATCAATTTCTTATAAATATATTTAAATTTTAACTACAATAATACAAAACAAAGGTTTGACTGAATATTAAAATATTACAGGTTATAATTAAGGAATATTCAATTTAAATTTAAAAACGATCTTCAAAACAAAACTAGTTTAGTGTTCGCACCGTGTGCGGATTTCGTCTAAATAAAAATATTGTATTTCACTTTTATGCATTATGTATTGAATATTTCATCTAAACTTAATCATTTTCTATTAACTAAAATGACTAATATCTATGAGGATTAAATTAGAATCATAAACGTAATTTATATATAAAAAAAAAAAAACAGAAACTTATGTTTGTAACACAAAACTGATCTAAATGAAATATTTTTCAAGCGAAAATTATATATATATACAATTTATTTGATAAAAATTGCGTATCAATTTATTTACGTAAAAAAAAATTTGACGAATATTTAAAAATACGGATCTAAATGAATTATTTACAAACTTTAACGGAAGATATAGAAACAATAACTATTTAGACTAAAAAAAACTAACTAATTAATCAAGCGACGACCAATACACATACAAAAAAATACAAATTATTTTGTCAAATTAAGAAACGAAAGACGTGAATAATTTTGAAAAAGACGACGAGTTGAAACCTGAAGGATATCTTCAAAACTTAAATTTTGAATCATAACCCAAACCTTGAAAAAGACAATGAAATATAATCAATGGTACAGTAGAATTGGAACCGGAAGATATAGAAATACGTAGATTTACCCGATAAAAATAAAAAAAATGTTTGTTTGGATTATGAGAAGGTGCATTATATATATATAGATAGATAGATTCTAGTTCAAGTGAGGAGGACCCTTGTGGATAGGAATTAGGAGAGCAGTGGTGATGCCACGTGGCACCACCACAAAATGAACAGTTAGTAATAAAAATATGAACACTACAAATGAACAATCATTAATAAAATTATTAATAAAATTATGAACATTGACTCTTAAAAAAATGAACACTTACTATGAAAAATATGAACACATATTTGTAAAATAATGAACATCATATTTTTTTACACGATTTGAATCAAAAAGAAAATTTTTACAAAAATACAAAAATGAACATTTAGTGTTAAAAACATGAACAGTTAGTGTTGGTAAGAAAAATAAACAGTTATTAATAAATATGAACAATGACTTCTTTAAAAATGAACATTTACTTTAAAAACCATGAACACTTATTTTAAAAACTGAACACATAGTGGTAATAACAATGAACACATACTTGTAAAAATATGAACAACATATTTTTACAACCATGAACACCATATTTTTACTACTAACTGTTCATTTTGTGGTACCATCATACCTCTTCTCATTCATATCCATAAGGGTTCTCTCTCTCTCTCTCTCTCTCTATATATATATATATATATATATATATATATATATATATATATATATTGAAAATTATATGAGAAGTGTATCAAACAATTTTCTTGGAAGTGATTTTGCTGGTATAACCAATTTATTTAATTTCTAAAATAAATATCAATTGTAAATCGATTATAATTTCTAGAGATTTTGCTAGTATAATTAGTGAATTTAAAAATTGGGGATATGACGGATAGGATTTCCAAAATAATTTACAATTTTTAAAAAAAGGATATTAAAAACACTTCACGTAGATTTCAAAAAATCATTTCAGAAAATTTATTTTTTTAAAAAAAGGATTTTGAAACGTAGACATAGTTTTAAAATAATTAACGGATTTAAAAATCTGGATAAAAAAAATCATAGTAGAATTTATCCCAAAAAAATATAATTGTTTCAAGAATAAGAAGTAACGTGAAATCATTTCAAATAAAAAAAATTAATTTAAAAATAAAAGATTTGTTGGGTTAAAAAAAATATTTTATGCCGTTTATTGTGGGAGCTCTAATTCGAAATTCTACTATCACGACACGTCACGTCATCACTCGTGTATACTGCTTTAGTAGTAGATATAGATTATCCAAATAGACGGTGTATTGTATGAATGACACATGATAAAATTTTGCGTGACTTAATATGGTGATGTCAAGTGACAAATCTAAGGTGGTTTAATGTGACATATGACTTTATTCACTCCTGTTTTAGTATTATACTAGTTTAATTCACGTATGTTGTACATGTTGATCTAATATAAACAATTTATTTTATTTAAAAAAACTTAGAATTAAAGTTTATGTATTTTAATTTTATTAATACTCGAACATAAATAAATGTAAACGTAATATCTAATTTAAATAAAATTATAGTTATAACATAATTAAAATCCTGATTTAATTTAATATGAAGATGATACACTCTGCATAACTGATCATACCCTAATCTTTTGAACTTTATTTTAAAAATGATCATATATATAAATATGTTATTAAATTAATGGAGATTTCTATATCAATTTTTAATATGATCTTTTTTTGTGCATTTGAGATGGGTTGGATGTGCTTTTCGTGTATCATATTTGTTCATTCTTATAGTGACCATTTACCATAAAATCTATAATATATACCATAAACTCTAAGAATAATATTTTGATAGATATTTTCGATTGGAGAGTTAAGCATAGCCATAAAATAAAGCATCCAAAAAATCCTTTTTTCTGTGATAAAATGCCAAAAATTGAAGACATGTCTTGAAAAATGGAAAGGAATGTGTGGGAGAAAGCGAAAGAGCATGTCAAATAAAAGAGGAAAAAGTTAAAAAGGCCTTTATTTTCTTTATATAAATATTATGCAAAGTGAATGGTCCACTTAAATTCAATTGTGGCCTATATTTGTTTTCGCTATAAAATATCTCATTGCTTTTTTATTTATTCCTTTTTTTTATTCACTCGTCAATGTGAATAATAAATAGATTTAGATTTCATAAATAAAAACTTATCTAACAAAACAATAACTTTGTCTTAGCCTCCGTTGGGTTGTAACTCCGACAACAGAAATGGATAGAAATGAATACAGTTTATATGTAGACCTTATTCATGACACTTTTGAAATCATTCTTTAAATGTCTATTTATCCGGATTAAACAAAGATATAAGTATGAACTACTTTCATTTTCATTCCGTTTTCGTTTTGAGAATTAAAACCAAACGGACTCTTAATTCTTCTAAATCTTATGACATGAGATTATATGTGAATTACCTATTCAGATCGTTATCAAACTAAATATGCATGCATGCCTTGTATTTTTAGAAAAACTATATTGTATATGATTTAAAAGTCCGACTCTGATGATGTGGGCAAATCATTAGGACCGGATGGACTTGAACCGATATCGAATATATAAAACCGGACTTTCAGGTCAAATAAGTGGGCTGAATTCGTCCAAGCCGAACTTCTGATCTAAACAAACCTTAAGGTTATCTTTTCCATACCTGTCCATTTATCCGGATGGGAGGACGGGTGAGGCCAAGTCTACATGTATACATATTATATGTATGTATAGAAAGAAATGGTTTGTAAACACCTTGACAATTGACATGATATAGGAGGAGTATGTATGAGTGTATGACTACAAAGTGATCCCTTTTGGATTGAGTTGGATTTGTCATTGTCACTATCTCCATTGTTTCTCACTCTTTGTCCCCACTTACTTGTAATCTCCACCATGTATTTTACACTTGGCATCAATCCACATAAAGGATGTTCATGTGTTAGCATAAAGGATTGGAACCTCATTGGTGGACCCAAATTTACAAGTTTCCTTATGTTTTGGGCTACTTTGACATGTCAACGCAAACAATGCACACATTTGCAAACATACCCTTTATTTCCATTATTTGGATTTGTTACATTACTATCAAAGCTTCTAAAACTTACACCTTTGAGTTACTATCTTCCCCTATTTCACATCTCAAAATCACTTGCACAGTTACAAAAAGGGGTAATATATACAGAGAGAGTAGAGGCTAAACACTTGACAACAAACCAACTCTTCACATAAGGTTACAACAAAGGTTGATCCGCTAGCGATACGGTCCGCGAATGCCCTAAGCAGTCTCTTGACAGCTGATTGATCGAGCCAAGGCCGCAGGGTTCGCATTGAGTAACGGGCAAGTCTCCATTTTCCGCTTCTTCTCTTCGCCCTTCGATTGTAACCCATTGAAGAATCCACCATTACCAACACTCTCAACCTTCTTGATTCCAAGGGTGTTCCATATGGAGCTCTTCGCGGCTTCCTCGGGGTTATCGATCCTCAAAGTCTTGGGAAGCAATACTCGGGACGAAGAAGCTCTCTTCTCGGGGTCAACTGATGGATTGACAGCGTCTTCACTTCTCGAATGCTTCCCAAGTGTTGGTGAACTAGAGTTCAATACCGGAATTTTTGGAGTTAGTTGACATGGTGTTACCCAAGGTCCGTTCCACGGAATTGCAGCCCCGTTCCAGTAGGGTGCGGGATAGAATGGCATTGGAGGGAAAGCGGTCCCTGGTGGCGGTGGAGGCATTGATACTGCTGGGTTCCATCCATAAGCTAGCTGAAACCCGGGGAAGAAAGGAACTCGATGATGTCCGGGAAAACCATTTACATTCTGAGGAGGTTGATGCTTTAAGCTGCTGCCTTCCACTGAACCACTTGTGGTGACTGTCGATGATCCACTTGAACGATCATCGCCATTCTCGCCACTTTTAACCTTCTTCTCTGCAAGATTCATCATAGAAGCCATGGATTCCGAGTGTGGCGAATCTGATCCAAAAGTCAGCAATGTTCCATTCATTTTCAAGCCAGTCTGATGTTGCTGATGTGGATGGACGCCATTTAGAGCATCGGAGATACTGATGTGGCAGTATTTAGACGAGGCGCTCTTGTTCTTGCGTCGGCCTGCGCCAACTGGCACATTCCTCATGGTCCCACCTGCTGTCCAGTATCTTTGACAGCTCTTGCAGAAATGCCTTGGCTGATGAACGTTGTAGTTGTTGTAGTAGCAGAATTTGGTGTCCATGCTGTTGCATCTTGGGCAAGGAAGGATCTTGTCCGGCCTTTTCAAGCCTTTATCTTGCGAGTTGTTCGATTCTTCGCCTTGTGTACTCTCCTCATCCTTTTGTGCTTCATCATCTGAGTTCCCATTCACACTAATTGGTTCATTTTGATCCTCACTTGATTTTTCATCTGCAATTCTCGGACAAGGATCATCTTCAAGGACAGAATCATCACTTGATTTTCTTTCACACTCTTGTAACTGAAGATCAAACACAACTTTCTTATCAGGATCAACACATGAGATTCAAACTATTTTTATTTAAAATTAAACAATCTCATTCCATACAAATCCATATGCTTTACTACTTCAACAATCAACTCTGTGATTAAATTTTGTTAGAACTAGAACCAGAGTACGCAATCACTCAATTGACAAAGAAGATAAGCATGCTTCTTTTGAAGTCAACTACAAAACATAGCAATTCGTATCCTATAAAATACTAGATCTATCAGCAAGTTAATATAAATGGAATTGGGGGAAAAAGATGATAAAACATCATAGAAATCTTCAATTAAAACTAAAACAAAGAAAATTGAAGCTAAATTCATAAACAGACGACAAGAACCCTAGAAAAGGGTTAAAAGTGATGGGAAAAGAATCAATCGAAAAATTGAAAACCCCAATCAAGGATTACGCAACTACAAGCAAGAAGTGTCCGAAGATAGCATCAATTGAACCCCAATTTCACACAAACCCCTCTCAATATACACATAACCAGCTAACTCAAAAACAAAATTAGCATAAATCAACACCGCTACAGAAATTAAATCCAACCCATTGATTCAAAACCAATCACAAGTACCGGGACAGCAAAAGAATCAAAGAAAAACGAAAAACCATTGATGTTCTCACCTTATGAGCTTCGTCCTCTGCATCTCTCTGTTGTGTAATCAGCTTAGTAACGCCGGAAGGCTCGTCGGCGTCGGAAGGAAGAGGAATCGTTTTGCCGAAGAGCTTGAACTTAGGGTCACCTAGATCAAACATTTTTGTTTTTCCTTAGAAGATTTGTAAATTTGGTATTGGTTTTGACAGTCGTTGGTTTTGGTTGGGTTAAGAAGAGAAGAAATGGAGGAGAGTTGGCAGCTTTGAAGGCAGGGTTTTTGATCCGTTTAAAATCAACGTTGTTGCCACCTCAGCAGGTTGGTTAATTCTCAGCCACAAAATTGTTTTGGTTGATCTCCATATTAAAATATTAATTTATTTTAATGGGGTGTCATTTATCCTTTTCTTTCCACTAATGTGACAGTGGGACTCACCATTTTAATTCACTTTTACTCCATCTAATTATCTATACTCGATGTTCACATACACAGCTGGAGGTTTCTATCGGGTCGGATTCTGCCCATTTACGGGTAACCATTTCAATACTTCATTTTCAAACTCTTCAACCATCTCAATAAAAAAGTGTTCAATTAATCGCTAAAAATTAAATATTTATACTTTATTATTTAAAATATGAAATAAAGACCATATTTTCATTTCATTTTTTATAATTACTTTTACATTTATATTTATACGCTTCATTCAAATGGCTCATTAATTTTTATATTTATATTATTCATATCTTTTCTCTTAACTTATAACATATTATTGACAATATTATTATATATAAACTTCATAATAAATTAATAATTTAATCAACATAAAGATTGATTTTGGTGTTATTTTAAGCCTACACGTTTAGGTGTGAGTTATGAGATCTTTTTATAAATTGGTTTTCTTTTTTATTTTTATAGAACTGAGGTTGTTTGATTTTTTATCTTCAGGTTCGAAAAAAGTATAATATTATCTGTTTGTATTTAATGTAAACTAGCGTTAATAAAAATTGAAATATGTGTAGAGAAAATAAATTTAAGGTAAAAAAATTAAAAATGGTGTATTTTTGGTGTGTTATATAATTATAAAACTAAATGCTTGTAAACTATGTTAACATTATTACTAAGGAAAACTAAATCGTTTATGATAGGTATATAGATCAATAAACGAGGTTAATATATTACATATCATTTATATACACTTTTTAAAATAATTTACGTTTAGTATTAACCAGAATCGGACATTCTTATTAGAAATAAAAATTATGAATATGTATGCGAGCAACACAATTTAATTATATTGGTTGATAACTTGTTAAATATGATTTTTTTTTTTTAAAATTATTTATTATTTTTTTGTGAATGTGTGACATAAGGTTTGATTCCTATTAGTGGTGAAAATAGGTGTCGGACTGTGGTTGAAGGTCAAAGATGTGGATAGAACTCGACCATAATAGGTCCGACATTTAGGTTATTTGATTGGATTAATGTTATACATTTGGTAAGCTAAGTTTGGACAATTAGTATAGATTCATTGTACTGATGGTACGAGGAAGACCAAACACAGCGCCAAACAACATTGTGACATTAGATTTGACCAATCAAAAGCTTGTATTTTTTTATCAAATGTGTATGGCAATCCAAGCTGCCAACCAACCACAAACACTCTACTAAGACCTTGTTTAGTTAGGGGTTGAGACGTTTCTTTTAGTTTTGTAGTTAAAATGGGTAATAGTTTAAAGTGTTTAGTTAACGTTTAATAAATTGTGGTTGTGGTTTAAAGACGTGGTTGAAGAATTTATCGTAGAATTTTATAGACGAAGGTTTTAGTAGTATGTGGTTTTATATTTTTTCGATTTTTGTTTTGCCCCAAATTCTGCACTAGTTTCTTCTTCGTCCTCCTCATACTCTCCTTCTTCGAGTTAGCTACAATGGAGGTCTAGAACTCTAGTAACGTGAATTTGGTCATTCGCTCCTCGTACTTCACATATGATATCAATTGAAGAACGGAGTAAGAGATAGATTAAGGATAGAGATATTCTAAAAGGGGTTGAATACAATATGAAAAATTTTCGCAAGTCAACTATAATTAGTTTGCAATTTTATGTTGAATTGTTTATGTTGTTTAATTTTTATATGATAAATTCGAGATTAAATCGATAATTCGTATAATAAGGTACTGCTCATACCGAATCCGACCGAATTTAGATGTGAGTGGACATGAACAACGTTTGAGGCCCAAACAAGACGGACCAATCCGTCCGAACAATTCAAGTAGAATTTTTTTTGTAGCCCGGTCAAGCCTGCATTTGAATAGATTTACCTATATTGTTGAGGATTGGGATTTTGACACCCGTCTCAGCCTTAACTCCTTTTCAGATTTTTTACTCCGATTGTATAGCGTTTGAGACCCAAACATGACGGGCCGACCCGATCCGAACAATTCATGTAGAAACTGTTTTGGCCCGGCCGAGTCGGCGTTTGCGTAGATTCAACTATATTGTCGAGGATTGAGATTTTGACACGTGGATTAGATCCGGATACAAATTAAAAAGATATATAACACTCCACCTTAGTCCTCCTTTTACATTTTTTTTCTATCCTTAATTGTCCCACTTTCGGTGCAAATCGAACAAAAAAGCAACGCACGCATATTAACTATATTATCTGTGTGCCTTTTAGTTTAATCAAACTCGTGTATGATTTCACATATATTAATTTAGATATTATTTAACAAAAGTAGATGGTGGTTTGCTCTAATATAAAAAATGGTATGGTTTTAAGCAATCGTTATTAACATTATTTCATTAAACTTATACTCCAACCTATAGAAAAATAAAGGGACGTATTATATACACATTTTTGAATTTACTTGGTATCGAATATAAACGTTTTTCGTGTGTTTAGCTTTTTCGTATGCTAATAATACGCCCTTCTTTATGTTTTAATACAAAGTAATTATAATTTTGGATTTTATTCACATTTTTTGCGGTTTATAGCGATGTTCTCTACCTCTTTCTCCGAGCATGTTACATTCGCATTAAACTCCATAAATCAACATACTAACTTGTTCCGACGATTGATGATTGAAAAAAAAACGCGATCCAATACTGTCTACAAAATTATAATAGGGCAATCATTATAATGGGATAATAATAATAACAATAATATCTTAGTCCACCTCCTCCATCTTGGAGCCATCGGCGTCAGCGTCAGTTTCCTCCAGCGGCGGCATTTCGGCGTCCTCACCAGCATCCTCGTCGATGCTCAGGCCGAGCTTCAACATCCTGTGAATCCTGTTTCCGAAGGTGTTGGGCTCGTCCAGGCTGAAACCGGAGGTCAAAAGAGCTGTCTCGAATAGAAGCAGAACCAAGTCCTTAACAGACTTGTCGTTCTTGTCTGCATCAGCTCTCTTCCTCAGCTCTTCCATGATGGCGTTCTCCGGGTTGATCTCCATTGTCTTCTTGCTCGCCATGTAACCTCCCATGCTCGAGTCCTTCAGAGCCTGTGCCTTCATGATCCTCTCCATGTTTGCGGTCCAACCATACTCGCCGGTTACTAAACAGCAGGGAGAGTCCACAACACGGTCAGAGACGATTACCTTCTCTACCTTGTCACCCAACACGTCCTTGATGACCTTGCATAGACCTTCGAATTTCTCCTTTAGAGCTTCCTTCTTCTGCTTCTCATCATCGGTTTCTTCCAGCTTTAGACCCTCCTTGGTGGCTGAAACCAGCTTCTTCCCTTCGAATTCCTTCAGCTGGCCAATGGCGTACTCATCAATGGCATCAACCATGTAAATAACCTCATATCCCTTCTTCTTCAGCTTCTCGAGGAATGGGGAGTTCTCAACTGCCTTCTTGCTCTCACCAGTGATATAGTAGATGTCACTCTGGCCTTCCTTCATCCTTGTGACATAGTCCTTCAAGCTAGTTAACTCCTCCCCACTCTTGGTTGAGTGATACCTGAGCAACTCAGCAATCTTGGTCCTGTTTTGAGAGTCCTCATGGATACCGAGCTTGAGGTTCTTGGAGAAGGACTCGTAGAACTTGTTGTAGTCCTCCTTGTTCTCTGCAATTTCAAAGAACATCTCAATGCACTTCTTCACCAAGTTCTTACGAATCACCTTCAAGATCTTGTTCTGCTGGAGCATCTCCCTTGAGATGTTGAGGGGAAGGTCTTCAGAATCAACGATACCCTTAACAAAGCCCAAGTACTCGGGCATCAACTCCTCACAGTTGTCCATGATGAACACACGACGCACATAGAGCTTGATGTTGTTTGGCTTCTTCCTGGTGTCAAAGAGATCGAATGGTGCCCTCTTGGGAACAAAGAGTACAGCCTTGAACTCAAGCTGTCCTTCAACAGAAAAGTGCTTCACAGCCAAGTGTTCTTCCCAGTCATTGCTGAGACTCTTGTAGAATGCAGCATACTCTTCCTTAGTAATCTCTTCAGGCTTCCTCATCCAGATAGGCTTTTGCTTGTTAATCAAGTTCCATTCATGGGAGACTTCCTTGATCTTCTTCTTCTTTTTCTCTTCCTTCTCCTTCTCTTCATCAACATCCTCTACCTTTCCTTCCTCGTCTTTCTTCTCCTCTTCATCCTCATCATCAGATATTTCCTTCTCAATGGTCTTCTCAACCCAAAGGGAGATTGGGTAGCTGATAAACTCAGAGTGCTTCTTGACCAAATCCTTGAGCCTGCGCTCCTCAAGATATTCTAGCTGGTCCTCTTTCAGGTGTAGGATCATCTTTGTACCTCTGCCAAGGTTCTCACCAGAGGTGTCCCGGGTGACAGTGAAGGACCCACCAGCCTGGGATTCCCATACATACTGTTCGTCATCATTGTGCTTCGTGTAAACAACCACCTTTTCAGCAACCAGGTAGGCTGAGTAGAAACCAACACCAAACTGACCGATCATGCTCACATCAGCACCAGCAGCAATGGCTTCCATGAACTCTTTTGTTCCAGAGCGAGCAATTGTACCAAGATTGTTAACCAAATCTGCAAGCAAGAACAATAGCATACGTCAAGACACAGTTCATGAAAAGCTAAGGAACGCAACCATCAGAATGATAGTGACAATAAAATTCTACATGAGATACCCACCAGCTTTGGTCATCCCAATACCACTGTCAATGATTGTGAGGGTGTTGTTGGTCTTGTCAGGGATAATGTGAATGAAAAGCTCTGGCTGGCCATCTAGCTTGCTCTTGTCTGTCAAGCTCTCAAAACGGATCTTGTCCAAAGCCTGGAGAAGAACAAATAGCAAAATTGGTTCCAAATTTTAGATTATACTTCAGAAAAAACATCAACCTGACAGCGTGAAGACTAAAGAACTTTCCAGTGATAATTAACACTACAATTCCAGGTATGAACACAATAATGGGGTAGTAACTAGTAATCCAACAAATTCTTGCAATTATATCAGGAGCGGTGATACAGAGAGAGCACTAATGGAAATGAAGGACAATATCTAAGTAGCAATTAAAAGCTCAACTTCGTTTGAAAGATGTGCAAAGTCACAATGAAACACAAGAGTACTAAACAAGTCAATAAAGTCCTCGGCAAAATAGGTATAATTCTCCCTAAATAAAGAATAATTCGAAATTCACAGTGCTACACAGAAGTCCGAAAGAGCACGCAACACTAATGGTGCAAATTTTGGTTGAAACCAGGACTGGCACACGATCTGAGACTGTAAATCGATAATTGTATTCATAAACAACGCTCGATCACTAACTAAATTATTTCAATTAACCAAAACACGCAAACTGATGTCAAAATCCACCAAGACTTTATAAAATGCAACGACTTGAATCAAGCATAATACAGGAAACATTGATCGTCTTTTAAAGACAAAACTAAAACCTAATGACGCCTGCGCATCGCTCAAATCCAGCCCTATCAATTATCAGATATTAATCTGGAAGCAAAATCACGCAAAACCTCGGAAAACTGAGGGAGAGGGTTAGAAGAACTTACATCGGAAGAGTTACTGATAAGTTCACGAAGGAAGATCTCCTTGTTGCTGTAGAAGGTGTTGATGATCAAACTGAGGAGCTGGTTGATCTCAGCCTGGAAGGCAAACGTTTCTGTATCCGCCATTGATGCTGTGAGAATATCTCGAAAAGCTTTGCTTGTTTGGGAGATGAAACAGAGCGAGATTGGGAACAGCAGAAAGCAATAGGAGGCGAAGTAAACAGCGGATGGGAAAAGTATATATATTGCAAATGGGATGAAGAAGGTGAGTTGTTTAGGGTTTCTAGATCCTTCTGTTGAGGACCTTATATCAATTTTTTAATAAGATATTATTTATTATTGATTATTGGAATCTTTTTTTTTTTTAGTAAATTATTGAAATTATTGTTAGTACTCATATTTGTTGCTCCCATTTTCGGTCATTCACTCTCGGCTCTCCCGAGACTCCGCGAGCGTTGGAATTTGTTGAGGGAACTTGCCAGATGGCCCGCGCCATAAATTTATGAAAACTGAAGATATTATTATAATGTTTTTATCATATTTAATATAATTATATATTAAGGGGTATATTCAATCAGTACTTTTAAAGATTTTGACGGATTTTTAATAATTATAGGATTTGCAAATTCTGTGGGAGATTTTAATTATATATAAAGTCAATACAGATTATGTGCAAATGTGTTGGGAGAAGATTTTTATGGATTTTAGATATGTATAAAAGTAATGAAGAATCCTACAAAATCAATGAAATAATAGATTTTTTTAAAATCCATAAACTTTTAAATATCATAGGAATTTTATGAAAAATTTTAAATCCTAATTATAACAGAGAAAATATTATATCTTTCTTGAATTAGGGATGTATATAAAATAATAAAAATCTCAGAGTTTACTTTGGCTCATTTTATTAACCTTTATTATATGAAGTTACATATTAAAAATTTTCTAAAATAATGAGGCAGTTTTATAATTTCTAAATTAAATAGGATGAAACAACCTTTTAGGCTCGGTTCGGAACCGGTGCAACCTGTTCTCATTAACAGGGTTTCGGATATTTGGAGTCTTATAATGCAGAAAAATGATATTGGTTTCAATGAAGACGATTGTCTATGGGCATGAAGACGATTTACGTGATATTGGCTTCTTTGGTACAGTTCTTTGCTGTGAAAATGGAAGGAATCAAATTATTGCTTTTGGATCAAACAATGATTTTTCTTCAAATCTCTAGCATAATTGTCGCATAGTTGTATTATATTTTGGTGGTTGAAGTTGCAAAGTGTGCATAAAATTACTAATTACTAATTGTATTTAATAGGTTTTAAAAAATTGTATGACAATTTATATATTTATTTGTTTAATAATTTCAAATAAAGTTAAAGTCTTAACCATAGCCCACAAGTGGAAATCACGTACGTTTTTGTACATGATAACATGAAAGCCATTGAGTTGCAACTTGCAACACGCTACTAGCAAATTCCATAAATGCCCCTTAGTTTTTCTTTTTCTTTTCACCTTCTTTTTTTAGTTTACACTTTACATATATTATTTATAGAGGAAATTACCGGAAACCACCCGCTAAATAGGCAATATTGCAAATAACCACCCGCTCTATCACTATTTACCGGAAACCACCCGTTAAAAATATTCCGTTACCAATAAACCACCTTGTTTCAAAATACCGTCAGTTTACCGTCTTGTGGGTCCCACTTATAATAAAATAATATTTTTCCTTCATTTTTTGTATTTTTAATTTTTGAATATATTTTGTATTTTTTGTTTGTATTTTTTTTTTTTAGGTTTAGGTTTTTTTTTTTTTTCTCCCTCACTATCTCTCTTCCTCTTCCCCTCATTTTTTTTCTCTCTCCCCGAAGTGTTTCTCTAACCTTAGCCCTTTCGTGGTTTTCCCCTTTCCTCATTTACTCTACACTTCCAGCTTTAAAACCCACTATCATTTAAAAATGAAACCCTTTAAAACTAACTTTCATTCTAATTAAAAGTATTTAAAATTTCTATGCTCATATTGCATCAAAGAATAATAATTAGCAGCTTCATCTTCAATCTCTCACAAAAATCCATCACCAAATCCATCAATTGGCAGCAACAACAAATGTCCACAATCAATCTCCTCAACGGACACAATTGATAGATTTTGGTGGAGAAGACCACACGAATGGTGGAGGTACAACCACACTGATACTGAGTTTATTATCACCCTATTTATAGGGTTAGAAGAGAATAATAAAGATTACACGATATAATATAAAATAGAAACTATACTAAAATAATAAGATAACTTCTCCAAATATAAAATAGCATATCTTCCAATAACAATCCTCTGGGATCCATCTAAATCATCGATTATAGTATTAGGAAATCCCAAATTCATCAGCCGAAGTTTCTAGAAGATGCTTCATAACCCTCTCACTTTCCTCTTCAATAGAATGATGAATCTCAGACAAGTCAGTTTCAGATTTGCAATTGTTCATCTGGATCTCCTCGTTTCGCATAGACAGATCTTCATTCGAAGAATTCTCTTGTTGAAGAGTTGGGATTAAACAGATCTTCATCAAGGATAGACAGAATATCTTCATACGATTTATGTCTCTTGACAGTTTCTAATGGCTTTTGTTCTTCTTCATCCTCTCTTTGTCTATTCAATGTAGCTTCCGCCATTGATTGGAAAACAGAGGAGAAAGGAAGAGATGTGTGTATGTTTAACTGTTTAAGAGAGAAATTAGGGTTTTGAAACGATGAAGAAAATGGGGTAGAATAATGAATAAAGAAAAAAGAAAATAAAAATGAAGGTAAATTATTATTTTATTATAAAGTGGGACCCACAAGACGTTAAATTGACGGTAAACTGACGCAAGGTGGTATTCTGGTAACGGAATATTTTTAACGGGTGGTTTCCGGTAAATAGTGATAGAGCGGGTGGTTATTTGCAATATGGCCTATTTAGCGGGTGGTTCCCGGTAATTTCCTCTTATTTATATGATATGTTGAGGGATCCAAACCTTATTGCATTATCTAAGAGGGCCTTAGAACATAATATATGACATAATATGTAACCTAAAGTTCAGCCATGTTTAATATAACACAACACATATTGTTCAAAAAAGTAAATTACTCAAAACCTCGTTCGATGAACATAATTTCATGATCGAAAATATAACTTCTTACAGTACCTTTTAACCCTTGTGTTCTTCCTTAGGAAGAAGGTTGATGGATTTCGGTTTGCAAAAAAAAATTTGAAGATTTTAAACTTATATTCATACAATTATAAATGAAGATTAACTATTTTTTGTTTTTTCTCAATACCTTTCGAACCGTCGTTAAGTCTCGTCTGGGTATCGATATGTTTAGGGAGGGTTCCAAGTGCCTTGTTTGTGAGAAGGGCATTTCGGACGCTTGGGGTGACCATTCTCTTGCTTGTGCTGCACGGTTTGGTATTAAGCACAAACACAACATGATGCGTGATGCCATTTTTTATGAGTGTCTTAAGATTGGGATCTCTGTTCGAAAAGCGGTTCATACTGGTATGGTTGATGGTGATGGTAGGGAGCTGCACCCGACCGACATCATATTCTATAATTAGTTTCAAGGTAAAGACACATGTGTTGACATCACTGGTACATTTCCTTTCTCTTCGTCTGACCTTTCTAGCTTCATTCCGGGTAAAGCTGTGAGGGTCGATGCTGATAATAAGAGAAAGAAGTATGCGGAGGTTTGTAGCTTCATGAGTTATCACTTTCTTCCCTTTTCCTTTCCACGTTTGGCGACCTGGGTGACGACGCGGCGGAACTTCTTAAAAGGTTGGACTCGGTTGCTAAAGAGTTGCCCGGATATAGTAGGAGTACTTGTTTTATTTTGACTAGGAGTGCACTTACCATTTAGAAGGGATGCGGGGCTCAACTCGTTAGTCGGCTCTCATCCAACGGCATGTCTACATGTGTTTTATCTTCAATAATAATAATAATAATAATAATAATAATAATAACAAATAAAAAGGTGAGTTGGACCCACAAAGGGCAAATTTGAGAAACGGAGACGGTGGCACAAATCAAGGCACAATTGCCCAAAGTAGGCAGGTAGCTCCACATTGAAGTTTGTCAGTTATGGAGTAAGTGGGTCTTAGATTTGGTTTCCACAAACCCTATAAAAAGGACGTCTTCTCAACTCCCAATTCCCAACCCACAAAAACAACATTCAAAGAAGCAAGCAAAAAAGAAAAATCAAGAAACCATGGTCAAGCTTGCTTCCCTCCTCATCCTTTCTCTCTTTGCTTTCTCCATGCTTGCTTCATGGGTTTCGGCCAGTGGCCACTATGGAGCAGGGAGTGTGCCCCAAACTCGTAAGTTAATATTTATTTTTTATTTTGAAATATTAATTTGATGTGAATTGAGTGATGGATTAAAATGGTGAATTGAACAGAATGCGCATCGCAATGCGCAAGGAGGTGCAGCAGGACGCAATACCATAAACCGTGCATGTTCTTTTGCCAAAAGTGTTGCAGGAAGTGCGAGTGCGTCCCTCCTGGCTACTACGGCAACAAGCAACTCTGCCCTTGCTACAACAACTGGAAGACCAAGAGGGGTGGACCTAAATGCCCCTGAACCATCTCCTTTATTTACGCTTCACGCCATCCCTTTTAATACCCATTTAGCAAATGCCTCATCTCGCTACTTATTTATAGACTTCCATTATTCAGGTTTTCTTACATACATTGTATCCCCTTTCTATAAATTTATAGTAAACATTTCTCTTCAATGACACCAATCTACTTATTATATAATAAAATTAAAAAACGCTTAAAGTCACGTTTTACACATTTATACAGCGGTATCAAAATTAAAATTGAAAATTGATGTACACGTCAATTTATCACAATTACTTTTTACAATATTTATTTATTTATTTTTATTATAAGCTTTTT
Source organism: Fagopyrum homotropicum (assembly GCA_033239125.1). Taxonomy (NCBI): domain Eukaryota; kingdom Viridiplantae; phylum Streptophyta; class Magnoliopsida; order Caryophyllales; family Polygonaceae; genus Fagopyrum; species Fagopyrum homotropicum. The sequence goes on along the minus strand of BSWB01000001.1, from coordinate 7,528,726 downwards.
TCACTTGACATTTTTATGGTTTAATTTATTTTCTCTTTATATAATATTACATTAAAATTCATTATAAAATAATTAAAAATTTTAAAAATAAATTTATAACTAATTATAACCTCATACATTTTAAACTAATAAAATTATAATAAAAGTAATTTTTAAATATTTTTCTAATTAAAAAAGTAAATTAAAATAAAATATATAAATTAAATAAAAATAATTGAATAAACTTTTTTAAGAGCCCGAAATTTAAAAATATAGTAATTTTTTTGAAATTAATTTTCTATAATATATTTTAATATGAAAATAAAATATTAATTTTTTATGTGTAAAATTTTTATTTTTTTATAATATACTTTTTCATACTCTTAAAATCAAAAAAAATATATTTTTAAAATTTTTTGAATTAATATAAATTATATAAAATTAAATTAAATAATAAATAAATTTTAATATATTTTTAATTATCTAGACTCTTAATAAAATTTTAAAAAAATTGTTTTAATGTTATAGATATTTTTCAAATCTAAAAGTAAAAAAATATTTTAATTCAAAAATAAAAGATCTTTATTTCAAAAAATATAAAAAATATATAAAAACTATTTTTATTATAAAATTATTAATTTAAATTAAATGAGATCATACTTGTTTAAAATTTATTTTTTTATTATAATTTACTTTAACGAAAGTCTAACTATTTATAGTAAACCTTTCTCTTCAACTTGGTATTGCTTGGCACAGTGGGCATTGTTGTAGCCGTTTTTTTAGGTTGGTGTGATGTACTAAATAATTAGGGCTGTAATATAAGATAAGCTACTCGGGTTTGACTCGTTAAAAGCTCGGCTCGAGTTTGTTCACTTTCTAAACGAGCCAAATTTGAGCACATTTTAAAGCTCGTATAAATTTAGGTTCGGGTCGGGATGGACTCGTTTATAAGCGAGCCGAGCTTGAGCATGTCAATGCTCGGCTCGTTCGGGTAAAGCTCGGCTCGTTTGGATAAAATAACACTATAGGAGCATTATTTTAGCCGAACTACTCGGGCTCGGGTCGAGCTCGTTCACTTTATAAACAAGCCAAGCTTGAGCACAATTTAAAGCTCGTATAAATTTTAGGTTCGGCTCGTTTCTAAAAGAGCCGAGCTTGAGCATGCTGATGCTCGGCTCGTTCGGCTCGTTCGGCTCGTATTACACCCCTATAAATAATAGTACATGTAGTAGTGGAGGGTGGGTTCATAATCAACTACGGTTTGTTTGGTATGTTGAGATTGAAACTAAATGAAATGAATCGAATTAATTTATTTATATGTTCATTTAAGATGAGAATGAATGAAATGAATTAAGTGTTAATTGACCAAAATGGCCTTACATAATCTCCTTACAAATTCAATCCATTCAAGCCAACTTAGAGTCGGTGAATATAGATGATCTGATCCAATACTTGAGCATCGATACACAACCTCCAATTGTTTATCATTGGAGACCTTTGTAATTGCAAGTTCTTGATCGTTGAGTTTGATCTTATAAGCTTTATAAGCTTTGTTGTGATCCAATTCCCTCCTCTTATGCCTCATAAGTCTTTAGCTCTAGTAAAGTGTCTAACTCCAATTTATCCTCCATTACTCGAACGACTAAATCATTACTATTTTAATCACCCAAATCATGTTTTGTATATAAATAGGAAGGTCTTTAGCTCTAGTAAAGTGTCTAACTCCAACGCTATTCAAAGACCGCAGGCATGCGTAAATCATTACTCGAATGTAAAACCACTCTTTAAACATCTAACCGTAAGTAAATTATAGCATAAAGTAGTAAAAAAAATATTTTAGTGTATCACTGACACATACTTAAAAAACATATGGAAGAAGTGTGTATCCCAATCAAAACCATGATTATAATTCAATACGTAATGTCATAATCAATCAACCTGGATCAAAGTTTAATTTAACACTCTTAAGAATTCAGTGTCAACATAAACGCTCTGATAAATAGGTCTTCCTCCATAGCAAAAATAGTACACTACAAAGTCAAGGATATATTCCAGATTTTCAATTTTTGAGCATTTAGCTAATATTTGAACGAGGGATGAAGTTCCAACCAAAATCCTAATTTGATTTTTAAAAATCTTGAATATCATAACCAAAGAAAAAATAAAAAAACAAACAAGTTAAGGGAAGACGAACGAGTGAATCCCTTGAGATGGTAATCCGAGTACACCAAGAAGAAGCCCACTAAATTTGACCTAACAAAGCATAGAATGAATCATTCCAACTCGGTGTAGAAAAAGTTTATGATTGTAACTTGCAGTCCTTCTTCGACTTGATAGAAGTCAGAACCCAAGTGAAATATACAAAGTTGAGCCTCAAATCAAAGAGATTTGAGGAGAAGAAACTCAAATTGTGAACCAACAGGAAATGAAGAAGGGTACAAATGTCATCCACACTCGATTTAGTCGATTCAACCTCATGGGTGTAGTTGAATGATTTAGCCGAGTCAACCCCATTTTTCAATCACTTCATACAACCGACTGAATGGTGAAAATGAGTACTGAACAAAGAGGAAAGCCGTTCAATCGACTAAATGGTGAGTACCGAACCGGTCCTATATATTTTTGCTGTAAAACATCATACATACCTTAGGAATAAAACTCAAACATATAACCCAACTGGCTTCATACTCTGTCCGAATCCGGCCGTTTGTCCAGTCAGGCTGGGAAGGCAACCCAGTCGGACGTTTTACCTTGTCCATATCTGCCCAGGGATGATCAACTTTGATATATATATTTTGTAGTAATTCAGTTAAAAAATACGGCCCATTAATTATTGAAGGAAGTTGGACCAGGCCCGATTACATGTACGGAAAAATTGAATTCCCGCAAAAGTCGCAAGGGGAAATCGCGATTCTCGTAGCAGAGTAAAACCCTACTAATGGCGGATTCTGAAACTGACACTATCACTGAGAGCTCGTCAATTAATATGTTGGACTGCTTCCTCAAGTTTCTTCATTCTTGGAAGCCTGATTGCAATGCTACCAAGGTTTTGATTATCCCTCCTTTTCACTTTCTAATCTGTTTAAATTATGGGATCACCCTCTCCCACTTTGTTTCGTGCTTCCGCATTTTTTTGAGGAACATGAAAAGGGGCTTTTCGGTTGAAACTTGATGCTCCATAGTTAACTGGAATCTAATTTGACCATCGTGTGCCAAATTAGACGATAGGTAATTTGTTGACTGTATTGCGGCCTTTTTGTTGCAGTTTCATTGTTACTTCATGTCTGTTGAAGCTTGAACATCTGTTTCACTGATGAATTCTCAGGCTTCAATTTATTATATATTTTTGCTACAAAAATATCATATTTCTATTTTAGTATTAGAATCAATTCAAGATTAGTAAAAAGCAATGTTTGAAGGTTCTTCGATTGACATGGAATTCATTAAAAACTTTTGTAGTTCCTTTGTTTTTCAAGAACTTTTAAGCCATTTATATTTCACAAATATTTATTTCATCATCTCTCACCTTCAGTTAATCATTATAAACTCTGTAAATATATATTATACTTTGTGGTTTAAAAGATCTCCCAGCATGACAGAAAATGATATCAACTTAAAAAAATTTAATCGTAACCATAACTACACCCTGGAAAAGGAATAGATTATTCACTTTAAGATTTTAATGCCATTGGTAGAATTCTTATTCGATAGGAAAACCTATTTGTAGGTGATTTATGTAATTTCCTAATTTATGATTGACTTTGTGAGGATCAGCCTAACCCAATCTAAGGGTTCATTATTAACAATTTAAAAACGATATGCAAGTAAAAGGTTTAAGATGAGAATTTGTATCAGAACTTATATCAGAGAGGGTTAAATTTTCTTTTGATGGAATAGAAGATTAATTTGAAATTGTCCTCGAGTTGACTAATGAAAAGATCAATAATTTAATTATTAATAAGTCTTCTCTAAGAGCAATAGAGCATGGCTTGCCTAGTTATAACACTATAAAGTAAATGATGTTGAATTGACCGATATATTTTACAATGATGATGATGATTTTATGTTTGAATTGTGGAATTTTTGTGCCTTGGTAGGCTTAGAGGGTGAGAAATGGTCAAGCTTAGTGTAACATCTTGGAAATCATCTATAAAAAAGGCCATAGCTTACAAGTTAGAAGTATCAAACACAACATTTTGATATTCCCTTCTTTACTTGAAGAAATATGATTCCACAATCACAATTAATATCACTACTAATATGTTCAATTCTGATAGTGATAGCATTAGCAGAGGTCATTCTGGCAAATCGACGAGTTGCCCGGCCTGGTTGCAGTGATACTTGCGGAAGTGTGAGTATCCCTTTCCCATTTGGAATAGGCACTGATTGCTTTCTTGACTCATGGTTTGAGATCGAGTGCAAGGCACCTGCAAATGCCAATGGAACGACGAAACCATTCTTGTCTAAATTTGGCATTGAGCTAATGGAGGTATATTCTACTTATTCAAACTATGATTCAACACGACAACTAATTGTACGTATGCCTCCCTTGAATATGTGTACGGCAGCTACGCAAAATTCTGGTATTGATTTAAGGGGTAGTCCCTATAACTTTTCAATTACCCAGAATTTCTTCATCATGGAAGGCTGTGCAGGCAGCGCGGTCTTGTTTAATGAAAGCAGCAAAATTATAGGTGGATGTGGAACTGTTTGTCGAAACAACAACAAGAGTGTGGTTACCACAAACAAGTGTTATGGAGTTGAGTGTTGCCAAACGCCGTTGTCTTCAGAAAGTTATGATTGGTTTTCTCCTCTTCAGTTTTTTCAAATAGATTTAGATCAAGTGAACATGAAAAGTTGCCTGATGGCAACTTTGATAGGCCGTGACTATGTGAATCAATATGTTGGAAGACTTTCGGCTTCAGATTCTTCCGCGGTCCCAGTAGTATTGTTGTGGCGTTGGATAAGCAGTCATTCGCCTGACTATAATCCTCACGCTAGATGTGACCATGATCCATTAACTAATTCTGTTTCATGTGACTGTGAGGGAAACTATTATGGAAATGCTTATGTCTCTAATGGCTGCCAAGGTAGGTGACTTGTGCTTCTACTACTATTTTTACTCTTTTGTGCCTTCATATTAAGCAAGTCCTGTGACTTTCGTTTTCTGAAATTTAGTTCCAGAGGGCTGCAAGGGATGTCACGGAGATTGTTATCCGTCTTTGCCAGGCAATTCATATTATTGTGATGCAACACCCCGATTCACCCTTGCTGCGATTCTAGGTAAAGAAGTTATCTTTTTGATTGATTTGATGATATCAGTACTTTTTATATTGTGCCTAACATAGAACTTTGCTTGTGAAGGCCTCAGCATTGGTCTTGGTGTAGTAATTCTTGTGATCGGATGCTATGGGTTATATCGAATCCTGAAAAGGAGAAAGAAGATGAAGCGAAGAGCTAAATTCTTCAAGAGAAATGGTGGTTTGTTGTTGCAACAACAACTGTTATCTACTGAAGGTGTTGTGGAGAGAACAAAGATTTTCACTACTGGTGAGTTAGAGAAAGCTACAGATCACTTCAATGAAAATCGGATACTTGGACAAGGAGGTCAAGGGACGGTCTACAAAGGTATGTTGTCGGATGGTAGAATCGTTGCGATTAAGAAGTCAAAACTACTCGATGAAAGCCAATTAGAGCAGTTCATAAACGAGGTGGTCATTCTATCTCAAGTAAATCACAGACATGTGGTTAAGCTGTTGGGATGCTGTCTAGAGACGGAAATCCCGCTTCTCGTTTACGAGTTCATACCCAACGGAACACTCTCTGAGCATATCCATGACCCCGATGAAGACTTTGATGTTAACTGGGCCACCCGTTTGAAGATCGCTGCAGATTCAGCTGGAGCTATTGCTTATTTACATTCATCGTCATCAGTTCCTATCTATCATAGAGATATCAAGTCTACAAACATACTATTGGATGAAAAAAACCGCGCAAAAGTTTCTGATTTCGGATCTTCTAAGACCATTGCAATTGATCAGACCCACCTGACGACTCTCGTCCAGGGTACAATGGGGTATTTGGATCCCGAGTACTTCCAATCCTATCAATTTACGGAGAAAAGTGACGTTTACAGTTTTGGTGTCGTATTGTTGGAGCTTTTAACGGGCAAGAAGCCAATATATAGGGCGGAGGATATGGAACAAAAGAACTTGGTGACCGAGTTTATGTTTCTGATGGAAAATGCTCAGTTGTACAACATATTGAACACTAAAATAGTGACAGAGGCCAATGATGAGGAGCTGATCGCTGTTGCTGAGTTGGCGAAGCGTTGCTTGAGTTGGAAGGGAAAGATGAGGCCTACAATGAAAGAAGTCGCAATGATATTGGAGATGATCATAAAATCTCCAACCGAAATGTCTACTCAAGTTCAAGAAGATTTCATTGATGAAGGGTTTGGTGAGATTGTCATGTCCGAGCCAAGTGATGTCGAGTTCATGTCGAGCCCGGTTCTTGTTCCGTCTGGTAGTCCTCTGTACATCGATGAGCAGCCTCTACTGTATGACACCATATAAGTTTGATGCATACTCCATAGGCTCTACTTCTATACTATGAATAAGTTATCCTTTGTAGACAACAAACGCTAACAGTCACGTTGTACTATAATTTTTATTGTGTAGTTGAGCTTATAATAAGTTGCATAATTATGCAGTTGATAGTGTTGTACTAACATTCAGATTATGGTTCCATACTGTTGTGCCTTACACTTCACTGGAGGGTTACATTACCTCTTACAACGAAAAACTGGTTGAGTTTGCTTGTTTGGATTTACAGTGAATCGGTAAATGTGTGAGTAAAATCTTAACTAGACCTGTTCAGATTCGGCAGTCCCGGTCTGGCCCGTCCATCCGAAAAAAACGGGTGGGAACAGATGAAAAAATCCGGCCCGCTAAACCGTCGGGTTGAATCCGGGCACCACTCTAGGTCTTATCGGACCGAAAAGCCCAGACTGTCCCGTATAAAAGAAAATAAAATTAATAAATATTACATTGAATCTATTAAAAATATAATAAAAAGGGGTAAAATTAATAAATATTATATTGCATCTATTAAAAATATAATAAGAAACGGGTACCCGGAGGCCTGCCTGTCCGAATACGATAGTCATTTCAGGCTCGGCAGCCAAGGTCGACCCGAATACAAATAAACGAGCTTAATATTTTATAAATTACGGTCCGAACCTAACCCGGACATAAACACGTATTACTAGAAAATCATACCCGTGCTACGCACGGGACTACTAATATTAGTTTATTGTATTTTATATCCAATGTTCTTTTATTTTGTAAATTTAGTGATTAATATAAGTTCATTAGTTATATTTATTATTATTAAATTATTATAATATGAGTTATTTTGAGTTATTTATTTTCAAACTTACTAATATCTATAATATTACATTTTATATCTATAAATTGTTTTCTAATTGTCTATTTTACATTTGAATTTTTTCAAAGCTTACTATTATATAAAATTTGTTCTATTTTCAAGGTGAGTTGTCTTTTAAAATGAATATAATTTCAAATAAAAAGCAAAATAAAAGTGAAATCCCTAATTCTAGATTCAGAATGTCAAATGTGTCATCCTGTATCACATAAAAAAACAAATTTCACCATTCACCCTAACTCACACACAATAAATTACAAAGTCACGGCATTTTCCATAAAGTCGATAAGGATTGAGTTGGACAAGTTTATAAATTATTTTTTTGGATAAAAATATTAATGGTTTAGATCATTTAATGCTCTAAATCCTATTTTATATGTAGAATTTATCACTATTTTATTTTATTATGTTTCTTAATAACTTTTTATTTTTAACAAATAAATATGACAATATTAAATAAGAGTTCTTGATAGGAAAATTTCTTATTTAACATGTAGATAAATATTATATCACTATAACTTTTAATCTCTCATAAAATTGAACCAAATAAATATGTCAATATTAAAAATAAAAGCATTTATTAAGCAAACTACTTATTTTATGTAGATGATAATATTTAAAACTTACAATAAAATTTTACTTAATAAATATTTAAATATGACTACATTGAAGGATAACATTTAGTTCTCTAAAACCCAACTTTACATGTACATAGAGATTGCTCAAATACGAGGTTTCATAAAAATAAGTTTTTTTAATGATACATGATTTTGTGTAATTTACTACTTTTAACTGTTATTAAATTCATTTTCTTGCACGGGCATCTCCCGCCACACTTTACCTGAAACGCATCCTCTTCGGCGCTTGCAGATTTCGCACTGATGAAACGATGATCCTTCTCCGCCGCCGCTACGCCTCCACCACTCCCAATACATCGCCCGAACTCATCTATCTTCTCCGTTTCTTCTCCACTTCCTCCGTTCAGCCACTTCCATGTCCTCCCAACATCCTAACCAAACCCCACCGCCTCTCACCCGACGCCTTGAAACACTCACTTTCCCTCATCAAATGCTGCTTCCACCGTCGCCAGTTTCTCCAACTCCATGCCCATATCCTCCGATCCAACCTCTTCCTCCACCACGACATTTCACTCTCCTTCTTCTCCGCTGCCTCCGAATTACTCTCCCCCCGAGGAATGATTCAGTATGTACATCGGCTCTTCTTACAGTTCCGCCGACCCAAATTGGCTCACTATAATCTTATGATCAGATCTTTCTCTGTTAGCGGGTTTCCAGGTCCGTGGATTTTTGTGTTCTCCGAAATGCAGAGAAAGGGCGTTGTTCCGAGCCCGGATACTCTGTTGTTCTCTGCCAAGTGTTGCGTGAAGGTTCGGTCGTTGATTGGGGGGATTCAGGTTCATGGTAGGGTTTTGGTGACAGGATGTTGTTTTGATGGGATTTTAATGACCGCCTTGATGGAAATGTATTCTGTCTGTGAAAGTTGCGATGATGCTGCCAAGGTGTTCGATGAAATTCCCAAGCGGGATGTTGTGGCGTGGAATGTTTTAATGTCTTGCTTCATTTGTAATTCTCGGACACGGGATGCTCTCGTCTTGTTTAATGCTATGCAAAGTTTTGATGGCCAATGTGAACCTGATAAAGTAACTTGCTTGCTTTCACTTCAGGCTTGTGCCAATCTCAGTGCTCTTGATTCAGGGAAGAAGATTCATAGCTTTATCAATGAGCATGGATATGGAGCTGCTACTAATATCAGTAACGCTCTCATCTCAATGTATTCGAAATGTGGGTGTTTGGACGAAGCATTTGACGTCTTCAACAAGATGCCTAACAGGAACGTTGTTTCCTGGTCTACAATCATGTATGGATTAGCAATCAATGGATATGGACAGCGTGCCATTGAAGTATTTTGGGAAATGCTCAGTGTGCCAATTGCACCTGATGCTCACACGTTTACGGCAGTTCTATTAGCTTGTAGCCGTTCTGGGTGGGTTGACGAAGGAATTCAATTCTTTGATCAAATGAAAGAAGAGTTTGGTATAGAACCCAACATTCATCATTACGGGTGTATGGTTGAGCTCTTAGGGCGCGCTGGCTTACTTAACCAGGCTTATGATCTCATTATATCAATGAAGATCAAGCCTGACATTATGATTTGGCGGACACTGTTAGGGGCTTGCAGATTGTATAAGAATGTTTCTCTTAGCCAGGTTGTGATTGATCGATTAGTAGAAGTGAAGGCCGAAGATGCAGGTGATTTCGTTTTGTTGTTGAACATGTATTCTTCTGTCGGCAACTTGGAGAAAGTGAATGAGCTGAGGAAGTACATGGAGGACAATCAAATACAAATCACGCCCGGGTGCAGCACGATTGAGCTGAAAGGTGTGTTACATGAGTTTGTTGCCGATGACACATCACATCCTCGTAAGGATGAGATATACAAAATGCTTAATGAAATTGAACAGCAACTAAGAATCGCTGGCTATTTATATGATATACCATCAGGGTTGCACAATATGGATGCAGAGAAGAAGGGAAATTTAGCCTCTAGATATCACAGTGAAAAGTTGGCTATTGCATTTGCTGTTCTTGTAACTCCACCAGGCACTACTATTCGAGTGGCAAAGAACCTTCAGATCTGCAAGGATTGCCACAACTTTGCCAAAGTTTTTTCGGCAACTTATAACAGGAAGGTGATTATTAGGGATCGTACTGGGCTTCATCATTTTCGCCAAGGATCCTGCACCTGCAATGACTTCTGGTAGTAGGTAAATGCATGTTTTGTTTGACCATGAAGCTTGGGCTAAGATGGGCAATGATCATATATTCAGCAGAAAAGCATTTGCGCGCCAATCATTGGAAAAGATAACCCTGAGGTGCTCTTATACTTGCGTTGCTAACCTTGCTTGGTTGCCTAAATCGTGCCATTCTCGTGATCCCGCGATCAAGGGCTAATTCTATCGTTTTCAGCAAGTCTTTAACCTAAGGCTAACACAAATGATCTGTATACGCCATATGAAATCAGGTTGTCTTGTGATGGAGCTGCACCCCTACACAATTAGACTCTCACCTCCTGAATGTTTAAGATGTTCTTGTGTGGAGCAAGGAACCAAGGAAGAAACTTTTGATAGTAACAGGTAACCTGTTATATAGATTGTGGAATTATGTCATTATGACTGGTGTGCAAGAACCTAAAGTACAGAAGCTGTGCTTACATATGCTTTGTGATTCATTCATTGCAATTCTTTCACGAAACAGGGCTGAAAAGAGGATACTCGCATGTAACAACCAAATTAATTAATCTACAAAAATGCAAGTTCTGATGAATGAAATCAAAATCTGGGCATGTTAATGTAGCCTCCATTTTTTTAACTGTTGATCATAGGAAATGCAAAGCATGGCGTGACGTCAAGAGTCTGCAACAGTGAACTCTATGCAGCTACTGCTTGCTTGTTTGCAAATGCCACACCTTTTTCAATACTAGCCTTCAGTTCCGGCTTAAGGGCTTCCAAGGCCTTTGATTCATACTCAGTCAAACCTTCTAGGTCAGAGGTGATCACAGCTTCAACACCTTTCTTCCCAAGCTTAACTCTTGAAGCAAAGAATGGAAGATCAGGTAACTCAGATTCAATGAAAGAGCATTCATAGACATCACTATCTCCATCAAGAGCCCGAAGAGATGACTCAACAAACCGGGCTGCAGCATACGCCATAGACAGAGTAGCAGAGCCAGCTCCTGCTTTTGCCTCCACAACTTCTGTTCCTGCATTTTGGATCCTAACAGTTAGCTCTTCTATTTCCTCAGCAGTGAATGTCACAGACGGTTTAGTCTTCGACAAGAGGGGTAGAATGGTAATTCCGGCATGGCCACCAATTACAGGCACATCCACATCAATGAGCTTCAAATTCTTCTTCTGGGCAACAAATGTGTTTGCCCTAACAACATCAAGTGTGGTAATGCCAAACAACTTCTTTGGATTATAGACGCCTTTTTGCTTGAGGACTTCAGCTGCAATAGGAACAGTTGAGTTCACTGGATTACTGATTATATGAATGAATGCCTCTGGGCAATTATCAGCAACAGCCTCGATTAAAGTCTTGACAATGCCCGCATTGATGTTGAATAGGTCATCACGAGTCATGCCCGGCTTCCTAGGAACACCAGCAGGGATGACAACAACGTCAACTCCTTTTAGGCAGTTGGCTAGCTCAGAAGTGCCAGTAAAATCCACAACCTGGGAGGGAGTGTTACAGTGACTGAGATCAGCTGCAACTCCCTTCACATTTGCAATATCATAGAGATGCAAGGCTGATACTAAGGGAGACATCTTGACCAGAAGAGACAGCGGTTGACCTATCCCACCAGCAGCACCAAGAATAGCTACCTTGTAGGATGCTGATGCCTGGGGATTCAGGCGATACGTTGAGTTCTGGTTGTATTTTTGAGCCATCACAGTAAAGGTGTTTTTTAGAGCTGTAGTAGCATCTCTCCCCAAAAAGGAGGACTCCGACTCAAAAGTCACAGATGCAGTTGCCTTGAGACCGCTAAAGCCTCTGAGGTAGTTCTGGCGAGCAAATTTCAGACCGACATGCTTTGACTGATTAAGCAAACCAACATTCGGGCCAACAGATGGAGATGATCTGATCGAGTAGGTAGTTGCTGGTACTGCTGCCATTCTTACCTCCTGATTAAGCAAGAAAAACACAAAGCTCTTATTATGTGCATCATATTCTTTCTTTTTGCATTTCCTATGACAAATTATAACTTCTTGATGTAACATAAGTTTTTTGAGAATGTCTTGAAATACACAAATCAATCGCCTACATATCCAAAATTTCAAGTCCACAAGCAGTGAAAATCAAGGAAGATACTTATACTCCATATAAATTATAACTAATATGGTGTGTGTAAATTCTCTCTAAAAAGGGCTGTGTCGACCAACAAATTACATTAAAAAGAGGAAACAGAAGCAACTGGAGTAGGACTTCACAAGACAAATCTAAACTCATAAAGCATTAGACAGTTAGACAGCTCACTTGGTTACAGTTCGACTTACAAATCAAATACAGTTACGGCTGATTGTATAATCAGATTATGTCACTTGGGTTCACTTTCAAGGTCCATTAGAAATAGACTCTGTCAATACATCTTATCCAAAAAAGACATAAACTCAAAGTTTGAACAGTCCACAACAGGAAAAACCGAGAGTGGAATTTCAAGCCAAATATCAGCAATTGGCAATCCAAACCGCTAGAGTAAACATAGTCATAGCAAGAAATCAAAGAAAATCGATCTCAACATCGAAAATTACAGCATTGAATTCCAAATGAACTGTAAAACCCTAATTTAATATTCACTCAGTCACAACAAAGGCCACTCGATGAAAGATAAGCACGGACATAAAAGCAAACACGCACTTCAAGCAGCTCAAACAAAGTTTCAAGCTAGGTAGAAAGTTGGCACACCTATCTATAACGATTACAACTCCAAAACAACGGAAATGAGACACAAATTCTTCACTGAAGCACAAAATAAAATTCTACATAGAAAGAGAAAGGATGGAGCATCAGTAACGAGTATCGAAAATAAAGAACATTTCAAGACAATTCGTGTGGAGCAGCTCAATAGAAAGAAGCCATGGCGATGAAAGCAAGTATACAAGAGTGATAGAGTAAACGGGAATACCCGAAATCCGAAATATCGGCCGCTGTTGGTTCGTCAGCTGTCTCTCTTACCCTCTGACTCTCTCGCCTTTTAGATTCTTTTTCGCTTTCTGTCGACACCGTCATTGTACTTGAGGGTCGGATTTTCCTTTTTAAATTTTATATTTTTAATTTTTTTTTTTTTTTTTTTTGATAAAGGAGACGAGTATGCCTCAGCATAACCCGATTTTTATTAACGAAAAAAGGCTAACAAGTAATAAGCCTTTGGGTCGCCACGCCTCGGGCATCATTGCTAATAAATGGTAAGATATCCTTAGGAGGAAGTAAAGTAGTGGTAACCGAGAGGAAGGGATGAAGCCAAGGATGCAAGAAAATCTGCACAAGTTGGCTTCCCGGCAAACATGACGGAGTTGGACGGACCAATCCCTATAAAGTAAGCCTTGACAACGTCTCCCCAAACTGAATAAAGGGTGTATTAAAGGAATCTCCTGGTCAATGAGTTTCACCACAAGCTCAGAGTCGACTTCAACCTCAATGTTACGACAATCCATGTTCCAAGCCATCTGTAGTCCAGCATGTAAACCCAATAGTTCAGCCATAGGTACAGAGCATAGGTGAAATTTATAGCTGAAACCAGATATCCATTGGCCGTAGGAGTCACGAAGGATGCCCCCAGCAGTTCCGTAGTTTTGGTCTCTGAAGATGGCGCCATCCATATTGAGTTTCAGTTTGCCCAGAGATGGTTTGCACCATTAGATCCAAAATAAGGTTTTCTTGTCAATGGGAGTAATATTGTTGTTACCAAGAAGGGACTTGGCAGCAGCCTGCAGATAGATTCAATGTTCCTGAGTTGGCGGTGGTGAGCAGAGGGTCCGCGAAATATGTAGTTATTTCGTTCTTTCCAGTATCACTTGAGGGTAATTGCAAAGCATGTCGCCCAGTTCAGCCCAAAGTTGTGTATACGAGTCGATGAAAGATTATTATGCAACCATTGATTTTCCGTGAGCCCAAAGAACGTCCCAGCCTCCTCTATAGGTAAGAGTTCACCCCAAATCAGAGTCATGCCAGGGCAGTCTCTAAATGTGTGCATGATAGTTTCATTCTCAATATTACATATGCTACATGTGGCAGTAGGGGCAAAGTGATGGCGTGCACGTTCAACATTGGTCATCAGTCTCTTCCTGGTAAGCAGCCAGAGAAAAGTACGTACTCTTTCAGAGACATTGATCCTCCAGATAAGTTTGAACAGTTGCCTGTCTTCCAAGCTATGGTGATTGGGCGTGTTAGCAGTGTTCATAAGCAAGTTGTAGGCAGTTTTTGTCGAGTAGAGACCATCAGGAGTAACATCCCAGTAGATAGTATCGGCTGCTCCCTCATCCACATCGATTGCGTGCTCGGCAATAGTTAAAAGGGTAGACATGGGTAGGGTGTCGCTGAAGTCATTCCAGTGCCAACCATAATCGTTCCAAAGGTCACGAGCAGTGCAAGTCCATGAATTCCGAGTGAAAGGAGCGGTTGTTTTTTCCGATAAAGCCAGATCTCCAGCCCATTTGTCCAGCCAGAAACGAATCATTCTTCCATCCCCAAGTCGCCATCTTAAGCCCTTCACCATGACACCCTTCATGGCCCAGAAGAAGCTTTTTATGACAATCGACCCCGTTCTCTGTGTAGAGATATCCATTAATTCTCTTGTATTGGTGATGTTGTACTTGTGTGCATTCAACCTAGCCCAGGGTTTGTCACCATCCTGTAAGAATCTCCAAACAACAACTCCCATAGAGGCGAGGTTCATTTCTACCGCCTTGCGAATACCGAGTCCTCCAGATTCTTTGGGAGTACACATATCATCCCAGGCCACAAGGTGAATAGAGGGTGTTGTACTGCTTCCATTCCATAGAAAGTTCCTACAAATCCTATCGATCTCATTACATGTGGCTTTAGGTAGTCTCATGATCTTCATCACATGTGCCGGTATGGAATTAAGGACGGATCTGACAAGAGTAGCCCTTCCCGCAAAGATGAGGACCTTACTTTTCCAAGCAGTCAGACGGTTGTTTAGATTGTCAGTTATAAATGCAAAGTCTTCTTTGGTCGGTCGTGTATGTAGTATAGGGATACTAAGATATTTACCAAAGTTTGTAGTTATGGGAAAACCTGCATGGTACTATATCCTGTCTTTGAAGTTCCCAGTAACATTTGGTGAAACAACCAATCTGGATTTAGCAGTGCTAATGCTGAGGCCGGAGGCATTACAGAAGTTTTGAAGACAATCTTTGATCACTCTAGTTTGAGCAATGGAAGCTTCCGCAAAAAGAACTATATCGTCCGCAAAGAAGACGTGTGAGATCATGGGGCAACCGCGTTTGACACATACTGGTTTCCAAGCTCCATCATCAACTAGCTTTTGGATAGAATGACCCAACCTTTCCAGGCACAACACAAACAGGTATGGTGAAATGAGGTCCCCCCGACGCAGTCCTCTTGAGGGTGTGAAGGGATCGGAGACCTCGTCATTCCAAATCACTCTCATCGAAGTGGAACAGACACACTTCATAATACGTCTTATCCATATATCAGTTAGGCCTAGAATTGAGCATGTTTCCTCAATCAAATGCCAATTCAGCTTGTCGTAAGCCTTCTCGAGGTCAATCTTAAACCCCATCCACCTTTTCCCTCTCTTTTTCTTAGACAATGAATGTATCACCTCTTGGACGAGAATGACATTGTCATCGATAAGTCTACCAGGTATAAAGCTGCTCTGATAAGGATGCACAATTCTCTTCATCATTGGTTGTAGCCTTCCAACGATAATCTTAGAGATGAGCTTGTAGATGACATTACAGAGGCCGATCGGTCTGAATTTGGACATGTGATCCGGGGAAATTCCCTTCTGGATGAGAGCTAGTAAAGTGTCATTCAATCCATCGGGGAGAACATTAGTGAGAAAGAAATTTGAAGCACAACAAAGTATAGAGTTACCAATAGTGTTCCAACATTTCTGGAAGAATATTGCATGGAAACCATCCTTCTCAGGGGCCTTGTAAGGGTTCATCTTCATCAACGTTCTTTTGATAATCATCTCAGTTACAGGAGCATTGAGGCTGTCAATTTCCGAGCATG